>CM059437.1:74767719-75375562 GCA_030390025.1 Squalus acanthias
CTGAAACGTTCACTCTGTTTCTCTCTCCACGGATGCTGCCTGGCCTGCTGAGTTTTTCCAGCGTTTTCTGTTGTTATTTCGGATTTCCAGCATCCGCAGTATTTTGCTATCATTTACAATGGAGCTGCTTCAGATTGTTTCCCCTACTTCATGTCATTAATGAGGCCTTGCAGGATGCAGGTCTTACTTGAAGGTCTCCATGCTTTTTAAAATGTCTTAATTTACAACATTTGTGTGGCATAGCCTCCAGCTAGGCAAACATTTTCTGTTTTCAAATCTCCCCCTAGGTTCAGTTTTGCACTTCAATGATATTCAAATGATCAAATTTCCTTTTTCTGCACAGTGCTTGACACTTTTTTTGTTGGATATCTTTGACTTGTTAGTTTGCTTGCCGCTGGATTGCACTCTCCACTGCTCTTTAATGTTCCCTTCTCAATGTCCCTTATGGCCATTTGCCGCTTCTCTCTCTCCACATCCCTCCCCCAAGCTCTCAGCTGCTGCTCCAGAGTGACTCCTTAGTCAGCAGCAGGTCATGCTGGGAACAAAAGGGCGAAGAGCTGCGGGTTGGCCACCCCTTTCCTAGCTCCTGGATCAAAAGAGAAATTTACTGAAATAAAAACAGAAAATGCTGGAGATACTCAGCAGGTCAGGCAGTATCTGTGAAGAGAGAAACAGAGTTAACATTTCAGGTCGATGACATTTCGTCAGAACTGGAATAAAGCAGGAAATGGAACAGATTTTTAAGCAAGTGTAGGAGCTGGGAAAGGGGGGAGGGGATGAAAGAACAAAAGGGAAGGTCTGTGATAGGATAGAAGGCAGGAGAGGTTAAGAGACATTAAGAGATATTCAAGGCAAAAGGAGATGGTAATGGGACAGGTTAAGAAACAAAGGATGGCTCTGGATGAAGTGTAAATTGCGCTGGCAGAATGAAAGACAGCTGATGCAGGCCGAGGTTATGATCTGAACTTGTTGAACTCGAACTCGGTGTTGAGTCCAGAAGGCTGTAAAGTGCCTAATCGAAAGATGAGGTGCTGTTCCTCGAGCTTACGTTGAGCTTCATTGGAACAATGTAAGAGGCCGAGGACGGTGAGGTCTGAGTGGGAGTGGAGCGGAGAATTCAAGTGAAGTCTGGGAGCGGATTGTCTCCACCCTGTTGGTCTTTTGTATGTAATTTGCATTTCGGTCGCCTATGTGGATCTTGGCTAACCTTTTTAAGTTTTAAAATGAGTCCTGTTCAGATGATAAATAGGCTTTGCTGTGCCAGTCCAGTAGTTCAAACAGGAAGGTGGGCTCTAAACTGAAAGGTTGAGAGTTTTTATCCAGCAGTGTACTTCTGTAGGCTGATCTTAAAGGCAGCATTGTTGGTGCCGATGATTCAGTCACACAAAGGTCCAGTGCCCCAGATGATCATCTGTGAAACAAAACACAGCAATGAGGCCAAATAGGTAAAAGAGTGGAGGGTAAAAGGAAGACTCATCGTGCAAGGACTATCTTTTTTTTGATGTGGAGATGCCGGCGTTGGACTGGGGTGGACAAAAATGAGAAGTCGCACAACACCAGGTTATAGTCCAACAGATTTATTTAATTTTACAAGCTTTCGGAGCTGTGAATCGGATCTGCTCAGACGAGGAGGAACGCGATGGACACCTACGGACACTGAAAGACGCCCTCGTAAGAACGGGATATGACGCTCGACTCGTCGATCGACAGTTCCGACGGGCCACAGCGAAAAACTGCATAGACCTCCTCAGAAGACGAACACGGGACACAACCAACAGAGTACCCTACGTCGTCCAGTACTTCCCCGGAGCGGAAAAACTACGCCATGTTCTTCGCAGCCTTCAACATGTCATCGATGACGACGAACACCTTGCTAAGGCCATCCCCACGCCTCCACTACTCGCCTTCAAGCAGCCGCCTAACCTCAAAAGTACCATCGTTCGCAGCAGATTACCCATCTTTCAGGAGAACAGCAACCAAGACACCACACAACCCTGCCACGGCAACCTCTGCAAGACATGCCAAATCATGGACACCGATACCATCATCACACGTGAGGACACTACCCACCAGGTACACGGTACATACTCATGTGACTCGGCCAACGTTGTCTACCTGATACGTTGCAGTAAAGGATGCTCCAGAGCATGGTACATCGGCGAGACCATGCAGACACTGAGACAACGTATGAACGGACACCGCGCAACAATCGCCAGGCAGGAGGGTTCCCTCCCAGTCGGGGAACACTTCAGCAGCCAGGGGCATTCAGCCTCGGATCTGCGGGTAAGCGTTCTCCAAGGCGGCCTTCGGGATACACGACAGCGCAAAATCATAGAGCAGAAACTGATAGCCAAGTTCCGCACTCATGAGGATGGCCTCAATCGCGATATCGGGTTCATGTCACGATACAGAACGTGACTTGACATCATGGCCGGTCTTCCCAGGTCTTTTTTTTTTTTAAAAAAGACTAACACAAGAACCAACACAAATTGACAGGATATGCAGCCAGCAGGTGGTTTGACACGTTGGACCCCCTGGGACACATCTCATTGTCTTGGCTGTGCTCTTAGTGTGTCTTTGATGTAGGGAAAGATTTGAATAGATTTTGTCTGTGTTTAAATTGTGAATTCTGGGAGATTCTCTCACTGCTAACTTACCTGAGGAAGGAGTGACAGCTCCGAAAGCTTGTAAAATTAAATAAATCTGTTGGACTATAACCTGGTGTTGTGCGACTTCTCATTTTTATCTTTTTTTTGACTTGTAGCATGGCATGCATGGGGTAGCTTTTTAGAGGAAAATTGGCCTTTTGTGCATCGCCACTACTTTACATTCATGGCAAACCTCTTCAGAGCTTGAGCATCCTTTGGACTTTAATTTGCCATTGGTGAATTCTTATGGTCTGTTCTGGAATACATTACAAAATGAGTAATGTGAGTTTTACTCCTATAAAAGCTTTTTGAGATGCCAGCTATTGAGCGGAATCATCCAACTTAAATTGCTACCGGCAAACTTTTTCAAAAGGGGACTTTTCATTAAATTGTAATATGTAGGAAGTTTAAAATCCTGGCTAACTTGTCTAATTGTGTGTTGCTTCCTTGTTAGTGAAATGTTCTGGTGATGATGTGCATTGAATCGGTGATGTGTTGCATGTAACCTTTATGCAGATGGCCTTTTTAACCTTTTTTTGTGCTGATAAGGGAGTAATGTAATTTTTTTCGGTAACAAGTTTTTGATTTGCTCAATATGAAGCTTTTTTGTTCAAGACTTGTTATTCAATTAGCTGTTAACTCTGGGATTTACTTCAACCAAAATGGGTTTTGTAACTGTTTTTCTTTGTGCAGTTGCTGTTTAATTTGCATATTAATTTGGCATCTAGATTATTTGCTCTCGAGTGAGATAGAATTTGAATGTTGTAGGTCTTGCTTATTGGTTGTTTGCAATTGTATTGAAACTATTTTGAAAATCTGCCATCCTGTTGTAGAGTACCACCTCATCCACACAGCGTAGCAGGAGCATGTGCTGAAACTGGTGCTTCTCAGTCGGGTACACACAAATCCTAGTGTCATTAGAAAGAAGAGTCGGTCTAGAAGCCGCCAAAATCCTAAAATAAAATCTTTTGAACACGTTTTGAAAATATATTAGCAGTTTGCAATGAGTGAACTGCCCAGAGAATCCAACCTACCCAGAAAGTTGACTAGGATGATGGGGTCAGGTTTGAAGTGTCGGCATAATGTCAGATTTCTTTGACTACAAGAAATTCAACTCTGAACTAATACAAAAGTTGGAACTGATCCAGATTTTCAGTTGTACCTTTTTGGCTTTGAGAGTTCTTTCAATGATATGGGTCTCAAAGTCTGGACTTCGAATGACTTCAGCTGAAAAATCCAAATAGGCTGACTTTCTTCTCGCACTCTCTTTTTGTTTTGTTTTTTGCATCATTTGGCCTTTGGGACTTTACTGTGGCAACAAACTCATCGATGGTTCTTTGCACGGCTTTTCTTTTTGATGCTTACTATACACATCCACTACATTTTAATAACTTTAATGGTGTCCGCCATGCCTCAGTGGTAGCATTTCTACCTCCCGAGTCAGAAGGTCATTGAGTCAAGTCCCACTCCAGGTACTTTAGTGCATAATCTAGGCTGATACTTCGGTGCAGTACTGAGGGAGTGCTGCACTGTCTGAAGTGCCATCTTTTGGATGAGACATTAAACCGAGGCCCCGTCTGCCCTTACAGGTGGACGTAAAAGATTCTATGGCACTATTCGAACAAGAGCAGGAAAGTTCTCCCAGTGTCCTGATCAGTATTTATCCCCATAACTAACATCATGTAAAAAAAAAAAAATGATTATGTGGTCATTTTTCTCATTGCTGTTTGTGGAAACTTGTTGTGTGCCGTTTGGCTGCTGCATCTTTCTACATTACAACAGTAATTACATTTCAAAAGTACTTAATTGTCTGTGAAGCACCCTGGGACACCCTGCGGTTGTGAAAGCCATTATATAAATATAAGTTCTTAATTTAAAAAAAAAGTTTACTAACTCCTTAGAAGTAGTTGCATTGAATGAAGTTATTAAATTATTAATTAGCGTTAAATATTTAATGACATTACTTTGGGGGAGAAGAAATTGGTGCTTAAGGTCTCCTTTCTTTTCCATTTTTGCACCCATCATTCTGCAGCCTTTCTATACACGAGTGCCACTTAATTTATCGTTTTTTAATGGTGTGTGGCCGTGCTCACTGGGAACTCTTACAAGACTGCGCAAACTCATTTCACGTGGATGCTTACCGCTAGCGGAGAAGAGAGTTTCATTGCATCAGCCTGGACTACATTTGAACCAGAATCCAGAAATGAAAGGCCACTTTCTAACCCACTGCACCATCCTGTCTCCTTGTATTTGCATTTGTATAGTACCTTACCCAGTTTGTTGAAAGGCTTCCAAGCACTTCAGACTAAGAATTACTTTGGCAGTGCAGCGAATATTTGTCTGTTGTGCAGGCAAATGTAGCAGCCATTCTGCATCAGCAATATTCTGGAAACAACCAAGGACATGAGTGAGCAGTTAATCTCTTTTTTTTCTTGGTGGTGTTGGTTAAGCAAGTAATGTTGGTCAGGACATTGACCAAAATCCTCTCCTTTGAATAGTGTCATGGAGTCTTTAACATCCATCAACACCTCCAGTTTAAAGTCCCACGCGAAAGGCAGCACCTCTGACAATCTAGGACTCCCTTGGCACTCTGCTGGAGTACATTCAGTCTTGGGTAGAAAAAAAAATCATACTTGATGTATCATAGATGTTGAGTTTCAAAGCAAGCTTTCAGTGTAGGATTTGCAGTGTAAAAATGCCATTTATGTTAACGTATTTATATGGAATGTCGTGGTGAGCAGCGACTTCGACTGAAAAGGAAATGCTGGTGTGTGAATAAGACAGAATTGGTGTGAAAGAGAGCATCAGATGATATTGGTCTGGTCCAGACAGAACCAGCTGCTGTTCTAATTTTGTTATGGTGAATAACCATTTCCACTTATGGAAGTCTTATTACAAGCATGTTTGCAGCCTTTTATGAAAAGCGATTCCGTCTCATCGAACCGGTCCTGTCTCGACTGCAGGGCACATGTTAGTGCTTTTTCCAGATGCACACTCCTATTGCTACAGTTCTTGGATATCCAGACTGTCATATGCTTGTAGCTGCAAATATTTTTGTCTGTGCTTAAAGAATTCCTGCAAAGATATTCCTTTCAAGCATGTGTGGGATCCAATTTGAATAGTCCATAGTATGGTTTACTTTCCGTTTAAAATTCCATCTTGATCCAAAATGAAACCAGCATTCCGTTTTCTCTACATTAACTTCAAAACTTTGATTAGATGTTTAATTTTTTTTTTAATTCGACCTGATTTTTGCAACGGATGGAGCGTAAATTTTGCGACATGTTTGCACATCTTTTTCCACTCTCTCTTCTAGAACGCAATTGTAATAATGAATTAAGTTTGAGGTCACTGTTTGAATTCTGCAGTCTGATTTATTTCTGTATGTAATGGAAATGATTAAGAACAGAATTCAAATGTATTTTCTTCGGTTCACATTACAGAAAGTGTGTTAAAACTCAGGAATTAAATAAAAATAGGTACAAATTATTCCATGTTTTCTCATGAAGATTAGTATAATTTTTCTCTCTCGAACCTAAACTGTGTGCCCTTTTTGTTATCTCCTTAAAAAAAGCTGCAAATTGAGTCACTGTAGCTTTTACTCCAAACTTGTCTGAATAGCTATGGGAAACTTCAGTCAAATCTGAGATTACATCGCACCCAGCAATTCAAATAAAAATGACGGCAGCAGGTTGTCTGATCTACAGTATCATAAGTGTAGTGGGGTGAAGATATTTAACTTTTTTTAAATTAAAATTGGTAACCATCTCTCTCTCTCTCTCTCTCTCTCTCTCTCTCTCTCTCTCTGCATTCACCTCTCCTCTATTTGTGCGCAAGATGCAGGCTGGAAAATACATTTGGCGCAATTGTCACCATGGCTTGCAAGTTATTATCCCATTGCTCCTGTGGAATTGTGATTGCTGGAAACCAGCTGCTCTCATATGTCCACATTTAAAGCTCCTCGCGACATCAGGGGAGCGCATTCAAATAGTTTTCCCATTTTTGGCCTTGCTCATTGTCTGGGTATTGCAATTTGTTCTCTGCTCAAGGGCACAGAAGCTTAGCTTACTTTTCATCCAGTAACTGCCATCAAAGAGAGCGGATTGAAATGTATTTTATACCAAGAGGAATTATCTGCATATGGTTAGAGTTATGATGCACTTAGTTGCTTTTTAATTCATTGTAATCTCCTCCGAAATCAAATAGCTGACATTTTGACTGGAAGTTGCTCTGAAATATGCTAATGACGCTTATTTGGTGGCTTAATAAGAAACCTGCCCTTATTGGGGAAATTCCTTGCCGGCTGTAGAGCTGATTGGTAGATACTTTACTTTTGAATCTGAGTTTTGTAAATCAGATGTTTATAAATAGTTATTGCAAAAGATCCACTGATTATAGCATTTTAATAGCGGTCTGTAATGGAAGTTGCTTTGTGGTTTGTGCCTACTTGTATTGGTTATGACATAATGCAAATGACATTTCATATTGCAGATGTAGCAGCTGATGGTGCTAATCTTCTAGTGTGACATTAGTATGTTCACTGAATTCTCTGTCCCTGATGCAGTTTAAAAGTTTAATCGCTTCAGTAATATTATCTTCCCTATTTGACAAAATTAAAATTACACAATCAGTCATGTACTGCGACTTAGCAAAGCAATATGCATAGGGGTGGGGGGTGGAGAAAGGCTCTTTCTGCATTTTGAGTGTTTTTAATGGAATACATAAATGGGAATACTTGCTCATTTTGCATCCAAGGATTTCTGCTCCATCATTTAGTACCTGGTGGAGTTGGGGCATTGCAGGGAGCAGCCAGCAAAAAGCTGAATCGTGATTTAGCGACTTTGGAAATGTGTATAATTCTACCGTAGAGCGAGGAGTGTCCACCTTACTTCTGAGAAGATGAGAGCCAGATTCTGAAAAGAACTCCTTTTTTACATTTTCATACCAGATACCTGCAGAACAGAGTGTCCTCCTGCAGTATGCCAACACTAGTTTTGTGCTGGTTTAAAGTCCACGGCCGTAGAGTTAATTTGCTGTGATTCTACTTTGGTTTAGTATAATGTGCTTTAGTTATGAGTATTATAGATCCAAGGCTTGTAGGTCAAGATAAAGCAGCATTTGTTGCTTGCTTAATGTAGTTTTTACTAATTCTCAGGTTAAAATTGCATATTGAACTGTAACTAACATTATGGGACTTGTATATCCTTTCATGGATCTCATCATATGATTGGATTTGCATTCACTAATGGTAGACGACTGCCTTCAGTACCATGAGCGAATGTAATTATTGCTGGACACATGGGGGTTGAGCAGCTGATGGCACTGTAGAATATAAACTCGCATGTCTACTCTAACCCATGGCAGCGAAGACCTGGCATTGCTGCTTCCCACGCTGCACTCATTAAACACACTTAGCTGGATCATCATGTCAGCATTCTTATGTTGAGCTGTAAAATTACATCGCAGTGCAGTCACGCAAGGTGCATTGAACAGACTGCATTTCTTCGTTGACCCCTTTTATTGTAATTGTTTTAAATGGAAAAACCTTTGATACAGGCTTGTGCCTCTGCATCGCAGCCCATCCTGCAAAGCAGTTGCTGAAAAGGAAACCCAGTTTTCTGAGTTCGCCTCTGACCTCCCTGCCCCCTTCCCCCAGGGTCTATTGGCGAGCAAAGACACGAGTCAGTATAAATGTGGGAGAGCAACACATGACAGGCGGTTTTCCATCGCTCTTCCCAAAACTTCGTGCAAAAGTAAAACCACACATAATTAAAGCTTACTCTATTTTCTCTCTCGCCCCCTCCCCCAACTTCCCCAGCATATTTTTGTTCTTGGTAATATATCAAATGTACATCAACTCATTGAGAGGAAAGCGTGAATTTATCAACTTTGCTGTTTGCAGCTTTTGTATACCATCCTTGTTCGTGTGACCTTGAGGGAGCGGGCATGCAAACTATTGATGGAATTTTGTGTTTGTGAGGAAGCAGAAAATGCTCTTTGTTGGATCTCATTCTGGCAGCTGCAAAAAGTGGTGTATTTTTAGATGGCTGAATTCCAGTTGACCAAATTCCCACCTGCTAGCCACCTGCGGGCATATGTCCAGGTATTAATGTCGATTGGGAAACCAAAGTGTGTGTATTCAAATTCATTCTTAACATTCAATTTTATAGATTTTTTTTTTTCGTTTAGGTGCTTCAAATTTCTCTCTCGGTTATTGATCAGAGTGATTTCGGAAGGGGGGAATTCGGTCAGTGTACAGCAATGTTCCCTTTAAGCTGCGCAGTGCTCTGGAGCTCCCATGCAGCCAGCTCACTGGCTTTTAAATGCAAAAAACGTGCATGCACGGCTTTTTAAATGGACTGCGCAGCCTGTTAAAAGGAACATTGGTGTACAGTGATGACACCATTTTACCCATGTAAAGCATGCTTGGTGCTGTATGTAAATTTTCATTTTGAGACGTGGTTCTGGGGCAGTGTCTCAGGAGCCCAGTGATGCAGGTACCACACCATTAATATGGTGGAGTAGATTTCATACCAGCTGGAACAACTAAAGGGTGTGTGCAATTCACAGCTGCTTCTGGCAGCAGCACCTTCCATAATAACCGGGGCAGGGGTGCAGAGGCTTGTACGAGCACAAAACTGCTTCCCTATCCCGTGCTGATCTGCTCAGCCTACTGGTAACGAGAAAACCCGGTGTCTCCAGACATATTAACTTGCTGCTTGGGGCCTCACTGCCTCCGGAGGTACCCATAGAATTCCTCTTGGTGTGTTTTGAGTCTCTAGCAACAATAGTGCTGCTTCACTTTGTTACAGTGATGCATGGTAAAGTAAAACACTATCTGGACTTTCCCTACTGTTGGTTACATGGTGTAGAATTTTAATCCTGTGTTTAGGTAGATGTTGGTAACTAGGATGTAGACTCCTACAGGGACAGTTTCTCCCCCTGCCCAGAGACAGCAAATCAATTAGTTTTTACTAGAATGCCACATGCGGACCCAAATGTTTTTTGGGTGCAGGAAGAATGGAGTAGCTGGAAGAAAGGCAGGAATCTGGCACTTTCTCTCTCACCCTCCAAGCTTCCTCCAGTCTTCTGTTAATCTGCAGTTTCTCTCCAATGCCCTTGCCTTTAATTTTTTCCCCACAAGATCTACTTTGATCTTCTCCCCATCCTCCTCTGCTGGGATTGCCCTTGTGGGTTCCTAGCTATGCTGTCACCTACAGGTCTATCCTAGGGCCTCTTCTGTTCCTCACCTACATGCTACCCCTTGGTGACTTCATCCACAGGGATAAGGTCATCTATATATGTGAATAAGTCACAACTTCCTCCAACTGAACTAAGGCTGTTGTATTCAGTCTCCGCCACTAATTCCACTCTCTTGCCACTAATTCCATCCCCCTCCCTGGCCACTTGGTTAGCTGAACCAGGCCGTGCAAAACCTTGGCATCTTGTTCAACCCAGAGCTGAGCTTTAATCTCTACTTACCATCTATCACAAAAATCACTTATTTCCACATTTGTAACGTTATGCCTCTGTCCATGCTTTTGTTACCTCTAGACTCGATTTCTTTAATGTCCTTTTATCCTGGCCTCCCATGCTTCACCCTCCAACAAACTCCAACTTGACCAAACGCAGCTGTCCAATTTCAGTTCCGATCCGCCTTACCCCTGTCCTTGCTGATCTATACTGCCTGATCCCCAAATATTAAAATTAAAATCCTCATCCTTCTCTTCACATCCCTGCATGGCCTCGTCCCAGCCTAACTCTAATCTCTTCCAGCCTTGTATCCCCTCTTGCATCCTTTGGTCTTCTGACTCTCTACCTCTACCTCACTCCCTTTGGTGGTAAAGTCTTCAGCGGCTTTGGCCCCTTTCTCTGAAACTCCCTTCCTAAAGCCCTGCACCTCTTCAACTCTCTCATTCTTTAAAAATCTTCAAAAACCATCGTTTCCACCAAGCACTTGGTCGCCTGGCCTCATCTCTCCTTCCATGGTTTGACGTCTGTTCCTCCACCTTTTTTCCATGTCTTGGTATTATGTAAGTGCAAGTTTTATTGCTCCTACCAAAATCTGTGTATTACATTGTGTCCTTTGAGTTGTATAGGGCATTACATGTTGAATTGTATTGGACTTTGTGTAAAGAAAAGCTGTGTTTTGAATTCTAATAATTACATGGCATAAATGTACACTAATGTAGGATAAGGATAGTTACACTGGGTACTTCTGAACAGTTTTTAGATCAAACACAATGCTGTATGCAAAAATGGTACATGTAGTTTAGCAACATCAGTAAACCCGGAAGTAGAAAATATTTGGTACCATTTTTAGTGTGTTTGGTGTAATTGGACACATTGGAGATGTGGATTAAATTGGGAAAGGTTCCAATTACATAGGAATACTGAGAACAATTTGACTTTTCTAGTGTATTTTGAAAATATAACAGGTTATGAAGATTCAACAGTGCCTCTGAACTTGGGGAGGGCAAATTCCGTTGCTCGGACTTAACTGATAAAATGTCCCTTTTTTTGTCGTCTTTCCTTCTACGTTCCCTCCGATGGAAATTCTAATTGCCCTGCCTGTCCATCATAGTTAAATCATAGCAATAACTTTATTAAATTTAAAGACGGTGGGGGTGGCGGGGGTTGCACCTTGTAAGTGCAGAAGGGTATTAGATTTTAGATGCAAGACAGACTTGCATTTAAAAAGGCTTATTACATTTCTCTGTAATGTCTCAAGTGCAGTGAGCTGTTATGTAGGCAAACACAGCAATCATTATGTATACAGCAAGACCACGCAAACCGCAATGGGCTGAATGACCAGTTAACCCAATTGTTTTGCTGATGCTGGTTGAAAGGAATGCTGGTCAGGGCACTGGGACGATTTCATTTGAATGTTGCTGTGCAATCTTTAACATCGACCAACACAGCAGGAAAATGGAGCTTTCGTTTAACATCTCACCTGAAGAATGGCACTTTCAGCAATGCAGCATTACCTCAGCGTCAGCCTCGGTTATGCGCTCAAGTCCTGGTGTCGGGTGTAGGAATGAGGCAAGAATGAAATGCTATTTATTATAGTTGTAAGAAGACTAAAGACACTGATCTGAAATTTAATGCTCTGCTCTTTTTTTTTGTCTTTCCGCAGTTGGTGACAAGGTCCCTGCTGACATCCGATTGACTTCAATTAAATCAACAACCCTAAGAGTAGATCAATCTATTCTTACAGGTAATGTGCAAGTCATGCTTGCTTTTCAAAGGGTTAAGTAGGTTTATTGTATAACTTGATTTCTTGTCTATAAATTCAACTGTCATTCCTTTGAGAAGTGGTTTTTTAAATTGTTTTGTTTTCATGCTTTTACAAAGTTAACTGTCAAAATGTTCGAGTGAGCAGAATTTAATACTTAATGGAGTTGTGTGTATAAAGACCCAGTTATACCAGCACCTGAAATGCATCCCTACCAGTTTCTAATGCTTTGTGTAATGTTCCAAATGGATGTTGGATCCAAATGCTGAATGGTGGTGTTTGGAAACACTAAATACCATGTACTCTGCCAAGACTCAAACCACCTGAGCATATTTCAGATCAACTGGTCATGCCCAGTAAGCAGTTTGAGCTCCACTTCTGAATTTTCAGCCTTAAAAAAAAAAAAAACCTCTTGCTCTCTCGCACTGAGGTTAGGGTGCACTAGGCTATTTTTTTTAATGCTTTTTTCCCCCCCCCATTTCTTCAAACTTCAATCCTAGAACAGGAAGATGAATACAGCATAAATCATTCCAGTTTGATTATATGCTAGATTTTTTTTTTGCCAGTGGGGTTTCATTTTGGGTCATGCCCGGAAGATGTCCTGAAAATAGGTAATGATTATGCTGTATGCACCTCCCTGTTTTAGAATTGACGGTTTAAAGGGAGAGTTTATAGTATATACACTTTTTCCTTTAAATATCTGTTTAAATAGTCTGGAGCACCCAAACCGAAGTGCTTCTGCGTCCCTCCAGATCAGCTGGGATAACTGATGCAGTGGTGAATGTATTCTTCCCCCGCAATGCTTGGTTGAGATGGAAGCATACAGCTGCAGAATGTTTGGACCTGGATCTGGAATGCAGGTGGGATAGAGAGGTTGCATGACTGTTACAACAGTTGGAATTTCAAGATTTAGAATTTTAAAAAAGCTATTTGATAGCTGATTGGCAGAAATGCAACGCATGCCAGCTACTCTTAATTCAAAGTCGCTTAATTCAAATAATCCAATCATTTGAATATTTTAGCACTAAATTTTGATTTTGTGTAATTTTACATTGCTTCAATCAAATTATTGGATCAGTTGAATTCTTCTTAAACACAAAAATTACTTTGAATTATCAGGAGTAGATTATCAGTGATTCTGACGCCAGTAATGTTAATTCAGCTAAACTGCTTGCTTAATCTGTGTAATTTTATAATTTCATAGAAATTGACGGCACAGAAGGAGGCCATTCGGCCCATTGTGTCTGTGCCGGCTGAAAAAGTGCTATCCAGCCTGATCCCACTTTCCAGCTCTTGGTCCATGGCCTTGACGGTTACAGCACTTCAAGTGCATATCCCAAGTACTTTTTAAATGCGATGAGGGTCTCTGCCTCTACCACCCTTTCAGTTAGTGAGTTCCAGACCCCCACCACCCTTTGGGTGAAAAGATTTCTCCAACACCCCTCTAATCCTTCTACCAATTACTTAAATCTATGTAAAACACTCAAACGATCCAAGGCAAACTGGACACAGACCTGTTCCAGAATTATTAAATTTTTTCACAAAAGACTTAAATGGCCTAATCGAACAATGGGTTATGAGACCTGTTGTTGTGAGTCATGAGGTCTATTTACAGTGGTTGTGGAATAAATTTGATATTCTACAGTCTCGCACTGATTGTATATTTCAGTATAGATGGCCTTGCATCAGGGTGACGATGTTAAGTAATTATTTCTCATATGTGTACTTCCTCTTCCCTAGGTGAATCTATATCGATCATCAAACACACCGACCCAGTACCTGACCCTCGTGCTGTGAATCAGGATAAAAAGAACATGCTTTTTTCTGTAAGCTACTTTACTATGTCTGGATTTTAGCATGGAATACTAAAAGTTAACTTCTTAAGAATAGTGATAGGTTGGAGGCTACACCTTCAAACTGACACAACCCGATTAGAACCCTCATCGCCATTTCAATTGCATTCTTATATATTTTTTTAAAACCCCACCTTTACCCCTCAATTATCCAATCGATGGTTATAATGAAATTCTCTCATTAGATGGCTACTGTGATTTTTTTTTTTTTAGTGCAGTGTAATTTTGAATGGAACTTTAAAACTGTATTTGAAGTTCAGGATAGTTGGGAAAAAGACTTGGACAAATCAGATTTTTGGAACTTTCCCAATAGTTCTGTTGACCCCTCCCCTGCCCCAGTAGACAGGTATTAATGGTGCACACTAGTTCAGTACTGTTGCACTCAACGTTGCTGTCTTCACCTACAAAGGGAAAGCCATTCAGTATAAAGAGGGTAGCTCTTAATTTCTTGGCCTTGGTCCTCATCGGTTTGGCCCAGGATTTTATACTGTAGGATTGACGTGCTGCCAGAATCCTCTGGACGGTGTTCAGATGCTGTTGAATGTTAACATATTTTTAATATTTTGACATTTTTTGTTACATGTATAGTACTGAATTTTGTAAAGCTGCCACTTTTACAAGGGTGGAGGGGAAATGAAAGTAATCATGTTTAGCTTTTCTCTTCAAATACAGAGACTACACCTGGAAAAACTTAATTGCTTCCTTAAGCTGCTCTTGTATTGCTGTGCTCACGTCGCCAGCTCCCGACACAGCTGGCGACAACACCAAAGTACTGAATATGGACAGTGGAAATACCACACCGACATAAGAGGGGCTTGTCAGAGGGATGAAGACCAGTTGTTGGACCAGATTCAGCTACACAGGAAACCTGTTTTTTTTTCAAAAGGAGCCTTCCCAGTAGTGGCCTTAGTTAATCTGGCAAGTTTACCTTTAGTGTTGCTGGCCACGCAAGACCTGCATATGGTGCGCTAGCCTATTGGCTTGGGACTGGAGTCATATGAAAGGAGTTTTACTGTTTCAATTGTTTTTTGAATGGTTTTGTCTGATTGGGGGACATTTCTACGGCTGCAAATAGTTATTGATGCTGTGCCAAAATAATGGTTGGCTCCAATGAGCTGTACGGCATGATCAGTTTTATTTCGGAGCTTATTAAGGATTGAATCTTTATTGAAGAGTGAAACAAGGTTCTAGTTTTCTATTCAATATTCACAACTTGTGTATAGCACAATCAGATACAGAGGAAATCTTCTCCTTACCACTGGTCCAACAACTGGTCTTCATCCCTCTGACAAGCCCCTCTTTTTATGTTGGTGTGATATTTCTACTGTCCATATATGCTGTCCTGTATCCGAGTTAACTTTTGAATTTAGTTGCAAATTATGGGCAGTTTTGGATTTCAGCCACTGGCAACATGAATTGGAGCTATCCAAAGACATTTCATTTAGGGCTCCCAACAGCCAACAGAGGTGTCTTTCATCACCTCGGGCTGGATTGAAAACATGTCCTTCAGGTGAAAGCAGTATTCTCACTTTTTTTTTATGCTGATTAGAAATGGAAGCTACTGCTGCAATGGGTTAATAGTAAATAGTTAACTGTGCCTGCGTACTGTATGAACACAAAGAGTCTATAGTTGCACTGAACAGTAATTACAGGGCTTAAACCCTCTAATTGTTTTATTAATTTTGCCAAGGAAATACTGATTTATGAGCCCACTGTTTATTTACTGAAGGATAGCACAAATTTTGCTCCTGGCTTTTGGCATGGTAGTGTGTTGTGCTATGACAGTGCGGATAGAGTACAGATTTTAACCTTCACTTGGTTTCTGATCTTGGTTTGCTGTCTTATTGGATGCCAGGTGAGTGGGAAATAAATGTCTCTGGCTTTATATAGTATGTTATATGCAAAGATTTGTTCATGGTCTTTTATTAAGTCTAACTAATTGAATTTAAGTAGCTAAAGCCAATAGCATTTTCTTCCCTAGCAGTAGCAGAGTGTACATAATGCAGTGCAACATAAAGCCTTAAAATGTGTTCCTTTGGAATCTAATTAAATGGAGTTTACATCTATAATCTCTTCCGAACTTGCAACATCATTGGCATTTATTCCTTGGCTTGTTAGTCTTTCAGTGCTCTTATATACTCATTCGCGGTATATATTGGGTGACTGATCATTCAAGTCCATCTATCCAGAACTCTACAAGCTAGAAGATGAATGTCTTTATATCTCCATGTAAAGTTCAAAACTCCTGGAATGTGTTTTAAGTTTAACCTTGGTTGTGCAACACTTGTCATACAAAATCAGGCAAATTAAGGAGGAGGCAGAAAAGAGCTCATCTGTTTGAGATTTTCATTGTCCTGTGCATTCCCATGATCTAGCATTTTACACAATAGCACCTTTGCACAATTCTAGCCATTGCATCATTTTACGGACACACGAATGTGTCCGCCAGAAGTAGCCTCTCAACTCTGAATTTTAACCCATTGGTACACTAGAAGGTTATTTTGGTGAGCTGTCTGTTCATGGGGAAGGCATTGATCTTAATGGTCAGACTCTCATCAGTCTAAGCTTCTTGTCTTAGTGGGCCACTTAAGCCATTTTTTTTATACTGGCTCTTGTTTTGATTGGATTCCAGAGACTGGCCCCCATTAACCAGTTTGGACCGTTTACCCTTCTTCCAGTGACAGAATTGTAGGCCCAGTTTTTTTTGTGCTGGTTCTACTGCCGGGGTAATGGACTCTGATCTAGTAGTGTAATTGTGGGGATCTGCCTCATGGAGGGCGGTCTCCGTAATCCAATCTAAAAGGTGGCAGTATAAAAGTGGTTTCAGCTGTTTACTCTAGAGCACTGTGGGCCACATTAAAAATCATCTTTTTAGTCAGTCTCCGTTTTTTTTCAGCTTGTCAATTTTGTAGTACTTTGTTCGGAAGCTATTGCTACTGACCTCTATTAAATTCAAAATTAAATTTGTGCAATTAAAAACACACATGTCCCCAAGCTAATTTACAGCCTTCAATTAAAAATTAACTTTGTGTAAAAAAAAAAAAAATGCTGCCAACTAAATTATAAAGTTAAGTCTTTGAATTTAGTGGGATTGACTCAATTTTGGATTTCTGTTTTTGCCTATTTGTATGTCACTGGGCCCAGCAGTTTGGAAAGTTTATGCTTAGCTTCCTCATTGATAGATTTAAGATTTATCCATCAATGAATGGGAACAGACCTTTCCAAACTGCCAGGCCTGTCACATTAACATAGGTGAGCCTAGTGGCAAAAAAAATAACAAAGAAACAGAGAAGCCTACAGGAGGGTGAGTTACCAGGGCTTTGTATGTCAGATAGTCGGGGCTTGCAGGATGCTTGTGGTCCACGGACGATGGTGTGAATACCTCTGTATAAGAAATTCTTAATTTTCTATTGAGCTACTTTGACAGATCTCTCAATCTGGTGCAAGTGATTTGTAATTGAGAGGTCCTTTATGGTAATCATCTCCTTACTAGGCTTCTGCCTGGGGCTACAATGTGGCAGTCACCCATCCCAAGGCTTAACGGTAAGTGTGCTGTAACCACTTGGGTTATGATTAAAACCACCGAACCAATTCAAAACCTCAAACCAACTGATTCAAATCCTTTATCAGGACAGTGGCACAAGTCTATAGGTCATCTTTGGATGGGTGGCTGCTGCCACCTTTGTAGTCTTGGATACAAGACCCTTTGGAAAATAGGTACCAGAAATAACCTGGTACTGTTTTGTAACCTGCCTGTATATGTAAATGCTCATTGAATTTTGTGGCTAATTTTTGGGAGAGAAGTGTGTTTGGATGATGCAAACGGTTTGTACTAGTGCTTTGCTTTTCCATTTGGGGGAAAAAAAGTTTTTTTCCTGGGATAAGATTTTTTTTTAAACCCTCACTATAATAAGACTCTGATCCTAGGATGTGTTCTGAATATTATCCCTCTTCTCGATTACATTTCCTTATGGGCAGGTTTAATCCTTTTTTTTAACAAAAAATGCAAATGTTTTAGTGAAACTACATTTTTGGTTTTGAACCACTCGTGTTTTGCTACTTTGCCTCTAAGTAAGTGAAAGTCACCTACACAAGGACATGGATAAAGGGTGAGGAAAAGTCACACACAAAATAATTTTAATGGGGCCAGCATCCCTTGCAGGTTCTCCATTAATCTCCGGACTTGATTTGAAGGGAAAATTTAAGCTACTTTATTCATTTTTGAGAATAAAAGTTATCGATGTTGTCAGTAATTCTCTATAAATGAACCTGGTTAATTGGTACTGAATACAGAATCAGATTGCTGGGGACGTCAACCAGCCCAACTGTTCTAGTATGTTCCTTGAACTACATGTGTTTGGCAAATGGTAGAGATGAAAAGAAAATCTCTGAATACTTGAAATACACATGTTAATCAGCAAATCAAATTACAAATGAAGGGTTTTAACTGAAAGCTTAATCTTTCTTTCTCTTTCAATTGCTAATTAAACTGCTGTGTATTTCCAGCACTTTGTTTTTGATTTTGGCAGATCGGCTGTGTGATTAACACGGTAGGTAAAAGTGGCTAACTCATCATTTCGAGATGAACATATTGCTTTTTCTCTCGACTTCAGGGTACAAACATTGCAGCTGGTAGGGCAATTGGAGTTGCTGTTGCCACTGGCACAAGCACAGAAATTGGCAAAATTCGTGATGAAATGGCAGCAACTGAACAGGAGAGGACTCCGCTTCAACAGAAGCTTGATGAGTTTGGTGAACAGCTCTCCAAGGTTATTTCACTCATCTGTATTGCTGTCTGGATCATAAACATTGGCCACTTCAATGACCCCGTGCATGGTGGCTCCTGGATCCGTGGTGCCATCTATTACTTTAAGATTGCAGTTGCTCTGGCTGTGGCTGCAATTCCCGAGGGTTTGCCGGCTGTTATTACTACCTGCTTGGCCCTCGGCACTCGGCGTATGGCAAAGAAGAACGCTATTGTGCGGAGTCTGCCATCTGTTGAAACGTTGGGTTGCACTTCTGTTATCTGCTCTGACAAAACTGGTACTCTCACTACAAACCAGATGTCCGTCTGCCGGGTAAGTGGTTTTCACGGGTATTACATTATTTTCCAAATTGACTTATCTTTTTTAATGACTGCTAAAGAGCAGAAAAGTGTCTCCACACTGTTGGCTGCTTTAATAGTTTGGTGGGGTGGGAAGAGGAGAAGCTTCTGAATTGTTCAGCTTGCAGCACAGAGGAGACTTTTCATATCTCTGGTGCAGCATTTTATTCGTGCATAATCCTTGCCCCAGTCTGCTTGTGGTTATTGATTTCTAGTGTCTGCATATCCTTTTGCCCTCCAATTGGCAGTGCACATGGGGATTGTGTGACATCCTCTGGAGAGTTCACTTTAAATGGCATGACGCAAATGTGTAAAATCAATGATGAAATGCATTTATCAAACTGAATTATCCATTGTACAATTGAACTTTTGTAATAGAAGCTGATTTATTTGGTATCTCTCTCTCTCTCTCTATCAGTGTGTCTTTGTGTTGTGTGTGTGTGTGTGTGTGTGTACTGCAGTGTATGTCATAGCACATTACCAATTTAATTGGTGGTAATTAAAAGCTTGAATTTTTATTTAAAACAAACTATTCTTGCTTCCTTTGGTTAGGTAAGGTTTAAGCTTGTGCTATGTACTGACCCGTGTTGAAACCGTTGGAAGAGTTTAAATGAGTTCCATATATTTGTCCTTCATGTGTCTTCTGCAGCTTGTAGGATGTGTGCAAGATTTATGTGTGCTGTCCGACATTCAGAATTGGTTGCTAAAACAGCCCGATTGTTTGCCTCATGGACTAAAAATGGACTCCTCCGGGAGTATGATTTCTCTAGTCCAACATGGTGCAAAGAATCTCTTGACCTACACAGTAAGATTGACACGGCATTCTCCGCTCTCCTGAGGCACTTAAATGGATTTTAAAGTCTGTGCATATGAGATTAGATTGAGCTTCATTTACTGTATCTCAAAAAACATATTTAAATATTTCCAGAAAAAGACTGTGTGCATGTAGCAACAGACCTAAATTCTAATCAGATATCATTCTTGCATAGCAGTGCCCTGTTGTGTAAAGGAAGCTTTGTTCATCTGTCAGACAATTCTCTTGTCTGAAACATGAGGAGTTTATATCTTGCTAGCCACTTTGATATGCAGTGTTCAACAGCTGACGTGCTATTCTTCACCTAGAGTGTCTGCTACTTTGTGTCATTCCCATAGATGTTCATTATTGACAAAGTTGAAGGTGACCAGTGTGCTCTGAAGGAATTTTCAATAAGTGGCTCCACCTATAGCCCTGAGGGACAAGTGTAAGTACATGTACTCATTCTTTTACAAAACTTTTTTTCAACCTACAATTTAAGAATTTGCAGTGCTCCATTTAAAAGTATGGGTCAGCTGTCTGTGCACTGTAACCTATATTCCTTTTTAAAGTGTGTACATGCATGTAAATATATGCTTGTACTGCAACTAACCGGTTTCATTTATTCTGTTTGTCCCCCTGTAAGCAGTTCGATTTCTGACTCCAAATATGGACGCAACAAAAATCTGTTGTGCTCGACCAAGTCCAGATACACACGCTATCTTTTTAAGCAGTAGACATACAGAAAAATAAGCGGTATTTACCAGTGTTTCCTCTGGGTAGAGAGGTGACCTGCGTCGATCCTTTCCAAAATACACAAATCTTGTGTCCTGTAGTTTCAGCAAAAAACCTAAACCACAGCATCGACAAAATTGTACCCTGACAAATCAAACACTAAAGAACCCTGGGAATGAACAACTTTTAACCATTTCATTAAGTAAAAAGAAACCAAAAACTTCAGTCATGAAATTAAACCAAATCCTAATCCTACGTGTATATATGTATACACAACTGGGGTATCTCACACTCCACATGCCAAGGGCAATCAGACCTGAAAGCAGCAAAAATTAATTTAAAGAATGTTTTGATGTCTGTCACTGAGGAAAATTTGCCACAATTGCACAAAAGCAATTACCGCTAACCTGGTCCTGGTGTCACTTTGGAATAGGGTGACGAGGATGGAGTGAAAACCATGTTTGTTGCTCTTACCAAGAGGATATAGTGGGTGCCACAGATAGCCCAATAACAGAGCACAGTGTTAATCCAAGAGAAAGAAAGAAAGACTTGCATTTATGTAGCGCCTTTCACGACCATCGGACGTTTCAAAGCGCTTTACAGCCAATGAAATACTTTTGAAGTGGAGTCACTGTTGTAATGTGGGAAACCTAAATGGGGATAGAAATTCTCCACAAGTGAGCTGTCAGAAATGTCAGAATTCAGACGTGACCGGATATCTTCATTGTGACCATGTAGATATTTCCGTGGCCTGCTTTTCCCCAGTGGCTCTTGACCCGCTTCCTGTAGTAGTGACTATAGAATCCAAAAACTTCTCTCTTCAGGTTGTATATTTCAACAAATTGAAAATGTATTCATTGCCCACTCACAGAGCCAAAAGAAAGGAGCGTTTTATTCACAAATTCCATTCATATCCATTCGACCTTGGTTTAAACCAAACTTCATCAGCGCACATACAGCAATCAAATGCTTTTCACTCTCTTGTATAGGCATCCAGGTGTATGAAAACCTTTGTCCCAAATTTGTGTATTTCCTTTTTGAAATCTTGCGCTCGCATGCAACATTCGGCTCTAATTCAAGAAGGTGACTAATTTTGTGTATCTGGTCTCTAGTCGGTGAATTAAAATTTAGTTGTCTTTCTATTGGCTCTCCAACATTGATCTGGGAACAACTGTAGGCGACCTTGATCTTATCAAAAATATGTAAAAATTTGCAAAGTAGATGGAGTCACCTCCAGGCATTTGTCAAATGTTGGTAGATATATTCTGAGCTCTGTCACGACATCAAAACCAACCCACCCATCGTTAGGGCAATAACCTTGGATATGTGGAGGGAACACATTACAAGTATATTGAGTCACTGAAGATATTATTCAAAATATGTTCTGCTTGCATACCTACCTTCCCAGCCTCTTCACTTTAATCAGAAGATTATTTTGTTTTATATTTTTGCTGGCTTATTCAGTTGCATGTTGGGAAATGTTCAAGAATAAATCGACAACTTTATTTTAAATGTTGTATGTTTTAAGATTTTTGTCAAATAAAATTTTACAAATATTTAAGCAAATAAAGTCTTGAAATGAGGGTATTGTGATCTCCCCCCACCCCCCCTCCCCCAAACTGAAAAATGAAAATGAAAGAAATAACTTGCATTTATATAGCGCCTTTCACAGCCTCAGGATGGCCCAAAGCACTTTACAGCCCATGAAGTACTTGTGAAGTGTAGTCACTATTGTAATATAGGGAAACACAGCAAGATCCCACAAACGGCAATGAGATAATGACCAGATAATCAATTTTTTTTAAACGTGATGTTAGTTAAGGGATAAATAGGGCACCCCTGCTCTTGCTCAAATAGTGCCGTGTGATCTTTTATGTCCACCTGAGACCAGATGAGGCCTTGGTTTGACGTTGCATCTGAAGGATGGGACCACTGACTGTGCAGCCCTCCCTCAATCCTGCACTGAAGTGTTAGCCTAGCTTATGTGCCCAAGTCTCTGGAGTGGGGCTTGAACCCAGAACCTTCTGACTCAGGCGTGAATGCCATGGTTGACCATATGGTGCAGAAAGAGGAAATTGATGGGAGTAATTTGTGCCGTTGTAATGGAAAGAGTATCCCAAACTGCCTAACCAGCTGCCTGTGGGATTTTATTACCATTGGTGTATCCACGGGAACATTATTTAATTTAAATTCCTAATGTTAATTTGTTAAATCATGATAAGCAATGAGAGGAGTTTATTTTTCTTACCTGTACTGTGTTGGTGTGTTTGAAACTTACCGTTTGTAACTGAATTTTCCATTTCGGTTGAAAGTGAAAATGAATAACGCACTAAAAATTCATTTTCAAGTCTGAAAAATTACATATTAGTTGGGTGCTCATGCCCTACTCTCTTATAATGCCGTATCATGTTAAATGAAGTTTGAATGAAATAATTCTAGTAATATGAACTTAATAGCCTTTACCAATGCCGATGTAATCTACGTTTTGCATACCTAGAGCAGTAATTTTTAGTGGTGAATGAGAAATGATTATAGAATTTTGCATTACTGGTAGGTTCAGCTTGAAGAGTTTGTTTCTAACAGCTGTTGTTGCACATTGGTTGAGCATTACTGCAATACGTGTAATGCTGACTTTTTAATTAAAAAAAAAATATGGGCAGTAAAATATATTTTTGTTTTGGGAGTGCCAGGATTCTGACCTCTGAACTATCACTGACAGAGGCCAATGAACAGTCTGTGTACGTGTGTGGGGAACTCTTGCCTTCAGTAACATGAGTGGTGCAATCGGACAGTATAACCACAGCTGCCCAGTCACACTGCCATCAAAAATACCTGATCTTGCACCAAACGATCCAGGATAACTGGGGCATATCTTGCATGTCATTAACTAGAGTGGGTGAGGCTGCTACCTGCAGCAGCACTTCAGTGTAAGTAGCTGTATTGCAGTGCTGGAATTTAAATACTGTTTCAGAAGCTGGAATGGAAATATTACCCAAATCCACACAGCAATAAGATCTTATCGAGCTGCGTTAGAAGTGATACTGTAACCGGATCCCACAAGCTTTAAAATGGCTTGCAAATCACACATGGTTTTTAGTTTAGTCATGGTGGTTTTCCAAAGTAAAAATTCAAATTTGTGAAACTGAGGCTACTGCAGCTCGCACTGCTTCGCCTATGTACAAATAGTTCCTTAATTCAATTGAATATTTTGGTCTGGAAACTCTAGTTAAGTTTAACTTTTGTCTTGCAGAGAATTGGATAACAAAATAGTGAAGTGTTGTGAATATGATGGCCTTGTTGAACTGGCAACTATCTGTGCACTTTGCAATGATTCTTCTTTGGATTTTAATGAGGTATGAATCAAATGTATATGTATGTATATAAAATCACTCATCAATTCCCCATGACTCTGCACGTGGAGAGTCAAGACCAGATGCAGGTCAAGCAGGGCTGAAAGGTTGGAGCTGGGGTGTGGAGGGGGGAGGAAGATGGAGCGGAGAGAGGGAGCAGATGACTTGTGGATGGGATGGGGAGAGGAGGGTAAAAGGAAGAAGACGGTGGTGGAGGAGGCAACAAGAGACTGGGAAGGGTGGGTGTGTGTCCATTATTCAATGGCAGGGAGTTGGGTTCCTTTTCAAGGGGAAGGGGAGAATGGTGGGGGTTATTTTTTGGGAGGGAGTTCCAGAGAGCAGATTAGTATTTATTTATAGCAAAAGTTCATATTTTATGCCTAGTTGATAATTTTGAAGTACAGATGAGGTAAATGCTACCTATCTGCATACACTAAGCCATGGCAAAGGTGTTGGGACCTCAAAAATCTTAGTAAATTTTAAAATAAAATATTAAAATGGGGGAAAAATTGTGCTGAAGATTTCTTATTTCACCCCTCAGGAAACTGGCACAACTTTCAAGAGAAGCCTGTTCCCAGTCAACACTTGAGTATTCTGTTGTTATAGTCCAAAGGTGCCCCTTTGGTATTAGTAACTCAACATTAAATCTCACTTAAATTTAAAACATTTCTCTGCCAAATTGGAACATATATTAATTGCGCTGCATTATAATTCAAATTTCTAATGTCTCTTTGGTTTTGACCCTTCAAGAACTAGTCGCAGCACTTGTTTCGCTAACCATGGGAGAAGTACGCCAGTTGCCATGTGTAGTGACATCAGAAATTATTCAAAGAATGTGTTCCTGTTGTCACTACATATATGAACCAGAGAAATCTTTCCCTGCCCAACATGAAGTTTGACTTTTTTTTTACGAGTATGACTTGTCTAATATTTTAACCCTCATTTTCAGACTAAAGGAGTGTATGAGAAGGTTGGGGAAGCCACAGAGACTGCCCTCTGTTGCTTGGCTGAAAAAATGAATGTGTTTGACACAGACTTGAAGAATCTATCCAAGATTGAGCGTGCCAATGCCTGCTGTACCGTAAGTTTTAATTCTGAAGCAGGTTGCTTTTATTAGATAAAAATATTAAATAGGAACTTTAGCTAAAACCATGTTTTGTTTCTCCAGGTCATCAAGCAATTAATGAAGAAAGAGTTCACTTTGGAGTTCTCTAGAGACCGGAAATCTATGTCTGTGTACTGTTCCCCTAACAAACCCACTCGTTCATCTATTGGCAACAAGATGTTCATTAAGGTAAAACTGCAATGCATTCCACTTTTTTCCCCCTCCGGCTACTGTTCATGCTTTGTGGTTTAACATTGAAGAAAATAGTGTTTCGTACTTCTGTCATATAGATGGGCATCAGTACTCCTGAGTAGTGCCATAAACAGGCTGACTGAATTCCAGCCTTGTGCTGTCCAAGTGGCTGAGTCTGTCTTGTGCTTGCAACCGTTGCCTACTACTAAGGAATAAACTTGGACTGATGGAATTAATGTTAGAGTCTGAGAGTTGAGCTTATCAAATCCGCATTCTGAATTGGTTTGCAGAAGCAAATCCAGTATCGGAGTGCAGACTGCCAAAGTACCATAGAGAATGGTGGGGGTCTATGCAGCCAAGATGTGCTAAAGGTACTGTAACTCTGTTTTGCTTTGCCTCCATAGGGTGCCCCTGAGGGTGTGATTGATAGATGCACGTATATTCGTGTTGGTACCAATAAAGTCCCCCTCTCAAAATCTATCAAAGAGAAGATTTTGACTGTTGTCAAAGATTGGGGCTCTGGCAAGGACACGCTGCGCTGCTTGGCACTGGCTACGCATGATAATCCTCTCAGAAAAGAAGATATGAATCTGGAAGAGTCATCAAAGTTCATTAACTATGAGGTTAGTATTGGGCAGAATAAAGAGCCTTAATATGTTGATGTAAACTTTACACAGGTAACTCATGCTAAAAAGTAAATACTGTTCAATAGGTCTAATAGAATGGCAGTCAAATGTATCCTAGTTAGAACCTAAGGAAGAGGCCATTTCTGAAGCCACAATAAATTCTCACACATATCGTTTTCAAGTACTCAATGGAGTGTCTGTTCCAGGCACTCCTGAAAGAATTCCAGCGCTCCCTTTTTACAGATCATATTCTGCTGTTTGTAGACTCATCTGAGAATCTATTGTGCTTTATTGACTAAATTGAACAGTTGGCTAAAAGAAAGAAAGACCTGCATTTATATAGCGCCTTTCACGTCCACCAGATGTCTCAAAGCGATTTACAGCCAATTAAGTACTTTTGGAGTGTAGTCACTGTTGTAATGTAGGAAACGCAGCAGCTAATTTGCGCACAGCAAGCTCCCACAAACAGCAATGTGATAATGACCAGATAATCTGTTTTTTGTCATGTTGATTGAGGGATAAATATTGGCCAGGACACCGGGGATAACTCCCCTGCTCCTCTTTGAAATAGTGCCATGGAATCTTTTACATCCACCAGACAGGACCTCGGTCTCTGTTCATGCACCCGCTTTAGAATTGTACCCTTTCGTTTATATTGTTGCCTCTCGCTCTTCCAGAGCATCACTTTGCACGTTTCTGCATTAAATTTCATCTGCTACGTGTCCGCCCATTCCACCAGCTTGTTTATGTCCTCTTGAAGTCTATCACTATCCTCCTCACTGTTCACTTTACTTCCAAGTTTTGTGTCCTCTGCAAATTTTGAAATTTTGCCCTGTGCACCCAAGTCTAAAACATTGATATATATCAAGAAAAGCAGTGGTCCTAGTACTGACACCTGGGGAACCCCACTGTGTACCTTCCTCCAGTACGAAAAACAACCGGTCACCACTACTCTCTGTTTCCTGTCACTCAGCCAATTTCGTATCCATGCTGCCACTGTCCCTTTTATTCCATGGGCTTCAACTTTGCTGGCAAGCTTATTATGTGGCACTTTATCAAACGCCTTTTGGAAGTCCATGTACACCACATCAACCGCATTGCACTCATCAACCCTCTCTGTTACCTCATCAAAAAACTCAATCAAGTTAGTTAAACACGATTTGCCTTTAACAAATCCTTGCTGGCTTTCCTTAATTAATCTACACTTGTCCAAGTGACTGTTAATTTTGTCCCAGATTATCATTTCTAAAAGCTTCCCCATGACATCTTTGGTAAAGCATTTGGTGACAGGTCCTTGGGTTTGGGTGTTTCGAATATCCAGGTGGTTGGCATAATGCAAACTGGCTTAAAAAGTATCCATCACTTTGAAAGTAGATGTCGATTGTATAGCTGATTAGGGAAGTCTTGAGTTGATGACAACTAATGGAAGACGTTATCTGGTGGCTGGTTACGAGAACACATACTCTTATGTCCAGGGTTCAGTGGCTACCATGATTGAGTTGCAGAGTGAGAAGTGGGTGCTGCTGAAACTCCACACTTCCACCTAGTGGAACCACCATCCGCTATGCTAGGGTGTGTGTTCAGTGTTGTGGTCAGGAGGATAATGGCATTGTACTCGTACATTTTATGGTGAGTTGTGTTGCTCACCATACCACTTGTGAGGAATTCCTGGCACCTTATACCTAGCAAAACCTCAAATCCATACTTCAGTTGCTTAATCACAAACCTAATAATTATCCTCCTGGTGGCGGGGGGGGGGGGGAGTAAACCGGGTCCCTTTGGGGTTAAGATGACTCCGTGGTTATGTGCCTAGCGATAGAAAGTTGGAACTGAGTGTGCCGTTCAAGCTAGGCAGATCTGCAATTCGTCACGATACTGTTGATGATTGGCGAGTTAGCCAAGCTCATTAATGGGATTTGCCGTTAAAGATCCATCACTGGGGGCTGGGATTCTTGCCATTCAGCTCTAGATAACCCTGCAAAGCAACCAGTTAAAACATTTTGAATTGTGTTGTTTATTGGACAATTTTACAATATCACAAGGGCGAGAAAAGTTAAATCACAATTGAACATATTCATACCAATACACACACACACAGCCTTCATATGTCCATCATTATCCTCCTCAAATACTTTTGAAATCACCACAGTGATGTTAGAAGTATTTGTGTGGTCCTTGCTAGATGAGCATCGGACAGTGCCCTATGCTGGTAAACTGTCTCGTCTTCATTAATTAGACTCCAGGATTACTGCAGTGCTCACATTTCCAAACCCTTGGCTTTTCCAACCTGTCCTCTAAGCTCTCTGGAGCTGCCTAAATATGGTATCTCCCTACTGGGAGAGAGGGTTTAATCCGTATTGAACAATTGAGGTCTCTGCCTGTATAGCTTTCTTAGTAGTTTGGTTCGGAGACTCTTGAGCATGGTGATGGGTTTCCATGTGTGTCAGACATCTAGATGACCAGAAAAAGCACTCATGGATTCCACTGCAGTGATGTCAGAAGTATTTAAGGAAAATGATACCAATTTATTGCCCGAAAAACTGTGTTTGTGTCTGTCAGTGAGTCTGTCGGGCCGAAAGTGTTCCATTGTGACTTTTTTTCTTCCCCCCTCCCCCCGGTTACATTTCAAAATTCTCAAAATATTTTAGGTGCGACAGAATTGAAATGTTTTATCTGGCTGGTAATTAAACCCATAAGTATTTATTAAATGAATGCATTTCAGTTTATACGACATTACGCCATATTGATCAGAAAGTTGCTCATTTCATACTTGGCCTGTGTTGTGTTAGCTGATCTTAGCGAAGGAAGTAATTGGGTACTACAATTGCCCTCTGCGTGGGAGGGGAAAATTCAGCCAAGGTTCCCACTACTGATTGATGTTCAGTAACTCCTGACCAACACTCGTGGAACTGCATTCTAGCAAGAGAGGAAGGCAAAGGGGAATAATATATTTATGGGCTTAAGGCCTCTCTGATAATGTGTGATTTTTTTTTTTTTTGGTGATGGTGTTGCCCAATAGTCCTTATCCGACAAGTTCAAAAATGCCTTTGCATAAAGCTAGGCCTTCCTGGGGTAGAAACAGTTTGGGAATCCAGTTGGCCTCAGTGTGCTTATAATAGGACATAAAAGTACATTTACAAAAACGTTCCCTTAGTTTGAACGTCGTAAAGCTCCTAATATATTAGAATGCAATGTTGGTAATCTCTCGAAGTGTAGCAGAGCGTTTTGTAAAATGACAACACTTGTCTCCCATTCCAGAATGACCTGACGTTCATTGGATGTGTTGGAATGCTTGATCCACCAAGAACAGAGGTAGCTGCTTCAATCAAGATGTGCAGGCACGCTGGCATCCGTGTCATCATGATCACCGGTGATAACAAGGGCACCGCTGTAGCCATTTGCCGTCGTATCGGTATCTTTGGGGAGCGAGAAGATGTCGATAGAAAAGCTTTCACTGGCCGTGAGTTTGATGAACTTCCCCCAGCAGAACAGAGGGAGGCTTGCTTGAAAGCTCGCTGCTTTGCTCGAGTAGAACCTTCCCACAAGTCTAAGATCGTGGAGTTTTTGCAGGCGTTTGATGAAATCACAGCCATGGTAGGAACACTATAGTTTTGAAGTAGTCCAGTCTCCGGTCACTCTTGCTTTTGGGTGTTTTACTTGTTTGCTCAGTTCTGGCTAGAGTGATTCTGTGTCTGGTTCCACGGGCTGATATTTTCCTTGTAGGCAAACAGCTTAAAGGGGGGGACTGTCTTCATGGCGAGAAGAATGCATTTATAAACATGTTTCCCAGACTCTCCACAATTGATGTTTATTGCATTAAAACACACAATAACTCGCAGTTATCATGAAAATGAAGCATTGCTTTTCCTCCATCCTTTAAATAAGCTTTGCTGAACATGTTCATGAAGACTGGCCCTTTAACACTAAGGCTTCTTTCATCAGAATAATACATTTTCTACACTAGGTAGTGTATCAGATGAGTTAGCCACTTCAGTTTGGCGTATAAATACATTTGCTTAATTGAAATTGTGTTGAGGTTATCTGATTGTGGGCTTCCTGATGACTCCGCTAGTTGTCGGTGAGTGGCTGAGCCGCAAAGACCAGGAAGATCCTGGGTCTGTGTATATTGAGCGTATCACAGCAGCGGTGCTGCAGTTGGCTTCAGTGCCACGGGATTAGGGAAGGGAAATTCAGCCAACATTCCCAGTCCTGATCACCAAACAAGGACTCCTGCCTAAAGTTTCCATGTTTAGACATCAGGTAAAGTCAGCATTGGGCTCAGCTCTGGTAAAATGGCACACACATGTAATCTAGGCTCAACTTTAAAAAAAGAACGGCCTTTTGGGTGAATTACCGGGGGTGCCGAGAACCCTTGGGGGCCTATTCCAGCAAGAACTCCATGTCTTCAGGAGAAATTTGGTGGAAAGCAGGTGGGGGAGTTTTTAAGACCTGTTGCGTGTCAAGTAATGGTGCATTTAATTGTACTTCATACTGCCACTTTTCCATGTTAAAGCCTAACCATTATTTTCATATTCTAGCATTATTTGTAAAGCACAGTAAATACTAATGGCTGTTTCAGAAATTATTTTCCCTGTTCCTTAAAAGCTTCAGTTGCTATTGGAGGGGGTAGGCAAGTTGTAAATGTCCGCCTCCTGAGGTCCCCACCACCACATAAGCCAGTCTTCAGCCAAGTCGATTCACTCCACGTGATATCGAGAAACGGCTGAGCGCACTGGATACAGCAAAGGCTGTGGGCCCCGACAACATCCCGGCTGTCGTGCTGAAGACTTGTGCTCCAGAACAAGCCGCGCCTCTAGCCAAGCTGTTCCAGTACAGCTATAACACTGGCATCTATCCGACAATGTGGAAAACTGCCCAGGTATGTCCTGTCCATACAAAGCAGGACAAATCCAATCTGACCAATTACCGCCCCATCAGTCTAAGTGATGGAAGGTGTTGCCGACAGTGCTATCAAGCAGCACTTACTCACCAATAACCTACTCACTGATGCCCAGTTTGGGTTCCGCCAGGACCACTCGGCTCCAGACCTCATTACAGCCTTGGTCCAAACATGGACAAAAGAGCTGAATGCCAGAGGTGAGATTGACTGCCCTTGACATCAAGGCAGCATTTAACCGAGCGTGGCATCAAGGAGCCCTAGTAAAACTGAATGGGAATCGGGGAAAACTCTCCACTGGCTGGAGTCATACCTAGCACAAAGGAAGATGGTTGGAGGTCAATCATCACAGCCCCAGGACATCGCTGCAGGAGTTCCTCAGGGCAGAGTCCTAGGCCCAACCATCTTCAGCTGCTTCATCAATGACCTTCCTTCCATCATAAGGTCAGATGTGGGGATGTTCGCTGATGACTGCAGAGTGTTCAGTGCCATTCGCAACTCCTCAGATAATGAAGCAGTCCATGCCCGCATGCAGCAAGACCTGGACGACATTCAGGCTTGGGCTGATAAGTGGCAGGTAACATTCATGCCACAAAAGTGCCAGGCAATGACTATCTCCAACAAGCGGGAGTCTAACCACCGCCCCTTGACATTTAACGGCATTACCATCGCCGAATCCCCCACCATCAATATCCTGGGGGTCACCATTAACAAGAAACTTAACTGGACCAGCCACATAAATACTGTGGCAACAAGAGTTGGTCAGAGGCTAGGTATTCTGCGGCAAGTGTCTCCCCTCCTGACTCCCCCAAAGCCTTTCCACCATCTACAAGACACAAGTCAGGAGTGTGATGGAGTATTCTCCACTTGCCTGGATGAGTGCAGCTCCCACAGCACTCAAGAAGCTCGACACCATCCAAGACAAAGCAGCCCACTTGATTGGCACCCCATCCACCACCTTAAACATTCACTCCCTCCACCACCGGCGTACTGTGGCTGCAGTGTGTACCATCTACAAGATGCACTGCAGCAACTCACCAAGGCTCCTTTGGCAGCACCTCCCAAACCTGTGGCCTCTACCACCTAGAAAGTCAAGGGCAGCAGGCGCATGGGAAAACCACCACCTCCAAGTCACACAGCATCCTGACTTGGAAGTATATCGCTGTTCCTTCATCGTCGCTGGGTCAAAATCCTGGAACTCCCTCCCTAACAGCACTGTGGGAGTACCTTCACCACACGGACTGCAGCAGTTCAAGAAGGCGGCTCACCACCACCTTCTCAAGGGCAACTAGGGATGGGCAATAAATGCGGGCCTTGCCAGCGACGCCCACATCCCATGAACGAATTAAAAAAAAAACTCTTTTGTTGTAATTATGAAAACGTTAAGTTACTGATGCAAAGCTGTCACCAAGATTAATTATGTGCATTAAAAATAATATAATTGGCCACTGAGCAATATCTTCTACTAAATGCTGAAGAGTGTAATATGTATTGCTGCATCAGCTTGCTGTAACATGTTGGTGAACCTTGTCCCAACACTATGACTCCTTACTCAGCACTGAGGACTGACCAAGGCATTCCTGAGGAAGGGGAGGGAACACTTGAGCACAAGTCAGTCACACCTATCTCGGCGGCACCTCCAAGTGTCTTTCTAAATTCCCACGCCTCGATTATTGACCACTTGACATCTGGCTAGTCTCTGGGATCAAGTCTCAACTTGCCGTCCCAGTGGAAAACTGGTGTTGTAGTTCAGCCGTCCATTATAGAAACCATCCAATTTTAATTTATATTGCTTTTCCATAATGTCCAGTCTATCCTCAACACCATTTTTACACTCTGACGACAAGTTGAAAATCTACCGTTTATATTTCTTAGAATCCTGTGGTATATATCTAATACAACTGGGGAAGAAGGAAACTTAAGAGTTGCCTGTGTCTGAATTAATTTCTTCTTCTTGCTCACCTCCTTTTGCCCTTGTATCTGATCTGGTGGTGTGTTTTTTTTTAATTCAGAATTTAAGTTACATTTATACTGTGTTTCTGAAGAAAAGAGGTAAATAGTAACCCTGGGGAAAGTTGGCTATTTGAGAGGAAAAGATTTGTGTGACCATGGCATCTCTCGTAAAGGGGCAAATGTCAGTCTTCATCGAATGCTACAGCACAGAAGGAGTCCATTCGGCCCACGAGCCTGTGCCGGTTTTTTTGAAAGAGCTATCCAATTAGTACCACTCCCCTGCCCTTTCCCCATAGCCCTACAAGTTTCTACACTTATTTATCCAATTCCCTTTTGAAAATTATTATTGCATCTGCTTCCACCACCCTTTCAGGCAGTCCATTCCAGATCATAAAAGCTTGTGACGTTTTAAAAATAAAAAAAATAATTCCCTCATGTTGCCTTTGTTTTTTTTTTGCCAATTATCTTAAATCTGTGTCCTCTGGTTACTGACCTTTCTGCCACTGGAAATAGTTTCTCCTTATTTACTCGATCAAAACCCTTCATGATTTTGAACACCATTATCAAATCTCCCCTTAGCTTTCTCTGCTCAAAGGAGAACAACCCCAGTTTCTCCAGTCTCGCCACGTAACTGAAGTCTTTCTAGTAAATCTCCTCTGCACCATCTGCAAGGCCTTGACATCCTAAAGTCTGGTGCCCAGAATTGGCCACAATACTCCAGCTAGGGCCTAACCAGTGTTTTAGAAAGGTTTAGCATAACTTCCTTGCTTTTGCACTCTGTGCCTCTATTAATAAAGCCAAGGATCCCATATGCCTTTTTAACAACCTTCTCAACTTGGTCTGCCACCTTCAGACTTGTACATAGACCCCCAGGTATCTCTGTTCCTGCACCCCCTTTAAAATTGTACCATGTAGTTTATATTGCCTCTCCTCATTCTTCCTACCAAAATGACAGTGGGACACCACTGTATACCTCCCTCCAGTATGAAAAACAACCGTTCACCACTACTTTCTGTTTCTTAGCCAATTTTGTATCCACGCAGCCACCGACCCTTTAATCCCATGGGCTTCAATTTTGCTAACAAGTGATACTTTATCAAATGCCTTTTGAAAGTCCATATACACATTAACCGCACTACCCTCATCAAACCTCTCTGTTACTTCATCAAAGAACTCAATCAAGTTAGTCAAACACCATTTGTCTATAACAAATCCGTGCTGGCTTTCATTTTATGAACCCATATTTTTTTCAAGTGCCAATTAATTTTGTCCCGGATTTCTGGCCCAAAGTTTCCCCACCACTGACGTTGGGCTGACTGGCCATTAATTGCTGGGTTTATTACTCCTTTTTTTTCCTTCATTTCCTACATTGCAACAGTGATTACACTTCAAAAGTACTTCATTGGCTGTAAAGTGCTTTGGGATGTCCTGAGGTCGTGAAAGTTGCTATATAAATGCAAGTCTTTCTTTCCTCTTTTTGTAACATTTGCAATCCTCCACTCCTCTGGCACCACCCCCATATCTAAGGAGGATTGGAAGATTGTGGCCAGAGCCTCTGCAATTGCCACCCTTACTCCTCTCCGCAACCTAGGATGCATCCCATCCGGACTGGGTGACTTTTCTAATTTGAGCGCTGCCAACCTTTTAAGTACCTCCTCTTTATCTATTTTTATCCTATCCAATTTCTCTACTACCTCCTCTTTTACTGTGACATTGGCAGCATCTTTAGTGAAGACAGATGCAAAGTACGCATTTAGTACCTCAGCCATGCCCTTTGCCGCCACAAGAAGATCTCCTTTTTGGTCCCTAATCGGCCCCACCCTTCCTTTTGACTATCCTTTTTGCTATTTATATATTTATAAAAGACTTTTGGGTTCCTTTTATGTTATCTGCTAATCTGTTCCCATGCACACTCTTTACCCTTCATTTCCTTTTTCAGTTCTTCCTTGTACATTTTGTATTCAACTTGGTTCTGTACTGAATTATTAACCTGACATTTATCATAAGCTGCCTTTTCCTGTTTCATTTTAATCTCTCTCTCTATTTTTAGTCATCCAGGGAGCTCTAGCCCTTTTTCCCCTCATGGGAATGTGTCTAGTCTGTACCCGAACTATCTCCTCTTTGAAGGCCTTCTATTCTCATTTACTGTTTTACCTGTCAACCTTTGATTCCAATCTACCTGGGTCAGATTCCTTTTCAACACACTGAAATTAGCCCTCCTCCATTTGTGTATTTTCACATTTGATTTTCCTTGTCCTTTTCCATAACTACTCTAAACCTAATGATATCGTGATCACTATTTCCCAAATGCTCTCCCACTGAAACTTGCCCCACTTTATTCCCCAGAACCAGATCCAGCACAGCTTCCTTCCTCGTTGGGCTGGAAATATACTAATCAAAAGTTCTACTGTACACATTTCAGGAATTCCTCCCCCTCTTTGCCCTTTACACTGTTTATTTTCCCAGTCTGTATTGGATAATTGAAGTCCCTCATTATCACTACTCTAAAGTTCTTGCATCTCTCTGAAATTTCCTCTGTCTCCTTCCCACTATTTGATGGCCTATACACCCAGCAGCATAATAGCTCCTCTATTCCTTAATTCTAACCAAATAGAGTCTGTCTTTGAACCCTCAAGTATGTCATCCCTTTCTAGTGCTGTAACAGTATCTTTGATTAATACTGTCAACCCCCCCTGCTTTTAGTCCTTTCCTATCTTTCCTGAATACATTGTAGCCAAGAATATTAAGTACCTATTCCTCCCCATGTTTGAGCCTGATCTCCGTTATTGCCACTAGATCATAATCCCATGTGGCTACTTGTAAACCTAATTTACCATGTTTGGTGTATTTACGCACATGCACTCTAAACCTATCTTAGTCTGCTTCGCATTCTTCACCACCCCCCCCCCCCCCCCCCCCAATCTGATCCCTCCTATTTTTGAACTACTCTTTAATCTAATGCTGTTTGTCTCTTCCAATCCTCTGTGCATCTTGTATCTCCTTTCTAATGCTTCATCCTGGTGTCTACTTCTACAGATATCCCTCTAATATATACCCTTCAGAAACACACTAGTTACCACTAGTCAGCCAACTTCCAGCCACAATAATTAACACCTAGTCAGGAACCCACTTACAGCTGATTGGCTGTTGACTGCCACTGATTTGCACTTTAAAAAAAAGTAGTAAAACGAGGTTAAAATTCAGTTTGATAATTTATTATACATTAGCATAGAAATCCTTTGCTTGTTAGCGAATTGTTTTCATGGTCATAAAGTGGTCTTTGGCCAAACTGAAATGAAGGGAATAATGTCCTATTTATTTTTATATCCTGCTTGCTCAAGATATTTTGACCCATTTTGGTCTTTTAAGTACTTTGACCCGAGTAGAAAGCCTTCTTCAAATAATCAGCCATATTTGTCTTTTAGGGTCCTTCCTTGAAAATTTCAATCAGTGAATGTTGTAAAGTATTGCAAAAAGTAATTTTCCTGAATTCAACTATTTTTGTGTACCAAGTAAGGTATTCACCTTTGTTTTTTTTCCTGATCTTTAGACTGGTGATGGTGTGAATGATGCTCCTGCCCTAAAGAAGGCAGAGATTGGAATTGCCATGGGATCTGGTACTGCTGTAGCAAAATCTGCCTCTGAAATGGTGCTGGCCGATGACAACTTCTCCACAATCGTAGCAGCAGTGGAGGAAGGCCGTGCTATCTACAACAACATGAAACAATTTATTCGCTACCTCATCTCTTCCAATGTTGGAGAAGTGGTCTGGTAAGTAAGAGGTCCTGCTGTACGCAATCATCACTCCCAGTTCTGATTTAATCATTCCTGTCATTAATGAAAAGAATACATTGAAAAGCTAATAATTCAGTCAATATTTCTGGGTCTTATAAATGAGTGCAAACAATTTTAAATATCAGTTACTAGTATTGTGGAATCAGTTTATGCATTTGCACTGATGTCGCAAAACTAATAATTTCAATTGGTAGAGATGAATTTAACCAGTTCTCATCTAGGGTGCTAGGTGGAGCATAAGAATCTTAAGAAGAGGCAAAAACCACTGGGTCCAAAAAGCCTAATAACCAAACCCATGAGCCTGCCTTCTCACCAAACCCTTTACCCTCTTTTTCTTTCATATTGGAGGAAATTGTCTTCGGTCCCCGCCACAAACTCAGTTCCCTAGCCACCGACACCATCCCCCTCCCTGGCAACTGTCTGAGGCTGAACCAGACTGTTCGCAATAACAACAGAAAATGCTGGAAAAACTCAGCAGGCCAGGCAGCATCCGTGGAGAGAGAAACAGAGTTAAAGTTTCAGGTTGAAGACCCTTCGTCAGAACTGGAAAAAAGCAGGAAATGAAATAGATTTAAAGCAAGTATAATGCTGGGAAAAGGGGGAGGGGATGAAAGAACAAAGGGGAAGGTCAGTGGTAGTATAGAAGGCAGGAGAGATTAAGAGACATTGAGAGACATTAAGAGATATTCAAGGCGAGAGGAGGTGGTAATGTGACAGGTTGAGGCTAGATGAAGTGTGAAATGCGCTGGCGGAATGAAGGACAGCTGCCAGCTTCTGGGAGGGAAGAAAAAAAGGGGCCAAACAAAAGGGTGGATGAAAAAATAATATATATATATATATATATATTTTTTTTTTATATTGAAATTGCGCCGTGGTTATGATCTGAAATTGTTGAACTCTATGTTGAGTCCAGAGGGCTGTAGCGTGCCTAAACGAAAGATGAGGTGCTGTTCCTCGAGCTTACGCTGAGCTTCCGTGGAACAATGCAAGAGGCCGAGGACGGTGAGGTCAGAGTGGGAGTGGAGAGGAGAATTAAAGTGACAGGCCACCGGGAGCTCAGGGTCCCCCTTATGGACTGAACGGAGGTGTTCCGCAAAGCGGTCACCCAATCTGCGTTTGGTCTCCCCAATGTTCGCAACCTTGGTGTCATATTTGACCCCGCAATGAGTTTCCGATTACATATCCCCGACATCACGAAGACAGCCTATTTCCACCTCCGGAACGTCACCTGACTCCACCCCTAACTGAGCTCATCATCTGCTTTTTTTAATTATTTGTTCATGGGATGTGGCATCGCTGGCAAGGCCAGCATTTATTGCCCATCCCTCATTGCCCTTGAGAAGGTGGTGGTGAGCCACCTTCTTGAACTGCTACAGTCAGTGTGGTGAAGGTCTTGGTGTACTACTTTGTAGCGGTTTGGTAAAACTGAGTGGCTTGCTAGGCTATTTCAGAGGGCAGTTAAGAGTCAACCACATTGCTGTGGTTCTAGAGTCCAGTCCATGTAGGCCAGACCAGGTAAGGGCAGCAGATTTCCTTCCCTAAAGGGCAGTAGTGAACCAGATGGGTTTTTGCGACAATCATGGTTTCATGGTCACCATTACTGATGCTAGCTTTTTATTCCAGATTTATTTAATTAACTTAATTTAAATTCCCCAGCTGCCATGGTGGGATTTGAACTCATGTCTCCGGATCATTAGTCCTGGCCTCTGGATTACTAGTCCAGTAACATAACCACTATGCTAGCGTACCCATAAATGAGTCATTGGGGAAGCATAATTTCACACCTATTTGTGTTGAACTGCATCTGTCAACCATTGACCCAGTTGTGTCTAAGATCTAAATCTTTCTGAATCTGATTGCAATGTTCCTCATTTTTTCAGCTTAGGAGATTTTACTTAATGAGTCCTGCTTCAAGTCAATAATATAATAAAGATTCCAAGGCTCCCTGATGCCTGGAGATCCTCACTCATAACTTCTTTGCAGCTTAAAAATTTCTAAGCCAAATTTGTAAGCAGCTGTATATTGTACGCGGTGAAATTCTTTGCCATTCTGGACCCTTGCCTCAGCCCATCTGCTGCTGAAACACTCATCCTTGCTTTTTTTTACTTCCAGCCTTGACTATTCCAGTTCTCTTCTAGCTGACCTCCCATCCTCCACCCTGTATAAAGTTGAGCTCGTCCAAAATTCTGCTGCCCGCATCCTAACCTGCACCAAGTCCGGCTCACCCATCACCCCTGTGCTCGCTGACCTACAATGGCTCACAGTCTACCAACACCTCAAATTTAAAATCTTCATCCTCGTGTTTAAATCCACTCATGGCCTTTCCCCATCCTAGCTCTGTAACCTCCTACAACCCTCCGAGAACTCTGGCCTCTTAAGCATCCCCCACCATTGGCTTTTGTGTCTTTGTTTCCATTTTAAATTTGTTTCGTTTTAATGTCGCTCTTTATCCACAGAATTGTTATCTTTCGATGTACCTATTTTCCCATTTTGTGAGAATATATCTACTTTGTATTCTAACATCTCCTATTGCTGAGCACCCATCCTGTTTGCTAACTTTTCTGCCCAGTTAATTTGGGCCACAGTGCTTTTTGGGCCATTTTAATCCAGCACCCTTACCTTGCACTCTTCCTTATCCCTTTTTATTTTCACTTTGAACCTAATCATGTTATGGTCATTATTTCCCAACTATTCTACTCTCTCATCAGTTATTTGCCCCACTTCATTTCCCAGAACTAAATCGAGCAGTGCTTCTTTTCTTGTTGGACTAGAAATCAACTGGTCTAGGAAAGCAGTCCTGGCTGCACTCTAAAAGAGGCGTTCTTCACTTTGACCACATACAATACCTTTTATTCCAGTTGTCCCAATATTATTGGCCTGTTGTTCTTGTATATCTGCTGAGCTATTCTGTATTCCCAGTAAGGGCGAGTCTTTCAGGTAGTCATGATTGGCTGTCCTCCTTCATAAATGTATCTTTTCTTGAATTAAGAGCAAGGACCTAAGGAAATGGAATTGTAACACAATTCTGGTACTCTTATCCACAGAACTCTTATATTTTGATGTACTTATGTTTCCATTTTGTAAGAATATATCTACTTTCGTATTCTAGCATCTCATATTTGAAGATTCCCTATTGCTGAGCAGCCCTCCTGTTTGCTAACTTTTCTGCCATGGTGCTTTTTGGACCATTTCAGTTCAGTCCAACCCTTATCTTTCATATAGAGCATGTAGCACTTTACTAATAGAAAGTAGAACTGATCGTGTTTTTTTTTCTCCCCTCTCAGCATTTTTCTAACAGCAGCTGTAGGCTTTCCTGAGGCTTTGATCCCTGTACAGCTCCTGTGGGTGAACCTGGTGACCGATGGACTGCCTGCCACAGCACTAGGCTTCAATCCACCTGATCTGGACATAATGGACAAACCACCACGCAGTCCTAAGGAACCCCTGATCAGCGGTTGGCTCTTCTTCCGCTATATGGCTATCGGATGTGAGTACTCGTATTAGAGATGGCAAAGGTTCACAATCAGCCAAGTAAGAGCTTCCACAAGATGTATTCTTCAGCCACCTTTGGGTTTAACTGTGACGATACACTCTACTATTGGACGTTCCTCACCTCAGTATAAACTTAAATACGTTTGGTTTGAGAAACTTTCAGAGTGCTAACTTTTTAAAAAAAAACCTAATCTTTCATTTCTGTATTTGAAGCTAATGTGACGAAGAGCCTTGTAGAAAGTCTTTCTGCTTCTACAAAATAAATTCCTTTAAATCTCTTCAGTTATGAACAAAGTATAATCATAATAGTGATTGTCTTCCTGCAGCAGGGATGATGTCCAGGGAATTATTTTATTAGGTCTTTCTCTAGAGATGCGCTTACATTACATCGTTTGTTCTGAAGTGGCTTCATGGGGATTCTACACCAGAGCAGATTCGCTCCAGTGTGGATTCCCCACCAAAATGAAAACGCGCCGTGAAAGTTTTCATTCGGAGCCCAAATGTGATTACATTACGGCCTAGGGTTGCCTAGCAACTCTGACTGCATAAGTCAGACACATTTGATCTCTCTTGTGCATTTAGCAACTAAGTAGAGCAGTTTTTGTGCAGGCAATTATCCATCATCAAAGGGATGGGATCTAGATGCCGTAATGTAAACAGGATATCTTCTATCTTCATTGGCCTCACTGCCTGTGATGAGCTATGTAGTACTTACTCTGGTACAATGTCAACTAAGTATGAAATCTAGTATCCCTACTATTAAAATTAATTTATCCTTTCATCCGTTTTCAGGTTATGTCGGAGCTGCTACAGTTGGTGCTGCTGCTTGGTGGTTCATAGCTGCTGCAGATGGACCCAGAATTACTTACTACCAACTGGTAACATTGAGTTCAGTTGCATTTTTAACATGAAAGCGCTTCAGTGTACACATTCCCAAAAGGCTAACATTGCACATCTCTCTTTATTTTATCTTGTAGTGCTTAAAATGTAATGCTAGGCAATGAACTAAAACTGTTGTATGTGTGGAACTGTTTCCAAAATCAAGTAATTTACCATGACAACCTGTACAGTACTAAGTTTAGTGTTCTTGGACTAAGGCAGGCAGTGCTAATATCCGCAATGCCCTGTCCTACCAATGACACTGTGTAATTTAAAATTCATATTGCTCCTTTATTACTGAAATTGGTGGAGCATGGGGCGGGGGTAGCTGTTCCACAGGCGCAAGTAACCTGCCAATACTTCACCCAAGTGGCCCATTCTTCACGTGTGAGCCTAGATTGTGCGCGCTGCCAAGCTTTCACCCTGTGGCGTACATCACAGTTGAGCCTGAATTTTGACTTCTAATGTCCACCTGTTAGCAAAGTATTTTTTTTTTAAATGACTGGAATCTCATATCCACTTTGTACATCTTCCAGCTGAGCGAGCAAAACTTAGTATTTTCCTAAACTAGCTAATAGTTTAAAATAATGGTTTTAAAAAAACAAACCAAAATGTCTAGGTAATCATGTTTGACAATACAAAAGTGAAGACAATGGAATAACAGCAAGATTATATAAATGTAGAATTAAGTCGACATGCAGAGGCTTCAATTTTCCTTTATTATGGAGCAGATCTTTCTTTTCATCTCCCGTGTCGACGAAGTACAGGCTGTCATCTGTCTTTTCAGACACAAGACCACCGAGCACAAGTCACTGAATAATGATAAGGAGAGAAAACTACGACTGATTTTCCTCCTCTTCCTTCCCCTTCCTCCAAGCCTTGGGACACCTGAGGCCAACCATGTCCCCATTGTTGAAATCAACTAACTCCACCCATACAACAGATTAAACCTGGAACTTTGCTGTCCGTATGGAAAAGTACCACACAGCATAACATACTCACCCATTGAACAATTGGAGTCTAAAATTGTTTGTAATTCATGCTTGTGTATATTTTATCTTTGCTTTGCTACAGAGCCATTTCTTACAATGCAGTCCAGAAAACCCAGATTATGAAGGCATTGAATGTGAAATATTTGAATCTCCTTATCCCATGACTATGGCACTCTCTGTCCTGGTGACCATTGAGATGTGTAATGCTCTTAACAGGTTAGAAATGTTGCTCTCTTCCCTTGAAAAGATACGCTTTCTGCTTGTAATTTCTGCTGTGGGAACAAGAAAAATTAACTGATGATTACATTAAAATGTATGCAATTTGCCACAGCGAGGCAGATGGTTGAGCACTGGATGTATTGATGATTAATCTACTGATGCTCATTAATCTACTGATGCTCATCCAGAACAAAATATATTTACGTAATTAAAATGGCAAGAATTATCATTTTCAAGGGCATACCTTTTAATTTTTAGTAACTTGGTTGGTTTGTTCTGTGGGTAAACAAATATAGCTGGTTGTTTTAGTTATGGGATATCCATAAGTTTCAAATGCACAAATACTGTTATGACTCATGATGAAAATCCTCTGTCCAACTTGCTATGAATTTTTATGCTAATACTAGGTTCGCGTACCAGATGTTAAAAATAGTTATTTAATCATTAATTTATGCCAGTGTGGGGTAGGAAGGACTTTGTTTCCAATTTCATGTGACATTTAATATATATATTAATTTTTTTTTAAAAAGGGTTACTGTTGGAGCTTGCAAATCTCCTTTTTGTGTAGTAGGTGTACTTGATGTGTCATACAATAGTAAGATGCTGATTCATGCCCACCACAATTTTCCACACTAGTAGTTTTGCGTTTGTTTGTGAGTGGGTGGTGGGGCGGCATCGTGCTGTGTTTGGGTGTTTCCACAGGCTGTTGATGGCAAATGCTTGAAAGTTAGTCAACTTGTGCGTTTCTCGTACACCTCCTAGCAGCTAGCTCAGGAGTGACCATGGCAAAAGCCTTGGAACAGATTTGTAGAGACCTTTGTAGAAAGCCTAGGAAGAAGCCTGCACTCCTAGTCAGAAAATGAAGTATGAGGCCTAAGAATAACTGCAAAAATTTTTTTTGCTGGGATATATATATCTCAACTTTTGTTTTTCCTTTAAACTAGCTTTGTAGATCTGATGACGCAGCTGGGCCAGGGAAGATTTAAACCAGCGATTTGAGTAATTGTTGCTTTTAGGAACAACTGGTTTACTTTTATAACATCTTTTTTTTTATTCTTTCAGTTTATCAGAGAACCAGTCATTGTTGAAGATGCCACCTTGGGAAAACGTTTGGTTATTGGGTTCAATCTGCCTGTCGATGTCTCTTCACTTCCTCATTTTATATGTGGAGCCACTACCGGTTAGTCAGATGACATTACACTATGTTTTGTCCTATACACCACTTCCTCAGTCACTTACAAATTTTGCATTTTTACTAAGAATTCATCTGTCAGTTTATTTAAGTCCAAGACTGTGTTCTGGAATACTATGCCAATTGCTTTTGCTAGCAATAGTACTTTACAGGCTAGGTTTTAATATGTTTATACAAGCTATTCTACATTTCATAAAGTTTTTGTTACATAAGCAGGCCTGATTCAGGCCATCACTTGTGTGCCTGTACTAACTTCCCACCTGTTCTTTCCCTGGATGTTTTAATGCTTTTCCTCGTGTTTATCTAATTTCCACATAAATATTGAGTGAGTCGGCTACAATAGCCACGCAATATCCAAATAACATTTTGCAAGAAAAAGAAATCATCGTCTAACCTCCCTCCTTACTCGCGCTTCTAGCACTAGTTCTGAGTTTTTGCCCCCTTGTTACTGGTTCACTGACCAGTGAAGAAAAAAAAATCTTTCACTATTTATCCCCTCAAGCCCTTTCACAGTTTTGAGCACTTGTGTTCAATTCTGCTCCCCTTCTTTAACCCTCACTCTTTCCAGTGAATCTAGTTCAGATCGCTCCTAATTATATCCTCCCCTTGGTATCAATGTTTTCCTTGGCTTTGATAACCTCTTATACAAATTCATCATCACTTTTTTGTTTTTTAATTTAGTACTCTGATATATAAAACATGAATTCCATTTGCCTTTTTTTTAGAACTTTGCTTATCTGCAGTCCCACTATTAATGCAAGTGTTGAGACATTATTGATCAATAAATGAGTGGCTCATTTATCTAGGGTATTTGAACACTTCAGTTCCAACCGAAAGATTGTCTGCTCGGCACAAGTCTGTTTGATGCTCAAGTTTGGACACTTCTGTGTTTTACTGTGTAGCATTGAAACAAAGGAACAAGGATTGTAGAATTTCCCATCATTTTTATGGCAATGGTTCCCACCGTGATGGAACTTGCAGTACAGACTGAGGTCATTTTCCCCATCGTAACTGAAAATCTTCAATCCCATTTCCCTGCCCTTTTCCTGTATCCTTTTCATGTTCTTTTATCCAGTTCCCCTTTAAACAATGACGTACCCTCTACCACAGTAACCAGTTGTGTAAAGCATTTCATGCTCCAATAACCCTGTTAATATGTAAGTGAATGATCCAAAATAAACTAATAAAAGGGCTTAATGTAGGAAGTGTCTTATACTTGTACTTTCCTGCATAATTAAAGTAATTAAAAGGTAAAGTTGGTTTTGCGCTAATTGGCTCATTCTGTAAGTCATTTCAAAAGATTGTCTCTAATGACAGTGAAGCAGACATTTACTTTCCTTTGTTTCTTTTGCAGCTTATCTTCCAAATTACACCATTAGATGTAACACAGTGGCTGATGGTGCTGAAAATCTCTCTACCTGTCATTCTGCTGGATGAGACACTCAAATTTATTGCTCGTAACTACCTTGAACCGGGTAAAGAGTATACTCTGCCTAGTGACAAACAGTGTGGTTTCTCAGCATGTACAGAGGGGATTTCCTGGCCTTTTGTGCTCATTTCTCTGCCCCTGGTTATCTGGCTTTACAGTACAGACACTAATTTTGCTGAAATGTTCTGGTCTTGACTGACATAGAGCTGTCGTTGGCATAGTGAAGACATGGCATTTGATTAACTTCTACCAAAATTTTTATCATTTAAACACGTGATTCCAAGAGTCTGTTTCTGCTGAATTTCATACGAAACCCATGTATGGATGAAGTTAATATTTTTTTCCTGAACTCCAGAATGAAACGGGATTGATTTTTACACAATTTAAAAAAAAACTTTAAAAAAAAAACAAGCTGTGCATTGATGTGTACAGAGATTAATACTATTTTCTGCAATATTTTGTTTTTGTAGATGAAACAGCATGTACAGATGTGTTCTGTTTACTAATTTGTTCATCTTTTGTGTATAAATTAAGAACCAATGAGCCAACGGGTGTATTTTTTGGCTAAAGAAATGGAACGAATACTTGAGAATGTTAAATTCTTTGGAATTTTAAAAAAAAATACTGATTGCATGGTGTGTCACCGCATGGCTATTTTGGTCGGGTTCTATTTTAGACTTTATTTTGTGCCTTCTGTCAAACAGTTGTTTTTAGTTCAGAACTCCTTATTTTCTGCACTCCGCAGAGTACTGCTACCTCAACCAGCTTTTTAGTTTTGTTTTCCTGTAATCATTTCTGTGTTCTTAACTCTGTCATGTTTACAGTCCAACCCTGTTTGAGGTATGCTAATTCTTGCCTGTGCAGAGCACTCTATTTCTCCCCCCCCCCCCCCCCCCCAATCCCCAAATATTGCTGTTTTTTCTCCCGACGAGTTTAAAGGGTATTTATTTAAAATGCTGATTGTATTTTGTTGTAACAGTCTTGACAGGTTTCTTCACTTTTATTTTGCCAGTTCACCTTGGATGTTGCTACATCAGGGGTTAATTCACGAGTCAAAAAATAAAATGGTTTTAGACTAACGGAGAGGAACTTCTCTATGTCTCTCTTTTAACCAGGCTGGTTCATGTAGTTTTTAAAAAATGGAATACAAAAAGAGCTGCAAATTAAATTGTTTTTAGGTCTTATTTGTTAGACTCATAAACCTGGACGTGGTTTGAAGAAATATTTTACTCACATGTATTTGAAAACACTTAAGTAGCTGGAAGCTAATTGTTACATTTAGATGCTAATGCTGAGCACAAACATGCAACAGTGATATCTTAAAACTAGAAAATGTAGGTGCAAGCTGTAAGTAGCACATTACCAAATATTCATTTTACATAATGTATAGAACTAAAAGTAAATTTTAACATACTACATCATACTAACTGTTTACAACTGTAATAATCTAAATGTTGGGTAATAGTGTTCTAAAGCATGTTTTCTAAAGTGACAGTCAGGTGGTTTTTACATGTGTTAACAAACCTAACAATGGTGTTTTCTTCAACGCCTTCCAAAATTCATCATCTAAAGTGAGTATATTTACGTTTTGTAATTGCCTAATTCCAGTTCCGGATGTCGGACACCCTTACTATCCTGAGTTTAGTCCAGGATTCTGGTATATTATATCAACGCAAGTGTTTTTGTAGATCGTTCAAAATTGGCAGCGTTTTAGTTTTAAATCCAATTCCTCTACTTTTGCTGTTAAACTTTCTTTCGTTATATTAATTAATGCTGTACATTTCTGGAATAATGTGCTTTTTTTTAGGGTTAGATATAACAATGGAAATATTTGCACTAAAATGTTGGCGTTCCAACATTTGAGTGGTTAAACTGTAATTTATATATTTTTGAGGTATACAAATAGTCGTTGTATCTGAATCCTGGATCAGACTGCTTGAAGCATGCTTGTACAATAACACTTTGCTTTCATACACATTAACCCAGATGGAGAAATAAAATGAAAGCAGTTGAGATCCTTTTACCAATTAAAAATCTTTGTATAAAAGTGATTTTAAAAAAAAACAATTTAAAAGTAGAAACTTTTTTTTTAACTGCAAGATGTTTATCTCAACATTCCACAAGGGAACAGACAGTTCTTCAGCTGCTTTCAGCATTAAGTGGTAACATAGGTGGCATGTAGCACTAAATGACCCACAGTGCTTACATTAGGCTTGTTCTGAGGCCTTACAGAATAACGTTGACTGGCCATATTCTCTTTAAAAGCCCATTGCGTGATGCTTGTTTTACTGAGGTGTGGCCAAGTGTGCATGTGATGTTCTGAAGGATTGACAGTGGCACCTAATCTTAATCGGGTCATCCCTCATTTCTGAATGTCATCTGCATCATTTGACAGCAACACTGCCCTACTGCAAATATGAAACTTGGGGAGGTAGTTCTTGAGTTAAATTTGAGAAAAGCTCTGGATTGTTGCTTAATTAGTGACTTGTTGATAAGAACATTTGTTCAAAGGCAACGTTTCCCCATGTACAATGTATGCTTAATGAAAACAATTAGATGAAGGCAATGTGTTTTTCTTGATATTTAAATACTTGCACCTTTCTATTGGCTTCATTCTCTCCATGTTGGGGAGAGGGGTAGGAGGGGGGGGAAAAAGAGGAGCAAATTCTTCTAGTTTCACTTCAGGTTTGCTAATTTTGTACCCTATGGTTCTGCAATTACAGTCCCATTTCAATAACCTGCTCAAATCGCTATTACCTATCATTATTTTTTTTAAATATTCCCCATTCATTTTTTTCTTCAATAAAAGTGGGTGACATCAATGGAAAAGAAAATTGGGCACGGTGTGAAACAGGCTGCCGTTGCGGTGTGAGCCCATTTCCCGCTACGGAGGTAGACCAGTTTCACCCCCAATGTTTAGAAATGTAGCAGGAACAACATTGACAAAACAGCTATTCATAGAATCCTGTTTTAAGAAGTATTCTGAGATAAAGTAGAAAGGATCTTGCCCATAGTGGTTGTCTTGTTTTGTTGCCATCACTGAGAATACACATTGGGGTGCCCAGGATGGCTCAGCCAGTTTACCCAATGGGTAGCCAAACAGACTAGGATAATCTCTGGTTTAATCCCCACTCTGTGCTGATCTCCACTGTGGTGGTCGGGTGCTACAGTTGCCTATTGGTGGAGAAAATCAGCCAGGATTCCAAGTCATCAATGCTGGAAGTGTGTGTGAGATGCTGGGTGAGAACAAGATCAGACTTGACTATGGCAGATATCCTACTCAATGTTGAAACTCGCAGGTAAATAATGCTCACTTGGGTGAGATACTAGAGGATACCTGCAATCTATAGAATCATACCTGAGGAATCAACTCATTCAGGAGAGGGAAAATTCGTGGGGTGCGGGGGTGGTGGAGAATGGGTAGGGCAGCTCACTGATGCTTCAAAATGAGTGATAAGGCGATAATTCAGACTTGTAATTCTCCACATGCCAATTGCTATTCTAGCCCCATCTAGAGAACATATGCAAGGCAATCTCACAGGAAGGGAGAGATAGATAGATGATCAAGCTAGTGATACAGAAGCCTGGCAGATGGCTTTCAGCAGATTGGCTGCTTGTGGCATAAAATAAAAAAACAATTTTACTGGTGGTGCGGAAAGGGTGAACAGTTTGATGAGAATTCTGAAAGAAAAACGATGGAAAAATTGGCATGCTAGAATTGAGACAAGCTTTTGTCGATGAAAAAACGTTTCAATGGACTGATACGTATCCCTTTCCCATGGGATAGGAATATAAACAGCAGTGTTTGCACTTGGTGCCAGTAGTCTGTCATTCTTTTTCCCACAGTTTTAACGAAAACTTGTGTGCATGTTTCATTCACTTTTACTGCTCCTTTAAAACAAATCTGGTATGTGGTATCTATCTGCAGCACTGTTGCTTTAAGTGTTTACAAAACAAAAGTTGCCTGTTTTAAGAAATGCAGTTCATATTCCTCAGAATGGCTTGTGTATTTTCCTCTATTGGAAGTGCTTTCTGTCACTGTCGGCAGGCAGTGTCCAGCACTCTGCTCACTTTCATTTCTAGAGCAGATTGTGTAGTTTGAATACCCTTTAAATAAAAAACCATATTGTTATTTGTGCAATTCGGCTGATTATTTTTTTTCCCTTTTTCAACAGCTATGGATGATGAAGAGGAGAACAAGTAATTCCCTTATAACAATTTTCAGAAATCTAAGGTTCTTTTGTTATCGCGTGCATGTGTGTTTTTAAGCACAACTACCAAGACCATTGCATGTATAATGTGCAACAATAGTATGCTATTTGGAGGAAAAGTGTGTTTAAAATTTAGGACTTCAGAGAAACTGTACATTTGTGCAATACATCCTCGAACTTTACAGTACGCCAGAGAAGTTGGGTTCTTTGTTGAAAAGATGAGAGTCGACGTCACTGACTGTGGAGGACCCACATCTCTGTAAAATTTCATTGAATTTATAAATTGTACATTATGAAAATGCATGCCTTCTGTTTAAGTAACAGAATCTGTGTATTGGGTCATCAAGACAAATGAAGAACTACTTTATAAAAATGGCTATGTACAAAATGCAATTCTATTTATGGAAAAACTTAGAGAAAAGATACAAATCCTGAATGTTTGAACTGTAAATTACATCCTGTAGGTTGACAATTTCATAACTTCAATGTATTTTTTTCTAAGGAAAGTTTTTTTCTCTTTGGTGTGAGACAAAATGAGAGAATTCCCTCTTGCACTGTAATTTAACTATTTTAAGTTGTAACGCATTAACAGAAGCGTTGGTGCAATAAGAATATTGTGATGCAGATTTAAAAAGAACCTGTCAGTTGCCAGAAAACAGCATGTTTAATGTTGAAAACCTGTAAATAAGATCCTATGTTTATTTCAGTGCTGACATTGTAACATGCATCACGCAGATTTCATAAATTCAGGTAAATAAAGTTACTCTACATTACATCCTCTGATGTTTCCTATTTAAGCATGATCATAAGTACAGTATGTTGTTCTCTCCCATTCTTCTTTCAGCCAAGTTAAAAACTGTTTGTGGTACTGGGAGGATTGGAAAATGATAAATAATTAAGTAGCAGTAACCCCTCCAGAATTCTGCACATATAAAATATATGGCACCGAAATTGTAGTGCAGTTCAATAAACTTATCCCTGAAAGATTTTTAGTAATTCTTTAGAGTTGGTTCAAATGTTAACTTTATAATGAACACTGGTTTAATTAGGGTGCCTCCAAGCTTTGTAGAAGTTTGACCAAAATATAAAACAGTTATCTATGTTTTACACTGAGATCTTGGCAATCTCTAATCATTTGAAAGAAAGTGCTGTGTAATTGCATTGCCTAAGAGATGGATAAAGAGTCCTACATTATACTCATGGTTCCAAGTCCTTGTGATTCTGGGAGAATTTTAGCCTCATCATTTTTTCCCCTTGTTTTCCTTCCTAAAGAGTTTCCTCAGTATAATTGTTTTCAGCCCACTCATAATTATATTGGAACCAACACCTGATGTTTTGAAAGCAAATGGTGTCACTTGACAGCAACCTTCGAATCCCTCTTAATTTGTTGCTTGTTCATCCACTTTGTTGGGGGATATTTTGTGTGAAGCTGGATTAGGAGAAGCATATCACATAAATTACAAGCCATCAGATAAATTTAACTTGAGGAATATCTTCAAGTTATAGATCAATACAGTGGCGTAACCAGGCATACACACAGAAAGCAAAAATAAGTTGCATTTATTTTTTAATTTGGTCCTGACATCATGACTGGAGTTCCAGTCTAAGATGGACTGAACATTCATAGGTGTGACCAATCAGTGAGCTACGTGCAGCTCTTCTATGGCTCTTTACACCTACCCACATATTTGGTGGCTCTGAGAGATATGTACTAAATAACACAAAGCAGATATATTACAAATCTTTTTCCTTGAGTGAAGGAGAGGGGGATCAGACCCCATCGTTTTTGTGCATAAAATATTTGTTTTTAGTTTGTCATTTTTTCAAAATGTGCAGTAAATGCAGTCATTGATTTCATATTACTAGTGACTCCTGTTACCTTTGCCCATTTTCAGCCAACTGATAAATATTTCTATGCCCTTTTATAATGCTGAATGTCTGATTCACCTCGAGTCCCCCAAGGAACCAGACTGTTCCCAACCTCCAAGTTCTATTCAACCCCAACTCCATATACTTTCCATCACAAAGACTACCTACTTCTACCTCCATAACATCACTTGCCCCATTTACGCATGCTCTGTTATCTTTGCTGCCCATATCCTAACTCTCAGCAAGTTCCACTTGCCCATTATCTTTATCCTCACTGACCTACATTGGCTCCCAGTTGCCTCATGAATCATTTTAAAAATGTCATCGTGTTTAAATTCATCCATGACTTTACCCCTTATTATCTCTGTAACCTCCACCAGCTCTACTACATCTCACCCTACAAACTCTCCGTTCCTCTGATTCCAGTCATCTCCCTCTCCACCCCACGTTTGGCAGCCATGGCATCAGCTGCGACGGCCAACACACTCCCTAAACCCCTCTGCTTTCCCACCACCCTCTCTTCAAACACTCCTTAAAACGCCCCTTCATTGATCAAGCTGTTGGTCACCCCTCCTTTTGGCTCAGCATCCATTTTTTTCTTGCACCTATGTGAAGTCCCTTGGGATGTTTTTCTGTTAAAAGTGCTATAAAAATCCAAGTTGGTTGCTGTGACCTGTCTCCCATGAATTAACAATTTTTTATAATTGAAGATCAATCAACCGTGAAGTAAAATCTTGTTCTAAAATTAACCTGAATGCACCATTTAATAAATCTAAATTTGCTGGATTGTTGAGTGCCCTTGAAACCACCCCTCCACCTCCCAAATAGCACAGAGTGGGCAGGAGTTTGAAGGAGTTTGCCCAATTTTAAATTTGTTGTCTACACTCCTGTATCTATGAACAAGAAATAGCCTCAAGGTATAATAGAGAGTGAATCACTTGAAACATTCAAAAAGGAATTGGACTGATTCTTGACTTCAGCAAAAGGGGATTACGTTTGGATTGGGCAGATGATGAATTCAGGTCCTAAAACAAAAACTGCATTAAAAAGTAAACTATGTACTAAATAACCTTTTCTCATTCTTGTATTTGAGAAGTCTGAATTTGGATCACTGGTTGAGTGCCTTTTTGTAAAAAAAAACAAGAAATCTACATTTCCCCAGACATGCTCTTCGCCTCATGTTAAATCAGTATCTGTGTAATGGGGGGAAATGGCAGAGAGAAGAAATTTTGTGGTTTGTCATCTGCTTTCTGTGGCTTCATTTTTTTTGTCTGCTGAGAGACCAGTGGTTGTGGGGGTCATAATTGAATTTGGGCTTTAAATTCCAATTTGGACCCTTGGAAATTTGTTACCTGGAAATCCAAATACTTTATCCCTTCCAGTAAGTTGTTCTCTCCAATAGGATGTTTCAGAAAATTAATGTTCATTAGGAATTCATTTACAACAATATGCCATAGAATAGTGCTGCAGTGTGTGCAGTGCTAAGTGGGTTGCTTGGATCTATGATTGTCGTGCCCTGGGGGAGTCCTAAGAGCTGCAATGCGTGCAGTGCTATGGGGAATGCTGGGAGTCGCAGCCTGTAATGAGATGGGGAAAGCTAGGTGCTGCAATGACTGCGAATGCATCTAAAAGCGTGAGAACAGAGAATAAAATGTGACCTCATAAAATGCAGAAAGTGTTCTATTTAAATTGTCGCAGTGCAATAACAGTGGGAAGAGATGAGAAGTGGGATCCTTCATGTTGGAGCGATCATTCTGTTAACAAGTCTGGCTTTGGGCAAACCTGTCCTGAATTATTGCATGTAACAGGATTACACTGTGTACCGGACATGGACCTGTGGGGCCTGTGCTGTAATAGCTTTGTAATGAGTCCCAAGCTGAAAGTGGAAATGTTCTTTAAATTAGAGTGTAATAAAGGCACTCTCTTTCCCCCCCCCCCCCCCCCCCCCCACAAATTTGAATGTATAGGTGAAGGTTCATCACTGCTCTAATGAGTTGCTAATTGTAGATCAGCTTTCCTATAATTGTTGACCCAATTACATTGCGTAATTAAAATTAATGAAAAATGAGTAATCCATTTCCTCCTTTAGTACCAGAAGTGTGAAAATAACAATGTTTAATTGATTTTTTTTTAAAAAACTTGTCTGAATTCCTATATAGAAATATTTTCCATTTTCTTCTGTTAGGAAACAGGAAGTGTGAGCAGCAGTGCATTTGGTTTAAGGTTGTAAGATCTAAGAGTCGCTTATCCCATTTTGAATTTGGGTTAAACATGTTGAGGTTTTTTTTATATCTTACACTGTGATATTTTCATATTTAAATGGCACTGTTTATATTAGGAATTAGAATTTTTCAAGCCTCCCTACTTCTACGGATGGAGTGTAGTGTTGGAAACACTGCTGTGCTTTCACTTCTGTCTCAGATTTGAAGTCCACATTGAATCATCTGCTTGGCATTTAGAACACAAAAGACACTTACTTTCAGCTCAAGTGCAACCCACCTGTGTAATTCAACCCTGTGGTGAGTCAGTGACTCATTCGTGCCATAAATTATATTCGTCTGTTTGAATTGGTGGGTGGTGCCTGATAAGTTACCAGTCAAGTAAGCTGATAAGGTTATTTGTACGTTATGCAAGGTTTGGGTTACTGCTTGGTTTAAGCGATTCATTTTTTTTGTTTCACACATTCCCTTTAGGATGTGTACTGTAAATTATTTGCTTTCTGGTATTTGACGTACATCCCCTCTGCAGAAGATGGCTTTTGGTAGTAAAGACCAATTCAAAAAGAAACTTTCAGTGAAACAAGTTGTCTTGGTTACTTTTAATTATTTTTTAAGAGAAGAATGCAGAAAGATGTGATGAAATAAAGTGAAAACAAAGTCTGCTCCCTTTAAGTGAGGGATGGTGGTGGGGAGGGGGGGGCGCGGGGAAGGGAAGAGGAGAAAAAGCCATAGGGTTTGGCCAATCCATGCAGGTCTGTGGCATCTCCTAATGACTTGTTCAGGAGTGACAGTGCCCATGACCTGTAAACTGGGTAAATTGGTACAAGATGAGGAGAACTGAATCTTTCCTGAGTGTTGATGGCAATTTAACTTCAGTTGTTGCTTCTTACCCAAAATTATGCCAAAAAATTTCAATAAAGGTACTGCTACAGACCCTTCCAAAATAAAATGTTTTCTTGCTAAGCATTTATAGACACAATGCATATTTGTACAGGACATACTTGATGGAAACTGCTATCCTATGTTAAATGCACAAAAAAGAGTCATTAAGAATGTGAAACTTAGTGTGTACAAGCAGAAATCAATATGATTCCCCTGAATTTTGCACTGCCAGTGTTCTGAGGCAGTGCAGATCTCTTCTAAGAATAAATAAGCGAATAGTGAGACAGTTCTGAATTTAATTGCCTGAAATGAGAATAGAAATTTGAAGATTCACTTCCATACATCCTTCCTACTGGTAAATGGAGTTTGTGTTAATGCACAAGTTGTAACAAAGTGTAAGGCACTTTTTAATGCTAGGGATGAGTCCCTCCCAATTTTTTTTGGTGTTTTTCCTCCTGTCATGTACTGTCACCCAGCTGAGAAGACCAGTGGGTGATCTGCCAGAGATGCACCACCCAAGCCTCTTGCTGGAGGTGACTAATTGGATGTACATGAAGGAAGCCAATGGCCACTGATTTCCCATTCACACGGTATTGAGAAATTGGAAATAACTACAATTGAAACTGGCTGCAGAAGTTCAACGTTTTGGCCAGTGCCTGGTTTAAGCTCCTGTCCTCTCAAAAGCTTCACCTGTAAAGACCAATTTTTTCCTATGTAAAGATGAACTGCAGCACGACTATTGCATTACATACAGATCTATCTCACTTTTTCTCTTCCATTGCCCTTTTGTCATAGCTATCCACTTGCCATCCCCCAAAATACAGCACTGAATTTCCTCCCATTTTATTTCCAGCTTCAGTGCCTGGTTTTTTACCAACACACACTGGTGCAACCAATAGTTCTGTATTGAATATGACTTTGTTCAGCCACTAATTATTACTGAGATCCTGCCTGTGTAATGACTGAGATGCAAATTATATGCACTGCATTACACTACATGGTACAGAAATAAACTGTCATGTTAAAAATATAAAATGTTGGCTTACATTGGTCATGGTAAGTGACTGTGTAAGCAAGTCTCTCTTCAGAGCATAGCTTACTTTCAGTCCCACAGGATTCCCTTTCTGGGGGTACCTTGATGTAGTGTCATTCTACTTGTGTGTATTAAAAATGGTTGCAAATCCCATATTAGTTGGAGAACAAGGGGTCTGTGCAACTGCTCCCACTGAATGCTGGGAGTTGTAGTTCTTGATCTAATATTTTAGTCAAATGGGTCTGCAAAATGTCATCTCTTTATGGTTTTGACCCTCCAGAAACAGCAGACAGCTGTTTAAGCCAAACACTGACCTTTGTCAGCAATGTTCAATCCAGACACAGCAATGTATGTCAATTTTAGAAATGGGTGCACTGCACTATGCATTATGTATGGAATTTATTTTCTTGAGGTGTCTGGGGTATCTTCCCTAAGAAAATTAACATTTTACAGGGTGCATTTTCCAGCATTTTGGCATTGATGTGTAAATATTTTCTAACATGTATGCTACTTTTGAGAAAATATGCCCTACTAAATGGGACAGAAACTATAATGGTGAATCATATGAGTTGTAATCTATTCACAAAATATACTACTTTTAAAAATTCTTGTTTCAATTTGTTTCTTGCACTGATTAAATAGTAGGCAAAGAAATGTAATTTGTGAATTTGACCTCTAATATTGTGAACTGTAACTTCTAGGCTTTAGTTCCAAAATGAATAATTGATATAGTATTTAAAACAAAAACGTAGCTCCTCATTACAGTAACTGCCTTACGAATAGGCCTTATGAGCTTCATAAAAGACGATTGCCTGCATCGCCTTGACCATGTGTTATTTGCTGTCTTGTGCTTTTGGAGTCAGCATCTGATGTACTTCTTTAGATCCTACAGGAGAAGAGGTGGTCCATCCAGGTTCAAAGCTCAAGCCTTGCAATATTTGAGATGGCATGCTGCGTTATTGTCATTTCTCTCTATCCTATTCTAGCCTTTAGAACAGCCCCGATTTTAAACGCTCCACCATTGGTGGTTATGCCCTCTGCTGCCTAGGTCCTAAGCTCTGGAATTGCCTCCCTAAATCTCTCTGCCTCTCCACTTCTCTTTCCTCCTTTTAAGACGTTCCTTAAAACCTACTACCTCTTCAACCAAGCTTTTGGTCATCTGCCCTAACATCTCCTTATATGGCTTGGTGTCAAATTTTGGTGTTTTTTTGATAACATTCCTGTGAAGCACCTGGAGATGTTTTATTGCATTAAAGGTGTTATATAAGTAGTTGTTGTATCCTTTGCCATATCAATTAGCCTGCAACTTCCTGTCGCTGTTCAAAATTAAAAGTGGATCAATGAGTTCGCTGACCACTGCTTTAGTTTCATTCTAAATTAAAATGAGCTGATGCAATCTAATATGAAATGCACAAAAATCTTTTATCCAATGCCCTGTTTAAGCAATAGGTGGGGAAAAATTAATTTATTGACCAAACTATTTATAATTACATGTAATAGGGAACAAAAAAGGGGAGCGGGATAAACATGGCAATTACAGGCCAGTCAGCCTAACATTGGTGGTGGAGAAACTGAGACAATATTCTGGGACAAAATTAATTGGCATTGGAAAAGTATGGGCTAATAAATGGAAGCACAGATTTGTTCAAGGCAAATTGTGTTTGATTAACTTGATTAAGTTCTTTGATGAAGTAACGGAGAGGTTTGATGAAGGTAGTGCCATTGATGTGTATATGGACTTTCAAAAGGCGTTTGATAAAGTGCCACACAATAGACTTGTAAGCAAAATTAAAGCCCATGGGATTAAAGGAACAATGAAATTGACTAAGGGACAGAAAGCAAAGATTAGTGGTGAACGGTTCTTTTTCAGACTAGGGAAGTATAGAGTGGTGTCACCCAGAGGTTGGTATTAGGGCTACTGTTCTTTTTGATGTATATTAATGACCTGGATTTGGGTATACGGGGCATAAATTCAAAGTTTGCAGATAATAGGAAACTCTGAAATGTAGTAAACCATGAGAAAAGTAACACTTCAGGAGGACATAGACAGGTAAAATGGGCAGACACATTGCAGATGAAATTTAACAGAGAAGTGTGAAGTGATGTAGTTTAGTAGGAAGAATGAGGAGAGGCAATAGGAACCTAATGGCATAATTTTAAAGGGGGGTGTATGAACAGAGAGACCTAGGGGTGTAGAGACAAATCTTTGAAGGTGGCAGGATAAGTTGAGAAGGCTGTTTATATAAAAAAAGAGCCTTGGCTTTAATAATAGATGCACTGAGTACAACAGCAAGGAATCCCTGCTAAACCTTTATAAAACACTGGTTAGGTCTCAGCTGAAGTCTGCATTCAATTCGGGGCACCACACTTTAGGATGGATGTCATGGCCTTAGATAGGTTGCAGAAGAGATACCAGAATGGTACCAGGGATGAGGGACTTCAATGTGGAGAAGGTGGGATTGTTCTCCTTAGAGCAGAGAAGGTTAAGAGGAGATTTGATAGAGGTGTTCAAAATCATGAATGGTTTTGATAGAGTAAATAAGGAGGAACTGTTTCCAGTGGCAAAAGGGTCATTAACCAGAGGACGGTGATTGGTAAAAGAATCAGAAGCAACATGAGGAAACAATGTTTTTCTCAGTGAGTTGTTGTGATCTGGAATGCACCGTTTGAAACAGTGGTGGAAGCAGATTCAATAGTGACTTTCAAAAGAAAATTGGATAAATACGGAAGAGAAAAAAATTACAGGGCTATGAGGAACGAGCAGGGGAGTGGGACTAATTGGATAGCTCTTTCAAAGAGCCAGCACAGGCACGATGGCCTCCTTCTGTATCATTCTATGATTCTATAATATGGAATGTATTCAAATGAGGATTAAGCATCCCATATAATGTCACCTTGGCGTAGTGGTAGCACTGTTACCCGAGTCAGAAAGTTGTGGGTTCAAGCCTCAGTCCAAGACTGGAGCACATGATCTCAGCTGATATTTCAGGGTGAGGGTGTGCTGCATTGTCAGAGGTGCTGTCTTTTGGATGAGATGTTGAACTGAGAGTCTTCATGTCTTTAAAAGATCCCATGGCACTACCTAAGGAATAGCTGGGGAATTTTGGTGTACTGGATAATATGTATGCTCAACCATCATCACCATTCCAATTCACCTGCTCATTACTTTATTGCTGTCTGTGGACCTTGCTGTGTGCAAGTTGGCTGCTGCAAAACAACGAGTATACTTCAAAAATTAATTCAGTGGCTGTGAAATGTTTAGGTCCGCCCTGAAGGTGCTATATAAATGCAAGTTCATTAGAGACATGTATGATTTACGCATTATGCGTAGTGTAGAATGATAATTAGGATACAGTAGGAATTGGGATTAAATATATGAATAAGGCAGGCAATTTGTCCGCTCTTAATTCATCCTGCCAGAAAGATGTTATAGGCCCCACACCTATTGCGGCATCCAGTTTCTTAAATAATTACAGGGTTTTCACCTCCATCACTCGAAGTCCTTTCCAAGTATTTATCACTCTCCGTGACGAGCAGCTTCCTGAATCAATTCTAAAACTACCTTTTTATTAGTTTGAAACTGTCCCATTTTCATACTCCCACAGGCTGAATCAGACGATTCTCAACCTTGGTGTCCTATTTGACCCTGACTCCAGCCCCATATCCTCTCCCATCACGAAGACCGCCTACTTCCACCTCTAACATTGCCTGCCTCTGCCACTGCCTCAGCTAATCTACTGCTGAAACCCTGCTTTTGTTACCTCTAGACTTGACTATTCCATTGCTCTCCTGACTGACCTCCCATCATCCACCCTCCATAAACTTGAACTCATCCAAAACTCTGCTGCCCATATATTAGCTCCCAGTCAACCAACAAACACCTCGATTTAAAAATTCTCATCCTCGTTCAAATCCCTCCCTAGCTCTGTAACTTCCTCTCACCCTCCAAAAACACATTCCTCCAACTCTGGCCTCTTGTGCATCCCATATTCCTGTCACCCTGCTATTGGCAGCCGTTCCTTCAGCTGTCCAGACCCTAAACTCTAATACCCTTCATAAACTTCTCGGTCTCTCCACTTCTCCTTTTAAGACCCTCCTAAAACCTACCTCTTTGACCAAGTTTTTAGTCACTCCCTCCTAATATCACCTTCTTTGACTCAAGTGTCAATTGAAGGTACAGGGGTTGTTATTCTTAAATAGGAGTAAATTTCACTAGAAAACCAGGATATTGTTCGCAGTGATCCTGATAAAGCCCTTCAATAATATATCATCCAAATAGATATCAAGTATATGTAGTTATACTGTCTGTTTATTTTTAATAAAGTACTAGTTTTAAATTAAGTTATGCACTAACAAGAATATGATTGATTTATCTGCTGTAATAAAAGTCAAATATTTACTAGTGTTTTTGTTTGAATAAAATTGTATCGATTTTTGTCTCTTTGAAAGTCACGTGCACAAGTAGCAAGACCTGAAGAGGGTGGTTATGTACATTGAGTTCTGAATGTGAGGCCTCAGTTGAGCAACTGTAGTATTAAGTAAATGAAAGGGTAAGTCACTCCAGGAAACTGTCTTACAGTTCCTAGCAGCTGGCAAAGTGACATCAGCAGGGACCTGGGCTGAGACCTCTGGGAAATGATGTGTGGCAAGGGAAAGCTTTTTTTTAAAAAAAAAGCAAGGAAATCTGGTGCAAAATACAAAAGAGCAATATACAACTTAAGTAATTTCTAAATAAATATTTTACTATTTATCTGGAATCCAATGCTGCAGAGGTAAGTGGGATTTTTCTTACCCTTCTGTGAAGCACCTTGGAATGCTCCATCTACATTAAAGATGCTATATAAATGCAAGTTAAATGTACTTATCACTTTAAATTATGCTGCCTTGTTCAATTGACTTGACTGATACAGTAATATTGTGGGCTTGCCTTTATATTGTACATACCTCAATGAAGTCATCACTTAACGTTCTTCCCTTTAAACTATAGAGCTTAAGCTTTTCTAGGTTTTCTTTGCAGCTTATTTATTTTACACTTGGGATTACTCTTGTGCTTCTCTGCACCCTTTCCAATGGATGTACATTCCTTCTGAAGTGCAGTGACCAGAACTGCATACAGTACTTGAAGTGAAGTCTAGCTAGTGTATCAGGAAGACACCTCTGCAGACTTATACTGCACTATTCTAGCTAATTATCTCAACATTGTATTTGCTTTCTTAATTGTTCTCCACATTGGCTTCACATTGAAAATGATGAGTTTATTGTCCCAGGTCCATTTCAGTTTCCCTATGCAAATCTTATTCCCTTCATTGTTTCTTATTCTTTCTTCCAATATGCAATACTTAGTATGTCAGTATTAAAATTAATTTGTCATTTATCTAAATAATGACATAACAAATTGTGTAATTTGCTTTTATTACTCTTCCAAACAATTAAATTAGATTTTACTTGGCAGAAGCTTTTATGTTCCGGAGAAAGCTTACAATTTAGATGGGTAATAAAGTGATGGCAGCTCAATTTATGTTAAACTCTTACAGTTCGAGTTGGCTGGATCACTGAATAGGCGAATAAATAAACTGCTCATTTAGTTTATATTTGCATCTAATTGTTTATCAGATTAACTTTAGCCTTGTTTCTTATGTAAGAATATCCTACATTTCCTTTTGAAGAAGCTTGTAAGACCATATCTGTTCTATGGCAGTGCTAGAGTCTTGACTATGGTAATTTCCCAAGTATTACATGAATCACCGGTTCACAAGGTTCCACATTCTAATACTAAGCACGCACAGTAAGTGACAATTGTCTGAAGATAAAAGTCAGTATGTTGCAATCTGTATATCAATTAGTACGTACAATAGCGTGTGAGAGCCCTACACTGCCATCTTGTGGTATATCACCGTGCAGTTTGATTTTTCTTTCCACCTAATTTTCCAATACACTGCTGGTTCAACAGCAACAATGTGCATTTATATAGCTCCTTTAACACAGAAAAATGGCCCAAGGCTCGTCATAGTGGCATAATGAGGGAAAAAAATGGACGTCAAAGAATGAGATATTAGGAGGGGGATAAAGAGCTTGGTCAAATAGGTGGGTTTTAAGGAGGGACTTAAAGGAAGAGAGGACGGTGTAGAGGAGTGAAGGGATACTCGAGGCCAGAGTCAGAGGAATGGAAATTGTGTGGGGTGGTGGGCAGGAGGTTCTAGAGCTCGAGGAGAGAGGGAGGGGCAAGGCCATGAAGGGATTTGTCTCGGAGGATGAGAATTTTATATTGGAGGTGTTGGGGGACCGGGAGCCACTGTAGGACAGGGGTGAAAGGTGAGTAAGCCTTGCTGTAGGATAGGATACAGGCAGTAGAATTTTGGATGAGTTTTACGGCCATGAGTTTACAAGTTTAAGACCAGGTGAGAATTCGAATAGTCGAGTCTGGAGGTAAAAGAAAGAGTCATAGAGGCACAGAAGGAGGGCATTCGGCCCATCAAGTCCATGCCGGCTCTCTAGAGCAATCCAGTCAGTCCCATTCCCCCGCTCTATCCCCGTACCCCTGCATGTTTATTTCCCTCAAGTGCCTATCCAATTTCCTTTTGAAATCATTGAGTGTCTCCGCTTCCACTACCTTCATCAGCAGTGAGTTCTAGGTCATTACCACTCGCTGCGTAAAAAAGTTCTTCCTCACTGTATCTCTTGCCCAAAATCTTAAATTTGTGTCCTAGTCCTTGTACCATCAGCTAATGGGGATAGCCTTTCTCTGTCTACCTTGTCATAATCTTGTACACCTCTATCAAATCACCCCTCAACCTCCTTTGCTCCAAGGAGAACAACCCCAGCTTCTCCAACCTAACCTTGTAGCTAAAATCCCTCATCCCTGGAACCATTATGGTAAATCTCCTCTGCACCCTCTCAAGGACCTACACATCCTTCCTAAAGTGTGATGACCAGAACTGGACACAATACTCTAGTTGTGGCCTAACCAGAGCTTTATAAAGGTTCAGCATAACTTTCCCGCTTTTGTACTCAATACTTGTATTTATGAAGCCCAAGATCCCATATGCTTTGCTAACCGCTCTCTCAATATGTCCTACCACCTTCAAAGATCTATGCACATGAACCCCCAGGTCCCTTTGTCCCTGCACACTCTTTAGAACTGTGCCATTAAGTGTATATTGCCTCTCCCTATCCCTTCTGCCAAAATGCATCACCTCACACTTCTCTGTATTAAATTCCATCTGCCACTTGTCTGCCCATTCTGCTACCCTATCTATGTCCTGTTGCAGTCAATTGGTATCCTCCTCACTGTTTGCCACACCTCCAAGTTTGGTATCATTGGCAAATTTTGAAATTCCCAATATCCAAGTCATTTATTTATTTATATATATATATATATATATATATATATATATATATATAAAAAATAGTACTGCTCCTAGCACTGACCCTTGGGGAACACCACTGTCTACCATTCTCCAGTCTGAAAAACAACCATTTACCACGACTTGCTGTTTTCTGTCCTTAAGCCAATTTCTTATCCAAGCTGAAACTGACCCTCCTATTCCATGAGCCTCAATTTTGTTAACCAGCCTTTTATGTGGTAATTTGTCAAACGCTTTTTTTAAATTCATATAGACAGCATCCACTGCATTCCCTTCATCAACCTTCTCTGTTACTTCATCAAAAAATTCAATTAGATTAGTCAAACATGATCTGCTTTTTACAAATCTGTGCTGGTTCTCTTTAATTAACTTAAACCTCTCCAAGTGCCTGTTAATTTTTTCCCTGATTATTGTTTCTAAAACCTTACCCACCACTGATGTTAAACTGACCGGCCTGTAGTTACTAGGATTGTCCTTACACCCTTTCTTAAACAAGGGTGTCACATTTGCCACTTTCCAATCCTCTGGCACCTCCCCTGTATCTAGGGAAGATTGGAAGATCATGGCAAGCCCTTCCGCTATCTCCACCCCCACTTCCCTCAGCAATCTGGGATGTTAGGACCAGGCGACTTGTCCACTCTAAACCTATCCAACCTTTCCAGGAGATCCTGCCTATCAATTTTCACCCCATCCATTACCTCTACCACCTGCGCTTCTACTGATATTTTGTCAGCATCCTCTTCCTTAGTAAACACCAATACAAAGTACTCATTGAGTATTCTAGCCTTGCCCTGCGCCTCTAAGCATATATCACCTTCTTTGTCCCTAATAGGCCCCACCCTTCCTCTTACTACCCGCTTACTATTTACATGCCAGATGATGATTTTTGGATTCCCTTTTATCTTAACTGCCATTCTATTCTCATATTCTGTCCTTGCCAGTTCTTCACTTCCCCTCTCAACTTGGTGTATTTGGCCTGGTTCTCACTTGAAGAATTCACCTGACATGCATCATACACCCTCTTTTTTTGTTTCATCATATTCTCTATCTCCCTCATCATCCAAGGAGCCCTGGCTTTGGTTCCCCCACCTTTCCCTCTTGTTGGAATGTACCTGGCCTGAACCTGAAACATCTCCCCTTTAAAGATCACCCATTGTTCCGTTACAGTTTTTCCCGTCAATCTTTGGTTCATTTTACCCTGACTAGATCCCCTCTCATCCCATTGAAGTTAGCCCTCTTCCAATTTAGAAGTTCTACTTTAACTTGTTCCTTGCTCTTCTCCATTACTAATTATGATACGATGATCACTCTTACCCAAGTGTTCTCCCACAGACACTTACTTGGCCCACCTCATTCCCCAGCACTAGATCCAGCAATGCCTCCTTCCTTAGTTGGGCCGAGAACATATTGGTCAAGGAAATTCTCCTGAACACATTTCAGAAATTCCTCCCCCTCCTTTCCCTGTACTCTAACATTATCCCAATCGATGTTTGAGTAATTAAAGTCCCCCAATATCACCACTCTATAGTTCTTGCACATCTGTGATTTCCCTGCAGATTTGCTCCTCTATCTCTCTCACTATTTGGAGGCCTATAGAATACCCCCAATAGCATGATCATACCCTTTTTGCTTCTCAACTCTAACCAAATGGATTCTGTCCTTGCCCCCTCAAGGACATCCTCTCTTTCTAACACTACAATGTCTTCCTTAATCAGCACTGCCACCCGAACTCCCTTTTTTCCTTCCCGATCTGTTCTGAACACCTTGTATCCATGAATATTAAGCACCCAGTCCTCACCATTTTTAAGACTTGCATTTATGTAGCACCTTTCACGACCTCAGGATGTCCCAAAGCGCTTTACAACCAACCAAGTACTTTTGAAGTGCAGTCAGTCACTCTTATAATGTAGGAAATGCAGCAGGTGGAGTGAATTGTAATAAGTTTGATGTGGGAATTCAAATTGCTATTTTTGTTGTTCAGCTGCTAGTAGAAATGCTGTGTATTCAGTTCCAAATAACCCCTCAGACTTTAGCATCAAAAGTTCATTTACGATTATGTTCTCAATCAGAGCATAAAGAAACTGAAGTGGACAATTTAATTACAAAGCTCTGAAGGCAATTTGTCTATGCTAAAGTGAGCTATAAAAAGTGTCACTAGAGGTGGACAAGGGTGAGCTAGTTTATTTGCAACATCATCCTCAGAACAGCTTGAGTAAATGATGCACTTAAGCACCATCACTGAACTTATGCTAGATACAGTCTGCCACAACTTGGCACAAAATGAGACCAGTCACTACTTGCAAGGTTCCCAACCCTCCTGGAATGACTGGGAGTTTCCTGGAATTGGGCGTTCCTTCCCGAAGCGATGCCTCCAGCAGCCTGGGAGATCAGCAATCTAAATTTCCCAGCACAGTGACAGCACCAGCTGCTGTTTTTAATTATTTGTTTTTATGGGATGTGTACGTCACTGGCAAAGCCAGCATTTATTGCCCATCCCAAAGTGCCCTCAAGAAGGTGGTGAGTTGTCGCCTTGAACCGCTGCAGTCTGTGTGGTGGAGGTACTCCCATAGTGCTGTTGGGTGGGTAGTTCCAGGATTTTGACCCAGTGACTATGAAGGATCGGCGATATACTTCTAAGGCAGGATGGTGTGTGACTGGAGGGGGCAGTGTTCCCATGTGCCTGCTGCCCTTGTCTTTCTAGGTGGAAGAGGTTGTGAGTTTGGGAGGTGCTGCCGAAGAAGCCTTGGCGAGTTGCTGCAGTGCATCTTGTAGATGGTACACACTGCAGACACAGTACGCCGGTGGTGGAGGGAGTGAATGTTTAAGGTGGTGGATGGGGTACCAATCAAGCGGGCTGCTTTGTCCTGGATGGTGTCGAGCTTCTTGTGTGTTGTTGGAGCTGCACTCATCCAGGCAAGTAGAGAGTATTCCATCACACTCCTTACTTGTGCCTTGTAGATGGTGGAAAGGCTTTGGGGAGTCAGGAGATGAGACAGTCGCCACAGAATACCTAGCCTCTGACCTGCTCTTGGTGCCACAGTATTTATGTGGCTGGTCCAGTTAAGTTTCTGGGCCATGGTAATGCCATTGAATATCAAGGGGCGGTGGTTAGACTCTTGCTTGTTGGAGATGGTCATTGCCTGCCACTTATCAGCCCAAGCCTGAACGTCATCCAGGTCTTGTTGCTTGCGGGCATGGACTGCTTCATGATCTGAGGAGTTGTGAATAGCACTGAACACTGTGCAGTCATCAGCAAACATCCCCATTTCTGACCTTATGTTGGAGGAAAGGTCATTGATGAAGCAGCTGAAGATGGTTGGAAAAGCTTCAGGCTCAGTGACATCACCTGCAGAGAGCCACGACCATGTGGAGTGCAGGCAGGAGGGGGCTGGAGAGTCGGCAATCGGAGAGTTGGGAATTGGGCAGTCTCGGTAATCAAAAGGAGGCTGAGAGGGGCGTATCTGAAATGGGAGGTCTCCAAAATTAGGGGTTCCTCGGTTTCCCCTTCTCCCGGGTGAGCTCCCAGTTCTTGGAACTTGTCCTACAACAGCTGCTGGCACGAAACTACAAGGGACCCCACCTTCATAAGGTGAATGCAATAACATTTGTAGAAGTCACATGATCAGATGTTACGTGCTCAGACATTACATGGCCAGATGTCGTGGTCAGAATTATGTATCTGTGCTATGCAAATTACTTAAATTCTTCTGTCAAATGGCCTACAAGTCACACTAATAAGTGTAGCACAACAGAGTCTGGGCCTATCACAGGATCCACGTTTGGGGCAAATGTTTCATAACGTGCTCGTCTCTTGCAAGAAATGGCTGAGACCTCAGCAAATGTCCACACAGAAATTTTCTGAATCACAAAATGTACAACTGTATTCCTGAACTCTCTCCCTAGGCAGGGCTATTTGTGGAATATAGGGCATTGCCCAATGCAACTCATTATCTGCCAAGAGAATATTTCGATCATAAAAATGGTCCACGGGGCTGGATTTTAAAACAGTATTATTCTCTGTTCTAGTAACTCATTCGATACAATGTTAAGACATCATTTTGGCAGTGACCTTATTCTGATTTTTTTTAATGCAATTCAATATAAGTCAAGAGAAAATATTTTTTGAAAATTGCTTATTGCATTGAATAGTGTTAGGGCTTGCTCCTTCAGTGAACTAAGCACAAGCAAAATTCTGCTTTATTGAACAAACTGGACAGGTTCACATAACTACATAAATAAATATTTGAATTTCATTCTCCTTCCTCCCAAAGCTTCAGGTTGCATGAGAACATTAAAACCAATAGACAAGAAAAACCATTCTGCAAGACTACAACAACTTTATATAGCACCTTTAACGTAGTAAAACGTCCCAAGGCACTGACAACCAAGGTGTAAATGTCAGGAAACAAACTCAACCTATATATTACAAGCAAAGGCTGGTTGTACCATACAACCTGTGCTCTTGGAAGTTTGTAACAAGTGTATTGCAACAATCATAATGGTCTAAGGTAGGAAGAATTACAATAATAACAATTAACAGTTACCATTTAATTACTTATGCTTTTAAACTTTATACAAAAGAAAACCTCCACTGTGCTAAATAGCCCAACTCAGTTTTTTGTAAGGAGGTACTGCTGGTGGTGCTTGCATACCAAAGATTAAACTGGAGCACCTGAGAATCATGTTTCTTACCCATTGGTTGAAGGCAACATCCCTATTTATTTTGGTCAGTTCGTCAGTTATTTATTTAGCCTTTGAGTGCTAAAATTGAAGTTATAAGGTCTCAAAAATGTTATGGGATCTAAAATACCCCTGAAAGTGTACAAAGCTCATACACTTAAAACTGCCATTCAGAACAGATTTATAATGAACCATTGTGTTACAGCCATAGTGTGCTTCAAAATATACTTTCACTTTACTTTCAGGTAGTCATCTAAAACTGGAGTTTATGTTTATGCACAGACGCTACAAAAACTATTGAACGGAGACACCAACTTAGAGATCAAATCTTTCTGGACTCTTTGAATCTGCTTTCAAAATTGTCCAATAGAGGTTGTGCACTACAGAAATGTGGATATTGGTAAAGCACAGGATCTGTTACAAGTGTGACTCTTGCAAGTAGTCAAAAATAGCAGATCGTTGAAGCTTAGAAACACCCTTTTTCAGTTTAAAAAAAAAAGTAATTCTATTGCAAAACATATCTGCTACATTTCTAATACAACTTGCAAAATATACAAAATATTTGATTTTCCAACATTGAGTAATTCTAACAGGTATGCTGAGATTTGAAATGCAGTCTCCGATTTCCACAACAGCTTAAATACAGCATCTTGCCGATTACAACCTTATTGAAGCAATTCATCTGACATGAGTTTAAGATATTTTACACATTATTGATGCTGAAAGATACAAGCATCAGCTACATTCGTAATACAATTTAGGTATCAGTAGTAGCATTCTTACCTGTAAGTCAGATGGTTGTGGGTTTGAGCCCTACTCTAGGCACTTGAGCACAAAATCCAGGCTGACACTTCAGTGCAGTATTGAGGGAGTGCTGCACTGTCTGAGCGGCCATCTTTCAGAGGAGACTTTAAACTGTGGCCTCAGCTGCTTGTTGACGTGGATGTAAAAGGTCCAATGACACTACTTGATGAGGGGCAGGGGAAGTGTCCTGACCAACATGCATTCCTCAACCACCATGGCTAAAGAACAGATTATCTGGTAAATTGTTTCCGGTTTGTGGGGCCTTGCTGTGTGCAAATTGGCTGCTGTATTTCCCTACATTATAACACTTCAAAATATCTCATTGGCTGTGAAGCATTTTGGGACACTGAGCTCATAAAAGGTGCCAAATAAATGCAAGTTTTAATTAATTTAGAAAACCTGCTTAAGGCTCAAAGGGTCGAGTTTCCGCTCATTTAAGCCAGTAATATCAGCACAATTTGGCAGAATCGGCTGAATTAGTGCAAAAGATCGGGGAATTTTAAACGTAAGCGGGTTAAGCCGAAATCCACTCACATTCAGGTCTTCAGCAATCTTTTATGCTAGTTTAAGATTCAATTCACCCGGATCAGGCCCCACCCCAAAACTGCCCACACTCCCAGGTCAAAATTGCGAGTTTCTGCCATTTGCACTGGTTTGGGAAGGCTCTTCAAATTATGCTAATTTTCTTGGGCGCAGAGGCATGTTTTAAAAAAATGTTCATATCAAAATATATTTAATTTACTAAGAAACTGACTGGTGTACACCAATGAAATTATTAAATGGTTCAGTATAGTTTCTTTAGTCATTTTCAGTGATTTTAAATCAGGTTACTCATGGGTGGAGGACTAGATACTTATTAAAAATGCTTATTTTTGGTAATAAGCCCATTTTCAACTGTATTAATAAAACTGCACCAGGTTATCATTCTTAAATACGTCAAGGAATACTTTATAATGGAAAGAAAAAAAATTACATTCTATTACATTGCCCGATTGCACTGTTTCATTAAAGACTTTACGTTTGTGATTATGTAAATGATTTTATCGGAAACTTGAACTGTAACCTAACCAGGATGATTGGGCAATTACCCGAAACTTACCCGTACTTGTTTACTTTGCTTGCTTTATTTGTTTACTTTTCCCATCTCTATCTCCAAAATCTTTTTCAGTTATTCACAATTATAAAATTTCTATTTTTTCCTTTCCTTACTTCCCATGGTGGATTGTTAGCTTTTGTTGAAGCTACTGTGGTGTAGCACTGCAACACTCCCCAAATATCAAATAGACCTTGAGCAAGCGGACATTTTGCATGGTCTGGGCCTGGCTAACTGACCGACTACAGGCCCAATGAATAAGCTCAGCCCATATAATGCACTTCATAAATTGCCCCTTCAGTCCCAGTGCTAACATCAATCCCTCTCAGCAACATAAAAAAACAGCATTCTCAACATCTTTAAGTCAGGAGTGGAACCAGGAGAAAGTGGCGCCAGAGCTAGACTGCAAAAAGACAGTGAATCAAATGGTCAATCGATTTGAAGGTGAGCTAAAACGTCACAGAACATAATGAGATAGGAAGCCAGTTAGTCACACAGAATGTAATGGGTTACATTCATCAATACAATCGCAGTAGTGTGGGTGGGCAGAAATCAGATTAACGCCTGAATAAGGAGTGTAGTTATAAGGAAACATGTTTCAGCACTTCGGAGAGGAAGAGGTTTGTGATAAGGCAATAGTTGGAGTGAAAATGTTTAGAGTGGGTTTCTTGAGGAGCGAGTGGTAACCACAGCTTTGAATGAGATGATGAACGTGGGGCAAAGAAGCTAGGTGGTCAGGAGCTCAGTTAAGAAAATATTGAAGGAACAGGTGGTGGGCTTCATGGACAAGAGTGACAGAGAAAATAGTTTTTTTTTTTGAGTTATATAAAAAAACAAACTCATTTTGATTTGTATTTTCCCTGCTGCTTGCAACTCACCATAATTAACTGTAAATGTTCAACCAATTATCACTGTGCACTCTGGATATTGTACTTCTACAGGAATAGGATGTTTAACTACAACTCACTTAATTGTGTAAGTTTGTTTTTCTTAAGCTCTATGTACACACTGACCTGAGTAAGGAAATTAAATGACAGCAAAAGCAGTTTGATAAATCATGGTTTTAAGTAATTGATTGATTTGTGGCAGGTATTGATTCAGGATTAGTATTTTTAGGGAGGGGAGGGGAGGGGAGGGGGGGGGGGGGGGGGGCAAATGACCAGCAGGCTGGTTTTGTGAGTTGCTGATGTATGATTGGTTAGAAAATTTACCAGTCTATATGAGAGAATTAGCACAGTTAACTGAATAGATAGTTATTCAAATAAGTTGACAGACACTTTGAAACACACCCAAAGCAAGACTTTTGATTATATAATTTGGCACACTAATGAAAAGTTACTTCAAACACCATGGGCTGGATTTTGCCAGCCGAGACGAGTTGGGGGCGGGACTGCTGCCTTCCAGGTTCTAGTCCCGCCCCCAGTGACGTCCGATGAACCCACACTATTTTCCCTTGATTGGCCTGGTCAAGTCCGCCCTGCGGGCTTACTGGCCAATTAAGGGAAAGCTGGTGACAGATGATGTCAGCGTACGACGCTTCATCTGTCGAAAATTTTTTGACAGATCAATTGTCAGCATTTGACAGCTTTGAGAAGCTGTCAAACACTGAATCTCTGTTCTAAGGTGAGCCCTTGCACGAAGGCTCACCAGACCCCTCTCCTCAGCAGAAAGCAGAGATGGCTGCTGCATCTGAGAATGCAGCAGCCATTCTGTCATCTCTGCCGTTGAGATGAGGCACCTCCGGATCCTCAACGGTTGAAGCCTGCAGAAAGAAGCAAAGGTAAGGAAACTTTTTCTAACTCTTTACACTCACCTCTCATACTTACCTGTCCACACTTGCACCAATCACTCACCTCTACATCTGTCATTTCAACCCGTCACCCCCACAGACCCACTGCTCACCTCGTTGACCCTGGCGAGGTTCGCAGCCGTCGGGAAGCCTGCAATTGCAGGCGTAAAGTGGGGAAAAGCCTGGTAGTTAAGGCAGTTAATTGGCTCTAATCCCCTTCCCGCCTCGGAGACGGGTCCCTGCGCGACTCGGGGACCCGCCTCCCGGGAAGATGGCATGGAAGCGGGTTGGGTACCCGCTCCCAGTTTCTGCCATTTTCCTGGCAGTCCCACCTCCAAACCCGCCTCCTCAGGGCTGGGAAAATTCCCCCATGTAATTCACTTCTGTGACCAAAAAAGATGAGAAGCTACTAACAAAGAAGGACATTATTTTTTATTTAAAGGAAAAAATACGTGCATTTCATATACAATGATGCTCACAACGGCTGTGTATACATTGTATACATTTTTAATTAGTACAGCAAAATTTTATTCCACCTTCACATACTTTACAAAATACACAATACAGTTATCAAAACATTATGTTCTTGCAAGAACTGGCTGGTGAGAGTACACACACAGAACATCACAGCTATCAAAAATATTTAATACAAACAATAAGTTATGGGATCCACAATGTTTAGCGAAGTTGGATACAGCAGTGTGCAGAATTTAATTCTTGCTTGCTGCAAAAAGAGCTAGCCAATAACAAATACTACAGAGCAAATGTTCAAGTAAATCCTGGTGTTAATAACGTAAAGTAAAAGTCCAACAGGTCTATCGGAGTCAAAATCTATTCTACTAGATGTGGCGTTGAAAAAACAATGGCGTCAATGCGAAAGTCCATTGAAAGAGGGAGAACAATTCAAGATTAAACTGAAGGTAGTAAACATTTTAAATCTCTGAACACAACTTTAATAAGAAATCCATCACTTGTTTAAAATTTATCTTCAGGATTCACTTTTTTTTTAAGTCCCTTTCCTTGGCCACCCTAGGTTAGATTTTAAAGCTTTCATGAATGAAAATTAGTAAAATATTTCAGTATCCAGAGTTTAGTTTGGTTTGGTTTGAATTTAAGCAATCCCTTCACCCAAAACATTAGGTTCACTGTGTAGCTTTCATCAATTTGAAAAATGAACACTCAAATTGAAATATGTAAATTATAAGCAACACTTATCAAGAATATTTCACACAAGCCCAGTCTAATGTCACTGCATCAGTTAACTGGTCTGAATAAACATTATGGAGAGAGGAAGGGTACTTTTGTAAAGCAATAAAATCAAATTTGTACAAAGATGTACAGTTACAGTAGAAATATAACTTGTGAAATAAAAGTTAAGATTCCTGACAACGTATTTTCCTCTGTATTATGAAGCAATGATTATAATTAGTTATAAAATCCAACCCATCTGGGTAACAGAAGAAGCATGGATTCCAAACATGTCAGTTCATTTGAAAAGGCCCACAAGTTATTATTTGTGAGGATTTCAATGCTTGTCTCACTGCATGCCAAACCACTGTTCTTGGTCTGCCCACTGTGCAGTCTCACTGTCACTCCCCTCCAGGTCCCCTTCTTCTCCACTACCTTCCATGTCATCCACATCCTCCTCTTGCGCTGCCTCAGTCTGACTTTCTTCCTTCTCCATCTTCTGCATTCCCTCTAAAGACTTCTGATCATTGGGATCCATGCTGTAAAATGGAAAAGAAGTTACTGACCAATTACTTCTAGAATTAGTACTTTCTGGAAAATAGTATTTACCAATCCTACTGGCATTGCCATAAGATGCAGATCTCAGCACAGAAGTTTGGAGGAAGAGAGAGAAAATCAAGATATGTTGATTAAAGTTGAAGGCTTCAAATGTCTATAGTCAGGGATAGCTTGAATATACAATAAAAAGTAATAATGACCAAAAGCAACAAATTTAGCATTATTTCAAATAATGTGTGCAGTTACTCTTTTGTAAAGGATTTAAGCACACATTAAAAGGCATGTGTTGGATCATGAGCCAGTTGCAAAACTTGTAGCCCTGGTGTCTGAATACAAATAGCACTGATCAGAACAAAGCAAACTCCTTAAAGATGTGGGTATGGTATACCCCAATAGGGCATTAATCCAGGAGTGAAGGTAGTAAAAATAACCAATTCCTTTTCTGCCCTAAAAGGGAATCCCTCTCTTCCCCCCACCCCCACGTTTGATTTTTTTTTTCCCTTTACCCTTCTCAAGATGACAATTTATGCTGTTATGGTTCTATGGGTGGCAATAACTCTACTATCTTGGACCAAGATTCACATTAGAGCCTAGGAAATGAATGTCAGTGGGCTGTTCAGCTGTGGGAGTCATTATAGCCAAGCCTGATGCTGTCCTCATGTCATAAAAAGACTTGCATTTATATAGTGCCTTTCACAACCACCGGATGTCCCAAAGTGCATTACAGCTAATGAAGTACTTTTTTGAAGTGCAGTCACTGTTGTAATGTAGGAATTCACACAAACGCATTGCAGCAGGGACCACTAGACAGTGATCAAGAAGACAACACTCTGGCTAATATTCCCTACTTCAGTTTGTGGGCACTAAGGCCAGATGTGGCAATCTCACAGCTACCTTAGCTGACATCAACAAACTAAGCACAAACCAGAAAATGAACCAGAACCGTTCTGGTACATATTGCTCAGCACCGTTCCACATGGTGTATTTAGAACATAACTAGAAAAATCTGAATTTTCTGAATAACAGGAAAAAAAAATTACAAAATTTTTAAAAATCCAGATTCCTGAGATCTTGATTACTGAATACAAACATAAAATGAAACTGTTGTTGTGGTACATCCCAGTGGACTGCGCCCTTCAGTGGTTAAGACATGGATTATGCCTGTGATCTTTCTCATACTGAATTCCTTACTTACACCTCTGTTGGGAGGTATATAGCACAGGCCAGACACAGTCCCACAAGGAGATGGGATCATTCCAGGCAGATCAAAGCAGCAGAGCAGACACCCTTAAGAATATCATGAGCATCTAGCCCTTAGCAAGAACCTAATCAATTTGAGGTTATAAATAGTGTCACTGAACAAATTGATTTGTTCCCCAAGAAATCCTACTTTACTCAAATATGAGCATTCACTGCACCATTTTTATAAACTGACATTTGATTGCAATCATTTCTGTACAACAGCAATTTTATTACCTTGCATAATATTAAGGGATTTTGAATGCACTGGGGGGATGGGAAACCCGGGTCCTCTGTAGCTTGTCCAGTTTCACCTTGCAATTGACTGACAAGTGCTATATTCCTAGTCTTCCTAGATTTCACCCCCCCCCCCCCCCCCCCCATGCAATATATTGCTGCTCAATGACTAAGAACTGTCAAACCTCCCCAACAATAGCAGCTGAGCACAAATGTCAATGAAAACAGATTTAAACTCATTTGATTGTGATTTTTGTTGGAGGGAACACACAAGCTTGAGATACTTGTTTCAGAACCTGGTCAGTTCATTTGTGCTCAACTTCACATGCAGTTTCTAAAAACCAATAAATAAGACAACCATTAAAAAGAAAAACAAGTACGGTTTAATCACAGGCAATAACAGACATATTTGCTTTCTGTACAACAACAACTTGTATTTACATAGCACCTTTAACGTAGTAAAATGTCCCAAGTCGCTTCACAGGAGTGTTAAGACAAAAAATTTGTACCTTAATGCAATGCTGTACTGGTCCATTGCTTCCTGGTAATCACTTACAGCTACGAGAAAATCGCCAAGCATCCGATGTAGAACACAAACACTCTGATTTGCCAGTGCATTTCTCAGAAGAGCTATACCTTCTTCATACTTCTGTTCTCGACCTACAGTGAGTTAATGAGATTTTGGAAACCATGGCAGTAGTCTTCAAATATTCAAAGTACAGAATATAAAGTTATTTTAGTTATAGTAGGATCTTCATACCATCCCTTCAATTTCCCCAGGCACTGGGCGATCACCAGTTTTCAGGCTTTTGCAGCTTTCAAACTGACCACTAGGAGGCGTAGTGGCTTATTTGCTCTAATTTCCTTTCCCATCTTTGGAGAAGCATTTTGCTTCAGCCTCTCCCAGACAGATTGACGGATATTAAGAATTAAACATTTTGTGAATTCAGTCTTCTTGTACCATGAATTAGTACCTCAAGATTTTATTATTTGAAAACATAAGAATATAAGAAATAGGAGCAGAAGTAGGCCATTCGGCCCCTCGAGCCTGCCCCGCCATTCAATAATATCATGGCTGATCTGATCTTGGCCTCAACGCCACTTTCTCACCCAGACCAGAGCACTAAACCTCCCATCTAACTTTAAAAATACACTAAAATTTAGTCTATAAAACACAGATATAAAAAATTAGCATAATGGTAAATATTACCAAAATTAGGTAATTAAATCATGCAATATTTCTAAATATATTTATATATTTTCCAGAGGAGTTCAAGCACAGAAGAAAAAAAAAATCAGATTCCATTTTGGTAAATACTTGTTTCAAGTCTTATTTACTGAATAATTTGTCTTTATCTACCAGTCATGTACCTTAGCACAAAACTTCAGGAGTATACATTAAATTCTGACTTTTTTAAAAAATTTGATATAAAGCAACACAAAGCTAGTTTGGACATTTTCCATTAGCGTTTGTAAACCAACTTCCCAGAATACCTTGTAAACACCTTTCCATTAGACGGTAGCACCAAACTGCCATCGACTGCTGTCTGATGGTCACAAGGTAGTTGCTTTAGAAAATGGAAACAAATTCTGGGCAGCTGTTTCAAGCAAAATGCAAGTTGCATGCAAGGTTTCCTTTGTAATTTCTCCAAAATCTCTAGAGAAGAGAAAAACACTGAAAATTTAAACGGAGGGCACAGCATGTGGCTTTGACAAAACTAATTTTAATTCAATTCGCCACGCCTTCCCTCATTTCTGTCAAAATGTATTGTTAGACGAGCTGTGGAAATTTTCCAGTAGCAGGCAGAATGTCCAGGTTTTTTTTTTACATAGTGTTCAGAAATGCAAGTTACATTCTAAATGGACAAATTATATAAGATTCCACACATTTGCAGGCACTACCTGTCAACTTTTTCCAGTATAATTCCTATTCCTACATTTATAATGGAAACTACCCGTGTGAAACTGGTCAGGCTGTAATTACACCCCCGCACCCGGATGAGGTGCTGCAGCACAACCACTGGCAGGAGCGAGTGTAATTACATCATGACAAGCTTTACAAAGGCAGTTTCCATTATAAACGTAGACATCGGAATTTATAATGGAAATTAAAAAACTATGACTTTAAAATGGGAACTGAATTAGTTGTATGCCCGGATCCAATTACCTCCCATCCATAACTGCACATCACCTGAAGACATTTGCTCTCGACTCCCCATGTGCAACATCGTGAGCAATTGATTAGTACATATAAAATGTTACCAAGTATTACAAAGTATTTACAGCACAGAGACAGGCCATTTGGCCCAACAGGTCCATGCTGGTGTTTATGCTCCACACAAACCTCCTCCCACCCCAACATATCCTTCTATTCTTTTCTCCCTCATTGTTTATCTAGCTTCCCCTTGAATGCATCTATACTATTCGCCTCAACTACTCCCTGTGGTAGCGGGTTCCACATTCTCGGCACTCTCTGGGAAATGAGGTTTCTCCTGAATTCCCCATTGGATTTATTAGTGACCATCATATTTATGGCCCCTAGTTCTGGTCTCGCCCACAAGTGGAAACATCTTCTCTACGTCTACCCTATGAAACCCTTTCATAATCTTGAAGACCTCTATTTGAAAGAATTTCTTCTAACTTATTTCGTTTTTGGGTCAGTCTAGGCTTAGTGGTAGCATTCCTTCCTTTGAGTCAGAAGCTCACCACGGACTTGAGCACATGATCTAGGCCAACACTTCAGTGCAGTACTGAATAAGTGCTGCATTATTGGAGGTACCGTCTTTCCTATGAGGTGTTAAATCAAGGGCCTGTCTGCTATGCTCAGGTGGATGAAAAAGATCTCATGGCACTATTCAAAGTAGAATGGGGGAGTTTTCCCGGTTTCCTGGCCAACATTTATCCCTCAATCAACACCGACAAAAACAGGTTAACTAGTCATTCATCTCACCACTGAATGTGGGTGCTTGTTGTGTGAAAATTGGCTGCTCCATTTGCCTACAAAGCAAATCACCACACTTCAAAAGTAATTTATTAGCTGTAAAGCGCACTTTGCTACATCTAGAGAAAGTGAAAGGCGCTATATAAATACAACTTCTTTCTATTAATAATACTCAATCTATGCCTGCTGGTTACTAATTTGCCAACTAGCAGAAACTATCTTTCAAAACCTTTCATAATTTTGAAAACCTCTGATTCTCCCTTAACCTTCTGTGTATATGATAAAAGCCTCAATGTTTCAAACTTTTCTTAATAACTATAAATCTCATTCTTGGTACTTTTGTGTTGAATCTTTGCAGTACCTTTTCCATCATTCTAATATCCTTCCTATAATGGGCTGCCCAGAAATACACGCTATATTCTGACTGTGACCTAACTAATATCTTGTACATATTTAACATCACTTCCTTATTTTTATAATGGAATGCCCCTATGAAAAAAACATTTGCGATTGAGGGCACAAACTGATGCCCATAGATGGAGCACAAAATAAATGTACTTTCCCTTCTCCCCTAATTTCTATGACAACATGGGATTAAAGCTATACTTGAAATTATATCAAACTAAAGTCCATAAAATGCATCAGAAAATTAAGTTTTAGTATATTATCATTGTTTAAAATCATTAACATAATTTAATTATAATTTATTCTAATACACATGTAACAATATAAGTTATAGACAAATATAACTTACTCAAAAGTTCTGCCTTTTTGACCACTGCTTTCAGGTAATCAGATTTCTGTGCTAGAGCTTTATCCAGCAGTGTTCTTGCTTTCTCTTGTGTCATTGGGTCTTCCAAACATACAGTGGCAAAAAGCGTCAAGGTCTGGGCATTTGGACCCAGCGTTTTGAAGACATTATTCGCCATCACCATTGCTTCACGTATGCTGTTTGAAGCCAAATAGCATTCAACTAGACCTGCAGATACAAAGTGAAAAGATGGTGTAGCTAAGACTTTGGGAAAAATAGTTAAAAGTTAAAATGGCAAGCAACAGAAGAAAGTGTTAAAGAAAATGTTTAACTTCGTATCTTCAAAACATAGTTTTACAACAGGTTATGTATTTAAACTGGGACAAAAGCTCCCTTATGAGACATTTAAACAAACTAGGGCAGTATTCACTAGAACAGAGAAGGTTAAAAGAAGGGGAAGATCTACCAGGTGTTCAAAATTACAAAAAGGGTTTGAGAAGGTAAATACTGATTAGTGAAACCAGAAACAAATCACTTCAACTTTGGATTAGTATTAGAAGCATAAAGGGAAGGTTAGAGTTTTTTTCCACGCAGAAGGTTATTAAGAATATGCAATACATATGGCTACTGAAGTCAAGTGAAGAGGGAATTAGATAAACATTGGAAGAAAAATAGCAAAGTTGCAGGGAAAGAACAGGATTTAGGATTAGGGCAGGTAGCTCTAATGTGGAGATAGCACAACCAAAATGTGCTAAACAACTTCTCTTCTGTGCGGATATCCCTGTGTTTCTTTATAATAGCAACAAGCCCGTTGTCACTCAACAGCAGCAGCTGCTTTTCCTGAAGCCAACAAAACAATGTCTGTTTTTTTTCCCCCATGTGTGTTTATTAAAAGAACTTTATTATATACACTAGTTGATCTCGTGCAGTGTTGAACACCAGAAGCGGAGACTAAGTGAAATCTTCAGGTAAGGCACGGTAAGGAGGTCGGGCATAATGGGGCCAAGCTATCTCTGATCACTTCCTCGTATCCCTCACCACTGTAAGGGGATGGGGGAAGTGGTTGCATGGCTTTCAGCAGTGAAAGCATTCAGGGGAGGGGTGGGGGATGAGGAGAAAGCTGGGGGTGGGTGGTAGATGGAGAGCATGGGAGAGGGGAGAGAGAACCCTGAACACCATTTATTGAGGGGAAAAAAAGGGTTCTTAGAAAAAAAAAAGTGTTTTAAATGTTCTTTACGGATGGGGAAAAATCTGTATGAAAGAAAAACTGAACAGGGCCAAGCCCACAGAGTCAGCAGGTATCAGGAAGGTGCACACACACAGTGCAGAAGGTTGGGGAGACTGTCACATTGGTGGGTGGTATCAAAGCAGCATCCAGCACGTATCAGCTGGGATAGAGTGGTGCAGATTATCAACCCTGAAGGCAGCAGTGGCTGAAATTGTTTTAAATTAGCTTCGGCATAGAGCCAGTGGCGGAGTTGCTGCAGTTAGAATACATTGTGGAACCAACCAGGGAACAGGCTATTTTAGGTCTGGTAATATGCAATGAGACAGGATTAATTAATGATCTCATAGTAATGGATCCTCTAGGGAAGAGTGATCATAACATGATAAACTGAATGTTAAATACTGAGGGTGAGAAACTTGAGTCTGAAACTAGTGTCTTAAACTTAAATAATGGCAATTACAAGGGTACGAAGACAGAGATGGCTAAAGTGAACTGGGAAAATAGATTAAAAGGTAAGATGGTAGATAAGCAGTGGCAGACTTTTAAGGAGATATTTCAAACTCTCAACAAAGATATATTCCAGTGAGAAAGAAAGACTCTACAAGAAGGATGAACCATCCGTGGCTAACTAAGGAAGTTAAGGAGGGTATCAAATTGAAAGAAAAGACATACAATGTTGCAAAGATTAGTGGTAGGCCAGAAGATTGGGAAATTTTTAGAAACTTTCAAAGGATGACTAAAAAAATAATAAAGAGGGAGAAAATAGATAATGAGAGTAAACTAGCAAGAAATATAAAAACAGACAGCAAGAGCTTTTACAAATATATAAAAAGAGAGAGTAGCTAAAGTAAACGTTGGTCACTTAGAGGATGAGATTGGGGAATTAATAATGGGAAACAAGGAAATGGCAGAGACTTTGAACAAATATTTTGTATGTGTCTTCATGGTAGAAGACACTAAAAGCATCCCAATAATAATGGAAAAATCAAGGGGCAAAAGGGAGGGAGGAACTTAAAACAATCACTATCACTAGAGAAAAAGTACTAGGCAAACTAATGGGACTAAAGGCTGACAAGTCCCCTGGACCTGATGGCCTGCATCCTAGGGTCTTAAAATAAGTGGCTGCAGAGATAGTGGATACATAGATTGTAATCTTCCAAAATTCCCTAGATTCTGGAAAAGTCCCAGTGGATTGGAAAACCGGAAATGTAACGCCCCTATTCAAGAAAGGAGGGAGACAGAAAGCAGGGAACTATAGGCCAGTTAGCCTAACATTTGTTATTGGGAAAATGCTGGAATCCATTATTAAGGAAGTAGTAGCAGGACATTTAGAAAATCATAATACAATCAAGCAGAGTCAACATGGTTTTAGGAAAGGGAAATAGTGTTTGACAAATTCATTGGAGCTCTTTGAGGATGTAACGAGCAGGGTGGATCAAGGGGAACCAGTAGATGTGTGTATTTGGATTTCCAAAAGGCATTCGATAAGGTGCCACATAAGAGGTTACTGCACAAGAAAAGAGCTCATGGCTCTGGGGGTAATATATTAGCATGGATAGAGGATTGGCTAACTAACAGAAAACAGAGAGTCGGGATAAATGGGTCATTTTCAGGTTAGCAAACTGTAACTAGTGGGGTGTCACAGGGATCAGTGCTGGGGCCTCAACTATTTACAATCTATATTAATGACTTGGATGAAGGGACTGAGTGTACTGTAGCCAAATTTGCTGACGATACAAAGATAGGTGGGGAAGCAAGTTGTGAGGAGGATACAAAGAGTCTGCAAAGGGATATAGATAGGTTAAGTGAGTGGGCAAAAATTTGGCAGATGGAGTATAATGTGGGAAAATGTGAGGTTATTCACTTTTTTAGGAAGAACAGAAAAGCAAAATATTATTTAAATGGAGAGAGACTACAGAATGCTGCGGTACAGAGGGATCTGGGGGTCCTCGTACATGAAACACAAAAAGTTAGCATGCAGGTACAGCAAGTAATTAGGAAGGCAAATGGAATGTTGGCCTTTATTGCAAGGGGGATGGAGTATAAAAGTAGGGAAGTCTTGATACAACTGTACAGGGCGTTGGTGAGACCACAACTAGAGTACTGCACACAGTTTTGGTCTCCTTATTTAAGGAGGGATATAGTTGCATTGGAGGCAGTTCAGAGAAGGTTCACTAGGTTGATTCCTGGGATGAAGGAGTTGTCTTATGAGGAAAGGTTGAGCAGGTTGGGCCTATACTCATTGGAGTTTAGAAGAATGAGAGGTGATCTTATTGAAACATACAAGATTCTGAGGGGGCTTGACAGGGTAGATGCCGAGCGGATGTTTCCCCAGACTGGAGAGTCTAGAACTAGGGGGCATAGTCTCAGGAGAAGAGGTCGGCCATTTAAGACGGAGAGGAGGAGGAATTTCTTCTCTCAGAGGGTCGTGAATCTTTGGAATTCTCTACCCCAGAGAGCTGTGGAGGCTGAGTCATTGAATATATACAAGGCTGAGATAGACAGATTTTTGAACTGCAGGGGAATAGGCAGAAAAGTGGAGTGGAGGCCAAGATCAGATCAGCCATGATCTTATTGAATGGCAGAGCAGGCTAGAGGGGCCGAATGGCCTACTCCTATTTCTTATGTTCTTGTGCACCGACTTGTGAAAGCATGACCAGTGGAGGGGGAAAAACTGGTGGACAACCGTGGAAGAAACAGATGTAGGGAGGAGAGAGCAGATCGCCATCAGAAGCTATGGTAAAAGCATGCAGGGGCTATGGAGAGAGCGGAGCAGGTCCGAGACCAGCTCCTAGCTGGGTGAGATAGGAGGGAGAGGCAGAGCGGCAGGCACAATATTCTACTAAAAACAATAGGATGGGGTGGGGAAGAAGAGAAAAATCTAAAAGGGAAAGAATATTTAAATAAAATCTAAAATGTAAAAGTTTAAAATCCAGTTTATAATGAATTTAACTTGTGAGCTGGGGAAGAAAACCTTACCTCGTGGAGGGAGAAAAAGATGCATCAAAGCTGGGAAATGTCCTGAACATTTTGCTCTGTTGCCACCTAAAGGCCAGAGTCTGAAATTGCATGCAGGCTCAAAGCAATTCATCTAAAATATTTCAGTATCACTGGCACATTAATTGGAAAATTGTATTTAAAAAAGCTACAGGCATCACAAGAACCGGGTTACATACGAATGTTAACAGGGGTTTGTGGACAAATGTAAAAATGGGAACTCCCTAATAAGGAGTGCTTACATAGGAGTTTTCATTAGAAGGTCCAACTATATATATAATAAAATATATATATTATATAAAGGATCGGATAAGTGGTGGCATTGTTTCTTGATCTGCCCAGGGCCACTGAACTTCTGATCTCACTGTGAAAGGGCGCAACCTCAAATAATACAGCAGTGAGCAACAGAACAAAACAGAGTTCTAAGCTATTCTGTGCTGCCTCTATTTATACGTGGATTTTATAAACAACTCCATTACATCCTTAGTATACAACTGCTGCAGAATTTAAGAAATTCATTATGCTGCCACAAGGGTATATTAATAAGTAACTTGCCTTCATAACAATCCATTCTGCAGGGGGCGAGACGCATTGCTTCTCTGAAGTGTATGATAGCTTCCTGGATTCTGCCCAGGGCTCGCAAAGCAGCACCTTTTAATAGTAAGGCTTGCACGCTGTTGCTATTCAACTGAATTGCTTTTGCTCCCAGATACAGCGCACGTGAATATCGTTTGCTGTACAAACACTGATACCTGCAGAGACAACAAGGCAAAGAAATGAATGACAGATAACGCTTCTAATATACTAAAATACATTCATTTGTGAGTGGCACTAGTAAATTCTTACTATTTTTTAATGCTTACTGCAGGAAGTCCACAGCATGGGCTGCATGATATTTCCTGTCAGTTATAGTCTGGTTATTTGGTTAGGTCACATCAGCTTCACAGTACAATTGCATTCAAATATGCGCTGGCTACAATGTGGGCTGGGCTGCACAGGTGCACATGAGAATTGCAGTGCCATAGTTTGGCTTAAATTTTATGTCTTAGCTGGGTGGACTGAGTCATGACGTTTTAGAGATCAGGAATGCTCACGAGGTCCTGCAGATGCATTGGGCTCTGCGTACTGGCAGTGGGGGACAAAGGGATGTTATTGGAAAGATTGAATGGGTATGCTTATGGGCAAGTTTGCAATTTTTTTCTTAATGTTGTATCTTGTGCTTATTCTGTTATGTAAATTTTCTGCCCCTGCAATGTTACCTCTGGAGTCTTTCAAGGATCTATCCATGGCCCCACCTCTTCCTCATCTACATGCCATCTCTTGGCGATGTCATCTGCAGACATAGGATCAATGTCCACATGCATGCTGACGACACCCATATTTACCTTTTCATCACCTCTTTCGACCCCTCCACTGTCTGTGTTGTCAGACTGCTTGTCTGAAATCCAGTCCTGGATGAGCTGCAACTTCCTCCAGATGACCATTGGTAGGACCGAAGCCATCGTCTTCAGCCCCCACGATGCCTCTATTCCCCTCCATGGCCACCATCTCGAACTGAACCAGACTGCTCACAGGCTCGGAGTTCTATTCAACCCAAGGTTTCTGACACCATATCCGCTCTATCAAAAAGACCAACTACTTCCACCTCCATAACACTGCCCGTCTCCGCCCCTACCATCTGTTGCTGAAACCCTCATCGATGCCTTGATCACCTCCAGACTCAACTATTCCAATGCTCCTTCCATCAGCCACCATCCATAAACCAGCTCATCCAAAACCGTATCCTATCCTGCACACCATCACCCTTATCCTCATTGACGTACGTTGGCTCCTAGTCCCCCAATTCCCATCCTCATGTTTAAATCCTTTTGCTCCCTTGCCCCTCCCTATCTCTGTAACTACCTCCAACCCTTCACTTCCACCCCATCCATCAACTTATCCATTCATCTGACTCTCTGGCCTCTTTCTCTTCACCCCACCATTTACGGCCATGCTGTTTGCTGCCTAGGCCCCATGCTTTGGAATTCCCTCCTTAAGACTACTGTGCCTCTCCACCTCCCACTTTAAGAGCCTTCTTAAAAACCACCTCTTCCACCAACCTTATGGTGACTTCCAATATCACTTTCTTTGCCTCTGCATTCATTTTTTCCGTAAGCCTCTGAAGTGTCTTAGGTGCTCTTTCTATGTTAAAAGGTGCTATATAAATGCAAGTTGCTGTTATGAAATCACTGCTATTTTCAGTTACAATCACAAGAGACCATTTGTTCATTTATGATTTGCCATTTGTATTTAGTCAAGCCACAGTCCCTTTATCTGCAACACTTCCAGGTTTTGTTTATTTCCCACCCCCCAAGTTCATTTGGTATTTGTGATCAAGAAAAAAGGGGTTACAAATATGAACTAATTAAACTAGCCCAGTGCTCAGAATTGCAGCATTGAGCACTATAATTAAAGTGCTTTGTCACACCACTGATTAGATTTTATCCCATTGGATGGTCACACTAGGACTTGAAAAATGTTGGGTCCCAAGTAGGTCCCTTAATGAGGTGACCCAATTTATAATCTCTAGCCATCTCTCTGAGCAGAGCGATAAAATAGAGTTGGTAAAGTCTGAATAATCATTCAGCTGTTGTACAGCATTCTCATTCACTATACCTTGCTACTTAAACCGAGGCCCCATCTGCCCTCGCAGGTGGATGTAAAAGATCCCATGGCACTATTTCGAAGAAGATTAGGGGAGTTATCCCCGGTGTCCTGGTCAATATTTATCAACATAACAAAAACAGATCATCTGGTCATCATCACATTGCTGTTTGTGGGAGCTTGCTATGCGCAAATTGGCTGCTGCGTTTCCCACATTACAACAGGACTCCACTTCAAAAAGTACTTCATTGACTGTAAAGCGCTTTGAGACATCTGGTGGTCGTGAAAGGCGCAATATAAATGCAAGTCTTTCTTTCCTTTTTTACTTGCAGCACTGTAGAACTTGTATCTATTGTGCTGTGAAACACACACACACACACTCACTTTTGACTAGTAGCATAGGTCTCCTGTATAAATGTTTGACATCCTCCTTCGCATACATGCACCACCCTGCTGTACAAATAGGGTACACCTTCCGCACAGTACACAACAGTGTGTGTTGTTCAAGTCTTGATAAAAACAGAATCTTTATACAATTGCATGGCCAAAGTATTCCAGTTGGCAGTGTTTTACAGCTCAGTTATACAGAGCTGCTTTGTAAACACAACCAGTTTCTCATGGTCTCCAAATGGAGTGTCTGTGTTGCTCCAGATACTACCCACCAACATCAGTTTGTCCCTTTCAGAAATTCTCAGTTTAAAAAAAAAATTCAGTTAATTTGGTCATGGTTTTGATGAATTAAAAGAAGAAAATTGCATTTATATAGTGCATTTCATGATCTCATTATGTCCCAAAGTGCTTTATAGCCAATGAAGTATTTTAGAAGTCGTCACTGTTGGCACAGCTCTTGTACACCTCCTAGCACCTGGGTCAAGATCAGCACAGACTACAGCTAGGAGAAGCTGGAAAATGATGCAGATATCAGGTACCTACATGTCAACTATCAAGAAACCTGCGCATACAGAACAAGTGGAAACCTGTGTAGCAATGTTGGCACCAACACTGCAGTCACAATTACCTGAATAGAAATCACCCATTGTACTATTAATAATGGTATTGCCAGGAAATAGGATCATTTTGTTTCTTCCTGCAACAGTAAATTTAAAAATGCAATACCTACCCCGAGACAACCCATGGTTCTGCATGCTGATCAGAGATGTTGAATAATCGTCCACCTAAATTTTCAACATCCTCCAGTCGACCCTCACCTGCCAAAAGGTACCCATATACATCCATTCCTAGAGGAGCAAAAGTTTGAAAGCAGAATTTACAGATAGTTCACTGTAATGCCATATGTGTTCCACAATTAATTCTAGATTTGCAAATGTTTTACTGAAACTTGTACACATCCAGTGAACATTAAGCAGAAATAAAAATATTGACTGTTTAAGAAATGTGCTCAGTTGAAAGTCAATTTAACTCTCATCATGGTTTCAAACATTTTGAGCCGCCCAAACCTTCAGGTGTCCCCTTTAAAGTAAAATTAGAACTATAATTATTGAGTGAACAGATAAGCAGGTGATCTCAAACAACTGGAAATTGTAAATGTATTGGTATCTATTTGTATGTTACTTACCCTTAATTATATATGGATCCAGCATCTGAGCCTGCTCAAACTTTAAGATGGCATTTTTGTTGTCACCCACTCTAAAATACAAGTCTGCTAGGCTTCCCATTAAATCCACATTATCCCGCAATAATGACTTCTTCTCTAGGGAGCTGTGGACATAAACAGTTGCAATAGAATACTGACTATTAATTATAGTGCAGGAATTGGAAAGCTACCACTTTAAAAAAAAAATCATTTTCTTGCCAACTTTCCTCCCTAAGATATGGTTCAATGGGTGCATTGCTCATGTGGTCACTCTTCAAATGAGAGCGAACACGCACGCACTCACAATTCCTTTCACTGAAATCTCATTATACAATCTGTTTAAGCTCTCCAAAAATCTTGAACAATATAAATGATTCAAAATAAAACACAATTAAGCTTTACAGCAGAATATGGCTCATGCATTACAACTATACTTGGGCTTAGAGCATAAAATTAAATGGAATAAAATGGGACAGCGTTTCTCCAAAAGCTTATACCTTCAAAATGAAACTTGTGTCATTTCTTTCTCCCCTCCAGGACCTAATCTTAATTACTCTCTCTCAAATTACAAATAAAAACTGAAGGACCATCAAGCTTTAAAGAGGAACAATCAACCTCAGCCAAGGAGGTGCACATTTCTTGTATTGAGATTGTCTAATAATGAACACATCCATATCAGTATTCAGGACTGAGGATGACAGTTAGCTCTCGCAAGTAAGCAGATTGCCTATTTTTCAGGTTACAAGCTGACAATTGGTCTCCAGAAATTATGCAGAAAAAAAAACTTAGAGACAGTACGTTTTTTTTAAAAAAGGAGGTAGTGGACATTTCAAATAATTTTCCAGAACAGCAATGTCCCCTTTAAGTAGAAGCATACATGAAACACCAACCAAAAGAGTGACGTTTTAATACACAAACACTGGAACGGTCATTCCACCCTCCCGCACAGTAAGCAACATCTCCTTACCAGATGGTGTTGATTGCTCTGGTGTTGTCACCAGTGTGAACAAAAGCATATGCCTTGATCCAAACAGATAGCCAGTCCAGATTCGGAATACTTTGAATCACATTCATAGTCAGAGATGCTACCTCTGCACCCTTCACCGAAAGAGACAGCAGACCTGGATAAAAGAACAGGGTAGGACACGAATAGTTGACTTATGGTTTGAAAGATTACAAACCAATTGGATAGGATATTCTTGCATAATCATTTGAACACAGCACTCCTTGGCTTTCATCTTTTTGCATCCTTTGATATTTACATGCATGTTAGAGGATTTTTCTACACTGATCTTCTTAAAGATGATTGTATATCTCTCTGCTGATCTCAAGATGGAATACAGGCTTTGATTGGTATCAGTGTTGATGCGGTGTTAAATTTAAATCTCATTTGGCTTCCTCTTTAGGAGAAAAATATTCACCTAGATTAAACTAAGTATTAGTGCACCTTCAATGTAACAAGTCATATTTTACAGTTAATTTACAGTCCAGGTTTAGAGTTACTTCTTTAGTGTGGTTCTGTTGGGAGATGGACTTGGACTTCAAGATAACCTTATCGACCTGAAGGCTCCCTAAACTAATGCTAATTGAATGGCCTACTTTCCAGACCACATAGAAATCATATGGAGGACAAAATAGTTCTCTTCAGTTAGATGCAAGCTCTTTGTCTTGGTAAATCAAATCTAATCTATTTTGGGACAAACAAGTAACAGAAATGATTGGGTAGATTAATGAGAATGAGAAGAAAGCTCAACTGTACTTACACAGACAACAATTCTACAAAACCTTTATCTGCCCAGTGATGGAACAGTCTAGACCAAACTGCAGAGAAAACCATATATTCTAAGGTCAGCAGACCAATAAAGTGGACTTGGATGGCCTACTTCATGCCAGAGTGCATCCCTTAAATCAACAAGATTTGACCCAGCTGTCAATCATCTTCAAGATCATAAACCAATCAATGGCATAAGATCTATAGTGCCCAAATAACCCTTCCATGCTTATGTGAGAAACAGAAGAGCAGCTATAGCTGTACATGAGCATTTAGCATTAGTCAGAATAAAAGGGAACGATCTAACCAAGTTTCCTTGCAGCAAAAAGATCAGCATTATAATTGTGGAAGAGCCAATTGAAAACTCCCAATTTCTAGAAGATGAATTGCCATAGCAAGAGTCTATGAAGCTAGTGTGAACCTCTTATTACAATGCATGTGCACTTCCCTCACTACTTCACGCATCATTCCTTCTCCATCACACTGGTTCCTTCCTAATCTACCCTTCTCCCACTAGTTCTCTGCCTCCATTTCTCCCTAGCTTGTCATTTGTACCAATAAATAAACAACTACACTTGTTTGGTGTACAGGGGTTTTAGAAAAAATCCTACCTAGTATTGCATCCAAAGCCAGAGGACACTGTCGTAATACTTCCTTATAGCTGGTTACCGCCGACCTTTCCTGCCCTGCTTTCTTATACAGGTTTGCCAACATCATATTAATCTATATTATAGGAAAAAAAGGTCAGTAACACAAAAAATTTAAGAATTTACAGTCCTAGAATATTTCCAGCTAAAGACAAGCAAAGGAGGTATAGCAGCACATTTCTACAGAGTGGTGAGATACAAGTTCACTCCTGTGGTCCACCACTCTGCTGAGCTGCCATGGGCTGTGCAGACAGACTGAGTGGAGGCCTGAAGCTTCACAAGAAGAGAGGAAAACTGGCAGGACAGTTGTCACAAGGTTTGCTTGTGTGCTCCTAGCAGTCCACTCAAGAATACACTAGAAATTGCTGGCAAGTCGTTTGCCTGTGCTCTCAGCCACAGTTGGTGTGTGGCTGGTGGAAGTCAGAAAGGGGAATGGAAGAAAACACCTAAGAAAGGAAAAATATGTTTACCCTATAGAAAAGTGGAGACTCTTTAAATGATGGAAGAGTACAAATGTTGTAAGAATTCAGTAAGATAAATGAGTCAATAGCAAATTCATGTTAAAATCTAACCAGGATGTCAAATCAACCTAGTTTCTGAGCTTTCTCAAGATTTAAAATAAAAATGAAACCAAAATTTCAAAACATACAAGATACAAAATCCTTTTTTTTTTTTTTAAATTGTTCACATAGCCACAGTAACTGCAGTTCAGAACTAATTATTTAAAGCTCTTTGAAATGTTTCAACATAAAGTGTTACATAAACAAAAGATTTCAATTTAAAAACCATATTCGATAAAAGTTTAAGATAGGTCAACAGCAAGTGGTGAATAAGGAAGGTTGTTATTTGCTTGAACAAATCCCCCTCATAACATTTTACTCAATTTGCACAAACCACTTAAAAAAAAAATTGATCAGCATTTACCTTTGGAGTGCGCTGCCTGGTGGGTATAGTGTCCAGTATTGCAACTGCATCCCTTTCTTGACGCAGCATTGTATAGCATTCAGCCATTTTATACTTAACTTCTATCTCTGATGGCAGACACTAGAATAAACAAAAGAAATTGTTATACACAGTTCACCCTGAATTTTACAATGTACATGGTCACCTGCTGTTACATAGCTCAAATCTCATGAGAAATCACTCCGTTGCAACTCTGAATGTAGTTTTTTTTTATTTATTCGTTCATGGGATATGGGCATCGCTGGCAAGGCCAACATTTATTGCCCATCCCTAATTGCCCTTGAGAAGATGTGGTGAGCCACCTTCTTGAACCACTGCAGTCCGTGTGGTGAAGGTATTCCTGTAGTGCTGTTAGGGAGGGAGTTCCAGGATTTTGACCTAGCGACGATGAAGGAACGGCGATATATATTTCCAAGTCAGAATGGTGCGCGACTTGGAAGGGAACTTAGAGGTGGTGGTGTTCCCATGCACTTGCTGCCCTTGTCCTTCTAGGTGGAAGAGGTCGCGGGTTTGGGAGGTGCTGTCGAAGGAGCCTTGGCGAGTTGCTGCAGTGCATCTTGTAGATGGTACACACTGCAGCCACGGTATGCCGGTGGTGGAAGGAGTGAATGTTTAAGGTGGTGGATGGGGTGCCAATCAAGCGGGCTGCTTTGTCCTGGATGGTGTCAAGCTTCTTGAGTATTGTTGGAGCTGCACTCATCCAGGCAAGTGGAGAGTATTCCATCACACTCCTGACAGTGCCATAGAAAAGCCTCTTTCCCTTCATTGTGCTGCATACATTGCCTCTTCAATGATTTTCTCAATTAACAATTTGGGAACAGTAGAGAACATTGTAGCTGCATTCAATACAAGTTCTCAAATCGACAAATGTTTTACACATTCAGTATTTTATACATTGTCAGAACATTTTTCTGCACTTATGCCGATCTTGACAACTTTGCAGCTGTATATTTATAAAATATCGTGGCCAAGGATTTCCGCTTCTGCATTCGCCAGCTTGCAACTTTCCGCCCAGTAAAATGAATAAATGGAAAATTGAGAGCTGTTGACTGAGAACAGAAGCGGAAAACCCAGGCATTTGTACATTACACACATATCAAAACATAATCTCTCGTTTACAGAGTGGAGCAGCAGCATGCCCTTCTGTAGACCTGTGTACTCTACTAACTCCATGGTGGCAATTGTGTAAAGACGTTTAGGAATAGCTACTCCTTGTGATGATAGTCCGATTTAGCCTATACAGGCAAATGATTCCTTCACATCTACTGAAACTAACGTGCGCACACATGTAAAAGAATAAATTAATAAAACAAAGACTGTACTAAGTTACATGCTCATGGAAGTGGTGGAAAATATAAAATGAAATGTGAAACAAGCTGCTGAACTGAGGTGCAAATAATTCAAAGTGAAATGTTTGGAAAAAAAAAAGCTACCAACTTCTGAAACTTTTCTGGCTCTCTGTTGACATCCCTACAAAGTAAACAGAACAGACCCATTAGGATATGTCGCAGGAAGTTTATAAAGACACACAACAATCTAAATATGACAACTGCACCTTTGAATCTTGCCAGCAATATCAATGAATAAATGACAATTCTACCAAAATGTTCTGCACTTCATACAATTAATCATAACTACTATTTTCTTTGCCTGTCCAACTGCATCCAAGTATTTCACCCCACTTCAAAAGCAGTGATCTGGATGAAATAGTTCTACTTAACAGTGATTCAACTCCCTTGCTGCTTTAGTGGGTAAAGGCACCATGCGGTGTATCACTAAACTATACAGACTGCAAAGTCTCAGGTTGGGTTACCCAATCTCAGCTAGGCTAACAACTGAGGTGTTGCAACTAGCCTCAACACATCTGAGTTAAGAAGAAAAAAACAAAACTGTTTAGCAGGGCTCCCACTCCTGATAGCTATCCAGTGACCCCTGGTGGAAAGTTTGTGTACATCGTCAGGGTAGAACAAAATCAAGTTTGGCTGTAATACCTTGCAGTTAAATTGATACTTGCAGCCTAGACTCACAAATGAAGAATGGTCACTTGGACAAGGTACTGGAGGGCTGCTAGCAAAATTAAGCATCAACAAGAGAGATGGGCAGAACAATGGGGGGGGGGGGGGGGAACAAAAGAATGAAGAGGTTTTCTCACATTACTGAATAGCACAGGACTCAAAACAAGTGGGCATCCATTCTGGGCAAATACATTTATGGAAACTCTCCTTAAAATTAATACACTATAAGTGACACAGTATGTTACTGCACTAATGCATGGGGCATGGTAGTGTAGTGGTTATGGTACTGTACTTGAAACCCACCAAATTCAATAAATCTGGCAATTTGTGGGTTGCCACCAAAAACAGAAAGTGACCATGAAAGCTGTCAGATTGTTCTAAAAACCCAACTGGTTCACTAATGTGCTTCCGGGAAAGGAGCCCACCACTCCTACTGGTCTGGCCTGCGTGGGACTAGTCTCTCACTACGTGATTGACTCAATGCCAACCGAGGAGGCAGTCCATGACCACCACGTCAGGGTAACTAGGGATGAGGATAAATGCAGATTTAACCACATCGAAAAAAAAATGTTTAAAAACTGGACTGTACCATGGAACAGAATGTGGTTTTGCACCTGCAGTTCCCCACACAATTTACAGATTTCAGCCAGCAAGGAGGAAGAGATCAAATCATCCTAGCCCACTCGAGCACTTCCTAGATTAAAGAGAAGCACTTCTCAATGCATTGGTTAGGGTTTATTGTGATTTAACCTAACAAGGAAGATTTCTTTTTCTTCCAAAGCTATCAAAACATTCATACTTTTAAAAGTTTCTTTCTGTAGTTTTCCCCTCATCAATATTACTTATAATGGTTCATAAAAAAGGCCACATGTAGTCTACTAAGTAGAATAGTTAAGAATTCTCAGAATCCTCTAGATCAGCAATGTGAAACATAAACCTTCAAGTGTATGAATGAGATACATAGATTTATGGTTTCAGAAAATTGATATTAAATTTTCATTAAGAATCCAAAGCTACTGGCTCGATCAACTGAATTCTCAGAGCAGTCATTAATGTCCAATTCTGACAAGATAATGCAATTAAAAGATGCACTAAACTATAAAGCTGTTAATAAGGTGGCCTTCCAAGAATCTTTGATAAAAATCTCATACGATTGTTTTCTATTAAAACAGGATAACTTGGTTGGCTCGATTGGTCAGCTGGTTAAAGCAATGAGGAGCGGAGCTAAGCAGAGCAGATGAACAAGGTTCCAGATTAGATTCCTGGTCTATGATGAATTAGCTTATCTAGCTAGAGAAGTTGTAGGGACATTACAATTGGCCTCAGCACAACAACTACTACTTGCATTTATATAGCGCCTTTAACGAAGTAAAACATCCCAAGGCCCTTCACAGGAGTGTTAAACAAAATTTGACACCGAGCCACAAAAGGAGATATTAGGACAGATGGTCAAAGAGATAGGTTTACGGTGCAACTAAAAGAGAAAGGTAGACAGCAACATTCCCTTAAGCTGCACAGCTCTCTGCCGGTCCCGTGCAGACTGGGACCAGCTTCTTCAATGTTAAAGTTCGTGTATGCACGAAACTGTGAATGGGTTGCGCAGCCCCTTAAAGGGGCCACGCACCCAAAACATTAAAAAAAAAAATTTTTTTTTTTTTTTTTTTTACAGGGAACATTGGTAGAGGGGCGGAGAAGTTTAGGGAGGGAATTCCAGAGCTTAGGGCTTTGGCAGCTAAAGACACGGCCGCCAATAGTGGAGCAGTTAAAATCGGGGATGCGTAAGAGGCCAGAATTAGCTGAGCGCAGAGATCTCAGAGGGTTGTGGGGCTGGAGAAGATTACAGAGATAAGGAGGGGCAAGGGCCCAAGGCCATGGAGGGATTTGAAAACAAGGACAAGAATTTTTAAATCGAGGCGTTGCTAGACTGGGAGCCAATGTAGGTCAGCGAGCATAGGGGTGATGGGTGAACATGACTTGTTGCGAGTTAGAATACAGGCAGAAGAGTTTTGGATGAGCTCAAGTTTATGGAGGGTGGAGTATGGGAGGTTGGCCAGCAGAGCATTGGAATAGTCAAGTCTAGAGATAACAAAGGCATGGATGAGGACTTCAGTAGCTGATGAGCTGAGGCAGGGGCAGGGATGGGTGATGTTACAGGGGTGAAAGTAGGTGGTCTCGGTGATGTGGTCGGATGCTCATCGCAGGGTCAAATATGATGCCAAGGTGAGACCAAACACAATGGATTTGGTCTTGCCAATATTTAGTTGGAGGAACTTTCTGCTCAACCAGTACTGGATGTCGAACATGCAGTGAGAGAAATCAGGGACAGTAGAGGGACAAAAGAGGTGGTGGTGGTGGTGAGGTAGAGCTGGATGTTGTCAGCATGTGTGTGGAATTTGACGTGTTTTCGGATGATGTCGCCAAGGGGCAGCATGTAGATGAGAAATAGGAGGGGTCCATAGATAGATCCTTGAGGGACTCCAGAGGTACCCCTGAACTGGGCAGAGAATTGGGGGGGGGGGGGGGGGGGGGGGGGCTGGGGCTGGGAGGGAAGGAAGGGTGAAGAGAGTCAGGATTCCTGCTCCTGACTATCCAGTAACCTCTGCTGGAAATGCATGTTTGGATGTCAGGTGAGAAGATACGCCTCAACTATGATGCAGCCTGCTGTGGAGTGGCATGCTGACATTCGCTATCTAGACTGACATAAGGAACAAAAGGCACTTGGGCTACTGCTGCCCATGGAGCTGAACTCCCCAGCAAGGTACCAGGAGAGTGGGAGGTTGGGAGAAGAGTGGAAATTGGCCTTTATGCTACATAGCTTCGTGGTCCATATACTTACAATCTCAACTCAGGTAGAATATAGCAAAAGCTCCCCTATAAACCATACTAGAGGGTGACTGCAAATATGGAATAGCATTGGAATGTTGGGTATCATTAACAGTCAGTAAACAATATTGGCCCAGAAATTGATCTCGCTCTGTTCCCGCGGGGGTAAGCCTTCCCCGCGATCTCTCACTCCGCTTGTGCTTTTTCAGATCCAGCTCGCACGAACTTGATGTTCCAGACATCAGCCGGGCAGTGCTTGCGTATCCCACCGGCGTAGTGAATTCGTGCGAGCTGTGGGATCACGTGACTCAATTAGAGCCAATGGCAGCACACCATCTTCCATTCATAAGTTTCACAGACGTGCTGTGAAATCTATGAATCTTACACCCCCCCAAAATAACAGCTAAACCTCAATTAAATTTAAAAAAACCATCACATTAATAAAATAAGTATAGTTAAATAAATTAACCATTTTAAATAAAAAATTAAATTTTTGAAAAAATTTAAAATCTTTTAAAAAGTTATAAAAATAAACTTACCTGTCTTTAAAGTCTCTAAAAAAGATATACCTGTTAAAAAAAATTCAAAAAAATACTTAATTCACTACTTACCTTGTTAAAAGTGGGTCTTACTCCTCCTTTTTCCATTTCTAAAATCTTCAGTACTTACCTGCGCGTCCAAAGCATGAAGTGCACAGCGTGCGCGCAGCCTGTAGCGCGCACGCGATGCACCGAGGAACCGCCCCCTTTTCAAAAGAGCAATTGCCGGTTTTCAGCGCATGCGCAGGGCATGCAGAAAACCGGCAATTGCAGAGGGAATATGCGAGAGTACGCAGTGCGTACTCTCACGCACCGGGATGAATTTTTGGCCCATTAAGTTTACTGCTTACTGAATACTGAGACTCAAAAGAACCACATAATGATGAGCTACTGAAATTTCTGCCAGGAAGTTGGAGCTATCTTTCAAATAAAGTCACAATCCTCAAATGAAGCTCAGTCACCCTTAATGGTTTTAAAAATGCTTTGCTCTCCTCACACCATGAGCTACTCCTGACAACAAGTCAACAGGTTGGTACCAGTGTTCTGAAATCAGACAATAGAAGGCAACCGAGTGACCTATAATGACTCCCTCCAATTTCCCCTCTTGGAGAAACACCAAGCCTCCATCTTGCCCTCCCAACAGCAGCTTAGTTGAAACTGGAATCTCACATGTAGAATTGTGGGCAAGCATTTATACATTACCACCTCATAAGGCCTCAGCCTGCTGCACAACATGCTACCTCCCTGCCAATGCTTTTCTTATTCAAAAGTGTTGCCCAGTATAAAGAAAGCAATTTGATGCATTGGATCCACAGCAATTGTCAGCTTCAACCAAGCAAAACTATCTAGTACATATACACTATCTGACATTGGCAATGCCACCAATATAGTGTTTTTAAGCATTTAAAACAAAACAATTATTGATTTGACATTATTTTCAGTTTTTCTTACTGAAAATAATAAAACCCAACCATAAAAGTAAGTTATTTGGATGAGGCAGGTCTCACAATCTAGTGGAAACCTGATGCTAGGACATGAGGCCCACACTATAGCTGTATTAGCTGCCCACTTTTTTTCTTTTCCATTTCCTTCCCTTGTAGTCCACTTGCCACTCACTGTACATCCTTTCTCAGCTGCAAAATTAGAAGGATTGATTTTCTCATGACCATCAATACCACATTTTATCACCCAGGAGGTACAGTTCAAACAGAACCAGCTAGCATCTGACAAGTGTCTCCAACAACAAGCGCATGGAGCTCATGGGGTTCTTTGTCACTAAGATTGAAACCATCTCTGCAGCTGCCTCTGCTGCTTCCACCACTTCCCACTGCCCAAGCTAAACCTCCCCCCAGGTCCCAGTCATAGCTGTCAACCAGTTTCTTTCTCTAGATTCTCCATCTCCCTTAATGCTCTCTGTGAGCTCATCTTGTCCATGAGGCCCACCTCCTGCTCCTTTGTCCCCATTCCCATTAAATTGCTAACCACTCAACTTCCCTTCCTTGCCCCGATGCTAGCTGACATTGTAAATGATTCCTTCTCCTCAGATACTGCACCCCTCCCCTTTCAAAACTGCCTTCATCACCCCTTCGACTTTTTTGTCCTTGAGACCAACACCCCATCACCAATCTTCCTCTCCTTTCCAAAGTTCTTGAATGTGTTTTTAGCTTCCAAATCTGTACACATCTTTCCCACAACTCCATGTTTGAATCTCTCCAATCAAGTTCCCGGCCCTGCCACAGCACTTAAACAATCCTAACCAAAGTCAGAAATTACATTCTCTGACTATGACCGTAGTGCATTATCCATCCTTATCCTCCCTGCAGCATTTGATACAGTTGACCAAATCCTCCTCCTCCAGCTCAGTGAGACTGCCTTTGCTTGAATCCGCTCTTACCTATCCAATTGTATCCAGAGCATCTCCAGTAATGGCTCGTCTGCCTGTCCCTACACCATTACCTCTGAAGTCTCCCAAGGGTCGATCCTTGGCCCTCTCCTCGTCCTCATCCACACGCTGCCCCTTGATGACAGCATATGACATGGAGTCAGCTTCTACATGTAGACTGATGACACCCAACTCTACCACTCAACCACCTCTCTCGGCACCAGCAACCCTCCGCCCCCCCAACCTACCTCTGTTGTCCAATCTTGAATGAGCTACAATTTCCATCAGTTAAACATAGTCTTTGGCTCCAATCACAAACACTGTACCCTTGCTACTGATTCTATCCGGTTCCCTGCCAGAATCTAAAGATGAACCAGACTGTGTGGAATGGTGTGTCCCATCTGACCCCAAACTGAGCTACTGGTCCCATATCCACTCAATCACAAAAACCACCTACTTCCACCATCGTCACCTTGCCCACCTCCGCTCATTTGCCATGGAAACCATCAACTATGCCTTGGTCACCTCTACACTCAACTATTCCAACTGTCCTCGTCAGCCTCCAATCTCCACCCTCCATAAACTCTGCTGCCAATATCCTATCCCGCACCAAGTCCCAATCCCCCTTGTGCTTGCTGAACACCACTGGCTGCCAGACCTCCAATGCCTCAAATTTAAAATTCTCATCCTCTAATTTAAATGGGGTTTCTCCTCCCTATGTCTATAACTAGCTCCAGCCCTACAAACCCCTTCCCCTCCCAGATACTATCTATTCCTCAGATTCTGGCCTCTTGTGCATCTTCACCTCACCATTGGCAGTCATGCCTTCAGCCACCTAGGTCTCAAACTCTGGAATTCCCTAGCTAAACCCATCTGCCTCCTCACCTCTTTCCTCTCCTTTAAGACCCGCCTTAAAATCCACCTCTTTGACCAAGCTTTTGGTTACTCCTAATGTCTCCTTCTTTGGCTGGCGTCCAATTTTTTGATGATGCCACTGTGACTACATTGGGACATTTTTCTACGTTAAAGGTGCTGTACAAATGTAAGCTGTTGTTGCAAAGCAAAGATACAGTGCTACCTTTCTGCTACTAGATGCCCTTAAAATGAGATATACAATTAACAGGGCTCCTTCTGGTATTGAATACCATTACAACATTTTCATTTGTTATATTGGCGCAAAAGTTTATACCACCCCCAATAAACAAGTCCCAGATGGCAGAGGTATAAAAGGTCCATTATACACCTTTCATGATTAAATTAATTTTGTCCAGTAGGACAAATAACATTGGATACTAGGATATTGCTTTCAGTCAAAGCAGAAAGGAGCAGCCCCGCAATGTCTGCACCGCAGACTCCAGCTCAACAACTCTGAGCTGAAGTTCAAGTTGCAGACACTTACTGCAGATATGATCATTGACTAGTCCAATTCCCCATTCCCAACAGTCGACATATTACAACAGCATAAATAAACTGCAGAGCACAACAGAAGATGCAGGTTTAAATCCCGTGCTACAATGGGACCAGGCACCTTCCCACCCAGAAGAGGGAAACAAAGAGCCTTCATGCCTCTTGCTGTAAGAAATAGAAAAATATCACACTGGCACGGTAGGGGGGTGGTCTTTTAATGTTGGTATTAATCCATATTGGTGGGCTAAAGTACAGGGTGCTCTGTGTCAAGCCATGCTTGAAGCCAAAACTGGGTGCAAGAAGTGGAAGTGTTCTATTCTCCACTACTGATGCTCCTTAACTCAAGAACAAACTCACACCAAACTATACAAATTTAAAATTGGCAATTGATGTCCATTTAAAAGAAACAGCTAGTGGCAACCCTGACTGGTTGAAAAATGTATTTAGCACAATTTACACACAGACACAGATGGTTTGTACTTCAACATGAAGGAAGCTCCTCGCAGTATAGTACACAAGAACTGGAACGTTTTCACACATCCACTGGCTTAGTCACATTCCCATTACTGCTGGTCAGTTTACAATAGTTAACGACAATTCAGTACAAAATTGCAAATTCAGCATTTGAAAGTGTAACTTAAGTCTGAGTTAGTTTGTTTACAGGAATGTTTTTCATTCTTTTGAGGGTCACAGTCCCAACCAACATGTTGATTAAGCTACACTCTCAGGAATGTTTAAACGCCGTACATCATGGAGGACTTGTACTTCCCACTGCTGTTAAACTCCAGATCTCAAATGTGCATCAAGGAAAGTTGTCTTTGATTTGTGGAACAGCCATTTAGTATAACTATTGAGAATCGGAAAACCACTCGACTTTGGATTTCTAGATGCGAGCAATCTTTCTCTTCTTTTCCTACTGGAACCAGGATAGCAAGGGTTTTGCTGCTTCATTGTTCAGCGATCCTCGCCTTAGGCTGCGGCGGGGGTGAGAACAGACAAGTATAATCCTAGGCTCTTGTATAACTTATGCGCATTGTAGCAATTTAATTTGGACTCCTTTGCCCAATCATGTATCCAGTGAATTTTGCTGAAGCAGGCTGACTGCAAATCTAGGCAGAAGTACTTTCAGGCGAGTAAGTATGACTGATTGAGAAAGTGACTCCGGCATGGCATGCGGCTTTTATTCTGATCAATTACCTGCTTCCTGTGACTCAACAAACTGCTTTTGTTTTAAACAAATATTCAAAAAAAAAAGGGGGTCCTGACCATGCCCTGAGGAAGTCTAGCTGCTACAGAGTCTTTCCTCTGCCCTTCACCCCCACCATGAGCTACATTTGCACAAAACACATAAGGGATGCCACTAGCTGTTTTTTTTTTTTTTTTAAATGGATATTGATTGCCAAGTTTAACTGGAAATACCGTGGCCAGTGCATTTTCCCTGCCTGTGGATGTGCGACTTTAGTTTTTGATATTTCTTTATGTTGCATGGCCTATATACAGATATCATTTTAGGGGTTGTTTATAACTTGCACACTATTGCTGATTATGTTAGATCATACACCTAAGTGTATAATTTCCTTTTATACTCTGCATATAGGGAGGACCACATGCATTAATGTTGACCTTCATACCCTAAAGTCACTGGAGGTTGTTTATACAAGTGTTTTTTCAATAGTTTTTTGTCAAGGACCACAGTATCAAACAATATGTTGCTTGAAGGACACACTCAAAAATGCTACCACACACTGAACTACAGTGACAGTGTTTGAATCTGTGCTTGCAATTCCGCACACAGTAACCAATCTCAAACTAGACAGTTGTTAGCGGGGAGGGAATTAGTTTGCTCTATCTTTTAGAGCACAGGGTTTTGTTGCTGCCAAGGCAGCCCTCAAAACTCCCCAGCTTATCAGGGCACTGTTAAGTTAGCCGGTGACTAAGTAACCAATGTTCCCGCTAAGGTGCATGGCCGCTTAGTAATCTCAAAGGTCCCATGCAGGCCGCTCACCGGCTTTTACACTGCAATACCGCGCATGCGCAGAAATTTAAAGGGACCGCGCATTAAAAGAAACAGGCCGCGCAAAACAAAGTGTAGCTTACAGGGAACATTAGTAGGTGACTACAATTTATTGGCCTCCAACAGGTTCAACAAAGCTTCAACTGGTCACCAGCAATCTTCATGGAACATTAGGACCAATGTCTTCCAGTTCAACCCCCTTGAATCAGACTTTCCTATCTTTTTATGAATACTTACCCACCAAAGTACTTGTCCTGGACTTATCCTTTAGATGAGCTTTATTTATTTATATACAAAATCATGCTGTTAGAGGGTGGAGGTGGTGAGGGGGGGCCGGGGGGGGGGGAAAGAGAGTAATTCAATAACTTTTGTCAGCAACAAGCTAGGTGCCATTGAACAGCCTTGAAGGAGTGAGTAAAAACACATCTAAAAAAAACCTTGTTCTTTACACACTACCTGTGTTTGTGGGGTTGAGGGAGTGCCCCCACCAGCCGGTCTCACTTTTGTGGTCTTACTCAGGGCCTTCTTCTGCTGTAAAGCGATTTTATATTTAGATTCAGCATTACGATATTCCTTATCATGAAAGAGAGAATCTGCATGGTAGACAAGTAGCTGGTACTTCTGCACTGGGGAGAATAATTCTCTAAGGAGTAAAGAACAAATAAAATCAGAATTAGTGCATCTGCGAAACTACTTGCAATCTTTATTTGATAGACATTTTTTTTGCATGAAGGGAAGAAGGTTGGTCACCAAGATCACAACTACTTATATCACATAAATTTTCTAAGATAATCTTATTTTATCATAAACCCAATGTCAACTTTCCTTTTCATTTCCCTTTAGAATTTAGCCAAATTTAGAATTGTACACATTCCTTCCAAAAACTGCCCCAGTTTTCATCTCCTCATCCCCACTTGGGCACACAGTTGGAGCAAGTCCAAGGAGTAGGTCCCCCCAGAAAATGTAGAATTTTTACAAAATAGTGCATTCTGATTATTTTTAAATACTTGTTTCCCCAATCGATAGAGTTTATAAGCTTCTGGGGCAACAGGTAGAGCAAGACAGCGAATGTCAATCAAGTTACAAAAGTTAATGGGGGCTTTAACTATCTGTTCATTAACTGGTCTGATAATGGGCAGGTAAGTTCAGAGGGAGACAAGACTGAATTATTTGTTGATACTGTCAATTATTGCTTCCCTATTCAATATATTTTGGAGAGTACTAGAGAGAATATTTATTAGAGTATTAGATTTAGTACTTAGCAGTGATCCTGAGATGACATCCATCTGGGCAACAGCGCGCATTGTATTGTTAGATTTCAGTTAGATGACACATATTAATGCTGCTGATAATTTAATGCTGAATCCGAGTGCTAAATTTTCACTTACGCAGTTGCATTTTGTAGTGCCTTTCACATCCACATGTCCCAAAGCACTTCACAGCCAATTAACGACTTTTGAAGTGTAGTCACTGCAGTTATGTAGGCAAACCCAGCAGCCAATTTGCACACAGCGCAAAGTCCCACAAACAGCAATGAGAGAATGATCAGAATTTCTGCTTTAGTGATGTTGATTGGGGGATAAATATTGGCCAGGACACCAAGATATCCTCCTGCGGTTTCTTCAAAAAAGTGCTTTGGGATCCTATGCCCACCTGAATAGGCAGCCTTGATTTAACATCTCATCCAACAGACAGCACTTCTGACAATGTTGCACTCCCTCAGTACTGCATGAAGTTTCAGCATAAACTGATGTGCTCAAGTCCTAGAGAAGGGTTTGAACCCAAAATCTTCAAGATTCATTGAAGTTACATTGGGGTATGCTGTGAAGGCAAGAATTACTGCCCTACAGAAGACAAATTTAATTTATTTTGTATATGCTGTTAGACAAGCAGGTTTCATTGTATAGTGAAGTCTAAATGGCTAAATAGGGAGGTTGGTAGGGAAGGTAATCTAAAAAAAGAAATTATTTCACTATGTATAAAAAAGGTAAAATTGTCTAGAGAGGACAGTTATTAAAAACTGGAGAATAAATAAAGTTGAAGTTGCATTTATTGCTAGTTGCCCTAAGTGCATTGTCAATCAGCCAGCTTTCATGGTAATTATTCTGGTGCAAGCCCACAAATTACCAGATTTACTGACTTCAATTTTCCAACTTGCCATGGTGAGATTTGAATTCATGACCTTATATTAGAGTCTAGTACAATACCATCCTATCCTACATTATGTATTAGGAAAGCTAAAAGGTATTAGAAAAAAAGATAGTTGATAATTATTTGCGAGGCTTTGCCGTGCACAAATTGCCTGTTGCATTTGCCCATAAAAAAAAGTGCACTTCAAAAGTAATCCATTGATTGGAAAGCGCTTTGAGACATCCTGTGATAAGGTTATATTAAATGCAAGTACTTGCTTCCTTTCTATTAGAAGTCAGAAAACAATTAAAGGCAGCATTGGTGCTTTGAGGGATTTATCAGGACAGGTTAGATATGAAGATAAAAATATGCTGAGTGTTAAATAAATTAGATAGCTTGTATCAGTTTTCACTTCTCAATAAATACCACAGTCCCAGTAGTAGAAGATGGGTGTGCAGCTAAAAAACTGCTTCAATAGAAAGAAGTGCAGAAATGGTCTCAGCTAAGATTAATGAACTTAAAGCAGTTAGTGCTGCTAGACCCAATTCTGTTTATCCCAAAGTGCTACAGCAAGCAAAGGATTGTGTATTTTCGCCACTGGCTCATGTATTCAATTGGTCATTGAGGTCCAGGCTGGTTCAATGGATTGGAGGGAGGCTCAGGTGGTCCCATTACTTATGGGGATGAAATCTGACCTTGGAAACTATAGGTCTGTGATTGTGGTGTTAGTTGCAGGGAAACTGTTGTAAAGCATTATATGGAATGTTATTTATGATCATTTGGGAAGTTTGGCCGTTATTAGGGATTTCTCACCATGGCATCAGAACACATAGGTCCTACTTCACTAACCTGATTGTGTTCTTTCAGGTGGTGACCAGAATAGTGGATGATGGCAGTCCTGTGGATACTGTATATCTTGATTTCCAAAAAGTGTTCCGATAAAGTACCACATAGACAGCTATTGGAAAGAATTAGATCATATGGGATGATAGGACACATACTATGCTAGATAGGTAACTGATTGAAATCTTGTAAGCAGAGGGCTATTAAGTAATAGAACTGAATGGCTCGTGATCAAGAGTGGAATTATACAAAGCACTGTGCTGGGACCATTGCTATTTATCATTTTCATTTAAGGCTTAGATGAGGTCATTAATGGAACTATTCCTAAAATTGCTGATGATATGTTAGCAATTTAGACCAAATCAAAAAGTTGCAGGCTGATTTGGACAAGCTACAGTATTGGACCCTTGTGTAGCAGATGTCCTTTAATATGGACAAATGCAGTGTCATGCATTTGGGGTTGGGAAACTCGAGGCATGTTTAAACCATGCAAGCGTATCTGCTAAAGGTAACAGATCAAGAAAGGGACCTGGAGGTAACAGCTGAACACGCATTAAAAGGTGTACAAACAAAATGTTTGATGTGGCTTTCGGGAAACAAATTGGGGGGAAAATTCGGTTGGTTTGCGTCTCCCGTTTAGCGCCTTAAGAGGGCGCTAATGGGGCACAAAGCAACTAGTGCCTGGGCACAGCGATGTTTGCGCCGCTCGCAAAATTGACCAGACATTTTGCAGCGGCGCTAAACACTACCGCCACGATCGCCTGCGCCCGCAGATCATGTCGTCAGTCAAGCGTGCAACGCCCTGGACCGGATATTGAGTGGCGCCCCCTGCCTTACCGCCTGCCGCTAGCAACAACAGGTCGAGGGGAGCGTTTTGCAGTCGGGAAGAGACTGGGGGTGCGCTATTTAAAGGCGACCGCTTCCTGCCTTTTTTTGTCGGCGACATTTTTGCACCACGCATTCTGAGTGAGAGAGAGAGACTTCTGGAGATATTCAACACTGTGTTGAGTAGTTTTGGGTACTGAGCAGCACTTTGCAGGTTCATTTTGATTTGATCTTCCTTGCATCGACTTAGAAGACTATGGGGGCTGCACTCTGAGCTCTTTCCCTGGGCCTCGCCATTGTTCTTTCCAGCAGATTTGATGTACAGGTCTCTCCAGGCCGAGATTCAAGGTTGAGCAGGGTTTGGATGGATAGCAAGATCGACCCTCCCCTTTAAGAACTGGCCAGCGCCAGTGTGTCTTGTGTTCCATTGATGACTGACATCACATGAGCTTCGCCAGCGCTCTGAGGTAGCGCCTCGCTCCTCAGCGTTAGCGCCTTGAGGTGTGTAGCGCCTGATTTAGCGCTCCAATCACCTCCAGGGGCGATAGAAGCCAAGTTTGCAGTTGGAGGCGATAATTAGCGCCAGGCGCTAAACTTTGCGCCCGGCCGATAATTGCACCTCAAACGGGGCAATACCGAATTTCTCCCCCATAGCATTTTAAGTTGTATTGCTAGAACCATCGAGTATAAATTAAGGAGTACTATATTTAGGGTGAGAAGTCACACAACACCAGGTTATAGTCCAACAGTTTTATTTGAAATCACAAGCTTTCGGAGCGCTGCTCCTTCGTCAGGTGAAGTAAAGGAATATTTAGGGTATACAAGGCTTTAGTAAACCCATTCTTGGAATAGTATCCAGTTCTGATTCCCACATATGGTGAAAGTTAGAGGATCTGGAGAACGTGTAGGGGAGCGCAACCAAAATGATATCTTGCTCTAGGGTTCTTAATTTATGAAGACAGGTTCCAAGAGATAGGGTTGTTTGCTTTGGGGAAACACAAACTTAGAATGGTTTATGATTGAGGTTTTTAAAATTAAAGGAATGGATTCAGTCAGGATGAATGAGTTATTTGAGATAGATAGGCAGAGGAGCAAGAGGCATGCATATAAAATCTATAGGCGAAAAGTAGGTTAAGTGCCCCCCCCCACCACAGTCATCACCCTCTGGAGCAGACTACTGAAAATTGTGAGGGGTATATATTCATTAGAATGCTTTAAAAAGGAACTTGACAACTTCAGGAGAAAAGGACATGTACAGTTTTGGCCTTAAGTTTGTCAGTTGCAATTATGGGTTACCAGGGTCTTCTGGAGCTTAATTTGATTGCCTTGGAATCAGAGAGGAATTTCCCAGACTTCTTCCTGAATTTTCCACAGGATTTTTGCAACTCCTCGGGGATTGCATGATTAGGGGATGAGCCAATGATGTATGTGGTTGCATCTTTGTCTGGATGGTGTAGGTTTGATGGACCGGATGGTCTTTTCTCAATCCTCTTTTTGTAAGTAGGAAAAATAAGTGACGTTTGAGTTAACCCATATTCAGCATACTAGCCTGACCATCACTTCTCTACCTGAACAATGACTTTCTTCCCCCTCATAGTGGTACCCCCCTTTCTCTAATCATCCCCCTCCCCAGTTCACAAAGATATGCTCCCTCCCTGATCTTCTCACTGCTGGTTTTAACTGCAGCTCCCACCTGATGCTGCTGCTTCATTCCAGGAGCTGATTCTGCTGTGGACAGGAATTTCTGATCTATTGCAAGACCAGGAATTCCCACTTACTCCCCACAAGACAGAGTCCACTGCTAAAGAAAACCAACATCAGGTAAAAGCTGCAGGAAGCAGCAAAAACAGCATCAGAAGCAAAGCAACAATGATCCCCACTCACATCCCTTGGGGCACTAAATCAACTGTGGCAGCACAAATTGTGCCACAGCAGCTGATTTCCCATCTCAGAATGTGTCTGGGAATGCCAATTTCCTATTGTGATAATCATAGTCAAGTAGTCAGGATAATCTTCTGAACTGAATGAACAAATTTGAAGAGAAAAAAATTGACAATAGTAATTGCAATACTATCAATGTAAATTTTTCTGGTAGAACTTTCATTTTATATAACACCTTAGCACATCTCTCAGAACTTCCTAAGGCGCTTTGTGTACAATGGCAGAGTTGCACTTGTACTTCTCTTTACAGATGCTTATTGATTGTTTGTTTCAGAATTCTAGCATTTGCAGTTTTTTTTCCCCACATATAATGAAATGCATTAAAGTGCAGCAACTATCATCAGGCAAATGCAGTAGCAAGTTTGCAGAAATCAAGATCCCACAAACAATGAGTTAAACGTTTAGCATTCTGGTGCTGCTGGTTGAGGAAGGTATGTTGGCCAGGACACCAGAACTCCTTGTGTTCTTTGAACAAGATCATAGGATTTTTAACATCCACCTAAATCACTGAAGTGGCAGATGAGACCCTAGGTTTAACATTTTATCTGAAGGACAATCCCTCCAATAAGGCACCACTCCATCAGTATTAAAGTGCCAACAAACTTGCATTAAGAAAGTGCCTTTAACGTAGAAATCATTCCAAGGTGCTTTACGTGGGGAAGGGAGAGAAAATAAAATAAGCAGACATCAAGTCATGGAGAGAGAATTAAAAAAGGTGACTGAAAGCTGGGCCAAAAAAAATGGCTTTTCAGAAGGGGTTTAAAAGGTAGCAAGAAGTGAACAGGCACACATGTTTAGAGAGGGAATTCAAGAGTGGGGTCAAGGCAGCTAGAAAGCTCTGCCACCAATGGTGAAGTAAAGCAAGGGTAAGATGCACAAAAGGCCAGTCAGAGGAAGTAGTAGAGATAGGCAGATAAGGCCAGGGAGGGATTTGAAGATGGCAAGTTTAAATTCAAGCAGCAAGTTTAAATTCATTGTGTTGGGGGCAAGGAGCCAATCAATACAGCCTAGATTACATGCTCAAGTCTTGGGAGGCCATTTCAGCCATCATGCCTGAGCCACTGCGAGCTCCACATCAAAGCTATCTAGTTCAATTTTCTGATCTTTCCTCATAACCTTCAATATTTATAGCATCACACAAACATGAATCCATTCTAATTCAGAGATGACAATACTATAACCATGGTCTTGTAACACTTGAATACAAAGACTTATACTGTGACATCCCCAATTCACAGCTCAGAGTGATACTGGCAGTTCTTGTAAACCAGAACCGCTTTCACCTTCCCACGAGGAAACTAGTTAAACTACAACTATAACACACGTATATTTAACCCTGAATACCAACCTTTAATAGAGTTAGTGTGGGAGGAAAGAGGGGGGGGGGGGGTCACATTTAAAAAAAACAGGTTGCACTTTAAAACCAGGCCGTGTTAGTACTGATGGGAAACTCGGATACACAGAAACAACCGGGACCCAAACAAGCCGCCCGAGAGGCGAGGAAACTCGCCAGCAGCCACTTACGGATTGTTGTCGCTCATGGTCAGTAACAAGCTGCTGAGTAGCCTCACGTTGGAGTACAGGCCAGCGGCCACCATATCCCGGACGTGGTCGATAACGTTCATCTTCTGCTGCCAGAGAAGTTCCCGGTATGAAGCTGACACCAAACTAGCACATCAAAAATGGCGCTGCGGGCCTCCCCCACCCGGAGCTGCCCGATTACTGCCTGAAGAATAATAATAACCGCCCGTCCTCGTTTATTTACTGAAAATATATAACTTAAAACTGAAAGGGATTGCTTGTAACTTAGTTGAAAGAGAAAATAAATCTTATCACGGTAATGTACTATATAATGTACTAAATTTTAGTAAAATATAATTAACTATATAATGTACTAAATGTTAGTAATATATAATTCATATAATGAACTATATAATGTATTAACATTTTAGTAATATAATTAATGAACTATATAATGTACTAAATTTTAGTAATATAATTAACTATATAATGTACTACATTTTAGTAAAATACAATATAATTAACTATATAATGTACACAATTTTAGTAAAATAACTAACGATACAATATACTAAATTTTAGTAAGCTATATGAACTATATAATGTACTAAATTTTAGTAAAATATAATTTATATAATGTACTAAACTTTAGTAAAATAATAATTAACTATATAATACAAAATTTTAGTAAGCTATATGAACTATCTAATGAACTAAATTTTAGTAATATATAATTAATATAATGAACTATATATTGTACTAAATTTTAGTAAAATATAATTAGTATAATGAACTATCTAATGTACTAAATTTTAGTAAAGTATATTTAATATAATGAACTACATAATGTACTACATTTTAGTAATATATAATGAACTATATAATGTACTAATTTTAGTAAAATATAATTAATATAATGTACTAAATGTTAATATATAATTAATATAATGAACTATATAATGTACTAAATTTTAGTGATATATAATGAACTACATAATGTACTAAATTTTAGTAATATATAGTTAACTATATAATGTACTAAAGTTTTAGTAATATACTTAATAATTAAAATGTACAGCTGCGTTTGTTTGTGGCTTACGAGATTGGAAATGGCCGTTGTAAAGCGGCGCACCGCGGGCAGCCCTGCTGTTGCTAGGCGGAAGGCGCATGTGCGGCTTAGATGCTGGAGCCGGAGCCGGGCACGGAGGAGGCGAGCAGGCCGCAGCTGCAGCCTCAGCCTGAAGGTGGGGGTAGCGAGGGCCTGCAGGACTTGGAGCGGATGCTTAAGACCATCTATCTCACCCATTTGCTTTACATTTATTACTTGTTTTTCATCTTTTACTTGTGTTGAATTTCGATCCCGGTCATGACAGACCAGTCGGCTCTGCTCCTCAGGAAACAGCTGGCAGGTACGCGCCGCCCTTTGGGGGATCTCACCAAACTTTGCTGCGGATGTGAGCGCCGAGAGGATTGTTGCTGCTGAGCCTCGACCCATGTTCAGCCCCCATTCCTTCTGTCTGTCTAGTTTTGTTTCAGCCATCGGTGACTGTTAATGTTTATTTTTTTTTAATTTTTTAGACCTTGTTTATCTTATGTCATCGGCCGTTTGACTTTTTAAAGTCATTGTTTCGTAACTTTTTTTTCCGCTGAGATTTTTCTTCCCTTCCCCCCCCCAGCTCTGCATTATCATTGTGACAGACTGACTGTGTCTGCCTTTTAAAATATGTACAGTACGGGGACCACAACAATATTGGCAGTTTTTAAACGGCGTCAAAGTTACTCTATATAAAGTACCGATGTTGTCAGTCTGAAGTGATTGTAAAAGAGAAAAATAATTGTATGTATGGCGCTTCATAATCGCGAACTGTCAGATATGATGACTGGATTTTTTTTTGTGGTGTTATTTTTAGCCAGAGAGCAGATTTTTATTTGTTTCTACTGTGCACGGTACAACCTAATAGCTGAATTTATTAAATTTCCTTTTGGTGTTCTTTTCACACCCTATTGTCAGAAGTACTGGCGTAAAATATACTCGTCCTCTTGCAGTGAGAGTTGATGGTAAGCATTTGGTCGGCATTAAAATGCTGCAATATACGTCAAGGCATATTTTCTTTCGATTCCTACTATTACCATGAACTGCAGTGGGGAATATGCTGGAATGGTAAGTAGGAGAGGAAAAGTCATAGTGTTTATTTAACATTTTAATATAAGAACGAATTATGTACTATGCTTGGTTCATCAAGCAGAGCAAATGGTTTGTAATCCTTATCAGATTATTTTACATTTGTCTAATAACTAAAGCAAGGATGAGGTTGCAATCCGATTAAATAATTGAATTATAGTTTTTAAAGTTGATCCTAGGAGAGAAATAATTTTATCCTAGATGATATTTGATACTTTTCTTTCTCATGTAGCCAAGTAAGATTGTTATTAACCTGTATTCTTCTAGCTAAACCGGTAATTTCCATTGTGTAGGATGGGTTTAGTCTGTTCTCAGCCAGATGTTAGGAAGAGCAGCATAGAAATGATTTTCTTTTCATCTCTGGCAAGGAGAAAAAGTTATGGTAAAACAAATGTAGTTAAATAGTTTATATGGCTGTAAAATAGCATGTGTTGTTAAAAACTGGTCTCTTTGATGTACAAATAATAATTGTACCTGCTGTGAATTTGTAAAAATATTCTGTGATTTGTCACTTTTTTTCTATTCAGGGAGGAGAATATTCTTGAAGGGGAGTGCTATCAATTTAAAGCACTCCCCTTTCTCCTAATCAAACAATTGTTTATAACTTCTCATACCCGAGAGGAGACATTTTTGAAATATGAACAAACTCTGTTGGAGGCTTGCAATGTTGTGCCTCCTAACCAAAAACTTGCAGTCTATCTTTAGCCAGATCTCATTATGCCAAATGAGGATCAGTGTCCTTCCCACTCTAACCCAAGAAAAAGTTTGATGCAGCCAATAGCCACTACTAAACTTTCTAATTGGATTGGAACACCAAGATCAGCATCCAGAAATAGAAATGAGGTTGACTTCCCGTCAACATAGTAAGAGTTGAGGAAAGACCCGCTTCATATTTATTTTCATTCGGGCTCAATGACCCAATTTACTGGACTATTGTTGTAGCAACTCCTATGTCGTTTATACAAGATCATGGTTTCTGGATTAATGTGTAACTGTCTATCACACTATTTAATTTTTGTGGTTTTTTTTCAAGAACTAAATAAGAATCCAGTGGATGGATTTTCTGCTGGACTAATAGATGATGATGACATATACAGATGGGAAGTTGTCATCATTGGCCCGCCAGATACTCTTTTGTAAGTACATAACACTAAAAGTTATCAGTGCTAATAGAAACTGCCTGTTAACCACCTATGTTTTATTTTCAGAATAGTGACAGGAGAACAGGTGAGGATAATGTGTGAAATGCAAAAGTTGTCTTCTATATATAACAACGTATTTCATACTTTTCTTGCTGAAATTTTGGAAGTAACTCCTGGTTACAAACATTGCTCTGCTAAGGGAGTATCAGGAGCTTGGTACTAAATTAAAAAGCAGGACTTTGAGGGTGGTAATCTATGGATTACTACCCGAGTCGTGTGCTAATTGGCATAGGGAAAAACAGATCAGGAAAGTAAATGCGTGGCTGAGAAAGCAGTGTGGGAAGGACGGGTTCCATTTCATGGGATACTGACATCAGTTCTGGGACAGGAAGGAGTTACACCGCTTGGATGGGCTGCACCTGAAACGGGCTGCGACCAAGATTTAGTGGAAAGGGTAACTAGGACTGTAGAAAGGACTTTAACCAATAAATGGAGGGCAAGGGACGGGAGGGTCCCAGTGAAAATAATAGTAACCTAATGATAAGGAAGAGGGAATAAGAGTAAAGGTCAGTGTACAAAAAGTGATAAAGATAACATAAATACTCTTTGGGGGGGAAAGCTATAGAAATTACCGGTTAAATATAAACCAAGAGTGATGAGAATAAGAACATATTAAATTGACAGCATTGCAATGTACAGAGCAACGGTTACAAAAAGTGTGATAAGTAAAAATGTGTGAGAAATACACTATCGAGGCCTATTGGCAAGGTGAGGACAGTTACCCAAATAAGAGTTCTGTACACAAATGCAGATAGCATAAGAAATTAAACAAATGAGTTAGAAGCACAAAGTCAGCTTAAAAGGTGTAATGTTGTACCCATTACAGAGACCTGGCTATAAACTAGGCATGACTGGGAGCTAAATATTCCTGGCTATTGGATCTTTAGAAAGGACAGGGAATTTGGGAAAGGAGGAGCAGTAACCATCTTGATAAAAGACACAATTACAGCAGTCGAAAGAAAGGATTAAAGTAAGGGTAATCATGCAGTGGAAACATTATGGGTAGAACAAAGGAACAGCAAAGGATGCAAGACTCTGGTAGGAATTGTCTACAGACCTCCTGACAATAGTGGGAGGATGTATAAATATGGAGATCAGGGCAGCATGTAGGAGAAACATTGTGGTTATAATAGATTTTAATTTTTCCATAGATTGGGAGAAGCAGCTCAAGTAGTAAAGGGAACAAATTTCTAGAATGTATTTGGGAAAGTTTTCTGGAACAATGTCTTTTAGAACTGGCAAGGGAACAACCCTTACTAGATTCAGTGATAAGTAACAAACCAAAATTAGTTGACAATCTGACAGTAAGGGAACATCTTGCGAATAGTGACCATAATATGATTGTATTTATTATTAGGTTTGAGAGGGAGAATCATAAACCAAGGTTGAAAATTGAAGTAAGGCAAGGTTTGAAGGGATGAGAAATAAATTGACTGCAGTAAACTGGGCTGAACTGTTAATGGGTAAACCTACAGACAAACAGTGGGAAGTATTCAAAGTATTTGTTACAATAGAAAACTAGTATATACCCCTAAAAGGCAAAAGCTCCACTTGTGCAGTTAACCAACCACGGTCAACAAATGAGGTAAGAGAGTATCAAGCTAAAAGGAAATGCTCACACAAATGTAAGGAAAAATGGAAATATAGCGTACTGGGAGAGCTATAAAAAGCAACAAAGGGATACAATAAAGTTATAAGAGTTGTAAAAATGGAATGTGAAAAAACTTGCAACGGATCTTAAAGCTAACAGTAAAAGTTTTTATAAATATATTAAGAGAAAGAGAGTGGAAAAGAGGGATGTGGGCCCATTAAAGAGAGAAGCAGGTGAGACTATAATGGACAATAAGGAAATGGCAAACTTGTTAAATGGATAAGAAGAGGTCAGAGTGCCAGCGGTACAAGTGAATCTAAAAATAAGAGGAACTTACTGGATTTAATATAAGTTTAAAAAATGGTAATGCAGAAAAGAATGGGACTTAAGATAGGCAAATCATATAGGTTTCAAAGTCCCTTTTTTAAGAGTATAGTTTAGTACATTCAGATATTAGATGCCACCTTGGCTCAAACTCGGTAGGTACAGGAACAGATTTTGGCACACATAATATCTTTAAATGTGTTGATAGATTTCCTGTGTCGCACTGTTCTCGACCCTACAAAATATCTGTGTACCTATAAATAATTGATAACCAGGCGTGAATTACAAGGCTCTAATACTTAATCAAGGGGTTCAAGTGATTGTATAAACCATGAGAGCAAAGCTTTGGTATTTTGTTAAAATAATCTAAACACAAAAGTTTAGGTTGCAGCCTTTAGCTCAGTTCTTGGGTATCTGTTGTTATGAAATATATAGCCGTGTGGAATTTCTTGGTTAAAAGGTTGTGCGAAGGTTTTTGTTGTTGTTGTTGAAGATGACAGTTTTTCTTGCTGTTTTCAGGGACATTCTGTATTTAGTGCCTTATCAATGGATTTTAAAGGTCACCGTAGTTCCTTGTGATATCCTTACTGCAAGACCACTGGAAAATAAACATGCACTAGGTTACAAGGATATTGTTCACATATAAAAGCCACATTTTCCAACTCCTTGTCTGGTGAGGCAGATTATTATGATCTGGCACAAAACCTTGATAATGGAATGTTCTTAGTATCTGAAAAGCTGATTAGGAAAATGTTATATTCTCCTGTGTTAGAGTTAAGTTTTTACAACTTTAATCACAATAACTTGCATATTACTGGTCAGAAGGGTGAAACAATTGTCATTCACCACAATTCATTTCTTAATTTTTTTCCCTAGTGAGGGTGGATTCTTCAAAGCTCATCTGACTTTTCCTAATGATTACCCTTTGCGGCCTCCAAAGATGAATTTCATTACAGAAATCTGGCATCCAAATGGTAAGATGTGTATATATGGTATTAATTTATTAAATCATGATTAGATTATCAGCTTTAAAATCTTTTGTTGGGGGTGGGGGAGAGAGAGATGAAACCTTTATCTCAATTTTATCCTGTAACCATTTGAATCTTCTGCGAAGTGGTGGCATAGTGTAAGCTGCAGTCTTTTTTGTAGCCTCAATCATTGCTGCAGATTTCCCCAAAGTAGGTACCTATATGAGATAACATTTACCAGATGGGTTAGGTCCTCCTACAAGCTTTCCTTCCAACTCCACCTGCTCCTCTGGGCCACAAAGTGGCAAAACTCTCCAGCAAGGGTATCTGATTTCAATTGTCAGTTACGGCTTTGGATGTGAAGTGTCGGCCTTGCTATTTATTTTAGGGGAGGTTTTGGTTTTATGTATATGACGTATTTTGTTTAACTGTCAAAAAAAATCTGCAGTGCAGACATAAACTCTGATTTTGAAATAATACCCCTGATACCTGTGAACTGATGCATTGTAGGAAAACTTCTGAAGATGTATTTTACAATAACCAGTAGCTTCACTTAAGCTTACACACACTACTAGAAGTAGCATAATGCACAGGGCATATGCAGTCTCTCCTAGATGACAAGCCATTGTTGATGGTTTTATTAGAGCTGCAGTACTTCATACTAAGTTTGTGTCAGTATGTAAATGTAACTTGATTAACTGTTAATTTGAGTAGATTTACCTTTGACAATTTTGTTGAAATTCCTACTGCCCATTTCATTAATAAACTATTTGGGAAAATGATCGAAACCATTGCTTTTTTGTTACAGTTGCCAAGAATGGTGATGTGTGCATTTCAATTCTGCATGAGCCGGGTGAGGATAAATTTGGTTATGAGAAACCTGAGGAGCGTTGGCTGCCCATTCACACTGTAGAGACCATTCTTATCAGTGTCATCTCTATGCTAGCTGATCCCAACAGTGACTCTCCTGCTAATGTTGATGCTGCAGTAAGTATTTTATTAGAATTAGTGCAAGGGTTTATTTTTCACTGGGTAAAGTGATCAGTACTTTTAATAAAGAAATGTTCCTGAATTGGAAAATAAACCATTTGTGAACCTACCTTTGGTATCTGCTGTTTCGAAAGCCCGGTTCCATTCATAAATTGTCTAATTTTTAATCCTCCATCAACCATCCCATATAGAGAGGGTGCAGAAAAGATTTACAAGAATGATTCCAGGGATGAGGGACTTTAGTTACGTGGATAGAATGGAGAAGCTGGGCTTGTTCGCCTTAGAGCAGAGAAGGTTGAGCGGAGATTTGATAGAGGTATTGAAAACCATGAGGGGTCTAGACAGAGTAGATAGAGAGAAACTGTTTCCATTGGCGGAAGAGTCGAGAACCAGAGGACACAGATTCAATGTGATTGGCAAAAGAACCAAAGGCGACACGAGGAAAATCTTTCGAGTGGTTAGGATCTGGAATGCACTGCCTGAAAGGGTGGTGGAGGCAGACTTAATCAAAAGGGAATTGGATAAGTACCTGAGCGGGGAAAAATTTGCAGGGCTACGGGGAAAGGGCGGGGGAGTGGGACTAGCTGGTGCTCTTGCAGAGAACCGACATGGGCTCGATGGGCCAAATGGCCTCCTTTTGTGCTTTCACCATTCTATGATTCTATGTTAAATGATTGCAGTCATACCAGTCATACTTATTTTCAGCTTATCGTGATACCAAATATGGTGTGCAATGACAAGGTGCTGGATGCTGAGTCCATGCTCCCTAACTAAATGCTAATGCCATTCTCCTAGGCCTTTGGCCCTCCCATATTGTTGTAATTAGCATTTAGAAGTGACCACAAGAGTTGATCTCATTGAACCATATAAGATTCTGAGGGGGATTGACAGGGTTGATGCTGAGGTTGTTTCCCCTGGCTGGAGAGTCTAGAACTCGGGGGCATTGTCTCAGGATAAGGGGTCGGCCATTTAAGACTGAAATAAGGAGGAATTTCTTCACTCAGAGGGTTGTGAATCTTTGGAATTCTCTACCCCAAAGGGCTGTAGATGTTCAGTCATTGAGTATATTCAAGGCTGAGATAGATAGATTTTTGGACTCTAGGGGAATCAAGGGGTATGGAGATTGGGCAGGAAAGTGGAGTTGAGGTCGAAGATCAGCCATGATCTTACTGAATGGCGGAGCAGGCTCGAGGGGCATTATGGCCTACTCCTGCTCCTAATTCTTATGTTCTTAACTTAGTGAGAGCCACATTCATCCTATTACACATAACATCCTTTAGAGGATTAAATCATTAAATTCATAGAATTTTACAGCACAGAAAGGCCATTCAGTGCATTGTGTCTGTGCCAGCTCTCTGAAAGAGCTATCCACAGTCCCATTTCCCTTCCCTTCCCCGTGTCCATTTACATTTTTCTTTTTCAAATATGTATCCACTTCCTTTTTAAAAACTATAATGGATTCTGTTTCCATATTGTTTCTGGTCTATGTTCTAATAACTCTTTGACTAAAAAATCTTCTACCCTTTCTCTTAAATCTTAAATTTATGGCCTCTAGCTACTGACCAGCGGAAATAATTTTTCCTTATTTACATAGAAACATAGAAGATAGGAGCAGGAGTAGGCCATTCGGCCCCTCGAGCCTGCTCCGCCATTCGATGAGATCTTGGCTGCTCATCCAAACTCAGTACCCTGTACCTGCCTTCTCCCCATATCCCTTGATACCTTTAGCTTTAAGAAATATATGTAACTCATTCTTGAATATATTTAATGACTTGGCCTCAACTACCTTCTGTGGTAGAGAATTCCACAGGTTCACCACTCTCTGGGTGAAGAAATTCTTCCTCATTTCTGTCCTAAATGGCTTACCCGTTATCCTTAGATTATGACCCCTGGTTCTGGACTCTCCGACCATCGGGAACATTCTTCCTGCATCTAGTTTGTCCAGACCTGTCAGAATTTTATATGTTTCGATGAGATCCCCTCTCATTCTTCTATACTCCAGCGAGTATAAGCCCAATCGACCCAATCTCTCCTCATATGTCATTCCTGCCATCCCAGGTATCAGCCTTGTGAATCTTTGCTGAACTCCTTCCATGGCAAGAACATCCTTCCTCAGATAAGGCGACGAAAACTGCACACAGTACTCAAGGTGTGGTCTCACCAAGGCCCTGTACAACTGCAGCAGGACATCCTTGTTCCTATACTCAAACCCTTTCGCTATGAAGGCCAACATACCATTTGCCTTCTTCACCGCCTGCTGCACCTGCATGCTTACTTTCAGCGACTGGTGCACAAGGACACCCAGGTCTCGTTGCACTTCCCCTTCTCCCAATCTATTGCCATTCAGATAATAGTCTGCCTTTCTGTTTTTGACACCAAAGTGGATAACCTCGCACTTATCCACGTTATATTGCATCTGCCACACTTCTGCCCACTCACCCAACCTGTCCAAATCATCCTGGAGTTTCTCGGTATCCTCCTCGCAGCACACACTCCCACCCAGCTTTGTGTCATCTGCAAACTTGGAGATATTACATTTAGTTCCCTTATCTAGATCATTAATGTATATTGTGAATAGCTGGGGTCCAAGGACCGATCCCTGCGGTACCCCACTAGTCCCTGCTTGCCACTCGGAAAAAGACCCATTAATTCCTACTCTCTGCTTTCTGTCCGCCAACCAGTTCTCTATCCAAGTCAATACCTTGCCCCCAATCCCATGTGCCTTAACTTTACACGCTAATCTCTTATGCGGGACCTTATCGAAAGCCTTTTGAAAGTCCAAATACACCACATCTACTGGTTCTCCCTTATCTATTTTCCCAGTTACATCCTCAAAAAAATTCCAGTAGATTAGTCAAGCACGATTTACCTTTTGTAAATCCATGTTGACTTTGTCCGATCCTGTCACTGTTTTTCAAGTGCTCAGCTATTACATCCTTTATAATGGACTCTAGCATTTTCCCTAATACCGATGTCAGGCTTACCGGTCTGTAGTTCCCCGCTTTCTCTCTACCACCCTTTTTGAATAGTGGGGTAACATTAGCTACCCTCCAATCCATGGGTACAGTTCCAGATTCCATCGAATGTTGGAAGATGATCAGCAATGCATCTACTATTTCTAGGGCCACTTCCTTAAGTACCCTAGGATGTAGATTATCAGGCCCTGGGGATTTATCGGCCTTCAATCCCGTCAATTTCCCTAACACCATTTCCCTGCAAATACTGATTTCTTTCAGTTCCTCCCTTTCATCAGACCGTATGTTCTCCAACATCTCTGGGAGGTTATTTGTGTCCTCCTTTGTGAAGACAGAACCAAAATATGCATTTAATTGGGCTGCCATTTCTTTGTTCCCCATTATAACTTCCCCCGCTTCTGACTGCAAGGGACCTACACTTGATTTCACTAATCTTTTTCTCTTCACATATCTATAAAAGCTCTTACAGTCAGTTTTTATGTTCCCAGCAAGCTTACTTTCATATTCTATTTTCCCCTTCTTAATTAATCCCTTTGTCCTCCTTTGTTGAATCCTAAACTGCTCCCAATCCTCAGGGCTACCGCTTTTTCTGGCCAATTTATATGCCCTCTCCTTGGATCTTATGCTATCCCTAATTTCCCTTGTTAGCCACGGTTGAGTCACCCTTTTTGTTTTATTCTTATGCCACACTGGGATGAACAAATTCTGTAGTTCATCCATGCAGTCTTTGAATGTTTGCCATTGCCTATCCACCGTCAACCCCTTGAGTGACATTCCCCAATCAATCCTACCCAATTCGCGCCTCATACCATCGTAGTTTCCTTTATTTAAATTCAGGACCCTAGTCTCTGATTCAACTACTTCACTCTCCATCCTAATGAAGAATTCTATCATATTATTATGATCACTCTGACCCAAGGGGCCTCGTACAACAAGATTGCTAATTAATCCTTTCTCATTACATAATACCCAGTCTAAGATGGCCTGATCGCTGGTTGGTTCCTCGACATATTGTTCCAGAAAACCATCTCGTAAACATTCTAGGAATTCCTCCTCCACAGTATTTTTACTAATTTGGTTAGCCCAATCTATATGTAAATTAAAGTCACCCATGATGACTGCTGTGCCCTTACTGCATGCTTCTCTAATTTCCCTTTTAATGCCGTCCGCAACCTCCGTATTACTGTTTGGAGGTCTATATACCACTCCCACTAACGTTTTCTGCCCCTTGTTATTTCTCAGTTCTACCCATACAGATTCCGCATCATCAGAGCTAATATCCTTCCTTTCAATTGTGTTAATCCCCTCTTTAACCAGCAATGCTACCCCACCTCCCTTTCTTTTTTGCCTATCTTTCCTAAATATTGAATAACCCTGGATGTTGAGTTCCCAGCCTTGGCCACCCTGGAGCCATGTTTCTGTAATCCCAATCAAATCGTATTCATTTACCTCTATTTGCGCAGCTAATTCATCCACCTTGTTCCGAATGCACCTTGCATTAAGACACAAAGCGTTCAGGCTTGTTTTTTTAACGCTCTCAGATCTATATGAATTATTATTTACTGTGACCATGTTTGATTTAAACCGTTGAGTTCTTTGCCTTCTACTTTTGTTTTTCTCCTTCCTGTCTTTAGCTTTTATCCTTGTTTCCCTTTCCTCTGTCTCCCTGCTCAGGTTCCCAACCCCCTGCCACTTTAGTTTAAACCCTCCCCAACAGCACTAGCAAACACTCCCCCTAGGACATCGGTCCCGGCCCTGCCCAGGTGCAGACCGTCCCGTTTGTACTGGTCCCACCTCCCCCGGAACCGGTTCCAATGTCCAAGGAATTTGAATCCCTCCCCCTTACTTTATCAAAACTTCTTCTTCAGAAATGTTTTTTTTTGAAACGTAACTTTAGACCTTTGGAAATGCCATAGACAAGATATCATTTCTGTTAGCTTTCCTTGCATTCATTCCTTTAATGTGTTAAATGGGTATTTTCCGTTTTGGAATGCTGCAAAAAGATGCATTACAAGTATAAAATAACAGGTGGCAACCAGGGAGCTAAAGGTATTTATATAAGCATAGGAGTATATTACAGGTTTGAAGATCTGAAACAAAGAGTCTTGACATGAAACATATCTATTCTACCATTTCCATTTATCCTCTGGTAGCTGGATATAATCAGTTATACGAATTTTACATCATTTGAGCAGTTGTTTTGTTGCTTAGTGTAATCATGTTACATAGTCGTGTAGACAACAGAGCACAGCAGGTGTAGGATTACTATAAGTACAGTTGGAAGGATCACGTTGTAACAGATACTGCTATTAAAGTAGCTTACATTTTAAGGAAATGCATTGTTGGGCAAAGTACGGGGAATATTTTTGTAAAAAGAAAACAAAAAACTGCAAATGCTGGAAATCAAACAAAAATGGAAAAAGCTGGTAATACATAGCATGTTTTGGGTGTAAACCTTTGACAGAACTGAAAATTGAAAGATATGTAAGCATTTTAGTAAAGTTGGGGGAGAAAAAAAACAGTTACTCCAATCACAGAGAGGAAGTTAATGGATTGTATGACTTGCAGACCACTTAAAAGAAAACTGTTAAATGATATAAAAGATCATCTCAGTGAGGCAATGGAAAAGCATTAAAAGAACAAAAGAACATGCAAATAATTAAAATGGTGAAAAAACCAGGGAGAGAAAAACACTGGAAATACACAGTAGGTCCACTAGCCCTGAAAAGAGAACTATCAAGCAAAATCTGGGTGCAGACCCTCTGCCAAAAACTCTTCTGACGAAAGGTCTGCACCTAAAATGTCAGCCTGCTTTCCCTCCCTCCAGACAGTGATAGAGCCCCTCTTCAATACCAGTACTTCCAGCTGTAAAGAAAATGAGGGATATAGCTAAGGTCACTGGTCCCACTCACTCCACCCACCACTGCCCCCTTAGACACTGCTAGCAGATCCACAATCACTGCCCCCTTCAAATTCCCCTCCAGAATGTTTGTTCACTTAGTGAACAGGGCCTATGCCATTCACAATCTTATTGTAAATAATTGCATTGACATCCTGACTTTGATTGAAACTTGGCTCAATGTCTTGTCCTTTACTGTAGCCTCCCCACCTGCCTATACTTGCCACCAGCTACCCTACCTAAACTCTGTGGTGGCCTTATCACCACGTCACTCCTTAATCTATCCTACTCCTCTGGTACCTTCTCCTTTGAGCATCTCACCTTGTTTCAACCCAACTTGGCTCTCCATTAAAATCCTCATTTTCTACCTCCCCATCAAGCCTCAACCTGAATTTCTCACTGAGCTATTCGCCCTACTTTACCCCTTCAGTTATTGCACTGAGCGATTCCTCATCCTCAGTGATTTCAGTCCCTATCTCAGCTTCCCCTGCCGCCTTTCCTCTGAATTCACTGCCCTGCCTAAACCTCTCTCTACATATAAACTCTTCTACCCATATTCATGGCCAGCCCTCAACTATGCCATCTCCTGTGGCCCCTCTGCTCCTATGGCCTCAGTCACTGACAAGGCCATCTCTGACCACTTGTATCCTTATCACCCATTTCCCCCACTCCATTCCAACCCCACTTCCTTCTGCATTCACCTCAAAAAAACTCTGCCAAGTCAATTACAATTGCACTTTCAAATTGCCAACTGCTTCTGACCCCACATATTCTCCATCACCGAATTCAATTTCCCTAACATTGCGAGCCTCCACCCAACTTCAGCCCCACGTCAATTATAACTGCACTTTCAAACTCTTGACTGCTTCCGATCCCATATCCTCTCCACTGCCTACTACCACTTCCATATCATTGCCCGCCTCCACCCATCAGAGCTGCTGAAAGTCGCAGAGAGCATCAGAAGAGTTACGAATGTAAGTTGTCAGAGGCTGTAAAAAATAGACTTCAGATAGGATAAGAGGAAATTAGTTCAATGGTACTGGAGAAGGCTGAAATGATCAGTATACTGGGACAGTTCTGTGTGTATCTTGGCGAGGAAGTAGAAACTGGTAGTGTGGGGAGGAACAACGGGAAGGTTGGAGGCACTGAGAATAAGATCTTTGAAAGAGTTAGTATTAGTAACACTTTGGGAAATGATGGTTTGGTTGTGGGAGCATGGTCCAGAGGGAGGTAGGAAGATTTACCAGATAGTTGGTGTTCAGCCTCAGCCAGGTAGAGGTCCTTTCACCACTATACAACAACAATGCCCCTTTGGTCAGCAGGTTTGATGATGTTTGAGTTGGAACGGTGAATTAAGAGCTACAAGTTAAGGGGATCATAGATTAGAATATTAAGGGGAGTAGGGAAACTGAGATGACCATTATCATAGCAGCAGTACTCAGTGAAAAGGCAAGAGGCCAGGAGGATACAGAAGGTTGGAAAGAAAGGAAGGAATCAGATTCATAGAGGGAGGAAGGTTCTTGGCCAAAAGGAAGGTGCATAGCTGGCGAAAGAAGAGCTCAACATTCTGCTGAGCCTGGAATTTGAGAGATGAAGAGAGACAACATTAAATACAACTTTAATTCAAGAAAATGTCAGTTTTTTCACTAATAGTTGAGTGGACATTTTTTTACCACAATTATTATTCTTTCATGTAGAAAGAATGGCGAGATGATCCTAATGGCGAATTCAAGAGGAAAGTTGCTCGGTGTGTAAGAAAAAGCCAAGAAATGGCATTTGAGTAAATTCTTCTTCCAACTTTGTGGTAAGTGTTTGTTAAAACTGCTGATTTTTTAAATGGGCTATTTAAATTTATACTGTGACACAAAAAAACTGTTGTGAATTCTATTTAAATTTACGGGCGGGTAGTTCTTCAGTTTGGTTTTTATTTAACAACAGCTATTTATTCTTAATGTGACCCCACACACTCCTTCACTCCCTATAGTGAAGCCACATGGACCCCACTCAGCATGTTCTCCAGAGGACGTGTACAAGATTGGAAACCAACTGCGTGCAGAATTTTATTACACCCATATTCTATTACTCTGTGGCATAGATGTTGAAACAGTGACTCCTCACACTGCTCCGTGAAGAGAAATTTTCCACTAACATTCAGCGAACTATAATGGTTGCAACAATTTAATTTCAGTTGCTATTTATGTAACGGAAGTATTGACTATTGGGTGGGATGCAGAAAAAACTATTTAATATTTTTATGATTTTCGGATCTGACCTGGCATTAATTTAACTTGAGATAAAATAATTAAGCTACCAATGCTTTATATCAAATCTAGTTATCTATCTTGTATTCCATATAATTTCTTCCAAAATTGTAAACTTGCTGCGAGGAATCAATCATCTCTATGTCTCTTCATTGTACATCAAGATTTCATCTATGACGTGTACGATTCTAAAGAGGTTCAGCTGAATCAAATAGATGTTTGAAATAAGATTTTAAAGTTAGAATATAGAAAATATTTTGGTTATTTTCTGATTTAAAACATTACCCGTCCTTTATAAGCAACAAATATTGTAGAATTCTTACCCCTTTGGATAACACAATGAAAAATATGCAAAAGGTGTAAAACTGACATCAGGAGTATAGAGCATACTTTTTTTTTTGTTAATTTCAATAGGCAGATTTAAAAAAAACTGAAAGCTGCTGTGGACTAAGCAAGCTTTAAAGATCAAAATTATGTGGGATGAATGATCAAACAAATACTTACCAATGAATAAGTGAGTAGGATATTTAGGAGTGTCTTAGTACAAAGGAGCTTTGAAAGTATAAATCTATCTCTACTCGCTGATCTGTGCCTGGCTCATTCATTTTAATCCTGTAAAATGGTTGTGACATAAGATCATCATTCTTTCTGTGCTGTTAAGGCAAATAAGGTAATAAGTCTTGGGCTTTTGCCTTGAGTTTGCTCAGTTGCAAGTGCACTGTTATTGTGTTGCATAGAGTTTCTCTTTGTCGGCGTCTAGCTCTTTTCCCTCATGGCTTCAATTTTCATGTCGTCTTAGGAATACTTGTCAGGCATTCACAAAATGTGACCAATATAGGTACATCTTCTCCTCCGGACTGATGTTCAGTGGTGGCATTGGTTCTCTGAAGTACACTTTCATTTGTCACAGGCATCTGGACTGGAAGCTGTTAAGCTTCTTTTGGATGAATATATGGGACATATTGTAAATTATGCATATTTTGCAACTGAGTTAACCTGTTTATACAGTCTTCCTCAAACAGAAAAGTGCTCCTTTCTGGACATTTTTGACCAATAATCTAATTTTGACATTGCTACTGGTGAAACTAATTAGCAAACTAAGTAATTGAAATGATCGCAACCTGATGAGCCATTTTGTTTGTAAATGCATTTATCAGGTCTGTTTAATCCATACTGGCCTATCCAGAAGTTTACTTTTATCTATTTAAAGATGTATGTGCAGGTCATGTGAAAGAAGATTTGGTAGCTAAAGTGATGAAGGGGTTTTCTTTTGTGTTTTAAAAAAAATTTAATTTCCTCTGCTTTTAGTACTTGGTTCTCCAAAGACTTAATTGAAATTGGTAATTTACCATGTTGGAAAAGGAAGAGTCTGCATCCTGCTGTATTCAGCATGTTGATTGAGTGCACATCTCAACAGCTTGTACAGTTCTTTCAAAATATATTCTTTAAGTTCGTGAAATAATATCCTGTTAGTTGTTATAAGCCAGAAAAGGATTGGTGGACTTTTCAAAAAGTGTGTCAATTTATTTTGTTTTCTGATTTGAAATATCTCTTTATTTTTAGGGGCAACTGAAAAAAGAACTTCACCTTTACCTGTTCTTATTGGTCTCTGGCCATAGCATCAATGTTACCCGCCTGCAGCTAAGAATGCTATGCTGATAAGCTTGGATACATAAGAATCCCTCTCCCAGAGATGCTCATTGATAAGAACTGTTGAAAGAGATGTGGCCCTCAGTTTGATAGCAACAAAAAAAAATTTAAAATACCTTAAGTTTCATCTCAGTTATTTTCAAATCCTGCCGTGAATTATGTTTATTTATTTGAAAGCAAATCAGACTGCTGATGAAATTGCCGTGTTAAACAAGGCTTACCTTTGTATCTCTTAAGATTGCTGCTGTGTCTGCCTAAAGCAAATATAATCCATATACGTTGGGAATGGTTTGTGACAAACTAGTTCACTGAATCATTTAGTTATGTAGCATTTAAACCTACCTTCATTTGAAATTTTTTTAGTTTAATAATTTTACAGAAAAATAATTCAGGTACAGTAATGGTGGTCAAGGCTCGGGGCAAAGTGATAGGTTAAAATACCCGCTGATTTCCTTTTAAAGCCAGTTTTGGTGCTGTAGCAATTTCAGGAAATACAAACAGTTCTGGTTACTGCATTTGCCATCCATTTGGAAATTGTATGATTCAATGCAAAACTTATTTTTGAATAACTAAATTTAGAATATATTATAAGGAGCAGCTAAGAGGTTGGGGTGTTAACAGCTGTTTTCCTTCTTGCTAGAAAGTATGAAGATTGTAAAAGTATTCAGCTTTAGCTTTTTTTTTATAAATTATTTCTTCATTTGATCTGAGCCTAATAAACTGAATTTATTATAGAACCTGGTTGGTTGTGTAACTAATGGTTCTGTCTGTCATAGTCATAAAGTTACTCTGATGTAATATGACAGACAAAACAAATGCCCTATGTAGTTATACAAACTACATAATGAAGTTCTAAATTAAGTATATTTTTCTTCTAAAATTCAAACTAATTTTGGTCTCCTTAGTTGGAAAAATTGATAACCCTTCAAAACACTGACTCTTATTTTCTTTCAGAAACTTGACCTAAAAATTATCTACTTATTTCTTAAAAACTGATTGCTATTGCAACTAGAATATCGGCTAGAGCTACAGTGTTCTTGGTTTTCTGCAGCGTGTCACCTTGGTAACACTCTCAGCTCCGAAGCAGAAAGTTGTGGATTCAAGCCCTATTCCTGGACTTCGACACAGATAATCTAGGCTACCATTTCAGTGCACTACTAAGACAATGCTATATTGCTGAAGGGACTGTCCTTTAGATGCAACATTAAACTGAGAATCCATTTACCTATTTCACTGGTTCAGCTGGATATGCAAGACTCCATGACATTATTTGAAGAGCAGAGCGTTCTGATGGTTTAGCCAACACTCCTCTCTGAACCAACACCATTGTAATAGATTGATCAGCTATTCATCTTGTTGCCGTTTGAGATCTTGCTTATGCAAAAATAGACTGCCATATTTGCCTTCATAATAGTAACCATACTTCAAAGTAATTTGTTGTATGTGGAGTGCTTTGGGATATTTGAGACATGACAAGGCCCTATATCAATGCAAGCTCATTCTTTCTTTGCCCTCTCGGGCACTGACATTTTTGTCTCTTGCTTATCAATTACCATCACTTCCACCATTTGTCCTTTGTCAATTGCTATTCTTGCTCTCATGATCTCTTCTGACTTTAGACAGAACTTCCATAGCTCCTCCATTAACATTTATTTTACCCTTGACAACTCTTCAGGTAAGGCGTTGCGTACTACTGTTCTAGCATCTCTCACGCTTCTTGACAGGATAGCATCTGGTATTGTTCTGTTGTAGAATTTTTTTGTCTTTCTATTTTATTGATACTATGATCAGTACAACTTTGAACTTGTCACTCTTGTTTCTAATATGCAAGATTCCACTGCTTTGCTATATAGCTATGTAGAACCATTAGTAATAAACCATGGCAGGAGACTTTAGAATGTGAATTAGTAGCTAGAATCTTTGGGACAAGGTGAACAAGTTGCTTAGAAAGCAGCTGAATTGTAACAAAAGCAAACTGAATTTAGAAATCCAGAAGAACAAAATGCTGGAATTACACAGCACACCCACCAGCATCTGAAAAGACACAAGACTAGTCCACCATTTCCAAAGAAATGTTTCCGTAGAAGTTTACGACACATGGGCCATTCAGCCCATCATGCAAATGGTGGATCTTTGCTGGAGCAACGCAAAACTAATCCCAGTGTCCCACTCGTAGCTCTGTATCTTCCGGTTTCAAATATCCAATTTTCCTTTAAATTGCAATAGTCTCTGCCTTAAACACTGTGACAAAGTATTCTATGCTCCAACAGCCCCCTGCGTAAAGAAATTTCTATACCTCTCCTCACTATGATAAATTTAAAATTATGACCCACATTCTGATCCCCAAGCAGAGGAAATAGCTTTCCCAAATTCAATTGATCAAAACCCTTCAGTGGACTCAGTCCCAATATCTCAAGTCTCTCCTTATAACTATTTTCCCATCACTGACATCATTCTGGTGAATCTATATTGTATATGCTCTGGCTTTAATACCTTTTCTATAATGGGGCACCCAAAACTGCACACAGCACTAACTGTGGCATGACCAATGTTTTGCAGATTTATAATACTTCTTTCCTCTTGTACTCTACCATAAAATCCAAAATGCTGTTGGCCTATTTCATGGCTATATCTACCTAGACTCACACTTTCAGGTTATTGAATTGAAACCCCAGGTTTCTCTACTCATCTTTCCACCGAATGTGAACTCCCATTCCTTGTTTTACTCCTCAAAATGTATTACCTCACACAAATCCACAATAAATTGCATCTGGCACGTCAGCTATTCTGAAGTCTTTTATATTCCTCCTGTTTGCCAAACCCTGTTTGTCTCTTCAGCAAATTTTGTTTCCTATGCCCAAGTCTGAATCATCCATATACTAGAGAACAAATGTGTACCAAATTGATCCCTGGAATCCAAGCAATACTCATTTAACTTGTTTCCTGTCCAATGTCCGTTCCATGCTGCTACATTTTCTGTTGTACTATGTGTCTGAATATTTTTCAACAAGCCTCTTCTCAGCCACCTGAAAATTCATATACACTGCATCTACTGAATTTCCTTTATCCAGTCACCTCTTCAAAAAAAAACTTAAATTGGTCAAACATGACTTACCTTTACCAAATCCATGCTGTCTGTCCTCAAGCATTTCTAAATGCTCCCTAATTTGATCGAGTTATGGATTACAAGAGTTTGCCCACAACGAACATTAGACAGTCTATAGTTACTTGGTTTATCTTTCTTGAACCAACATTGGCTACTCTTCAGTTCCATGGTACAATTTGCATATTTGAGGCCAGAGCTTCTCATCAGGGCCCAGTGACTTCCACCTTGAGTATTGCTAATTTTTCTTTACAATAAATTCCCTTTGTACAGTTTGTAACAATTGTTCCATCTCCTTCTCTAGTATACCTACATTCTCACTTCTACCACCATTTGTAAAAACTGATGCAAAATATTTATCTCCTCCATACCTTCATTCTACACAATTACACTCCCTCCTTCATCCCCAAGCCTTTCCAGGTGGAGACTTTTTCCAAAACAAGAGACCCCTTAAATGAACTGACCAAACCAGAGGGGAATGGTAACACGGGTAAGAGTCAAGATGTATCGGAGTACTACGTTTAATTAGAAGCAGCTGGTGATATAAAAGTGTATCTCAGGATATGAAATGGTGACGAAGACAGCTTCAAAGTAGAATGGGTAAATTATTGTAGTTTTGTGTACATAAAACATGCTAGTACTGAGTGTACTGGTATCAGCAGGCAAACTAAACCATTACAGATCAGAAAGACTAGACATTATCTTCCTAAAAGCACCTGCCAAATTATAGTGATGGCTTCATTCATCTCTTGGCAGCCAGCTTTTTAAAAAAATACACACAAACTTACAGGAAATTTTTTGTCCCACAGGTAACAACGCTCAGATTATACTAGGAACTTGTCTGGGAGAATTTCAGATACAAAACCAGGTCATACCAATCTGAGGCATAGATGATTGGATCACCAACAATTTCAGTGAACTCTTGTGCATCCCTCCTTCTCCCCACAGTGCCTTTCCCACCTAGATCCCACTGTCTGGAATTCCCTCCCTAAACCCCTTTCACCTCCACCTCCCACAAGATCCTCCTTAAAGCCCACCTCTGACCAAGCTTTTGGTCACTTCTCCTTTGACTTGGTGTCTGTTTTCCTTATACCGAATGAAGCACCTTGGGACATTTTCTACATCAAAAGTGCTACATAAATGCAAGATTTTCATTTTAATCCTTTCCGAGTAGAAGGAATAATATATTTTCTGACCTCCTGGCTGGTTATGCTTACTGTGTTACTCTAATACAGAGGGTACACTTAGTTCTTAAGTCTTAAAGTAAAAATTACAAAACCAGCACCATTTTCTATTTTTAAAGAACATTTACATGCAGCAAACCTATTGACAATTATCAAGTGTAAGTGACTAAAGTGACTATTACTCTGAACACTCATGTACATGTAACCTTATGAAATTTACTCACCTGGATAATGAAGAATAAAGCTTTTGTTGCAATGACTGCTGTACAAGTAAACATTTACTGTGCCAAACTCTTCAGTATACACAAGTGTACTTTTATTATTCTGTTAGGTAGCTTCTTTCCAACTTAAAGTATGGGTCCCTATGAATGGTTTAATAGATATTAAAGATAGCTGCTATATCCTACACATGAAAACACACGGTTCAACCGAGGCATGCACAGCAAACTAAGAGCAGAGAAAACTTGAGCTGAAACAAATATGGATTTAGCAAATGTAATTTCTGGGACTGAGTACTGTGATATATGCAGCTAAACATTATAACATCTTCAACATACTGGATTCTTATAACTTAATTTTTCTGGTTAACTGATCAATAAAGTCTTACAAAACTTTGTCAATATTCTATAGCATACAACTGTTTATTATGTAATATTACTGCTGCACAGCAGTTATGACTTATAAATATTATTGTATTCAATTCTTTATACCACTAGTTAAATCTGGGATTTGGAGAGTTCTTGCTGTTATTTACATTTTGACGTATTAAAATTATGCTTATTTGAAAATTCCAGAAGTCTGTTAGCAACTGCCATTTCACGAATGACTTCAATCAGGCCCGTTCGATTTCCAATATTTTTATTTGTTCTTTTTCTTAAAGAAAGGAATCGAGAGCAATTTTGCTAAAATACATAATGCTGGCTAAATCCCTTGGCAATCAAAAAGGTTTCAATTAACTATTTTGGTTCCATACAGCTTAGAAAATTGTGTTAAACAGCAGAAAAAATGAATCTTGTTATATAAACTACAACGTATTCAGATACCAGTTACAGGAGAGAAATCCAACACTTTATTAATACTAATATGGTTGTGCAAGCAGCATCAGATGAGTATGTACCTATATCTGACCCATAACATGCAATGTGGTGAGAGTAGTAACTGGGAGTCAGGGTACAGCTTTGAAATATCATGAACAGCAGGCTTACTTTGTGTAACTTCTGTACTGAACACCATTTAGGCACCAAATATTGCGAATGTATTTATGAGCACCAGCCATTAAACAATTGCATAAGTAGAAGCTTTCAAGTAAATGATACTGTACCAAGCATTGTTAATTTTCTTCACCATTTTTAAAAAAAAAAACAATCTTCAGAATGACTGTACTTTTATTATATCCAAACCCAGTATAAAATCATACGAAACAAGGCAAAAACTTTGTACATCTTGCTGAACGACATGTCTGTATGATGTTTCTCGTTTGTTGCACTTATCATTTGTAATATTTCTGAGATATTAATGTCCTGGTGCTGACAGGCTCTTGTTCATGAACTGCTTCTTTATAAAGCATGTCCACCACTAGAAAGACAAAAACAATATATTATGAAGCATCTCCGCTGTACCGTTCTGTCTAGTTTAAAATCATACCACCTACAACCATGAACAATGTGTCTTCGGAACGGCTGGGGTGGGGCGCAGCTAAAGAATACTTTCTCCCCTTACAAGCCCCTTTTTTAAAACCAGGTGTCTAAGCTATATATTCCTCCAGAGGGGATAGTTTAAGCCACACAGAAAACTTCATTATTGCATTAATGCTCCTCTTAAAATTGGGCAGAAAGAGATATAACAAACGAGCTAAGATGGACTAGGTCAGTTTTCTCACCTCAGATGAAACATTTATCATGTAAAAGCCCAGCTGAGAAGTAATTATTTCTTACAGTAAATTGCAATTATTTTTAATTCTTCATCTCAAGTTAACACTTGTCCCTAAATTGGTTCTTTAGTTGGGAGAAGAAAACTATCTATCCCATGTCAGTGCAGCTCCTTTGTTAATCCACCAGGAACCATACTTAACTGAAGTAGGAAGGGATTCCCCACTTTCTGGCCAGATTTATATCCCTCAACCAACCCAGTCAAAAGTGGCAAACTTCAACCCACAGGAAAGCTGGAAGATTAATGTGTCAAAACTGATTTGAATTCCAATCTCCAAAAGTGGAGCACTGAGCTCACAAATAGATCAATTCAAAGCTAATTTTTAAAAATTATTTGCACAAGTCTTTAAAAAGTTTCAGTATTGTGATGTGCAGCAAAATTCAGAAACATTTTAGGCAAGCTTTATTAATAATTCAATTTTTAGAGTATATATCACCAATCACCACCAGAAGGTCCCAGATTAAATCCCTGTGCTGTTTACCGGATCTCAGTAATGCAATTAGCTTCAGTTGGATTAGGGATGGGGCGGAGGGGGGGGAAGAGAAAGACATCCGCTTGAAGAATGTGCAGACATTAGAAAGGGCAAGAGCAAGCTTGGGATGACACCCTCAAATAACCTATTGACATTCACACAAGTAATGGACCCTTTGGAGTGATAAAAGTGACTGGTACGTGGAACTACCTCCAGGTACATCTTTAGAAGGTAATGGCAGAAAATTGACAAATGAACTTGAAAGCATAGACTGGATAGTATGGTAGATTTTGGAACATTGCAAACAACTAACTTTCCTTGAGTAATTATATATAAAACATAAATAAAGCACACATGTTGCAAGACAGTAACAATGCAACTGGGTGGCAATCAGTTAACATATTCCCCTTTAACCAAAGTACATCTCCAGCCAAGAATTATAAAATGAAAGTGCATCATTTGTAATTACAACATGAAATAAAATACATTTGGAAAGTCTCAACCCATTTCCTGCACTTGCATGTCCACAGCATGAAAAGAACAATTTCATCTTTTAAAAACCCCATAAGACAGCAGGAAATAGAACAGTTCACACTGATACAGTAGGTGTTGCTCTTCTGAAGGTTAAGCTTAAGTCCTACTGATAATGGCAGAGTAGAAAGCACTTTATCCTGCATCACTTTATCCTGCATCTTATTAGCCATGTCATTCCCAAAAATTGTACATCACCACAAAATATACCCCCAAAAAATCAAATAAATCTTATTTGAGATATCTCAAATAAGTAAGATTTAGTATTTAAAACTGCTTCTCACAAAAAGATTAAAACAGTAAATTAATGTTCAGAAAAAGTTTAACCACAGGTGCTGGTTTTTTAAAAAAGGACTGGATGGACTCTTATTGGGAAAGGGATACAGAACTGAGTTCCAGAAGAAAACTAATGGGAGGTTTGTAAGAGTAGGTTAGATAAACCAATCGTTTTCTCCTGCCTGGACAAAATGTTTCTGAATAGTATACTGAAGGTGTCAAACTCTCCAAACAAAATAATTTACATTAGAGACAGAAATTGGACACTTTATATAAAAAAAAAAATCTCAACAGTTCATAATCATCCTAGACTTAGTAATATTTTGGTCTAAAGTAATATAAAAAGACAAATTATTTGCCCAAGAATTCCCCATGGTTCTTTTAAACCACTTCACTGCATTAACATTTTTGACTGACACAACCACTTTCAGAAAGAACAGCTTTCAGCTTAGTTTGAGTACTGCATATATTCAGGAAACAGATGTCTCCTGTTAAAAATAAGCCGCCAAATCACCAGAGAAATCATTTACCATATCACCACACACAGTAACTCTACAAAAAAATTCAAAGCAAATCGACAAATGATTTCAAGAAAAAGCCGAAAACTGAAGTAAATTTAAAGGTTAGTGAATAGGTAGTTTAATTTAATAAACTGCTTCTGAGGGAGCAAGTGGCGCTATATCATGTACAGTTTTGGTAGTTACTTTTCTATGGTTAAGTTTTATACATTATTCATGGCGGAATACTTGAAAACAAGTAGGTGCTCATAAACTAGTTTGAATTTGAACAGCACAGCAATATTATTAGATGATACATTCCTACACTATGATCCAGTCTAAAACCATCTTGCCCTGTTATTATATTGCTTTCCGCCACCAGTGGGCATCACAGGACGTGGTTTGTCTCAACAACAATGAGACTGAAATCACTATATAATACTCGTATGCATTTTTAGTTGATTGGACAACCCATTTTGTTTGTGGCGCCCTCCTGCCAGGAGAGCACGTAGAGATGTGTCCCAGAGGCATTGGGCCAGTCCAATGTCACTCCATTGGCCCAAACAAAATAGAGCCCTGTATATTAACATAGTAATGTCCAGGCAGGAGCAAACGATTGCTCCATCTAGCCTACTCTTACAAATCTCCCATCACTTTTCTTCTGGAACTCAGTCCTGTATCCCTTTCCCAATAGGATTCCATCCAGTCCTTTTTTAAAACATCACCTGTTGTTAAATTTTTTGTGAACATTAATTTACTGTTTTAATATTTTTGAGAGAAGCAACTTTAAACCACAGTCCTATTAAAGAGTCACAGCTACAGCTGCTTACCTTGCTGGGTTTGTCAGTCTGTTGATCAAACACCTTTTCACAAAGTCTCAGCCCAGTCTCTTGCCTGATCTGCTGCAAATAACCCCTCATCATCTCTGAAAAGGTAACCAGAATTTATAGGATTATGAACAATTGATTCTCAGGACATACATTATAAAATGATATCCTGCTGCCAAATCTCAATTTGCAATTTGATAATTAGACGTCTCACCTTCGTTCAAGACAAAGCAATTAAAATTCATGAGTCCTCCAAAGTTAGAAGCAAAGGATTTGTTTTATGCAAAATTAGGTTACATGCAAGGACGTACAATCAATTCACAAAATAAATGTTCAGAATTATATTCTGTACAAAAATCGTGGCTTTGCATACTGGACTACCAACGTCACACCATGAGATGGAGGGACACAGGTTTAATTTCTCCCCCCCCCGCCCCCCATAACACTGAGCTCCCAATCTCAGTCACACAGCTGCACAGTGATAGTGGACAGAGAAATGTTCCCAAAGAACTGAAAGAAAAATTACAGCAAGAGTTGTTACAAACCCCACTCATACATCCCACTGGCCAGTTTCAGAGCATCTCTGGCAGAAGCCTAAAAGCAGATAGGGCACCTTTTTCTCAGCCAGAGATAGTGCACAACATGAAGAGACCAACGTGAAGAGCAGAAAGAGAGAAATTAAAGAAGCAATCTCACCCTCAAACAAAAATCTCAATTTTAATTTCAATGTCCTAAATATTTTGGAATCATAATGTAGAACTAAACTTTAATTAGCATAAAATGTTACTTGTGACAGAGGCGTTTTATATTCATTCTGCAACTTCTGTGTTTTTAAAAAATAAAAATACCTCAAACGGTTAAAATACGCTGACTAAACATATTACATACGTTTTCCTGTCCTTTTTTTAAAAAAAATACAACTTCCATAATTTTAAGAATGCTGTTTCCTCATACCATCTTCCTGCTTGTGACCAGGCTTTGCATACATGGCGTTGAGGGGAAAGCCTGGCTCTCCGGGAATGGGAAAGTTAGTTATCCCCAAGGTGTACATTTCCTTCTCTCCTTGATTTTTGGAGTTGCACTATGTAAAAAAAAAAAGAAAAAGACTTGCATTTATATAGCGCCTTTCACGGCCACCGGACGTCCCAAAAGTGCTTTACAGTCAATGAAGTACTTTTTGAAGTGTAGTCACTGTTGTAATGTAGAAAACGTAGCAGCCAATTTGCGCACAGCAAGCCCCCACAAACAGCAATGTTATAATGACAGATAATCTGTTTTAGCGATGTTGATTGAGGGATAAATATTGGTCAGGACACCGGGTATAACTCACCTGCTCTTCCTCAAAATAGTGCCATAGGATCTTTTACGTCCACGTGAGGGGACAGACGGGGCCTCGGTTTAACGTCTCATCCGAAAGACGGCACCTCCAACAGTGCAGCACTCCCTCAGTACTGCACTGGAGTGTCAGCCGAGATTTTTGTGCTCAAGTCTCTGGAGTGAGACTTGAACCCACAACCTTCTGACTCAGAGGCGAGAGTGCTACCCACTGAGCCACAGCTGACAAAAAATGATCACTCACATCCTAAAATAATTCAGAAGCAATACACCATACTATATTACAAAACACAGAAAACTGTCCGGTAGCTTCACAACTCACTATGTGAGAAACAGCAGTAGCAGTCTCGTCGGTAATGAGTTCCTGGGTTTCTTCTATTTTCCAACTACATTTGTAATAGCTTTTCGAGCAAATGCCTAGTGTAACAAAAACATTCTAACCACCATTCTGCCTGACTGAAATCACTTCCTGACTCCAACGATGAAGCAGTACTCAGATCACACACACATCTGCAGGGTGGAACTATCTCAAGTGGCACTGCAGAAGCGTGGAGCTAGACTGCTTGCCAACCCTCACAGCTGACAAGAGCAGGGCAATAAAAGTTAAAGTGTATCAGCATTTTTCCTTACCTTTTGTAATTTTTTGAGGCATTCAGTGATGTAGAGGGTGATATAAATCAAGGTTCTGTCAGCTTCATTCTGCAATAAAAACACTGGGTTGTTAGTTGAACATTCTGGTGTGCAGCATTAAAATGTAGGAACATAGGAACAGGGAGTAGGCCATTCAGAACCTCGAGCCTGTTCCGCCATTCAATTAGATCATGGCTGATCTGTATTTTAACTCCATCTAACTGTCTTCTTCCGTAATCCTTAATGCCCTTGCCGAACAAAACTCTATCAATCACAGTTTTAAAATTTTCAATTGGCTTTGCCTCAACAACTTTTATGGGGAAGAGAGCAGTGTACAGTATTGCAGGCAAATCTTACTTTTAAAATTATTCCCATTAAAACATAAGCAGCAGCATCTAGTAGTACCTGTTAAACGGGAAGTCCCAAGTATCTGTACTTATTTTAATATGAAAGTATTTAAGATTAAGCAGAGTAATGTCTGCTAGCCAGATCCCCAAGGTGACTTATCAGCACTCAAAATTTAAACAAAATTGAATAAGATTTTTTGTAACAGTTTTATTTTTTAAAAGAATAATTGAGGGAGACTCCCTCTAAGAAATGTATAACAAATTACTAGCTTCACCGTATTATGGTTTTATATCCCTATACTTAATAGGCTTGTTATGTGTTTGTTTTTGAAGAGTTTTTTTTCCCCCCTTTTTCATGATCACCACACACTAGAGGGCAGGCAGAGAATCTGCTCCAAGCTTTGCATCAATGCAACTCATGGATCAGTTAACAGGATGTGCACAAGAATGGCCCATGGTGACACTCCCTCTGATCTTCCCACTTCTTGGGACATCCAGTTGTCTCCTCCCCATAGTGGTACAGCTGATATCAGGACTTCACCGTGAACAGCAGCAGGTGCAAACCCATATCCCACTATGTTGTGCCAAAGTGATCTCACTCTGTGATGCATTATTCCCTTCAATACATACCAGATATGACACATTCTCCATTTTTAAAATAAATTCTTCAAAATATGACCAAAAACTTACCTTTATTTCATAGTTTTTGAAGAAAACATTTGCCTTAAAATAGTAGATTGCTTCATCAATGACATCAGTGTCTTTGGCTGGAAGAGAAAATTATTGGTACTCCAATAATCAAAATCACATACTTAATTCCTTAAAACAGTATAACATTCTCTATTTTGTCCTCCCCAATCAGGAGACACACTTGACCAGTCAAGGAAGACATTCCAATAGCCAATTAACTCTCTCTTCTACAGGCAACCTGGTCTAAACGAGAAAAGCTTGTCCTCTTAGAGAATGCTCAGGGTGAACAGATCACACAAAACTAGGATTCATAGTCTGGTCTCCGTAGCTGAACTGCCCCTAAGAAAACTCATTTTTCTTGCGCTATTAACTGCTGCAAACTATGCAATTTTAGCACATATTACATTTGATTGAGAATGTGAAGTGATAGTCTCCACAGAGGCTGATACAGACACTCCTTGGTTGGCTACCAGGTGACTTGCAAGTGATTAAAAATAGAACCCCCTCAAGCTAGTTTCATCCCCCAGACAGGACCACAACTAGTAAACTCATTTTCCTAGTGAAGCTAGAACGTATAATTCATTAATAATTGCATTTTCCCTAACCACCCCCTCCATTCTCTCAAGTTCTCCCTACCCAGGAGGAAAATAGGAAGATTACATTCAACAACTCCAGTGGAGTATTGTCCAATACATCAGTCATTAACCACATGTGGCTAATTAGGAATCCAGATGTGGCTAACTGCATTTCTTATTAGTAAATAAAAAAATAGTAATACAGTCATTGGACATGTGATCTCAATACCCATATTTGCACAGCGTATGCATGTGCACTTTAACCTTTTTGTGCATTTGTTGGTAAAATGGTAAAAAGAAAAGCAGAGCACCCAAGTTTTTTGTTGATCGTGGAGTCCTTTACTACCTTGACTACTGAATGGTGGTAGACACATAAGTAAATATACCCATGTGAAGTGCATTTCCCTGTATGGTGTGTAAGGCGTTTTATGCATGTGGCTAAAACAGTGTCGCCGTAGCCACTCCTGTGGCTAGTCAGTAATTTCTATTGCAACAACACTGCTCTAGTGCAGCATGTCAATTTATAAACTAATACACATCACTTAGCTCCCTAGCACCAAGATTTTCTTGAAAAATCATTCTACAATCGTTAACTACAGGTTTAAATGACAAAATTAACATTTATAGTGCTTTCCGCCTTCTCTCCGTAACCCTTAACCCCTTTTGCCTGTAGAAATACATCTAATTCCCTCTTAAATATATTTAATGAGCTGGCGTACACTGCCCTCTGTGGCAATGAGTTCCACAGGTTCACCACCCTCTGAGTGAAGAAATTCCCCCTCATTTCTGTCCTAAATGGTTTAGCCCTTATCCTTAAATTATGTCCTCTAGTTCTGTTCTCACCCGCCAAGGGAAACATTCCTTCTGCATCTAGTCTGTCTAGACCTGTCAGAATTTTATACACTTCTATGAGGTCCCCTCTCAATCTTCTAAACTCCAGTGTGTACATCCCTAAACTACATAGTCTCTCCTCATAGGTCAATCCCGCCATTCCTGGTATCAGCCTGGTGAATCGCCGCTGCACCCCCTCCATGGCAAGAACATCTTTCCTCAGATGAGGCGACCAAAACTGTACACAGTACTCGAGGTGTGGTCTCACCAGTGCCCTGTACAGCTGCAGCAAGGTATCCCTGTTCCTGTATTCCAACCCTTTTGCTATGAAGGCCAGCATACCGTTTGCCTTCTTGATCGCCTGTTGCACCTGCATGCTCGCCTTCAGTGACTGGTGTACAAGAACACCCAGGTCTCTCTGTACTTCCCCCTCTCCCAATTTATTGCCATTTAAATAATAATTTGCCCTCCCGTTCCTGCACCCAAGGTGGATAACTTCGCACTTGTCCACATTATAGTGCATCTGCCATTTATCCGCCCAATCACCCAGTCTGTCCAAATCGCTCTGGAGCTTCCTGGTGTCCTCCTTTGAGCCCACCCCCCCTCCTAGTTTAGTGTCGTCTGCAAATTTGGAAATGCTGCATCCGACTCCCTGATCCAGGTCATTAATGTAAATTGTGAACAGCTGGGGACCCAGGACAGATCCCTGTGGTACCCCACTTGTTACTGCCTGCCATTCAGAAAATGAGCCGTTTATTCCAACTCTCTGTTTTCTATCTGACATGATGCGGAGATGCCGGTGTTGGACTGGGGTGGACAAAATTGAGAGGTCGCACAACACCAGGTTATAGTCCAACAGTTTTATTTGAAATCACAAGCTTTCGGAACTATCGCTCCGAAGGAGCGATAGTTCCGAAAGCTTGTGATTTCAAATAAAACTGTTGGACTATAACCTGGTGTTGTGCGACCTCTCAATTCTATCTGACAGCCAGTTCTCTATCCACGTCAATACTTTCCCCTTTATCCCATGAGCTTCAATTTTCCCTGCTAATCTTTTATGTGGGACCTTATCGAAGGCCTTTTGGAAGTCCAGGTACACCACATCTACTGGCTCTCCCCCATCTATTTTACCAGTTACTCCCTCAAAAAATTCCAATAGATTAGTCAAGCACGATTTACCCTTTGTAAATCCATGTTGACTCTGTCCTATCCTGTCCCCATTTGCTAAGTGCTCCGCTATTTCATCCTTAATGATGGACTCCAGCATTTTGCCCACAACTGATGTAAGGCTTACAGGTCTGTAATTACCTGCTTTTTCCCTACCCCCCTTTTTGAATAGTGGGGTAACGTTAGCTACCCTCCAATCCATGGGCACTGTTCCCGAGTCTAATGAATTCTGAAAAATCATACTTAGTGCATCCGCTATCTCTAGGGCCACCTCCTTCAGCACCCTAGGATGCATGTTATCAGGCCCTGGGGATTTGTCCGCCTTCAATCCCTTTAGCTTCCTTAACACCATATCCTTAGAGATATTGACTTGCGTCAGTTCCTCCTTTGCAAATGTCCCTATTTTTCCCGATATCCCAGGGAGGTTTTTTGTGTCTTCCTTCGTAAAGACTGACCCAAAGTATGCATTTAGTTGGTCTGCCATTTCCTTATTTCCCGTTATATATTCCCCCGTATCTGACTGCAATGGGCCAACTTTGGTTTTCACCAGTCTTTTCCTCTTGATATACTTATAAAAGCTTTTGGAGTTAGTTTTTATATTTTCCGCCAGCTTGCTTTCGTAAGCTATTTTGCCCCTCTTGATTAAGCCCTTTGTCCTCCTTTGCTCTATCTTAAACTGTTCCCAATCTTCCGCTCTGGCGCTTTTTTTGGCTATTTTATACGCCCTATCTTTGGATTTATGCTGTCTCTAATTTCCCCTGTTATCCACGGTTGAGTCACCTTTTTAGATTTCCTTTTATGCCAGATTGGTATAAACAATTTTTGCAATTTTGTCATTCTATCTTTAAATGCTTGCCATTGTTTATCTACCTCCAGTCCTCCCAGGAACGTTGTCCAATCAGACCTACTCAGTTCCCGTCTAATGGCATCATAATTCCCCTTGTTTAAATTCAGGACCTTAGTATCTGAGTCAATTTCTTCGCTCTCCATTTCGAGTGAGAAATCGATCATGTTATGATCGCTCTGACCCAAGGGTCCCCGTACAACAAGATTACTAATTAGTCCCTTCTCATTGCACAGTACCCAGTCCAATATAGCCTGTTCCCGAGTTGGTTCCTCGACATATTGATCCAGATAACCATCCCTTAAACACTCAAGGAATTCCTCCTCCTCATTATTTTTACTGATTAGGCTATTCCAATCTATATGTAAGTTAAAGTCACCTATGATGACAGCTGTGCTCTTATTGCACGCTTCTCTAATTTCCCTCGTGATGCCCTCCCCAACCTCTTATGCACAATATAAATGGATGCAAGCATTGTATCTATTATTTATAAAAATAAATCTCAAAACTTACTTTCTTTGGGAGCTGGTCCTTTAAATTGGGTCCTAAGTGGCAATAATGCCATGTTTCCAATTAGTTTTACATCAGTATCCATGAGGGTTGAATGATAAGCCTAAGGGAGAGAAATAAAAGACAATCAGAAATACTCTCCCTTTCTATTATTCGGCTTCAACTTGAATGCTCGTGTTAAAAATATTCCCAAGTTAGACTTTGAGATTTTTTTTCTTTGTAGATGGGTAAGGTGAGCACTCAGACCACAACTTCCAGTAAAATGAATGTAGGATGCTCAGTGAATGTCAACCATGAGATTACATTACAGAGCTCAAATCATTCATTTCAGGGTACTAAACGCGACAGTCTATAGAGTTCCCTACAAATACATTTTTGGGGGGACTTAAAAGCCTTAAATAACTTTTTTTTAACCTTGCGTAGGCCTTATTGGCCTACTTCCTGATTTCTCACATCCCATTTCATCACTTCTTTTAGTTCACTGTCACGAATCAACATCCATTCAGCGCGAGTTAAAAACGCTCCGACATACAAAGGTTTTTTTTAAAAATCATTCGGAAAACTTACCGGCATTTTAGAAACTGTAACGGAGCAAGCTCTAGGGATAAACGGAGTCTGTGCCTGTCAGTGTCAGCGCTTCCGCCTGTCCCACCCTGTCGGGAGCGAGTACGGCGCGGCGTCAGAGGGCGGGGGAGCGAGCACGGCGCGGCGTCCGAGGGCGGGGGAGCGAGCACGGCGCGGCGTCCGGGGGCGGGGGAGCGAGCACGGCGCGGGGGCGGGGGCGGGGGAGCGAGCATGGTGCGGCGTCCGGGGGCGGGGGAGCGAGCACGGCGCGGGGGGCGGGGGAGCGAGCACGGCGAACGCCGATTCCACGAGACACAAGAGGGAAGGATGTGCTGCGGCTGCGCCTGCGCCTGCGCCACAACGGTTTTTTTTATGTGAAGGGCTGCACGATTGAGATGGTGAATGGTTTCGGTGTTATGTGTGAGGATATCTGTTTTACTGCATATAAAGTGCAGGAATATAACTCTACAACTTATCACAGCACCCCTGAGCTTGGGAGGGATGGAAGTCCGCCAAGGTTCTCTCGCCTGACCTGTGCTGGAACATTGTGGGAGGACAAGACTGTGTTTAGCTGAGGTTAACTAACCTGCAGCCACTTCTCCATGTATGTCAACCTAAAAAAACTAGCTAAAGCTGATCAACGGCTTCATAATAGTGGAAGGGAGGTGGAGGAAGAAATATGAAAACAAATGAGGGGAATGAGTTAAAAAACATAGAATAATAATCATGGGGGACTTCAACTACTCAGATATTAATTGGATAAGAAGAGGTAGGTAAGGGGGATAAGGGAATGGAGTTCCTACAATGTGTACAGGACTCCTTTCTAACCCAATATGTAAAAAGCCCAACAAGGGAGGATTTGCTATTGGATCTAGTAATGGATAATGAACCAGAGCAAATAAAAGTAGGGGAACATCTAGGAAATAGTGACCATAATATAATATGCTTTAAAATAATTGATAAAGACATATGTATGACAAAGACCAGGGTAATAGATTGGAGAAAAGCTGATTTTGAGGGGCTGAGAATAGAACTTGGGAAAATAAAATGGACAACAATATTGGCAAACAGTGACGTAGAGCAGCAATGGGAAACATTTAAAACTGTGTTCAACAGAGTCCAGGAAAAAGATATTCCTCTTAAAAAAACAAAAGCAAGCTAAACACTAATGAGATACCATGGATGAATAAAGCTATAAGGGAATCATTGAAGGTAAGGAAAAAGGCATACATTAAGTACATGGACAGCAGGGGAGAGTATGATAAGGGAGAATACGAAGCAATTAGGAGAAAAGTCAAAGAAAAATTAGGAAGGCAAAGAAGAGCTATGAAATTAAATTATAAAGGAACATAAAATAAAATAGTAAAATATTTTACAGGCACGTAAATAAAAAAAGGAAGGTCGGGATGGGAATAGGGCCACTAAGAGATGGACAGGATAATACCACAGGCAGTGATAGAGATGGCAGAGATATTAAATAATTACTTTGCTTCAGTATTTACCAGTGAGATAGAACAGTTGGCGATGACATCGGATGATGAGATAACTGCATTTAAAATAAAATGAGATATATTAAATAAACTAATGAAACTCAAAGAGGATAAAAAACCCAGGTCCGTTGGTTTACATCCGTGCATTTTAATAGAATCTAGAGAAGAGATAGCAGAGGCATTACTACACATATTTAGTAATTTGTTAGAAAAAGGTGTAGTGCCAGAGGACTGGCGGATAGCTAATGTAATACCTATATTTAAGAAGGGAGATAGAACATGTCCAGGGAACTATAGACCAGTCAGCTTAATATCGGTGGTAGGAAAAATAATGCAATCCCTACTAAAGGAGAAAATGGAAGAACATCTAGGAACCAAAAATATAATCGTCACCACGGATTTCAAAAGGGAAAGTCTTGCTTGACTAACCTAATTGAATTTTTTGAAGAGGTAACAGAGAGAGTAGACAGGAGTAATGCAGATGATGTAATTTATCTAGATTTTCAAAAGACCTTCGATAAGATACCACATCATAGACTAATAAATAAGGTAAGGGAATGTGGAGTCGGGACAAGTGGCAGAATGGAGAACTAGCTGGCTTCAAGACAGAAAGCAGAGAGTAGGGGTAAAGGGTAGCTATTCAGAGTGGCAAAACTTGGGAAGTGGTGTTCCACAAGGATCAGTGCTGGGACCAGTATTGTTCACAATTTATATTAACGATTTAGACTTTGGAATCAAAAATACAATTTCTAAATTTGCGGATGACACCAAATTGGGGGGAATAGTCAATACTGAGGAGGACTGCAACAAATTACAAGAAGACATTCATAAACTTGCAGAATGGGCATATAATAGACAAATTAAATTCAACACCGATAAATGTGAGGTATATTTTGGTAAGAAAAATAGGGAGGTCACATATTACTTGGAAAATAAGAATCTAAACGGGGTAGAAGAGCAAAGGGATCTCGGAGTACAAATCACTAAAAGTAACGACACAGGTTAACAAGGCCATAAAAAAGTAAACCAAGCCACTAGGGTTTATTTCTAGTGGGATAGAATTGAAAAGTAGTGAAGTTATGCTAAACTTGTATCGAACCTTGGTTAGACCACACTTGGAGTACTGCATACAATTCTGGTCGCCAAATTATAAAAAGGATATAGAGGCACTGGAGAGGGTGCAGAGAAGATTTACAAGAATGATACCAGAAATGCGAGGGTATACCTATCAGGAAAGAATGAACAGGCTGGGTCTCTTTTCTCTTGAAAAGAGAAGGCTGAGGGGTGACCTAATAGAGGTCTTTAAAATCATTAAAGGTTTTGATAGAGTAGATACAGAGAGTATGTTTCCACTTGTGGGAAGAGCATAACTAGAGGCCATCAATATAAGATAGTCACCAAAAAATCAAATAGGGAATTCAGAAGAAACTTCTTTACCCAGAGAGTGGTGAGAATGTGGAACTCGCTACCACAGGGAGTGCTTGAAGCGAATAGTATAGATGCATTTAAGGGGCGGTTAGATAAGCATATGAGGGAGAAGGGAATAGAGGGTTATGTTGATAGAGTTAGACGAGGAGGCTCAAGTGGAGTATAAACGCCAACATGGACTTGTTGGGCCGAATGGCCTGTTTCTGTGCTGTATATCCTATGTAATCCTATATAAAAGTTGGCACAGACCACACAAAGCTATCAACTCCTTCACAGTACTGAATAAAAGCCCAATACACGTGGAAGCAAGTAATTACACTGAAAATCTATTGAGAGACAGGTTTGTATTTTAAGCTGTACATATACCAAGTAAAAATAAAAGACTTATATAGCGCCTTTCATGACCTCGGGACGTCCCAAAGCGCTTTACAGCCAATGAAGTTCTTTCTGAAGTGGAGTTACTGTTGTAATGTAGGAAATGCACCAGCCAATCTGCGCACAGCAAGGTCCCACAAACAGCAATGTGATAATGACCAGATTATGTGTTTTAGTGATATTGATTGAGGGATAAATATTGGCCAGGACACTGGGGAGAACTCCCTTGCTCTTCTTCGAAATAGTTTCATGGAAACTTTAACGTCCACCTGAGAGAGCAGACGGGGCCTCAGTTTAATGTCTCATAGAATGCTTACAGCACAGAAGGAGGCCATTTGGCCTGTCGAGTCCGTGCCGGCTCTCTGCAAGAGCACTTCAGCTAGTCCCACTCCCACGCCCTTTCCCCGTAGCCCTGCAATTCTTTTTCCCTCAGGTACTTATCCAACTCCCTTTTGAAAGCCACGATTGAGTCTGCCTCCACCAACCTATCAGGCAGTGCATTCCAGATCCTAACCACTCGCTGCATAAAAAAGTTTTTCCTCATGACGCCTTTGGTTCTTTTGCCAATCACCTTGAATCTGTGTCCTCTGATTCTTGACCCTTCCGCCAATGGAAACAGTTTCTCTTTATCTACTCTGTCTAGACCCCTCTATCAAATCTCCTCTCAACCTTCTCTGCTCTAAGGAGAACAACCCCAGCTTCTCTAGTCTATCCACGTAACTGAAGTCCCTCATCCCTGGAATCATTCTCATAAATCTTTTATGCACCCTCTCTGAGGCCTTCACATCCTTCCTAAAGTGCGGTGGCCAGAATTGGACACAATACTCTAGTTGAGGCCGAACCCAGTGTTTTATAAAGGTTCATCATAACTTCCTTGCTTTTGTACTCTATGCCTCTATTTGTGAAGCCCAGTATCTCATATGCTTTATTAACCGCTTTCTCAACCTGCCCTGCCACCTTCAACGATTTGTGTACATATACCCCCAGGTCTCTTTATCATGCACCCCCTTTAGGATTACATCCTTTCATTTATATTGCCTCTCCTCATTCTTCCAACCAAAATGTATCACTTCGCACTTTTCTGCGTTAAATTTCATCTGCCACATGTCCGCCCATTTCACCAGCCTGTCTATGTCTTGAAGTCGATCACTATCCTCCTCACTGTTCACTATACCTCCAAGTTTTGTGTCATCTGCAGATTTTGAAATTGTGCCCTGTAATCCCAAGTCCAAGTCATTAATATATATCAAGAAAAGCAGTGGTTCTAGTACCGACCTCTGGGGAACACCACTGTATACCTTCCTCCAGTCTGAAAAACAACCGTTCACCACTACTCTCTGTTTCCTGTCACTTAGCCAATTTCGTATCCACGCTGCCACTGTCCCTTTTATTCCATGGGCTTCAACTTTGCTGGCAAGCCTATTATGCAGCACTATATCAAACGCCTTTTGGAAGTCCATATACACCACGTCAACCGCATTGCGCTCATCAACCCTCTCTGTTACCTCATCAAAAAACTTGGATCAAGTTAGTTAAACACAATTTGCCTTTAACAAATCCGTGCTGGCTTTCCATAATTAATCCACACTTGTCCAAGTGACTGTTAACTTTGTCCCTTATTATCGTTTCCAAAAGCTTCCCCACTACCGAGGTTAAACTGACTGGCCTGTAGTTGCTGGGTTTATCCTTACACCCTTTTTTGAACAAGGGTGGTTTTTTTTATTCGTTCATGGGATGTGGGCGTCTCTGACAAGGCCAGCATTTATTGCCCATCCCTAGTTGCCCTTGAGAAGGTGGTGGTGAGCCGCCTTCTTGAACCGCTGCAGTCCGTGTGGTGAAGGTATTCCCACAGTGTTGTTAGGGAGGGAGTTACAGGATTTTGACTCAGCAACAATGAAGGATATACTTCCAAATCAGGATGGTGTGTGACTTGGAGGGGAACTTGGAGGTGGTGGTGTTCCCATGCGCCTGCTGCCCTTGTCCTTCTAGGTGGTAGAGGTCACGAGTTTGGGAGGTGCTGCCGAAGAAGCCTTGGTGAGTTGCTGCAGTGCATCTTGTAGATGGTACACACTGCAGCCACGGTACGCCGGTGGTGGAGGGAGTGAATGTTTAAGGTGGTGAATGGGGTGCCAATCAAGCGGGCTGCTTTGTCTTGGATGGTGTTGAGCTTCTTGAGTGTTGTTGGAGCTGCACTCATCCAGGCAAGTGGAAAGTATTCCATCACACTCCTGCCTTGTGCCTTGTAGATGGTGGAAAGGCTTTGGGGAGTCAGGAGGTGAGACACTTGCCGCAGAATATCCAGCCTCTGACCTGCTCTTGTTGCCACAGTATTTATGTGGCTCGTCCAGTTAAGTTTCTGGTCAACGGTGACCCCCCCAGGATATTGATGGTGGAGGATTCGGCGATGGTAATGCCGTTGAATGTCAAGGGGCGGTAGTTAGATGCTCGCTTGTTGGAGATAGTCATTGCCTGGCACTTGTGTGGCGCAAATGTTACCTGCCATTTATCAGCCCAAGCCTGAATGTTGTCCAGGTCTTGCTGCATGCGGGCATGGGCTGCTTCATTATCTGAGGAGTTGCGAATGGCACGGAACACTATGCAGTCATCAGCGAACATCCCCACCTCTGACCTTATGATGGAGGGAAGGTCGTTGATGAAGCAGCTGAAAATGGTTGGACCTAGGATACTGCCCTGAGGAACTCATGCAGCGATGTCCTAGGGCTGTGATAATGGACCTCCATCCACCACAACCATTTTCCTTTTTGCTAGGTATGACTCCAGCCAGTAGAGAGTTTTCCCCCCAATTCCCATTGACTTCAGTTTTACTAGGGCTCCTTGATGCCACACTCGGTCAAATGCTGCCTTGATGTTAAGTCACTCTCACCTCAGCTTTGGAATTCAGCTCCTTTGTCCATGTTTGGACCAAGGCTGTAATGAGGTCTGGTGCTGAGTGGTCCTGGCAGAACCCATACTGGGCATCAGTTAGCAGGTTATTGGTGAGTAAGTGCTGCTTGAAAGCACTGTCGATGACACCTTCCATCACTTTGCTGATGATTGAGAGTAGACTGATGGGGCGGTAATTGGCCAGATTGGATTTGTGCTGCTTTTTGTGGACAGGACATACCTGGGCAGTTTTCCACATTGTCGGATAGATGCCAGTGTTATAGCTGTACTGGAACAGCTTGGCTAGAAGCGTGGGTAGTTCTGGAGCACAAGTCTTCAGCACGACAGCAGGGATGTTGTCGGGGCCCACAGCCTTTGCTGTATCCAGTGCGCTCAGCCATTTCTTGATATCACGTGGCGTGAATTTAATTGGCTGAAGACTGGCTTCTGTGGTGGTGGAGACCTCAGGAGGAGGCCGATATGGATCATCCACTCAGCACTTCTGGCTGAAGATCCCATGGCACTATTTCGAAGAAGAGCAGGGGAGTTATCCCCAGTGTCCTGGCCAATATTTATCCCTCAATCAACATCACAAACAGATTATCTGGTCATTATCACATTGGCTGCTGCATTTCCTACATTACAACAGTGACTACACTTCACAAAGTACTTCATTGGCTGTAAAGCGCTTTCCGAAGTCTGGTGGTCATGAAAGGTGCTATATAAATGCAAGTCTTTCTTTTACCTTATCCCATTCAGTTTTGCAGTCTACCACTTTCATTAGCTTTGTATCATCTGAAAATGTTGTCACTGTGCTTGTGACACCTAACTCCAGGTCTTTTAGAAGCTATTAAACAAAAGAGGCTGCAAAACAGTTCCCTGTCGGTCCCCACTGGTAACATTCTCCCAGGCTGATGACAATCCCTGTACCACCACCCTCTGGATTCCATCAGTCAACCAATTACAAATCCAGATTCCTGCTTTCTTTATTTTCAGTACCAGTCTTTCCAGAGAAGCTGTATCAAAGGCCTTACTAAAATCCAAATACATCACATCTACTACCTTACCCCAATCAAGCTCCTTTGTCACTCTCTCAAAGACCAAGGCGTCCCCTTCATGAACCCATATTGGCTATCTTTTGTGATTTTATTTCTATCCAGATGCTCCATGATCTTATCTTTAATAAGGGTTTCTATAACTTTACCCAAAATGGACGTCAAATTCACTGGTCTGTAGTTTCCCAGGTCACTTTTGCTACTTTTTTTTTTAAGATTAGAAGTAACGTTTGCCTTTCTCCAGTCCCCAGGCACCACTCCAATATTAAGAGATATCTGGAAGATTTGTGCCAGAGTTCCTGCAATTTCCTCCTTTAGTTTCTTAAAGATCCTCAGATGCATCTTATCCAGCCCCTGAAATTTACTTACCTTAAGTTTGTACATCTCATCGGCAAGCATACTGGTAGTAATGTTAATAGTGTCACAACTTAACTCTGCAACACCCTCTAGTTCCCTTTCCAGATCAAATAAGTTACCTGTCTCCACCTTGGTAAAAATTGAGGCAAAATTTTTTAGCACTTTTGCAGCATCAGTTGTCATACCATCACCCAAGCCCATTTTCAGTGGCCCCACTGCACCCCTTGTTTTTCTTTCTCACTCTTAATACAAGAGGGGTCCAGTTGTGTTGATTTGCGTCAGCAAACATTGAAAGACTGACCAGGCCCCCAAGATACAGACTGTCAACATGAAACACTGATGATTGGCATGTATGCTTCTGGAAAAATGGTCACTTGTACTGGAAGGCTGCTGGCATCCATGGAGTTATACCCAGGCATGTATCTGCCTGCAATGTGGGTTCTCACCTTTTCAGTGTGCATAACATTTTAATGCTGTTATACTGTAGATTAGGAATGGAGGGGGGGGGGGGGCGGGGGAGAGAATAGCCTCTCAACATAAATGTCAGCTTGAATAAAACGTCCATAATATGCCAATATTTATCTTGTCATTTTGACCCACATGAACGTGCAACGACATTTTCTCCATCCGTACTGGTCTCAAGCAAATGGGGGGAAATGTGTACCACCAATTAGGAAAATTGCTCATCATTAGTCTTGGGATTATGGAATCTGACATCAATCAATGCTATCAGTTATTATTAATACCAGTAAAAGAGTTCATGTGCCTGCATGATCGCAGATGTGTCTCAGGTTTGTTATTGAATGTATCCTTCTCCTCTTGGAGGGCAGCAGCTCATGGCTGTGGCTCCAGGACACCACCCAGCAAGGGTGGAGCTAGCAATTTGAGGCTTCTACACACACTAGCTGATCTGTTGCCTATCCCCATCCTCCCATGTTATTGCGATAGCAAAATACTGCGGATGCTGGAAATCCGAAATAACAGAAAACGCTGGTAAAACTCAGCAGGCCAGGCAGCATCCGTGGAGAGAGAAACAGAGTTAACGTTTCAGGTCGAAGACCTTTCATCAGAACTGGAAAAAGCAGGAAATCAAATAGATTTAAAGCAAGTTAAAGCTGGGAAAAGGAGGAGGGGATGAAAGAACAAAAGGAGAGATTAAGAGACGTTAAGAGATAATCACGGCAAGAGGAGGTGTTGATGTGACAGGTTGAGGCTAAATGAAGTGTGAAATGCACTGGCAGAATGAAGGACAGCTGCCAGCTTCTGGGAGGAAAAAAAAAGGGGGGGGGCCAAACAAAAGGGTGGATGAAAAAATAAAATATAAATGTGATAGGGGCCGAGGTTATGATCTAAAATTGTTGAACTCGATGTTGAGTCCAGAAGGCTGTAGGGTGCCTAAATGAAAGATGAGGTGCTGTTCCTCGTGGAACAGTGTAATAGGCCGAGGACGGTGAGGTCAGAGTGGAAGTGGAGCGGAGAATTAAAGTGACAGGCCACTGGGAGCTCGGGGTCCCCCTTATGGACTGAACGGAGGTGTTCCGCAAAGCGGTCACCCAATCTGTGTTTGGTCTCCCCAATGTAGAGGAGACCACATCGTGAGCAGCGAATACAGTATACTAAATTGCAGGAAGTACAAGTAAATCGCTGTTTCACCTGGAAGGGGTGTTTGGGTCCCTGGACAGTGGGAAGAGGGGAGGTATAAGGGCATGTGTTGCATCTCCTGCGCTTGCACAGGAAGGTGCCGGGCGAAGGGGAAGGGGTGCTGGGGGTGGTAGAGGAGTGGACTAGGGTGTCGCGGAGGGAGCGGTCCCTGCAGAAGGCTGAAAGGGGAGGTGAGGGGAAGATGCGTTTGGTGGTGGGATCACGCTGGAGGTGGCGGAAATGGCGGAGGATGATCCGTTGAATGTGGAGGCTGGTGGGGTGAAAGGTGAGGATAAGGGGAACTCTTATCGTGGTTCCGGTAGGGAGGGGCAGGGGTGAGGGCAGAAGTGCGGGAGATAGAACGGACACGGTCGAGGGCCGTTATTGTACAAGGAGTTATTTAATCTTAAAATCAGGATTAAGAACATTTAAACAAAGTAAGGATTTAATATTAAATTTATTATATCTATAAATTGGAGCAAATACGATATGTTCCAAATACTGAACTTTTAAATTAAGATTTAATTTGGATCTCAAAGCAAATTTAAAACATGTATTAATAATGTTAACTGATGAATATTTCTGTCACTTAAATACAGAAATTAATGTTCCTATTTTGAATTATCTTAGTAGAGAGTGGAGAATATTTTGATAAATATTGCAAATGTAACCTTAATTTTTAAATAGAAAGATTTTATACTACTTTTTAGGAACTTTCATTCACTTTTCACCTAACACTTATTTCTGTATGATACTTTCCTAATTTATTCACCTTTTCTCCAAGCCTGGATAGTGTTGCAGTCAATGCTGTCCTTCTGGATTGTTAGTTGTAGATGTGTATCAATAATAAAGTCTCTTTGGAAAGTTAAATAAAACTATGAATTGCATATAGTGTATCACATCATTTTGAGCTATTAGCCAGAAGACAGTTATGTTCCCCCTCAACCACCCAGACATATTACAAGTTGCATGTCTCCACAGAAACTGCTTCAGAGCACTTGGCAGAAGTAGTGCTTACTCAGAAATTACTGAAATACATAATTTTCAAATGAGTTTTAAAGCTAGGCTTCATTTATTGCAAGGTAATTACTCAGATCAGGTAGGTTTGTTTTGAGAGGAGGAGGGAAAGGGGCATAATCATGAGCATGCCATCTGTTACCATTCAACCGTCAGTCAACCTCCTTCCTTTCCTGGTTCACGACGACACATTTTGAGTAAGCATAAGACACTTGATGGGAGTATACGGACTTTGTTGATATCTAGTATAGGTGACCGTCCCAACTAGACAGCGAGAGGCTTTCGGTTTCTAGTTCTATCTTTAGAGCCCTCTGAAGAACTGTTGAAAACCATGCTCCTTTATTCATCATCTTTTGCCTACATCAAAGGTACATATCACAGATAAGACCGCATGACGTATCTGTTCCTGATATCGTTTGAAAACAGTTTATTCATGTAAAGAGTTAGTTGTTTACTTCAAAGCTACTTCCCTCAAACAAGACTTCCTGACTTAACTGTTCTCGAATCCTTGAAAGAGTAGGCTTTATTAACCATTATCTTTCTATACTATAGTTAATGGATCCCTCTACCTGTGTTTATTACACTAGCCACCAAAGTTATACTTTAATTACCCATGGTTAACGTCAACTTATTTCCTTGCACAAGCATTTCTCGTATATAACACTCAGGCACTAAAAGCAGAAGACAAGCCATGCTTTCTTCTCACGGCACTTCAAAGCCATCCTGTTTATACTGGAAAGCCTGCTGTTCCAAGATACAAGACGTTTGATTATTAACCCTTAACTCTCCATGATGTCCAACACCAGCTTGTTGCATTCAATTCCAGACTCTGAATTCTAGAAAACTAGTTCCGAGAGATTAAGCTTCCTGGTTTGCAGAAACCTAGATGCCAAAGAATTGCATTCCAGATTATGGCCATTTAAACTGACAGATATACACTTTTCTTTTTAAAATACTTGAACAAATGGTACCCAAGTGCAGTACGTGTAACAGCCAGAAATCTAAAGCACTAGATTTGCATTCCAACAAGATTTGAGATATAAAGATTTGCATTTTGACAAAAAGGCAATTTCTAAAAAGACTTCTTGTACTTTTTCTACCCTACTCTCCTTCCCCATTTCTCAATTTCCCAGATTGTGTCTCACATCTATGTTCGCTGGTCAAGAAAGCATTTTCAATTCATTGAACTCTCGTCAACCCAGGAGTCACACCTATGCAAAGTGCAAAGAAAACGTTTCTAGAACAATTTTACACAATCCAGTTGAGATCGAAAGAGACAACTTTGCAGGTGCCCATTTTAGTCAAGACTGTCATTTGAGACACTCATTATTTAGAGTAGTTACCAATATATAAACACTGCAAAACTTCTAATTGAAAAACGTGCTTCAGCTGGTACCAAAATATGAAATTTATCCCACATTTTACAGTTGAAACAGAAACTACCTCTCCACCTTTGGACTAATGCCACAGAGTCAGGTTCTGATACTACATTTTTGACCTGTTGTATGGAACCGAAGCAGAAAATTAAGCTTTTCTTTCCATACAGCGCAAATGAAAAATTTGTTCGAATTTTGTCTGAACTATGAATGAAGCTATGAACATAGGAACAGGGCAATCAACTTCTGGAGCCTTTTCCGCCGTTCAATTAGATCACGGCTGATCTGTACCTTAACTCCATTTACTCACCTTTGATCCATACCCCTTGATAGCCTGGGCTGAAGACTAATTTTTAAGTTAGAACTTGAATTTATAAATATTTGCAGTTATTTCAACTTTCTATAAACACTTAGTTACAACCTTCATATGGTTAAGATTTATTTCGACTTATTTTTAGTTTTTGCTGTGGAAGCGTAATGGGTGCTTTGTATGTGGCTTATGTAATACGACTCAGACCTATTAGTCTCCGCTAACCACGTGACAAATACCACATGGTTGCATAGACTTAAGTAGAAAGCATTTTGGAACAGACAAAAATATATGAGATTTATTAAAATAAAAACCATTGCTGTATACTGTACAACTCCTAACATGTCCCATTTTGCAGACTGTCAGAAATAACTTACTCGTAACATTCTTAAGGGGAGCACATACTCAAAAGCAGAAGACATGCAACAAACTGAGGGGGAAAATGAAAACCATCCTCCACAACAGTTTCAAGCAAACAATCTTTTAAAAGGCACTGGCCTATAAAAGTGTTTACTTTAAATAAAAGGGGTTTGTCACCATTCTTTCTAAACATCAATGAAGTGTTGTTGGTACCTTAAGTGGAGCAGGATCACTCAGCAATTAGAGTTGTGTGTTGGTAACTTATCTGCATATAATTACCTAGCAAGCTCAAACAATAGTAATTTTCATTAGATGTATAAAATCAGTTTTCAAATGGTAACTGAAGGATTTGAGATCTTCTCCACACAACATGGTGTAAATAAGTCGAGTTCTCAAACAAGGTTCCTAAATTGTCTGATATTAGGAAACTTTGGGAAGGCACGGTGCTGATGGATCCAAGTACAGGAAACTCTTTATTAACCGGCACCGACGGGACCGGCGTGGTGCCGGTTTATCGAAAGTACCGGATAACGGAGAGTTATATCTACCGAGGCTATTTTTAACAAAGAAAAATAAATAAATCAAGAAATGTGCAGTATACAGTATTTGGGTACTTTTGAAAACTACCCCTACTGACTAAATCGGCGTTCGCGGACTCGGACTCGGGATCGGCAACATTGCCGGTTATTTGAGAGGAGTTTTCGGAGTACTCGGCGTTCGCGGAGACTCGACTGCGACTCGGCAACATTGCCGGTTATTTGAGAGGAGTTTTCGGATGATGATTTTTGCCGGTTAAGCGAGAATTCCGGATATTTGGGTGCCGGATAAACAAAAGTTTCCTGTAGAATGCTTCTAATGCACCAAATGTTCAACTGGGCCCAAATACTCGGCCATATCCAGGAACTTCAGTTAGCTGTTGCACCTTGGAAAAACTGATCGCTTGTGTTAGGGGTATCAATGTCGTCTTCTTGCTCCTGTAAAAAAGGGCCCATTAGTAAATGTAATTATGCAAGCAAGTTCTGAAAGCCTCAGCTATTTCAATGCGTACTTTTGTAACTGAACAGTGTACAGTCTTAAAACATAACATAAGAAGTAGGAGTAGGCCATTCGGCCCCTCGAGCCTGCTCCGCCATTCAATAAAATTGTGACTGATCTGATCTTGGCCTCAACTCCACTTTCCTGCTCGCTCCCCATAACCCTGGACTCCCCTGTTTTTCAAAAACCTGTCTATCTCCGCCTTGAACATATTCAATGACTCAACCTCCACAGCTCTCTGCGGTAGAGAATTCCAAAGATTCACGACCCTCAGAGAAGAAATTCCTCCTCATCTCTGTTTTAAATGGGCGACCCCTTATTCTGAAACTATGCCCCCTAGTTCTAGATTCCCCCACGAGGGGAAACATCTTCTCAGCATCTCCCCGTCAAGCCCCCTCAGAATCTTATATGTTTCAATAAGATCACCTCTCATTCTTCTAAACTCCAATGAGTATAGGCTCAACCTTTCCTTATATCCAAACATACTATTACACAGCAAAGTCACTCAATTTATTATCACAAAGATGTTTTTTGATAAGTTCATTGCAATTTGTTTAATTCAGAAGATAATCTAAGGGAAACAAAGCAAAAACAGAGCAGGAATACATTAAAGAATGCACACCCTCAAACATGTTCACAGTATCACATTATCCAATGGAAATTAATCAATTGCTCCCCCTTCTGTCCTGAAGACAGTAATTCATCCTGGACTTCCACCGGAGTCAGGAACCCTCCAGTATTTAATCCAAGTACACATTCTTTATGTGACCCTACACTGTGCGTGTGTGCAGGCTATTGAACTGTACGAGGCATCACAACCAAACTTGGTCCTATCATTACCCAACATACACACTTGGTTTGAAAGTCATAGATCTGTCAGTCACTACAACTGATTTCCATCTGTTGAAGTGGTTTTAATATCTTTAGCTCTTGACCAGGTTGGAGAGCAAGGCGTTCTTGTTAAATAAGGAATAAAAGATAAAGTCATGCTTAAATCACTTCAAGTATGTCACCTACTAATCCATCATGGAATATCTATGGCTCAGAGAGAGTCCTGACCACTAGGCTGAAGGAGATTGGTTGGGGTGGGGGGTTGGGGATCACTGGAGAAATCCTACACAAAGAATCTATATATCACTCACCTTTGGTTCTTTGACTTCAAAGTCCTCTCCATACTGAATGGAAAAGTCAATGTGCTGCAAGACTATGGTAACACATTCTTCATCTGAGCGATCAAATGGCAAAAAACGAACCATGCTGTAGTCATCAACCTAAACAGACAAATGTTTAATAAAGATTAGCAATTCGTCCCAACAGCATCATCCTGATATAGCCTATAAAATTCTAGATCCCATGCTTTTTCGCTATAAACAATAGCATTTTGGCCAACATTTAAAAATAAATTATATTATTCAAAACACACACACAAATGGAATGTCACTAGAAAAAACACAGGTACCATTGTATTGCTTTAAAAATGCACAAAGTACGTTGAAGTTTTTGAAAAGGCCTAGTTTAAAATCAGACCTGGATTGTCATAGTATTGCTGTCTTTGGTTGTATCCAGTATAATGGCATAGAAATTCCTGAAAACGTGCACCGTAGTAATAGCACGTCTACAGCAATGCTCCCTCTAAGCTGCGCGGCCGTGTAGCTCTCTGTCAGTCCCACACAGCCTGGGACCGTTATTTTCAATGTTAAATTTCGCGCATGCACGAAACTGTGAATGGGCCCCTCACGCAAAAAAACTTAGGGGGAAAATTGGTCCATGGCATATGCCATTACTATGGCTCAAATTCTCTTGGAAAGAATGGCATGGGTGACTCAAACCATTACTTGCACCACCCAAAAGTTTCCTGGGACCCCCTCTGCACCGCTTCGCTGCGACCCTCGCCAAAACAGTGAGAATTCCAGTACTACAGCTCCGCCCCCTATAAAATCAATGGTGATGTTCAATTTGTTGCAATAACGCTGCTCTGATCAGTGCCAATGATCTTAAGTCTGTGTCCTTTGATTACCGACCCTTCTGCCAGTGGAAACAGTTTCTCCGTATTTACTCTTTCACAACCCTTCATCATTTTGAACGCCGCAATTAAATCTCCTCTTAACCTTCTCTGCTAATACTGACCTTTATGCCCAATAACATTTCACTATTGATGAATAGATTCACTCATTTGTACAAAGCCAGATTAGTTCTACGTTGCTTAAGTAATGACTGAATACAGGATTTGTTTGAGATAAGCTATTTCAAATAGAGCATTTTTATAGTTTCAAATTAAGTTAATTAGAATTTGGCTTCTTTGATTCCAGCACAAACTACTTACCAATCCACATATTGCTTTGGTTAGTTTTTTGAATTTCTTGCTTTTCCAAGCGTCAGTTGAGTCCTGCATCAATGAATACATATCGGGGTCTAAATACCTTTAATGAAAGAAATCAGGATGGAAGTATTAGATATAAATGCCCAAGAACTGTGTCAAAACAGTTTCTAAAAATAGTATATGAAAACTTTGATATAAAACTGTTTTGCAAAGTGAATCTTCAAATGATAGTTCCTTTGTTGTTCTGAGAATTTAATATAGTAAAGTGAACATAATTTAATAGAAAAAAAACATGAAACAAATTTAGCATTGCACCTCCTGGTGTTTTACCACCTGAAATAAGCCCTTCTTACTTCTAGTTGCTATCACTCATTGGAAATCCAATAGGGAGGAAGAGAGAGTAAATTATCTAAAGTCAGAAGGTTGTAGGTTCAAGTCCCACTCCAGAAACTTGAGCACAAAATTCAGGCAGACACTCCAGTGCAGTGCTGAGGGGGTGTCAGAGGTGTCGTCTTTCAGATGAGACATCACACCGAGGACCCGTGTGCCCTCTCAGGTGGACATAAAAGATTTCATGGCACTATTCTGAAGAAGAATAAGGGAGTTCTACCCAGTGTCCTGGCCAAAATGTAACCCTCAACCAACATTACTGAAAAAACAAATTATTTGATCATTATCACATTGCTGTTTGTGGGAGCTTGCTGTGCGCCAATTATGCTGCCACGTTTCCTAATTTACAACAATGACTACGCTTCAAAAGTACTTCATTAGCTGTAAGACGATTTGGGACGTCCTGAGATTGTGAAAAGCGCTATATAAATACAAGTTCTTTCTTTTAAAAAGTATTATCAAGGGTACCTTAACAAGCGAAACATGTAAGATTTTGAACATGCTACTTTCTGGTCACCCTTGAACATGCAAACAAGTACAAATAGAAACCTTCGCTGTCAAAGTTGTAAACCCCCCCGGCAAGGACAACCTTCCACCACAAATAAGGGAAAAATCATCTACATGGCATTTGCCCGTTAGAGTGGTGTTCAACCTCAACGTAAAAGAGAGGAAAAGTACCAAGCAGTTGTGCCCTCTTCCTGCAGCCAAACACAACAGATCCATACCGTACACTCTACACAGGGAAGGGCATGCTGACACAAAGGCGGGGGGGGGGAGGAAAAGAGATGGAAATACGCTCTCCAAGAACCACAACAACCACCAAAAACAACCACTCTCCTAGGAAAGGTAGGGTAGCGACTGAGCATCTCTGTCGAGCCATCACTGCTCCCTACATGGCAACTGCCGACAAAATCCCTTCATCCTGAAGTGTGTAACAACACTGTAACAGTATATAGAACAATGCAAATGGAGTCATTATAGCAATGCATGTTCTCACAAATACATATCAAGCTGAAGACTGGCTCAAAGAAGCTCATTAGTCTAGTGCACAACTAAATTTTGAACACTTCTGATGACAATCTCCACTATCTTGCATGGCAGATTATTTCAAACACAATACTTTTGAGTAAAGAAGTTTTTCCTAACATATGTTCCAAATTTACTTTTCCCTAACTTAAATTTATATCCTCTAGTCCTACTAGCCTGACTCACTTCGAAGTAATATTCTGGGTTTACCTTACATCCATTATTATGTACCTTGATAAATTCTCCCTTCCTACCTTAACCACATTCTCACTATAGAGTTTGACCTTTTTGTGTGGTGATCAGAACTGAACACAGTGCTTCATCCCTGGTTTCACCAGTACATTCTGAAGCATCAGCAAACCTTCGTAGACTTGTACTCTACTGTTCTAGCTATTTATCTCATTCTATTTCCTTAATTGCTTTACCACATTATCTAGACACAAAGAGACCAGGTCCTTTTTAAAGTCTCCCTGCACTAATGCTATTCCAATTATGTTTCAGCTTTGGCTCATTGGTAGCCCTCTCACCTCTGAATCAGAAGATTGAGGGTGCCGGGACTTGAGCACATAATCTAGGCTGGCACTTCAGTGCGAGAGTACTGCACTGTCGGATGTGACTTCATTCTGATGAGACGTTAAACGGAGGCGCAGTCTGCTCTCTCAGACGGACAAAAAGATCCCATGTACTCTTCGAAGAACAGCAAGGAAATTTTCCTGGTGTCCTGGCCAACATTTACCCCTCAACCAACACCACCAAAAGGGATTATCTGGCCATTTATCTCACTGCTATTTGTGGGGCCTTGCTGTGCACAAATTGGCTGCTGTGCTTCTCCACATTACAACAGTAACTGTATTTCATTGGCTGTTAAGAGCTTTGGGATGTCCTCAGGTTGCACTATTAAAATGCACACACTTTTTTTTTTCTTTCATTCATATAAAGTGCAACATTTTATATATTTATAGCTATCATTAAATTTAATTTGTCATGTGATCCCACAACCAAAATCTACAATTGCATCAGTAAGTGAACAATTGTAAAATTCTAAAAATAATTCTCAGCCGTCACTTGTTATCCGAAAGCAATCTAAAAAATGGTCAATATAACTAGATCCATCTCTGAAAATATATACCACTAAAAAGTATATTACAATATGTAATAATGTATATCTAGAATAGGTCCATTGGTCACAACCAATGTTCCTCCAATTTTTTTTGGTGCGCGGCCCCTTTAAGGGGCGGCACAGCCCATTCAGTTTCGCACATGCGGGAAATTTATTAGAAAAGCTGGTCCCAGGCTGCACAGGACCAGCTGAAAGTTACGCGGCCACGCAGCTTAGAGGAAACGTTGGTGACAACACAAGGTTTCACTTACTTTTCAATTTCTTTTTTTGCTTTCTTGTTAAGTAAATCCATTTTTGTCATGATGTTGACCTGTGGAATTTCCAGAGACACCATAGCGCTGAGGGCTGCCATAACACCTGACACAAACTAAGAAAATTATAAAGTTACACATCTGCACATTTTACAGTAAATGTCAGATTTACACCGTGCATCTACAATTTACAAAAGTCATTAATAGCTTATGTGTGCTGATGGAGTAAGTTTGGGCTAATTGTACTGCATAGGGTGCTGAGCCATACAGACCAAAAAGGTCCCAGATTCAACCTTTGGTCTTTGTTGAGTTAGTCAATCTCAGTTGGAGTGATAGGGACATGGCAACTGATCTCAGTGTCCTTCGGCTAAAAAGGGGAAACCCACACTCAACAGAGTTCTCACTTCCGCTTGTCGTCCTCCTGAAAAGCCCGTGACATTGGAAGGGGATGGTATCAGACTCATGACTGTTGCCCTTGCAGTCAAATAGCTTGCTGATACTCGTGATCTAGGCTCACATGAAGAATGGCCACTTGGGCACGGTACTGAAGATCCTGTGCAATTGTACTCCAACACGAGTCACTGCCTTCAGAAGAAACAGGATGAGGGAAAATGGAAATAAAACTGAGGGGTAAAAAGTTTGGACCAAAGGTTTTACCCTTATGCATGCCACCCCATTTAATAAAAATAGCAGATATATGAAAACATCCCAGTTATATAATTAGATGGTTACAAAGACTTCAAATGCACCGGTGCAGGGTTACAATGGCATTCTGATCAAGTGGTGATAACTACCTTAAACGACTCCACCATAAACTGAGAGTCAACAAGAAATACCCCACAAACACGAAACTCCCACTGCTGCAATTGCTCCACTAGCTGCTTCATTATTGGAAGGTGAGTGTATAACTCAATCTGACCTGTAATGAAGGAATTAAATGCACGTCAGGCAAACCATTTGCAGAGCCAACAATCAAAACTTATTGCATATAAAATGAAGGGCTGCATTACAAAGATGCACGCAGTTTAAGTTTTGTTTTGCTATTTATACGTTTATGGGATGTGGGCATCGCTGCCAAGACCTGCATTTATTGCCCATCCCTAATTGCCCTCGAGAAGGTGGTGGTGAGCCGCCTTCTTGAACCGCTGCAGTCCGTGTGGTGAAGGTACTCCCACAGTGCTGTTAGGGAGGGAGTTCCAGGAATTTGACCCAGCGACTATGAAGGAACGATGATATATTTCTAAGTCAGGATGGTTTGTAACTGGGAGGGGAACTTGCAGGCGATGGTGTTCTCATGCGCCTGTTGCCTTTGTCCTTCTAGGTGTTTGAGGTCGCAGTTTTGGGAGGTGCTGTCGAAGAAGCCTTGGCGAGTTTTGGATCAGGATGTGCAATACTATCACAACTAATGCCCACTCAAAGCCCAAACTAGAATCACCTGATGGTCTAGTGGTAAAAGGAACACTCTGGCATAACACTAAGCCATACAGACCAGGCAGAACCCATCCAAGCCTGAAGCTGTGGCGAGAAAATGCAGATGTGGATGTTGAGTGAGAGAATAGTCAAGATTGGCTTTTCCTACTTTCTCCTGACTGTGAGGTGACATGATTGAATAGCCTACTGATGCTCACTATCCAAACTCTCTCTCAGAATAGCTTTTGGGAAAAGTATCAGGGGCTGCTGACACTCACAGTTCAAGAGTCAGCATCTTCAAGAGGTATGGGGAGGGGAATAAAATCAGAAAGAGTCCAAAATCGATACCCTAGCAACTCAATACACTTTAGTGATCCGCTCCTTTGACCAGATTTTTTTCTTTTTTTTTTAAATTGGAGACTACCATCATGTTAGGATTGTAATATAGTATAGATTCGCTACACTTGATCAATACACTACACTAAGCTAAATGTTGCTAGAACATAATTGCATTTACAACAAAAATGAACACAAAGTTTAACCAGGGGACACAGATTTAAGGTAATGGCAAAAGAACCAGAGGCGAGATGAGGAGAATTTTTTTATACCGAGTTATGATGATCTGGAAAACACTGCCTGAAAAGGTGGTGGAAACAGATTCCATATAACTTTCAAAAGGGAACTGGATAAATACTTGAAGGGGAAACATTTTCTAGGGTTATGGAGAAAGGGCAGGGGAGTGGGACTAATTGGATAGCTCTTTCAAAGAGCCGGCACAGCCACAATGGGCCTCCTTCTGGGCTGTATCATTGTATGATTCTATTCCATAAACAGAATTGCCATCAGGAGGTAATCAGCTCTTCAGGGTTGATTTTTCCCCTCCCCCTTAAAAAAAAATCTCCTTTTCTTTCAGCTTTTCTCCCAATACAACAGTGGCCAAGCAGAGAACAGCTACTGGGTGGTGTAATCATGCAGCATGTGTCAATATTCCCTCCATTTTTTTGCTTCCTGCTCTGGACAAATGAACCATGACTGGAAAAATCAGACAAAAGTCTATGTTCTGCTTCCTCTTATCACTTCATTACCAAAATACTGTAGGAAACACATATCAATTTCTACCTACCTGGACAATCAAATAGTATATAGTCATCCTCCACATGACCTAGACAATCTGCCAGCCAATCAAAGTTGTTGGCAAAATATTCCATACAGAAAATGAGTCCACCATTTGGGCCGAACCTCAAGGAGTTATCTTCCATTACATCATCCACTTGGATCAGCTCCCGGATATCTGTATCCAAGAACAGTAGAAAGAGTAACGCACTATATAATGAGAGAGTCAGGGAAACTCGGTTTTAAAACTGGACATCTGATCAAAATAATCATTTAAAAACAACTCAAGTATATCCACCATAACCAATTATTCTAGAATAAAACTGCTGACAGAAAAGATAATTTGTGACAACTGTATTTTTTACAATAACCATGGAATATAACCCAAAACATGTTTCACAAAATCAGAGTTCAACTTATGAGGAGCTGACAATATTTTTGGAAGCAGCTCATCAGCTCCAGTTTCCTTACAGTCATCCTTGTGAGAGCAGGGATAATTGTGCAGAAGGTGTTGGTTATCATAAATTGTTGTTTGTGACTCAGTAAACCAAGTACACATATATAGACAGGTAGTGCACTTTGGTATAGCCTGCGGAAGTGACTTTGACCCAAAGTACAGACTTGTGTGCCAACTATTAGGGCACAGCAGACACTTTCGGCCATCTAACTTCAATGCTTTTCTTAGAACTGATAATATACCCCAAATTTAAAAAGGATTTTATGCATTTCTTATTAGCAGTTGAACAGTACGCAGCAAAACAAAGATGACAGGCTCCCGTCCATTTTAAATTTAAATCTAAATTAAAGATTCTAAATTGAAGGTTTCAAGATTATGAATGGGATTGACAAAACTGTGGCATATTGTTCACTATGCTGAAGGATTCAAATACAGGGCGACAAGTTAAAAAAAATCAGGAAGTTAAAAAGTAATTAAGGAAGGCAGGCAGATTTATTTTGTTGCATAAATTGTATCAGACTTGTGAAATAAGTCACCAGGAAAGATAATTAAAAGGAAAACCATAAATGGGTTGAAGAGGCTGAGTTTCAGAACAGAAAAAGGGATTGAGGAATATGGTGGTAAAATGGGGTTACGGTTAAACCAATTCTTGTTACAGGGTAATGTGAAATGATTTTCTTTTAAATATCATTTGCTTATCAGTAACTCGTGACAGTGAGAGAATTTTCTACTCCAGAATTCATTTTTATTACAATTCAATAGATTTTTTATAAGAGTTTACCATCATAATGACATTTTGTTTGCAATGACACTACATTATCAGCTTTATGCAGAATATACACAATGTACCAAGAGCATGTGCAAGGTCCTTACACTGTTATGCTGGAAAACCAATTTGCTAAACCTCATGTTTTGTTTAAGTTTTCAAAAGAACAGTTTAAAGATGAATTGCAAAGTCAACCCACCTGCCAAGACAGGATAGTCAAAGTATTCTGCAGCAGGGTCAAGGTTCACCACCTGCACAGATCGATTCAACACCTCGCAGTGTTGCTGCATCGTGGAACAGTAACTGCTCTGAAATGAGACACAGCAAATCCAGCTTCTAATTTAAGCATCAGCTACTAAATATACAAATGAAAGAACACAAAAATCTCCCAAGCCTGTTCACTTATAATGTAACAATTCCTAGCTTGTTTGACTAGAAATTTGCAACATTCTGTGACTCTAGAAGTATGCAAACTTCACTTCTGAACCTAGTGACATTCATCAGTCTAATTAATTATGTGTTTAGTTTAGCCATAATAAGAGCTCCAGTTGTTTTAAAGGATCAGCAGACATCATTTTCCCATTATCATTACTGCTACTACCTACCATCTAATCATTTTGGGTTATCAACGCATAATGGATATCTGACATAGAACAGTCATAGAGTTATACAGCACAGAAAGAGGCCCTTCGGCCCATCATGTCCACGCCGGCCATCAAGCCCTGTCTATTCTAATCCCATTTTCCAGCACTTGGTCCATAGCCTTGTATGCTATGGCGTTTCAAGTGCTCATCTAAATGCTTCTTGAATGTTGTGAGGGTTCCTGCCTCTACCACCCTTTCAGGCAGTGAGTTCCAGATTCCAACCACCCTCTGGGTGATACAGTATAACAAAGTAATTTCATCAAGGGGTTCAGATGATTTGAAAAACCACAAATAAAATCAAAAATAAGATTACTGTAATTTGTTAAAAAAACAGGTTCGTACTTAAGTTTTAGTATCCTTTGAAGGCTACTGCAAACAATACAGCCTATAAAATTGCACAATATGGTTCACTAAATACAATTTTCTTTAAAGTTTATCACTAATGAAGACCTATAAATAGGGACAGAGTACAATAGGAAAAAGAGTTAATAATAATTTGTACAAAACATTGGTGAGGCCGCAGTTAGAATAGCAAGAGCAGTTTTAGGTTTCCCGTTATAGAAGACATAAAAGCCATAGCAAGTGTACAGCATAGATTCACCAAAATGCTAGGGATGAGAAGCTAGTTATGAGAGATTTGAGATATTGGGACTAATTCCACTGGAGAAGAGATTTAAGAGGTGTTTTTTTTTTAATTATGAAGGATTTTGATAGAAAATAAATAGATTGCTGCCTTTGGTTGTAGAGTCATTGACAAGGATTCATTAATTAAAAAAATTATGAAAAATGAACAGGGAGTGAAAAGAAATTTCTTAACGCAGTTGTTGAAATATGGAAGGCTTTGCTACAGAGATTTGAGGCAGAGACCATTGCATCTTTTAAGGAAAAAGTGGATAATTATTTGAAGCAGAGTTATGGGGCTATGGAGAGAGCGCAAGACAGTGGGATTGCTCCAGCAAAAAGACGGAACGGACACAATGGGCCGAGTGGGCTGTTTCTGAGTTGCAAACGTTCATGGATCTATATAGCATGATTGTTATAGACTGAATGAAAGCCTCATGATAACCAAGGAATATTTCACATCTCAACCGGCTATTATGACCATTATACAATAACTGAAAAATATTTTAGTTATAACAAAATTGTTTTGTAGGAGATGGTGGGAGCTCTCCTGACAACACTGTTACAGTAAATTATAATAAAGCCACGGTGTCAGCTTTGGCTCGGTGGTGGCATGTTTTGGCCCATCGCCCCATCTGCCTAACATCCCCTGTGAGCCACCTTGACAGGTTCTCCAGCCCACCGGCGCGATGTAAAAGCACGGTGTTGCTGCCGGGGTCTGTAACGTGTTGAATACCTTGCCGCTGCCGGCAGGCCCCATCACCAGCTGGGCGTATCGAGGCATCAGGCCGCCGCGGACTGTCCCCCCCCCTGACCCGCCCGTGGCCTGCGAGCTGCTTCCGGGCTCACAGCGCCGCATTCCAAACTACAACTTCCGGCGACGGAAGCCCCTGTGTAACGAGGTTGACCCAATCGCGCATTTCAAAATGCCCGCATGAAGAGTCTCAACTTGCAGTAATACCGCGCCTCTACTATATAAAAAGAAAGACTTGCATTTATATAGCGCCTTTCACGACCAGCGGACGTCCCAAAGTGCTTTACAGCCAATGAAGTACTTTTGAAGTGCAGTCACTGTTGTAATGTATTTCCCCAACAAAAGTCTAAAGTGCTAGTGATGTCTGCATGAGGTTTGACAAAACTTATTTCTTTATTTATAAACATACAAAATATTATTTAAATCACACTGAAACACATCAAAGGGCTCTTCTGCCTCCCAAATCAACACTTCATGAAAACAGCGAGCCTTTAAAGAAGCTTAACTCTGAACATTTTAGTTCCTTGTACCATAAGTTCTGAAGATATTAACACAGTTTTTTTCTGGGGGAAATTAAAATAACCAGATAGAAATTATCTCAACGACTGTGCTGGAATTTATTCAGCAATGGACCAAATTTCTTTGGCAGGATTGTGTTGAAATTGTTACATTAACTGGTTCAAATATTTTTATTCAAAAACAATAATACCTGTACAACTCATCAATTACATAGTAAATCCATTACATTCATCCATCACAGTAAAAAATAAAGCCTTAAAAACAGCCTTATAGTTCATTAACTGGTTCAATGTTACTGCTGGTGGAAGAAGGCTGTCAGGAAGATCTTTACTGGAAACTAATCATGCAGCCCATCAAGCTTTTAAACAGGTGGTGGATCATTTCAAGGGACTGTGACTACAATTACTACCTAACACCTAAGTTACCTCTGGAGAATATTAGGTATACGGTTATGGACAGTTAAAAGTGTTGTGTGGCACTACCATTGTGTTGTGTGGCACTACCATTGTGTTGTATGGCACTACCACTGTGCTAAATGGGATAGATTCAGAACAGATCTAGCAGCTCAAAACTGGGCATCCATGAGGTGCTGTGGGCCATCAGCAGCAGCAGAATTGTATTCCACCACAATCTGTAACCTCATGGCCCGGCATATCCCTGACTCTACCATTACCATCAAGCCAGGGGACCAACCCTGGTTCAATAAGGAGTGTAGAAGAGTATGCCAGGAGCAGCACCAGGCGTATCTAAAAATGAGGTGCCAACCTGGGGAAGCTGCAACACACGACTACATGCATGCTAAAAAGTGGAAGCAACATGCTATAGACAGGGCTAAGCGATCCCACAATCAACAGATCAGATCAAAGCTCTGTAGTCCAGGCACATCCAGTCGTGAATGGTGGTGGACCATTAAACAGCTAACGGGAGGAGGAGGCTCCATGAATATCCCCATCCTCAATGATGGTGGAGCCCAGCACGTGAGTGCAAAAGACAAGGCTGAAGTGTTTGCAACCATCTTCAGACAGAAGTGCCAAGTGGATGATCCATATCGGCCTACTCCTGAGGTCCCCACCATCACAAAAGCCAGTCTTCAGCCAATTCGATTCATTCCACATGATATCAAGAAACGGCTGAGCGCACTGGATACAGCAAAGGCTATGGGTCCCGACAACATCCCGGCTATCGTGCTGAAGACTTGTGCTCCAGAACTAGCCACGCCTCTAGCCAAGCTGTTCCAGTACAGCTACAACACTGGCATCTATCCGACAATGTGGAAAACTGCCCAGGTATGTCCTGTCTACAAAAAGCAGGACAAATCCAACCCGGCCAATTACCGCCCCATCAGTCTACTCACAATCATCAGCAAAGTGATGGAAGGTGTCATCGACAGTGCTGTCAAGCAGTACTTACTCACCAATAACCTGCTCACTGATGCTCAGTTTGGGTTCCGCCAAGGCCACTCGGCTCCAGACCTCATTACAGCCTTGGTCCAAACATGGACAAAGGAACTGAATTCCAGAGGTGAGGTGAGAGTGATTGCCCTTGACATCAAGGCAGCATTTGACCGAGTGTGGCATCTAGGAGCCCTAGTAAAACTGAAGTCAATGAGAATTGGGGGGAAAACTCTCCACTGGCTGGAGTCATACCTAGCACAAAGGAAGATGGTTGTGGTGGTTGAAGGTCAATCATCACAGACCCAGGACATCGCTGCAGGAGTTCCTCAAGGCAGTGTCCTGGGCCCAACCATCTTCAGCTGCTTCACCAATGACCTTCCCTCCAACATTAGGTCAGAAATGGGGATGTTCGCTGATGACTGCACAGTGTTCTGTGCCATTCACAACTCCTCAGATAATGAAGCAGTCCATGCCAGCATGCAACAAGACCTGGACGACGTTCAGGCTTGGGCTGCTAAGTGGCAGGTAACATTCGCGCCACAGAAGTGCAGGCAATGACTATTTCCAACAAGCGAGAGTCTAACCTTGACATTCAACGGCATTACCATCGCCGAATCCCCCACCATCAACATCCTGGGGGTCACCATTGACCAGAAACTTAACTGGACCAGCCACATAAATACTGTGGCACCAAGAGCAGGTCAGAGGCTAGGTATTCTGTGGCGAGTGTCTCACCTCCTGACTCCCCAAAGCCTTTCCACCATCTACAAGGCGCTAGTAAGGAGTGTGATGGAATACTCTCCACTTGCCTGGATGAGTGCAGCTCCAACAACACTAAAGAAGTTTGACACAATCCAAGACAAAGCAGCCCACTTGATTGGCACCCCATCCACCACCTTAAACATTCACTCCCTCCACCACCGGCGTACCGTGGCTGCAGTGTGTACCATCTACAAGATGCACTGCAGCAACTCGCCAAGACTTCTTTGGCAGCACCTCCCATACCCACGACCTCTTCCACCTAGAAGGAGAAGGGCAGCAGGCGCATGGGAACACCACCACCTCCAAGTTCCCCTCCAAGTCACACACCATCCTGACTTAGAAGTATATCGCCGATCCTTCATCGTCGCTGGGTCAAAATCCTGGAACTCCCTACCTAACAGCACTGTGGAAGTACCTTCACCACACGGACTGCAGCGGTTCAAGAAGGCAGCTCACCACCACCTTCTCAAGGGAAATTAGGGATGGGCAATAAATGCTGACTTTGCCAGTGATGCCCACATCCCACAAACAAATAATGAAAAAAAAAATTTCACTGTCTCACATATAAAATGTGAGTAGCTACTGACTAGGAGCGTGCTATAAATCAAATTCAGGAATGACTGTAAAGTGCTCAAATTTTGCTGTTTATGAATTGATTAGAACAACTCGACTGTTCTGTGTTTTGCAAGTTTCTATAACAATTCACTAATTTTGTCATAGATTTAATTAAACAATTAAAACAAAACAGTTAAATAGTTGTTAGTTTCCAGAGTAACTATTTGTTCAACGGTTGCATTTGTTGTATTGGAATTTTGTAATTGGATTTTCAACAATGAAGTGAGCAAAATACTAGAAGCATTTGAATTGAAGTGTTACAGACATATCCTGAAAATTAGTTGGACAAGTTGAATGACAAATAAGAAGGCCTTGAACTACACAAGGAGAGAGAGGAGCAATGAGGCTCAGTAGGATGAGAAAAATGACAAACTGTGAACATATTATCTGGGAGTTGCAAGGAAAGTTGATGGGATTGTTACTGTCTGGAAAAACTGATCATAATAGATCAAGAGACAGATAAAGAAGAATATGGCTAGATGGTGTGATAGAATGGGAAATAGAACATAAAAGGCTAAAGTAATCCATCTGTAAAACTTCCAGATCAGAGAAGACAGAGGGAGAGTTATACAACACTTTGTAAAACCATTTCATGTAATACCTTAATATGAAATGTTATTCTCATTAGTGTTAATATTTTAAGATGATATTCATAAAGAGTGAACAAATTTGAATGATAATAATCATTGCCTATTAATATTGCTGTTCTATTCATGGATAAATTCAAAACATTCTTGTTGCTCTTAAGTGTCATTCTGTGTTCACTAGGAACAATGCCTTTTGGTTGTCAAAGCAACAATACATCCAATAAGTACCTCTTATGGTTAGGCTTAATTAATTTTTTACACTAACAGCATCTTGAGAATTAATCTAAGCAAGGCCGTCAAAAGATTAATCTTTGCAAAATCTGGCAGAACAACTGCCAATATCAGGATTATATAAATCAATCTTTCAGAAATATTTGGATGGAATATCAATATTTGGATAAGTACACAGCTATCACCTTTTCAAAACAAAAGGAAGTATGGAGATTTTAGCAGGTTTCCTCCCTTTTCTGTAAGCAAATAGTACAAGGCAAGTTTAACCTGTTTCTTTATTTCTCTTCTCTCCATAAGACTTATATTGAAACAGGCACCAGCAGTCCTCCAGTTCCTCACTGATGCAGCTGCACAATAAATATTGGCTGGTTGGCTATTCAAACATGGAAGACATCACACCCAATTCTGACCCTCCCTCATCTGATATCCACACATGCATATCTTCCATTAAAAAGTGAGCAGGAGTAGGAAGCAACAAAAAAAGTACATATTGCGACCCTTGTAGGTATGTCATTTAAAAGTGGTGATAACCTAGTTCTAAGATGGATTCCACACATTGCATTACAAACTGAAATGGCTGTTCTGAGACTGTAGGGACAATTTTGCAGAGCAAGGCTCCCTGGCAGAGCACTAAATTGTCCCATTAGAGTTAGTACCTCTGCTCTGAGCTCACACTGAGTGAGGCTGTACACCCGAGCCTTGCTTCAGGAAATGTACTCTTATGTGCCAGCTGACTTCTCAATTGTTTTTTTGTTCTGGCTGTGAATTAGATTGGGTACTTATAATTACTGCAAACTAGAATGTATATTCGGGCTATGCTGTTTGGAATTTAGACCTCTCATTAACATTTCATGGGTTATTCTGCAAAAGTACTTGATGTGAATTAATCTTGCTGTGATGGGGAAGGCTACTATGTAATTTCCGATCAGTGTTGTGTTAAAAATAAGGCTAGTGGAAATATCGGAAAGTTCCAGGGACGAGGCATGACTCCCATGCCATCATCCCATTGGATGTTAAGATTCTGCATGCTTAACCATCTTCAAAGAGATTGCTTCTACATCAAAGGGATCCAATGCATAAATGTCAAACTTGGTGGCCATTCCATAGTTCTATTTGTTACGCCATTAAGCTGCAGATACATATTTACTACAGCAAATACATCTTTCCAGTTTGGCAGGAAGGGCTAGAAAAACAATAAGCTCTTTTAAACAGACTCTATCAGTTTAATAATGAGTCTAAACCCAAAACATTAATCTGTCTTTTCTCTTTTCAGATGTTGACGGACCAGCTCCCTTTTCTAGCATTTTCTGCTTTTTATTTCAGACTCTTTTAAACAGTTGTTTAAAAATATAAATTACTTCGGGAGCATTTATGCTACAAGTGTAGACTTGGTGCAAAGTAGTTTCTCTTTCCACTGATGCTGCAGTTATAGTATAAACGCAGCCAGAATCTGGAGTCAAGAACTGACGTGACACTGGAGTAAAATGAAATAGAACTCACTTGAGCCGGGAGTCTCTCTCCGCTTCGCCTCGGATTCAGATCGGGCCTTAAAATCCGATTCGAATACACAAGTTCAGTGTTGGGGCAAAGCTGAAGCTGCTTCGCACCAACAGTAAAAATGTCGTGTAAAAGTTCCCTATATGTGTTTCTGTGAATTATTTTTTAATTATAAATAAATCTAGTCAGTCATTTAGCCTGTACAAAGCGACATGTCGTAAATAATTTCTGGTTTCCAAATTGACAGGAGACAGAATGAGCAGCCTAATTACTCTCCAGGAAGCAATTTACCATAATTGAAATCTACTGTTAGACCTGGGCTTGCTGCCCAACTACAGCAAAAAGTAAAGAACACAAGTTTAGGTTCCTAATCAACCTGTAAGGTGATGAGAAAAGCCCAAACTGTAACAAGACGACCAAGATATTGAAGTGAATATAAAGAAGACAGCTCTTCTCCCATCATTCTCAGAAAGATATGTGCCATTTATAATTACTATAAATTAATTACATTATAATTTCCAATGAAGAAGAATATGCACATTTTGGAGATTTTTTTGCCCATCCCCTTACTAACAATAATGGTGCTGATAAAAGATAACTTTACTTCCATAGACATGCATTTCAATGGGCAAAATTGCTAACAACATGCTGTTCCTTTTATAAGCAAGACTTATGTTTAGTACAGATTCAGAAATAAATATATACTTTACTTGCCATGAAGTTATATGTGTACACTACATCCCAATAGGGGTATATGTGTGTCCTACATACCAGAGGATATATCTCATTCACTTCCTACAATATATGTGAGAAGTCGCACAACACCAGGTTATAGTCCAACAGCTTTATTTGAAATCACAAGCTTTCGGAGTGCTGCTCCTTCGTCAGGTGAAGTGAAGAAATACATATGGGCACAGCATAAATAGTCAGAGAACAATGCCAGACGACTACAGTTAATCATGACAACGCAAAATCATCGAGCAGAAACTGATAGCCAAGTTCCACACCCATGAGGACGGCCTCAACTGGGATCTTGGGTTCATGTCACGCTACATGTAACCCCACCTGACGTAGAGTCATCCAGACTCGAGTTGTCGCTGGCTTGTTCTCTCTACACAGATGCGGCCTGCTGTAATTTCCAGCAAAAAAAGTTTTTTAAAAATTTGTTTTCCATACAGACTCCAGCAGCTGCTACATTTGACCCATTGTGACCCCACCTCATTGTCTTTGTTGTATTTTGCTATTGTCTTTGATGTAATGTCTTCCTGACTGACCTGGTTGGACACCATCCACACCTTTGATTGCCGGGATTGTTTTTCTGCCGAGGTGTGATAAAGGGCAGTTAGAAAGATTAACTGTAGTCATCTGGCATTGTTCTCTGACTATTTATGCTGTGCTCATATGTATTTCTTCACTTCACCTGACGAAGGAGCAGCGCTCTGAAAGCTTGTGATTTCAAATAAAGCTGTTGGACTATAACCTGGTGTTGTGCGACTTCTCACTTTTGTCCACCCCAGTCCAACACCAGCATCTCCACATCATGGCTACAATATATGTGAAATACAATATATGTGTACAGGCCAGTCTTCAGCCAATTCGATTCACTCCACGTGATAGCAAGAAACGGCTGAGCGCACTGGATACAGCAAAGGCTATGGGCCCTGACAACATCCCGGCTATCATGCTGAAGACTTGTGCTCCAGAACTAGCCCTGCCTCTAGCCAAACTATTCCAGTACAGCTACAACACTGGCATCTATCCAACAATGTGGAAAACTGCCCAGGTATGTCCTGTCTACAAAAAGCAGGACAAATCCAATCTGCCCCATCAGTCTACTCTCAATCATCAGCAAAGTGATGGAAAGTGTCATTGACAGTGCTATCAAGCGGCACTTACTCACCAATAACCTGCTCACTGATGCCCAGTTTGGGTTCCGCCAAGACCACTTGGCTCCCGACCTCATTACAGCCTTGGTCCAAACATGGACAAATGAGCTGAATTCCAGAGGTGAGGTGAGAGTGACTGCCCTTGACATCAAGGCAGCATTTGACTGAGTGTGGCATCAAGGAGCCCCAGTAAAACTGAAGTCAATGGGAATGTGGGGTGGGGGGGTGGGGGGAACTCTCCCATGGCTGGAGTCATACCTAGCACAAAGGAAGATGGTTATGGTAATTGAAGCTCAATCATCAGAGTCCCAGGACATCGCTGCAGGAGTTCCTCAGGGCAGTGTCCTAGGCCCAACCAGCTTCATTCCTTCCCTCCAACATAAGGTCAGAAATGTGGATGTTCGCTGATGTCTGCACAGTGTTCAGTGCCATTCACAACTCCTCAGATAATGACAGCAGTCCATGCCCACATGGAACAAGACCTGGATGACATTCAAGCTTGGGCTGATAAGTGGCAGGTGCCACAGAAGTGCCAGGCAATGAATATCTCCAACAAGCGAGAGTCTAACCACCGCCCCATGACATTCAATGGCATTACCATCGCCGAATCCCCCACCATCAACATCCTGGGGGTCACCATTGACCAGAAACTTAACTGGACCAGCCACATAAATACTGTGGCAACAAGAGCAGGTCAGAGGCTAGGTATTCTGCGGCAAGTGTCTCACCTCCTGACTCCCCAAAGCCTTTCTACAAGTCACAAGTAAGGAGTGTGATGGAATACTTTCCACTTGCCTGGATGAGTGCAGCTCCAACAACACTCGAGAAGCTTGACACCATCCAGGACAAAGCAGCCCGCTTGATTGGCACCCCATCTACCACCTTAAACATTCACTCCCTCCACCACTGGCATACCGTGGCTGCAGTGTGTACCATCTACAAGATGCACTGCAGCAACTCGCCAAGGCTTCTTCGGCAGCACCTCCCAAACCCACGACGTCTTCCACCTAGCAGGACAAGGACAGCAGGCGCATGGGAACACCGCCACCTCCAAGCTCCCCTCCAAGTCACACACCATCTTGTCTTAGAAGTATATCGCCGATCCTTCATCGTCGCTGGGTCAAAATCCTGGAACTCCCTCCCTAACAGCACTGTGGGAGTACCTTCACCACACGGACTGCAGCAGTTCAAGAAGGCAGCTCACCACCACCTTCTCAAGGGAAATTAGGGATGGGCAATAAATGCTGGCCTTGCCAATGATGCCCACATCCCATAAGCGAATTAAAAAAAATCTACTTCCCATGAGGAATATGTAATCCACTATGTGTGATCCATATTGTAATGTGGATATTTGCAACCTATTTTCTATGGGCATATTTGCAATCTATTACATTCAATCAACATTTCAATGAGGAAATGCAATCTACTTCCAATGGGGCTATATATGAATTATTATGTGCGATCAACATCTCAGTGAGAGTAAATATGATCTACTTGCCATTGGGGTATATTTGAAGTCTACGTTCCAATGGGTGTATATGAAATCTACTTCCCAGGAGGGTGTATATGCAATCTAGATCCCAATGGAGGTATACGTGATCACCTATATACAATCAACATATCAATGGAAGTATGTGTGATTTACTTTCCATGGGGATAACTGCGACCTACTTCTTATCAGGAGGTATACGTGTGATGTGTGGGTAAATGCATCTCATTGAAGTTAGAGCTCCTGCACCTGGAAGTTTCCTGTAGAGATTCTGGGAAGCTACATAAAAAAAAGAAAAAAAATCAACTTCATTGCAAGTTTCCATTGCAGTTCATGCATCAGTTGTGGCTCAGTGGGTAGCATTCTCGCCTCTGGGTCAGAAGGTTGTGGGTTCAAGTCCCACTCCAAAGACTTAAGCACAAAAATCTAGGCTGACACTCCAGTGCAGTAGTGAAGGAGTGCTGCACTGTTGGAGGTGCTGTTTTTTGGATGAGATGTTAAATCGATGTCTGCGCTCTCAGGTGGACCTAAAGGCACTATTTGAAGAAGAGCAGGGGAGTCCTGACCAGCAGGGGAGACCTGACCAATATTTACCCCTCAATCAACATCACTAAAACAGATTATCTGGTCATTATCACATTGCTGTTCGTGGGAGCTTGCTGTGTGTAAATTGGCTGCCAGGTTTCCTACATTACAGCAGTGACTACACTTCAAAAGTATTTAACTGGCTGTAAAGCGCTTTGGGAGGTCGTGAAAAACGCTATATAAATGCAAGTCTTTCTTGAACAACTGCTGCAACATACCAGGAGCTGACTTGCATTAAATTTGTAAATTCGTTAGAACACTCTCACTCACCGCTGATAAAAAACAAAGAAAACTATTAGCAAGCTTGTATAATAAAATTTAAAACTGACCCAGTCAAAAACACGTAACAATGACTTAAGACGCAGTTGGTAAACTAATTATATAATAAATGGCACTGGCAGTATTTTGTAAGTCCCTTACTGCAAGTCGTTGTAAAGCAGAACCTTTAAGAAATGCGTGGCCTCATTAGCATAATGTAAATGTGTTTAAACCTCACTGAGCTGACGCAGTTACATTTTGCACTTAAAGCATTTGCTTCAAATTCTTGCATTGGGCGCATGCGCTCGCTGAGTGCTAACTCAGCAGTGACGGGGGCTCCCACCAGCTGGTGCTTCAGGTACTCGGCAGTGTGGTAGGGTTTGAAGTGGGGGGGAAGAGGCACAAATCTTTCATTATGGAGACGAGGAAACAGGTTACCTTTCTCGAACGAGATTCCATTCGCCAAGATCTGCAGCAACCATGCAGGACAAGCATAGCGGAAAGGTAAGAAGAACACTTATAATTTATGCTGCTTTCAGCTCTCCTCTGCTGACTCTGAGCTGCTTTGAGTTCCGCCAAGATAGACAAGGCAAGGGATCAAACGGTCTAAGAATTCCGCTCCTGGAAGACTCTTGATGCTTTGTGTACTTTATTTCATTTCCACTACATTTCTTTGAATTTAACTTTTATTTCTGTCACCCAATTAATTTAGTATTCAAGGGGAATTATACCCTCCACAATCTCAAAGTTTCTTAAAAGAAAAAACCCCACGAAGTTTCATGCTGATCAACTGTTGTTCCGGTTGCATTTTGCACCTTGTTGCTTTAATTTTGCCCTACTCGTTTTCGTCAGTTCTCATTCTCGTAGCATCTTTTCTGTCTTTATATCTGGCCGACGATAGTTACTGGGACCCCTGTAACTGTATTAATGTCTGTATATTTTGACATGGGTTCTGCATGTACCTTGTTTGCTATTGGCTTATTTTGCATGGCAGAGCTGTTAAAGGGAAATAAAAGGCATTTCCTTTTAGGGAAATCGAACTATACTTTCTCAGATGGCTAATTATATTGTACTGTATTTGGCTAGCCTTGCTTTTTTGCCTTCTATACTGAATGAAAAGGATAATGTTTATCCTTGATGCTGATTTTCACCCATATGCGATGGAGCCTCCCTCTCCCCCCTGGGCCACTGAGGCTATTTACAGCTAAGAAGAGGATACTTTGGGTGGGGAACACGAGGAACAGCACCTCATCTTTCGTTTAGGCACGCTACAGCCCTCTGGACTCAATATCGAGTTCAACAATTTTAGATCATAACCTCAGCTCCAATCACATTTATATTTTATTTTATCCACCCTTTTATTTGTCCCCCCCACCCTTTTTTTTCCTCCTAGAAGCTGGCAGCTGTCCTTCATTCTGCCAGTGGATTTCACACTTCATTCAGCCTTAATCTGTCACATTAACACCACCTCTAGCCTTGCATATCTCTTAATGTCTCTTAATGTCTCTTCATCTCCTCCTTTGTTCCTTTATCCCCTCCCCCTTTTCCCAGCTTTACCCTGGCCTTAAATCTATTTGATTTCCAGCTCTTCCCAGTTCTGATGAAAGGTCATCGACCTGAAACGTCAACTCTCTTTCTCTCTCTACGGATGCTGCCTGGCCTGCTGAGTTTTTCCAGCGTTTTCTGTTGTTATTTCGGATTTCCAGCATCTGCAGTATTTTGCTATCGTATTAATGTTCACTGTTGCTGCTGTATTGCAAATTAAGTTATCAGCTGCTGTTGTACACCTGTCATTGTCAAAGCTTCTCTAATTTCAAATGCCTCATATCAACATCAGTAAATTAAGATTTGAGGAGTAAGTATATTTTTTTTATTGGCGATTTGTTTTGGAGTTATTCCCAGATTAGTAAATCTGACATTGCAGAACTTTTGCAAACATTCCAGCCATTTTCTGGTGTCACATTAGTTTTCACATTCAAACATTCCTTTTTAATCTAAGTATTATTGGATGGTTCATTCAGAATAAACGCAATGGATGTTTTAATTCTAAAGCACCTCTTTCCAGTTTAACAATTGACCTATTTTTTGTAAGTTTAAAGCTTGCCTCAATTTTGTGTCTGGATTCTAATTTTCATGCCTTCATTTGATTTTATTTATATTTCTGCTTTAGAACTTGTAGCAGCGTATTTCCACAAAAGGTTCTCTAACTATCATGTAGAAGATAATAGGTGACTGAAGTAAATGTCAAGGGTAGCTAATCAATCAAGAGTTTGATTTCATAAACCGAGTGGGAAGCTAGAGACTGATCGTTTATTATCAGAACCTCAAGTTTTAACTTTTGTGAAAGGAACATATTTTTTCCACTTTATGCACCCTGTATCAATATTAAACACTTCCAAGTAAGGTATAGATTGATGCTCTGCTCTAACAATGTCCCTTAACCCTAACATCAGAAATGCACTAATCTGTCCTGTACTAGTATTTTCTAATATTTCCCATACCACTCATCCTTGTGCCTTCTCTGAGCAAGACTGTCAACTTATTGCCAATTTTGTGCCAAATTATGGATCGGTTTATGCTGTGGACCATTCCCTAGTAAGAACTGGGTGAGACTGCCTGAGAATAAACATTTCCACTTGTCAGTGAGTTGGTAACTGAAGGACATAAATTTAAGATAATGACCAAAAGAACAAAGGGAAAGATTCACAGAATTTTGTTTCATGTAGGGAGTTGTTAGGACATGGAATCATCTACCAGAAACAGTGGTAGAAGTAGAATCTATAATATCTTTTGAAATGGATTGGATAAGTATAGTTGGCTGAGTATATTCAAGACAGAGATCGATAGATTTTTGAATATTATGGGAATCAAGGGATATGGGGATAGTGCAGGAAAGTGGAGATGAGGAAGAGGATCAGCCATGATCTTATTGAATGGCGGAGCAAGCTCGAAGGGCCAAATGGCCTACTCTTGCTCCTATTTCTTATCTAACTCATGTCACCAAGATCCAGGGCCGGACTGGCCATAAGGGAAATGAGGAGATTTCCTGAATGCCCCATGAATGGTTCCATAGTACGGTGTTATCAGTGCCCCCCTATTTTCTGTGAGAATCCCAAAGAAACCCACTCCCTTTTGGGGAGTCAGTCATCCGTGCCAAGATCCCAACAAAATGAGGAAACGCTTATTCTAACAATCTGGGACTCATTCAATCATCAGTCTCAATAGAATGGGCAATATTCCTTATGTTTTCTAACAGTAGTCATTCATTCATGAGTAGAAACGATAAAAGCAGAGCAGTACTTTAAGATAAACCATGGCAGTTGGACCAAGAGGTTCAGATTCAAACCAGTGAAAGTCAAATTTATAACTCGTCTGGGAGTTCTTTGCTTCAGAGTGACTAACACGTAAAATGGTCTTCTGGTTAGATTAGTGGAGGCAAGTGCCTTGGAATCATTTAACAAACAGTTAAATGCTATGATGGGAGACCACAAGTTTGTTCTGCATGGATGAGCTAGGATGGACCAAATGGTACTCCTTATCAGTATCTATCATGTGATCTTGTGATAATAATCAACAACTTGTATTTATATAGTGCCCTTAACGTAGTAAAATGTCCCAAGGCGCTTCACAGGAGTATTAAAAGACAAAAAAATTGACACTGAGCCACATAAGGAGAAATTAGGGCAGGTGACCAAAAGCTTGGTCAAAGAGGTAGGTTTTAAGGAGCATCTTAAAGGAGGAAAGAGAGGTAGCGAGGGGGAGGGGGGGGGGGGGATTTGAAAATCAAGGATGAGAATTTTGAAATCGAGGCGTTGCTTAACTGGGAGCCAATGTAGGTCAGCGAGCAATGGGACTTGGTGCGAGTTAGGACACGGGCAGCCGAGTTTTGGATCACCAAGTTAAGAGAAAACTTTAGAAAGGATTAACATGCTCTTCAATGTCCACACTTGAGTAAGTACACAGTGACAGAATCCTGCAAGGAGAGCAGCAAACCCAGTTAGTTGGGAAATTGTGAGGACCTAATAAAGGGGAGGAGAAATTTAAAATTGGCAGTGGAAAAAAATAGACTTGCATGATCAGCTTTGTTCTGCTGAATGATATATAATCGATTTTACAAACATAAGACCTCAGTTTAAACTGGTACAAGTGGTTTTTTTTAATGATCCCATTGGTGCCATTTTCGTTCAATGGGAGGTACACATGGCATTTTTCAACATGAGCACATGATGAAATGAATACTGTCTTTTTATGAAACCATTTATATTTCATGAAACCGTTGTACACTTGATTTCATGTAATAGTATCTTCTTAATGTGTTATTCCTTTTAGGACATTAGGACTTCATTTTCCAAAAACTCATGATTCAACTGGTAAGGAGAAGCTTCTGCTTTTCTGGTTTCTTGGATGCAGCTAGGTAATTTAATAATGTATGAAGGTGATACAGTTACCTTTTTAAGAGCTGACTCACTTCCTGGGTGAGACTAATATGCATTTATCCACTTGGCTTCAGACCTGATGGGAATATGGATATGGTGTTTCAGTTTTCTATTTTAGCTGCTTTGTTTTATATTGATGTTGAGTTTGAAATTTATGTATATTTTGTATGTTATGTAAAAGAGCCATTAATTTTCTATTTTTGTACTTCCATTATAAACTCCTATGTCCACATTTATATAGGAAACTGTCTTTGTAAACATTCTGCACTGTAATTACACCCTCTTGCCAGTGGTGCTGCAGACCTACACAAACATAAGAATTTGTAATGGTAAAGGGTGACGGGAAGTGTGTGCAGATATAAGATTTTTAATACATTATAGATATGTGGTAACCCTTCTTAGTGTGTTGTAATGTGCTAGATAAGAATCGACTATTAATTGGGCAAGATGCAACAGTTCATGAAATGCCACTCATCATGATTCGCAATTTTGTTGCAGATGCTCCGGAAACGTTCCAAAAGATGATCAGCAGAAAAGTTATTTCACCAATTCCTTCCCCATTTGATACTAACAGTGCTGTACAGACAGCAATCCTAGAGTGTCCCAACCAACAATCACAGGGTGAGGGGAGCCAGCAGGAGGAACATAAACTGGTGGCAACTTCTACCTCAGACCATTATCTGATTCAGAAAGAGCCTCCAAAACAGCAGGAATTGGAACTACCAAACAGGGAGGTGAGCAAGATAATACATTAGCTGAGGGCGAAGTAGGGATAGGAGGAAGAAAGGAATGGAAAACTCAAAGATCAGACAGATGCTGACCTTCCGGCCAATTTGGTAATGTTACAGACAGATGGACTGACCCAGATGGGGGAAGTGAAAAAGAACTTCCAGTCTAGACTAGAAGAGATGCAAGTCAGTTTCCAGACAAAGTGTGATTGAGTCCAGCAACAGTCAGATTGAATCAGCTGCGGAGCAGGTCAGTTCCACCTATGAGCTCAGTCGAGACCACCCTACAGAATATGGATTCCAGCCTAGCCACAATTAACACCAACCTAGTACAGCTCCAAGGAACTGTTGAATTTGGTTTCAAAGAGCTCACCAAGGAAATTGCTTCTCTGGTCAAGTGGCTGTGCAAGAACCTGAGTGTTGGACCTTCATCAGAACTGTCCGAACTGTTCCTATGTAGATAGTAGGACCCACTAAGTGTGTACACCCCAAGAAGAATATGGCTAACAGGGACTCTACTAGTCATGCAGCACTTTTTATCTTGGTTTAGTGGCACAAGCACATTATTGGACCATTAACAACAAATAACCAGCAAGACAGTTCATTTAGGTGCTTGGATAATAAAACCTACTGTTTGTTGCATATCACAACATATGTCTGGTTGTTATGGGCCAAACTCTAGGTTCTGTTCCCTTATTTAGTATGGGATGTTGTGCAACAACAGTTGTCACTTACATGTTGCTACCTAGGAAGGTGGGAACATTAATATATCCTGGAAGTTCAAGTTTTTACAAGTTGCTCAGATGTTCTGAGATTGACAAATGAAGTGGGTAGGAAATTTAAAAAAATAAATGTGAATGTTGTGCTCATCAAACTAAGGGATAGTTAGTGTTGGGAAATTGAATACTTTACAGTTAGCATTTTAAGATTAGATATTTCAGATAAATGCAGATCAGAGATCACTCTATTCTGGGCCAACCTCAAAAGAGCACTCCCTATTGAACCAGTGTGACAGTTTTCCATTTCCATACCAGCAATCCTGTTGCATAAGATTGACAATTTAGTTCCAAATTAGAGACAATTTTGTGCTGTGGATCAATGCCCACTAGGAATTGGATTGAAAGAGACCCTTACAGCCAGCAGACAAGGGAAACATTCATCTCATCACTCTAGGCTGGCTTTGAACTCCGGCCCTAGAGATGAAAGGCTATTGTATAAGTCCACTGCACCATGTGGCACCACAAGTGATAGGGTTACTGCACTTCAAAGTCATTCATTGTACGTGAAGCATTTTGAGATATTTCTGAGAGATGTGATATAAAAATGCAGGCTGATCATGTAATCTCCTGCCACTTGCTAATTTCTTTGAGGGAGGAATGGGGAAAAAGTAGTTATGGGAGAATCTTGTACTGATATTTTTGCTATCGTGCAGCAGTTGTAATTTTGTATCGCAATGCTCTTGCTTGCTGTAAGTGACCTCATTCTGTGAATATACACACTTGTCAATGTATGCACAGTCAATAGCCCCAGAATCCTGGAAAATCCAAATGTCACAGCAGCATTGCTTTTGCTGTTGCTGTTTTCTAGGGAAGCAGAAATGTTTATCTGCTCCCTTAACCAGTGCAGCTGTAACTTGATAGATATATCTTTTCACAAAGAACCGCTGGAAAGATTCAAAAGTGGCAGTTGCATACAGGGTGTGTGCTGCTGTTTGTTTCACGGTGATAAGAAAGTCTGCAGAAAATTCTGAAACAGTTGCCAAATGCTCCTGTATGGTGGGGCAGATGGGGTACTGGCACTTCTGCTAATTCCAAGCCTTCTGATGCACTGTTGGTCAGAATGCTAGATAATTACTGCAAGGCCAGTAGGTCTGCTCAGGAGGGTATGGCCTCCTCCTCCTGTATCCACTGTAAAACCTGGTGTATTACATCCTTCAAATATAAGAATGTAATTTATACACCGATTGTGTAAGGTTTTATCAGAACAGCAACAAACCGGGATTTACAGTAAATTCTCAAGCAACAATCAGTGTAACAGACTTCATTCCATTACAGACTCTACATCCCACATGAAATTCATTCTGTGCATTTTATAGGGTTGCATTGACATTAATAATAAGTTGGGAAACCTTTTTTTCTGACAGACAATACCACCTCCTTTAATTAGTTAAGACAAGAACACCCATGCTTCATGTGGAATGACTAGTATTCTCACTAAGCAGTAACAGACTGAGTTGGTTATGAACTGAAAGCTGTGACTTTCTCATGTGTATGCGTAGTGTAGCTCAGGTCTAACCAACAATCAACTGCAGTAAATTGCTTACTAGCAAATGTATGGGATGCATACAATATTCTCCACTCATCTCAGAATGTGGAAAAGTACTACACAACTAGACCACTGCACACAGGGTAATACCATTATTCAGATTTAGTTACAGATAAGATTATATACAAGGTAAGTAAGAAACAATTGAACACAAGTCACATTTACTTGAAATGAATGCGTTTAAAAAAAAAAAAAAGAGGATCCATAATTTTTGCAGTTTCTCTCAGTATGTTCTTAGAGACACAGGGGGCAATTTTAACCAAACTCCCAGGACGGGAAATCCACAGGATCGGGTGGACACCCTGCCCAATATTAGTCTCCATTGACTTCAATGGACAGTAAAATCGGACGGGGTATAAAACCAGCGTTGCATCCAATCTTGTCAATTTCCCAACGGGTTAGGTTAAAATTGCCCCTGTCTCTGATGGTAGATTACATGAGATGATTTCTCAGCATTCCAGTGGCCCATCAACATGCAATAACTGCACAGCCAATAAAAAAAATGATGATCACAAGAGTCCCTGGAGTATAAGCAGCTCTTTTCCTTTGAAGGAGAACACTGCCTGTCAACTTTGATCGAGTGAGCCATCAAAACAATAATGGTATCTTTCACCATAGCAAAGATGCCAATCCTAAATGACACTTTATAATGCTGTAGATTGTCTAATTGCTTTGCAATCATTGAACACTGCATCCCACAGTTACAGAATCACCTGTCAAGCTCTATACGCTTTAAACCTGCTGCTTCAGTCATCAATTTAATGTTATCTTGGTAGATTTCTGAGAAGAGGGCTTTTGTCCCTTTCTACTGATTGACCATCACCTGCCTTCCAGGTTGAAACTTAGTGAATTAAGAGCTTCCTTCATTTTGACCATAGCTATTTAAAAAAAAAACCATATGAAATAAATGTGGTGGTGGTGGTAAAAATACTGCCAGCAAAGTGGGACATATAACAAAAATTATGCACAGAGGAAAATTATATCATGAAGATATCTTATCGGCAAGGTAAAACCTAGAGTAGAATTCATAGGGAAGTAGATAACTATCAACCACCTCTAATAAAATACTCTTAGTTTGCATTGAAAAGTTTTGCACAGAGAGCTAATTAGTTCTGCTGATGAGAATTTACCTTGTTAGCAGCTCCTTCCCATTGGGATACTGAAAGGTTGATTTCCTGGGAAACCAGAAGACAAACAAAAACTCTTCTGAATGCCTGACTTAATGTTGGATCACCATACAGACCCAGCACCTGGCTCTTTCAGAAGCATAAGTACATATTGAACCAGAATGAATGATCTGAAAAAAAATACTGAAGATCATCATACATTTTAACCTTCATGTCTTATAAAGTGTCACATTTGAAATTGTTCTGCTTTAGATTTATGGGATTTTGAGCTGTGCTACCATATTTATAATTTAACTATTTATGATCTCCCTGTAGCGAAATTGTATAACTAATGTGATTGGTAGCAGAATAAATATTCCTTTTTACACAAATGAAGCATTTTAAAGGAGAATCAACTTAAATCAGTAAATTACAATAAACTAGAAATGTTGCCGTTAATGGATATTTGTGTGACATTCTGTTGTCTGCTATTTTCATGGAGGAGTTAACATCTTTTAAATAACACATATTAAGTAAACAGGTTTGTTAAAATAATGGACAAAGGAACATCAAAAAAATGTGTTCTGCATTTTCCTGCTAATATCAGCACCTACAAATTCTGACAGTCTCTTTTGTAGTTTATTCAGTCAATACATTATTTCTCCTCAAATTTTCTTACACATTTTAGGTGAGAAATTGTAAGTCATACTACGTAAACAGTTTTGCAAATGCTAATTGGTCTTGGGCACCTTGGCCTCCTCTCCTATAGTACACTCCCTCAATGTACTCCGCTAACTCGGCACGAACCAAGGTTTAAACCTGGGACCTAAAAGCAGAAAATGTTGTACAGCAAATCTGTCGCATCTGAAAATGGGGAAAATAAATACCAGGTTGATATTTTGAATGGCAACCCTTCATTATAACTCGGACCTTTCTGTTCTGTAGTGTTCAGTGCCATATGTTAATGGAGGGCACTCAGTTAATCTTTCAGATATCACACGAGAGTCTGATTTCTTAAAGGAACCAGAAAATAACAATTGATCTTAGTTGGACCAGGCTATAGTGTCTATTAAAAATGTGCAGACACTAGGTGTGATTCTAAGCAGTTGCCAGTGGTGTGAGTCAGTCAAGTGACCACTCAGAGTTCTTGGACAAGATACAAATAGGCAGCAGCCAGTATGTTTGAGCAATAGATCAGATTTATTAAGCTTACAGCGTAATCAATACTTAACATTAGGCGATAGTAACGAATAGCTCGCAGCCCTTGGTTTCTGGAGCCCTTCGGACACCGGCAACGTCGTCGCAGGTCTGTTCCTTATCTTCGCAGCAAATCTCTGTGAAACTGTTCTTTGAGTATCGAGGTTTTAACCCATTCCTTATCAACAGTTCGTTTGGCCAGTGTCCACCTTTTTTAATTGGTTCTAATGGTCAAAATACCATTGTCATTCAGGTTAAGGCTAGTAACCTGGCCACTCCTTTTCCAGTATATTTCCATTAACCCCGTTCCGCTGTCGTGTTATGTTGTTTATAGCTTTTCACCCCATTGGAATTTACTTTATCTCTTTCATTTCTAGCTTCAAGCAGTACAAGGCCTTTCTCGACACCAAGGGCCCAGCCCATTTCAGCGCTGTTTCACTAGTCTTGATGTATCCAGACTATCTCACTTTAATCTACCAGATAAATACCTTAACTTCCATGATCTCTCTTATTTTATTGGAATTTATACTAATTATCCTTTAAATATTGTTGCAATGAGTTTTGTTAAGCGAATTCTAAGTTCTGTTCAGCATTATAATATGTTTTTCTTGGCAATTTAATGATTTGACCTTCACTTGCAGTCTGTGGCTGTTTGTTATCAAAACTTAGTCAAAACTGCTTTTGACTGTCTGCAGCTACATTTTGAACAAGTCTTAGCTTTCTAGTTACCCAGGAGTAATTATGGGTAAAATTATTTGGTCAATGGCTACACTTAAAGTTATACATATATGATTCTCATCTACTAAATATCAGCTTTTCGTACAGTGGCATAGGTAGAAACCTGTCAAAAGGCCTGCTTTCTTGGACATTCATTATCATATTACAGTATCAGTATTGCAATCTGAAACCACATTACAATGTTTTAAGGGTTCCTGCTAAAATTACAGAATGTTCCAAGTGGTGTTCCCCAGGGATATGTACTGGGGCTTCAGTTTTTTTACCATAGAATCATACAGCACAGAGGCCATTCAGTTCACCGTGCCTGTGCTGGCTCTTCGACAGAGCTATCCAATTAGTCCCACTCCCCCGCTCTCTTCCCCATAGCCCTGCAAAATTTTCCCTTTCAAGTGTATATATACAATTTCCTTTTTAAAAGTTACTACTGAATCTGCTTCCACCACCCTTTCAGACGATGCATTCCAGACCATAACAACTCACTGCGTTTAAAATAAAAACTCCTCATCCCTTTGGTTCTTTTGCCAATTATCTTAAATCTGTGATGCGGAGATACCGGTGTTGGATTGGGGTGGACAAAAGTGAGAAGTCGCACAACACCAGGTTATAGTCCAACAGTTTTATTTGAAATCACAAGCTTTCGGAGCTGCTGCTCCTTCGTCAGGTGAAGTGAAGAATACAAATCGGCAAAGCATATATAGACGGAGAACAATGCCTGTGCAGCGTACAATGTCAGACGACTACAGTTGATCTTTCTGACTGCCTTTTATCACACCTCGGCAGAGAGACAATCAAGTCAGTCAGGAAGGCATTATATCAAAGACATGGCAAAATACAACTAAGTTATCACAGATTTAAGATAATTTAAATCTGTGTCCTCTGTTTACCGACCCTCTTGTTGGTGGAAACAGTTTCTCCTTATTTATTCAATCAAATCCCTTCATAATTTTGAACACCTCCTATTAACTCTCCACTTAACCGTCTCTGCTCTAAGGAGAACAATCCCAGCTTCTCCCATCTCTCCATATAACTAAAGTACCTCATCCCTGGTACCATTCTAGTAAATCTCCTCTGCACCCTCTCCAAGGCCTGGCATCTTTCTTAACATCCTTATCAACTTGTCCTGCCACCTTCAAAGATTTGTGTATGTGAACAAATGTAATATATACATGATAAAGGGCTAGAGAGTTGTATGTCAAAGTTTGCAGCTGACACTAAAGTAGAAGACATAGTAAGTTGTGTAGATGGAAACAGGACGTTACAAAGGGACACAGACAGATGAGTGGGCAAAATTATGGCAGATGGAGTTCAAAGTGAGGGAGTGTGAGGTTATTCAACTTGGATCCGAGAAAGACAAATCAGAATATTTTCTTAATTGTGAGAAACTAGGAGCTGTGAAGGACCAAAAGGATTTAAGTGTCCATGTACACAAATCACTAAAAACTGGTGCACAGGTACAAAAAAAATCAAAATGTCTGATGGAACGTTGGTCTTTATCTTGAGGGTTGTAATACAAAAGTGAGGAAGTGATGCTTCAGATATACAGAGCCTGGTCAGATCCCATCTGGAGTACTGCGCTCATCAGGAAAGATATTGGCTTTGGTGGGGGCTGGTGGTTACAGCAGAGAGTTATCAGAATGATACTGGGGCTTAAAGGGTTAAATTATGCAGACTGGCTGCATTAACTTGGTTTGTATTCCCTTGACTTTAGATGGTTGAGGGATGATCTAATCAAGATGTTCAACATGATGAAGGGATTCAATAGGATAGATACAGAGAAACTATTTCCTTCGGTGGGGGAATCCAGAACTAGGGGACATATTCCAAAAGCTACAGCTAGGCTAGTTAGCAGTGAAATCAGGGAGCACTTTTCACACAAAGTAGAAATCTGGAATTCTCTCTCTCTAAAAGGCTGTGGATGCTGGGTGAATTGAAATTTTCAAGATTGAAATTGATAAGAGTTTTGTTAGGTATGGATATCAAGGAATATGAAGACAAGGTGGGTAAATGGGGCTGAGGTACAGATCAGCCAGGATCTAATAGAATGACAGAACAGGCTCAAGGGGCTCCATGGCCTACTTCTCTTCCTATGTTCCTTGTAAGAAGATGTTATCCTATAAAAATCTTGGAGATTTTTTTCTTTTTCTCGCCCTATTTTCTTCCCTTGCACATGTAACCTGGCATTGCATGTCAGAAGATAATGCATTATGATAATGAATGTCCAAGGCAAGCCTATTGTCAGGTGTCTCTCCATGCCACTCTGTAACAAGATGTTGCTTTACAGTGACTTGGGGAAGAGTCTTGCCATATAATTTTTACTTACTTCCTGTTTGGGATTTTGCAGTGAAAAGGGTATGTGCAATATATATGATCTAAAGACAGATGTGCTCTGTCTATAGAAAATAATACTGTTGTAGTGAGATGTCTGTATACATCTACCCTTGGGTTGACAAATTACATCTACCCCTGACCTTGAATGGCACCACCATCAATAAGTCCCCAACCATCAATATCTTGGGAGTCATCAATCACCTGCGATCTCTTCTACCTAGAAGGACAAGGGCAGCAGAACACCATCACCTTCAAGTTCCCCTCCAAGTCACACACCATCCTGACTTAGAAGTATATCGCTGATCCTTCATCGTTGCTGGGTCAAAATCCTGGAACTCCCTCCCTAACAGCACTGTGGGAGTACCTTCACCACATGGACTGCAGCGGTTCAAGAAGGCGGCTCACCACCACCTTCTCAAGGGCAATTAGGGATGGGCAATAAATGCCGGCCTTGCCAGTGATGCCCACATCCCGTAAACGAATATAAAAAAAAAAACCAGAAAACCTGACCCAGCATATTACTACCATGGAGCAGGGCACAAGCTGGATACACTACAGTGAGTGGTTTATCTCGTGACCCCTTAAAGCCTATCCACCATCTAAAAGGCTTAAGTCAGGACTGTGATTGAATAGTCGCACCACTCGCCTTGCTCGGTGCAGCTGCAACAACATTCAAGAAATTTGATACCATCCAGTTGATTAGTGTCCCTGCTACTGGACTCAAATATCCACTTCTTACACCGCAGTGCGGCTGCAATATGCGAACATCTACAGGATGCACTGTAGCAACTCACCAAGCTTACTTCAGCAGCAACCCCCAGCCCTGCAACCTCTACCACCAAGAAGGACAAGAGCAGAAACGTTATGGGATGACCATCACCTCAAAGTTCCCTCCACGCTGAACACTGTCTTGCCCTGGACATATATTACCATTTGTTCATTGTCACTGGGTAAAAATCCTGAAATTCTTTGAACATCAATGTGAGAGCACCATCACCACAAGGACTGCAATGATTCAAGGAAAAGGCATGCCACTATCTTCTTGGGGAACTAGGGCAGGGCACTAAATATGGACTTGCCAGTGTCATTCAGATCCTGCGAACAAGTAGCATTAGATAGCATAGCAATTAAGCCTGGGGTTTTAAAATGACAGAAGCAGCATTGTAAAGTTTAGAACATAGATAAAACACTTTCTTTTTGAGTTGGAATTAAATATGTTGTTCTATCTCATTTTTCTGCTTCTGTTCTGTCCTCTAGCGCTGACAGAGAAAGTAGCTGAAATGAAGGAACGGAAAGCCAGAGAGTATCGGGTCATGCTGCAGCAATTGTCACTCAGTCCACAGCTGAAAACCATACACATCCCCAGATCAGTGGAGAGAGCACCGTTTCTGCAGGTCTCTGCATTACATGCCTACAATATCCTCCTAAAGCTAACCGATTTGACTTTTTTTTTTCAATCCCATTATCCCAGGCATATTCTTAAAAGTAGCAGATATTGTGCAATCTGCTGTACAGAATATAACATTAGTATAGAAAAATGCTGTTGTCCAATCATATAAGAATGGGTCGTTGAGTATGTATAATTATACAAATATCTCCATCAGTTCAGATCACTCATTTTAGAAACTCAGGAGAAATAAAAAGTCATGTTAATGAAAGATCTGAGTTTTGCTAATGGTGAGTGCTGGGTATCAGGATCTTGGGGAAAGGCCTTGTCCTTCCTGCTGGGTCCTCATGCTGCTGATGGAAACGCTGGTCTTTGCTCCACCTGCCCCATGCAACAGGATAAACAGTCAACCTAATGCCAGACTTTTTGACATTTCTAGAAATAAAGCCTTGCATTTATATAGAGCCTGTCATGACCTCAGGATGTCCCACGGTGGTTTACAGCCAATGAAGTACTTCTGAAGTGTAGTTACTGTTGTAATGTAGGAAACACAAAAGCCAATTTGCGCACAGCAGCGGGTCTAACAGAGTGGGACTAATTGGATAGCTCTTTCAAAGAGCCAGCACAGGCACGATGGGCTGAATTTCCTCCTTCTGTGCTGTATCATTCTATGATTCATACATTTTACTATTCTCTAGTGTACATTGTGTATTTTCTACTGACCAATATTCTCTTTTGCTGAAGCTCCTTTTCTAGGACAGTTGCTTGGTCGGTGGTCACCTTCAGGCAAGTGAAGATATTTGGCCAGATCTTGCTGGAGTGGGGGCATCTCACGGGGCATCTCGTGGTGCCTGCTGTTAGTTAGTCTTTTCTGCACCCTTTGGTTCAAAATTTTTTTTGCATCATAACTTTTTGAAGTGCAAGCTGAAAATAACGTGGCTTAGACAACAGGGCATCTGGGACCTTAGTTAACAGTGGGACCAACAGAATGGTTAAGGAGATAATGAGATTTAAGGATTGCGGAAGAAACCGAGGAATGATCGAGAAGGAAGGTGAATTAGAGTGGGTGAATTAGAATCAAATCAGGTACAGAAAGAGAAATAAAGAGAGGGAAAGGAACGATTGGATTAAGAGAGAGAGAGAAATAAGAGACAGAAAGGAAAAGTAAGAAAAAAAATTTAATTTAAAATTTGACTTTTTAAAATCTCCAACAATTGCTGGAATGAGATTGAACAGTTTAAATTGTTCCCATTCTGGGCCAGAGAGGTTGATTGGCATTGCATTAACAATTATCACGTTAAAAAAGTAATATGCTCTTAATTACAAGGCTTAATTGTCTATGGTGAGTTTAATGGGCAATTAATGTGCAAATCCAGCAAGTTCTTAAAAATAACGGGGAGGCTAAGGATGAGATGCCATTTGTGCAAAGCAAACAGCGGAGCGGTGTAAATTGACCAGCAGGTTCTGGAGATTTGCAACCCATGACGTATCTCTTAATTCCCTGAATTTGTTGTCCGCTTTGCACATTAATAACGGCGTGCATCATTAACACGCCATTATTTCTCCAGCAAGATCTGACCCATTAATTTTTGAGCCTTCACATTGTCTGTCAGCAGGCTGTTTGACCATGGGAAGCATCTTGGCCAATCCTAATCCTGTCCTTGTCCAACATCTCCACACGTGCACACTTCTAGCATGGCTTACTGGATAACAGAAGCAGAACTGTGGCTGATTTTTTTTTTACTCTCTGTCCCAACCCTGTGTCACTGAGGCCAGTCTTGGCACTCCTACCATTGTGCTGGCTGAGATCAGCTAACCCAACACATACCAGGAATCAAAACTTGAATCTTGTTGATCTGAATGGTTCAGCTACTCACTGGATAATCTCAGTGAGCCATCAGTGGAGTCTTCAGTCTACATTGTTAGCAATGTGTGTTAGTTAGCCCTATGGGAAATACAGCCTTCATTGTTTACAAGACAAATGCATTTAAACTCAGTTCTTTTAACTTCTGATTGGAAGCACAGTATCACCTTTTTCAACTTCAACCAAACTATTTCTATAATTTTTTTTTTTAAAGATTACAAAGATTCAAAAAAAGCAGAATTGGCAGCTGTAAAACATAAAACTTCAAACCTTCTTGCTTTTGTGCAACAATAGTTTCCTTTATTAACAGCTGCCTCTTTTTATGCTCATTAGTTCATCAAAAGAATGAAGACTGTAGGTTTCTGCAGTGGCTGACTGCTTATAACTTGTGACTAACATCTACTGCATTGCAGTGGATACCTAATTAGAAAACAGGAATGTATTCCTAGAAAAGGCAAAGGAAAATCTGCAGGACTGGAAGTGCTGAGGAAGCTGAGGTATAAGGAACACTGCTTTTCAGTTTTTTTGGCATTAACTTTCTAAGCTTGCAGAATGACTTCATCCATTTTAATGAGCTTACTTTTAACATGAATAACTCCACAAGCCTAGCAACCCATTCAATGCTATGTCTGTGAAAGTGCCAATCTTCAGCATTCTCGGTAAACAAAATAGACTTCATGGTTTGTGCCAAGTAACCTTGATGTATTCAGATTGATTTGGACAATATTTTCTAAATCCAGTGACTATTGATGGTCTTTTGTGTAAATTCAATGTGTTCTCATATCACAATGCATTCTTTTAAAATATACTGCAAGTTATAAAAAGTCAGTTAATTTCCTACACTTTTATCAGCTAAAGGATATGTGTTATTTATTTGTGGGTGCTTCGAGAACAGCACAATAGCTCCAGTCCAGTGACGTCAAATGGTTGCACTATTTGCACAAATTCATATTCATGTTAAAAGTGTCAGCCTTGGCTCAGTGGCAACACTTTCACCTCTGAGTCAGAAGGATGTGATTTCATAGTTGCACTCTGGAACCTGAGCACATAATCCAGGCTGACTCTTCAGTGCAGTGCAGAGGGAGTGCTGTATTGTTGGAGGGGCTATCTTTCAGATGAGATATTAAACCGAGGCCCAGCCTGCTTGCTCAGGTGGACATAAAAGATCCCATGGCACTGTTCAAACAAGAGTAGGGAGTTGTCTGGTCGAAAGGTATCCCTCAACCAACACCATAAAAATAGATTAACTGGTGCTTTATCCCATTGTTGTTTGTGTGACCTTGCTGTGCACAAATTGGCTGCTGTTTTTTGTCTACATAACAACAGTCACAACACTTCAAAAGTAATTCATTGGCTGTGAAGCATTTTGGGACATCCTGAGGATGTAAAAAGTGCTATATGACTGGATGCTCTTTCTTTATATATTTTAATTTTGACCAATTTTTTTATATATATATAATAGCGGACTTGGAGTGTATGAAAAATCTGTAAAACTGTAGCACAAGAAGTAGTAACACTTGTGGAGTATATTTCCATACTATCCATCCAGTTATTGTTTTATAATACACTAGATGATTTGCTGGGGAGTGGTGTGTAGGTGTAATGATTAACTGCTGACCTACCCAATCCCTTTCAGGACCTTTGCTCAAGTACACCTGTGGCAAAGTTGTCTAAATAGGTCCTGAGGTCAGTTGGAAACTATTGTTGCTTTTGAAAGTTTCTTTGGATTGGCAGCTGCTTAGCTCCTCCTTGTTATCTCAATCTCTCCACATTGTTATATCTCAATCAGAAAAAACAGCAGGAGATAACTGACTTTTTTAAAGAATTGTTCAGTTGATGATTTGTTGTTTGATGCCAAGTGCAATATCTGGAGTGTAACAGTGCTTTCGAAGCTTTTGCGTAAACTAGTGAATTTCCTGTTGCCTTACAGTTAGTGGAAGAAATGGTACATCTTTTAGCTGTTTTTTGTAACAGGCCGAGAGGTGTTATAATGCCATCAAGTAAGAATGTCAGACATTACCCATTGATGTCAACGTACTCAAGGCTGACGAAGTTACCAGCTCAAGGATTTTTAAATCTCTATATAGTCTTCCACTTTTACTGTTCATTTCATATTTTCTACCACCAATGTTTTATGTTATGTTTGGTTCACCTCGAGATGTACCAGCACCACATGACAGGAAACAAGACATGGTTTTTTTTGTAGGTTGGTGACACTATAGACAACAACTTCCTTCTCATCCTTTCTCCACCATAGTGAGAAGTCGCATAACACCAGGTTATAGTCCAACAGCTTTATTTGAAATCACAAGCTTTCGGAGCGCTGCTCCTTCGTCAGGTGAAGGAGCAGTGCTCCGAAAGCTTGTGATTTCAAATAAAGCTGTTGGACTATAACCTGGTGTTGTGCGACTTCTCACTTTTGTCCACCCCAGTCCAACACCAGCATCTCCACATCATTTCTCCACCATGACAGAGAAACTGCTGGTGATATGAGCTTGCAGTCTAAGCTGACACTCTATTGGAATGCAGCATTATTGAAAGTGTGATCCTTCAGGTGAGGTGATAAACCACATCTGCCTGCTTCAAGTGTATGATTAAAAAGCCCACGGCACTATGCATAGAACAGCAGGCAGTTCTCCCGGTGTCTGGGTCAACATTCTTCATATAAGAATGGGTAGTAGAGGATGTATACCACCAAAAACAGATTAATTGCTCATACATTCTTATTGCTGGTTGTAGCATCTTGCTGTGCACAAAATTGCTTCCACATTTGCTTACATAATAATCACTGCACTTCAAAAGTAATTCATTGGATGTGGAACACTAAGAGGTTCCCGAGAGACACAAGGTGCTATATAAATGCACGTTTTTTGTTCTATATACAAGGACAGTAGCAATACACATTCAGAGGGAAATAGTCCTTCTGCATATGTTCACCACTATTTTACTTTTTGTTAACGGACAAAAGCAATGTGAACCTGAATTGATCCAAATTGAACAGAATTTGGACATTTGTTGTGTATTAATTCAAAATTGCCTATTTTGGGATACTTGGGTACTCCTGGTTTATTATGTATTCATTTCAATAACAATTTACAGACACACTGGAAAAGAGTTATGAGGTCTTTTTTTATGGTGGTTAGTAGTTAAAGCCGTTAACATATTGATATCTGTATTCCAGCATCCAGGCTTGAAAACAGGGCAGAAGCGATATCTATATAGTATTGCTAACATCTACAGCACAGATCACATGCACAGGCTGATGCAGAGACAGTACTTAAGCATGTTGCAACATCGTAGCCAGCTTGGTAAGTAGCAAACATTTCATGATAATTAACAAACACTTCTTGCTATATTATCTTTAACTTTTTATGTCAAAGTTTGAACAAAATCATTTGAGGTAGCTTAAGTTGCAGATGAGACAAAACTTGGAAGGATAGTGATAGACTTCAAGGAGGACATAGACAGGCTGGTGGAATGGGCGGACACGTGAAATTTAACGCAGAAAAGTGCAAAGTGATACATTTTGGTAGGAAGAACAAGGAGAGGCAATATAAACTAATAGGTACAATTCTAAAGGGGGTGCAGGAACAGAGACCTGGGGGTATATGTGCACAAATTGTTGAAGGTGGCAGGGCAGGTTGAGAAAGTGGTTAAAAAACATACGGGATCCTGGGCTTTATAAATAGAGGCAGAGTACAAAAGCAAGGAAGTTATGATGAACCTTTTATAAAACACTGGTTTGGCCTCAACTGGAGTATTGTGTCCAATTCTGGGCACTGCACTTTAGGAAAGTGAAGGCTTGAGAGGGTGCAGAAAAGATGTACAAGAATGGTTCCAGGGATGAGGGACTTCAGTTACGTGGATAGACTAGAGCAGAGAAGCTTGAGAGGAGATTTGATAGAGGTGTCAGAATCATGAGGGGTCTAGACAGAGTAGAGAGAGAGAAACTGTTCCCATTGGCAGAAGGGTCGAGAACCAGAGGACACCAATTTAAGGTGATTGGCAGAAGAACCAAAGGCGACTTGAGGGAAAACTTTTTTACGCAGTGAGTGGTTATGGTCTGGAATGCACTGCCTGAAAGGGTGGTGGAGACAGGTTCAATCATGGCTTTTAACAGGGAATTGGATAAGTACCTGAAGGAAAAATATTTGCAGGGCTACGGGGAAAGGACGGGGGAGTGGGACAAGCTGAAGTGCTCTTGCAGAGAGCTGGCACGGGCTCGACAGGCTGAATGGCCTCCTTCTGTGTTGTAATGATTCTATGAGTATTGGACTTTACTGTCTCTCTTGAATAGTATACAGTTATCTGGCATTTGTGCAAGCAAAAATGATTTGAGTTGAGAGAATGAGAAAGAAATGCAGAAGACTAAGGTAGAGGAGGGAGTAGAAAGCAAGGAAGATTCCAATTCAAGACTAAGGAATATTTGAACTTAATTGAAGAATAATCATAATTATGGAAGAACTGAGTTTAGGAGTTGGGAAAGTGAATTGTCTAGGACCAATGTTTACCATTAAACTGCTTTACAGTGGGTGAATTGCACAACTGTGAGCATATCTCTGAAGTGGAGCTCCATCTTAGCTAAGAGTAGGAAGATTGGAAGAGTTTGTGTCTTCTATAGTGAAGTAGCTAGGAGAAGTCCACAACTGAGTTTTACCCTTCAATTGATGTAGAATAGTGTTGTAGCTTGGAAGTGGAGCTATAATTAACATTTAATGTAATTTTAATAACCTGAATACCCAATTAGTTTGATCATTTATTCTCATTTATCCATATCAGGGTATATAACCCCACATGAATGTCAGAAGTACACCAATTATCTCATAAAACAGTCCCAAAAAGAAACATGGATGCAAAGCAGTAGCAGGTCATCAACATCTCAAAGCTCTGTAAAGCAGTCACCACCATTACAGCCTGGAGGACCAATTTCCCTCCCCATGATAAGGGACAGCAGCCAGAGGTTTGTGTATTTTACATTAATTTTGCTTCACTTTGACTTTCCTCCTCTGTTGTTTATCTAACTCCAAGGAATGTTCACAACTAAGAACTAGTGGTTGAAATGTTGAGTAATTATTATACATAGTATTGGCCTGTTAGTCCAGATATTGATTAAAAAGTGCCCACTCTGGAATCCATCATTAAGGAAGTGGTAACAGGGCACTTAGAAAATCATATGATTAGGCAGAGTCAGCATAGTTTTATGAAAGGGAAATAGTGTTTAACAAATTAGAGTTTTTTAAGGATGTAACTAGCAGGGTAGATAAAGGGGAACCAGTGGATGTAGTATATTTGGATTTCCAAAAGGCATTCGATAAGGTGCCATATAAAAGCTTGCTACATAAGATAAGGGCTCATAGGGTTGGGGGTAATATATTAGCATGGATAGAGGATTGGTTAACAGACAGAGAGAGTGTAGGAACAAACTCATCATTTTTCCGGTTGGCAGGCTGTAACTAGTGGGGTGCCGTAAGGATCAGTGCTTGGGCCTCAGTTATTTACAATCTATATTAATGACTTAGATGAAGGGACTGAGTGCAATGTATCCAAGTTTGCTGACAATACAAAGCTAGGTGGGAAAGTAAGCTGTGAGGACACAGCCTGCAAAGGGATATAGACAGGTTAAGGTGAGTGAGCTATAAGGTGGCAGATGGAGTATAATGTGAGGTTATTCGTTTTGGTAGGAAGAATAGAAAAAAATACTTTAAATGGTGAGAAACCATTAAATGTTGGTGTTCAGAGAGATTTAGGTGTCCTCGTACATGAAACAGTTAGCATGCAGGTACATCAAGCAATTAGGAAGGCAAATGGCATGTTGGCCTTTATTGCAAGGGGGTTGGAGTACAAGAGTAAGGAAGTCTTACTAAATTTGTACAGGGCTTTGGTGAGACCACACCTGAAGTACTGTGCACAGTTTTGGTCTCCTTATTGAAGAAAGGATATACTTGCCTTAGAGGCGGTGCGACAAAGGTTCACGAGTGATCCCTGGAATGAGAGATTGAGCCTATACTCTCTGGAGTTTAGAAGAATGAGAGGTGATCTCATTGAAACACAAAAGATTGAGGGGGATTGACAGGGTAGATACTGAGAGGTTGTTTCCCCTGGCTGGAGAGTCTACAACTAGGGGGTATAGTCTCAGGAGAAGGGATCAGCCATTTTAAGACTGAGATGAGGAGGAATTTCTTCACTCAAAAGGGTTGTGAATCTTTTGAATTCTCTACCCGAAAGGGCTGTGGATGCCGAGTCGTTGAGTACATTCAAGGCTGAGATACATAGATTTTTGGACTCTATGGGAATCAAGGGATATGGAGATTGGGTGGGAAAGTGGAGTTGAGGTCAAAGATCAGCCATGATCTTATTGAATGGCGCAGCAGGCTCGAAGGACTGTATGGCCTACTCATGCTCCCAGTTCTTATGTTCACTAGGTTGAAAGTGAGAATGTTACACATTTCATGTGTGCCTTTGATATTCTCTCAGGTACCGCAGTATTGGTTACTTGTGCAAATGGTCTGAGTGCCTCATATTCAGAAGTGTGCCTGAACTGCCCAATATCTAGTTATATAACATTGCCCAGGCTTGTAACCTTAGGACCCTCGTGATCTGAACTAGAGATTGTGTCTTTCACACATGTCCTCTGTCAACCAAAGTGATTATCTCCTCTTCCAAGTGTATATTCTCAACAGACATCTGCTAGGCTCAAGTGAACAGAATTATCCCCCACTAAAATATGTGGTAATTTGTTAAGCCATCTGCGAAAAGATGACTATTGTGGATATTAAACAATCATTTACAACAGCAAGGATAGTTGGCTCATTATCACATCACACACCCCCTCCAACCCCGTCTCAGTTTAAAAAAAAAACTCTTTAAAACACCGTATTTAAACATAACTTCCTCCCAAAACATCTCCGTACAGGAAACAAAGTGATTAAATATTCCCAAAAATAACCGCTTACAAGAAAGTCCGTCATTGGTCCATATCCCTCCCCTATTAAACTGTTTAACAAACTTCTTGAACACAATGCAATGCTCAATACAGCAATGGAAATATAAAGTTTTTTCACCATCTCCAGCTGTGTGAACAGAATGAGAGTTAAACTCAAAAGATTTGTGTATCTGATCCTTTTAAACTTGGAGGCTTGAAATATATAGGTCCACATTTGCACTCGGGTCTATCAGTCACCCTCCACCAGTATGAGTTGCCTCAAAATCATTTAATGTTAACATTTACAGGGAGCTGTGGAGATCCGCAAGTAATCCAAGATGCAAGAACTCTTTATAGTTGAATAAATATGTAGCACAAGGTACAGGTGTTTAAAATTAGTTAATTCAATACTTGTTGATAACTTTTACCAAAAGTAATGTACTTGTTAGGAATTCACAGCAACATTAGTGATAACTTTTGTTGCACTTTCAATTGTAATGGAAGATTTTCAAAACTTAAACAGCTTCATCATATTACCCTTCACTTACTGTAGCTTTTTGGATTGTAGAAATAGAAGTCTCGCAACAAATAACAGAATATAATCGGAGCTATAACCTTGACAAAATGAGAGATCTGGGCAAATAACCACTGAGCAGACACGAGTCCATCAATATCCAAACGGAATCTAAATGTACTGAAATAATAGGGACCAAAGTATTTAAATCAGTGGGATTAGTTTTGGATTGCTGCAGCAAAGATCCAGCACAGACACGATGGGCCAAATGGCTTCTTTCTGTGCTGTAAATTTCTATGGCTCTATGCTGCTGTCTTCACGGTTCCTATTTTTAAAGGCAAAAATTGCCTACATAAAATAGTTCATTGTAACTGAAGCACTTAGACTTTTCAGAGGGACATGAGGTGCTGTATAAATGTAAGTCTTTCTTTTAAAAGTACAATTTTCTAATACTACAGGTTGCATTCTGGAGCCCCAACCAAAATAAACTTTAAGGCTAAAAGAGCCCATGTTCAGCTCAATCAAAGTGAACAAATCCAAAAGGTAAGTACCTGTAGTCATTCAAAGAAAATGCTGTTTAAGAAAATGTATAAAATTGTCCAAAATGTCAACACTCTTATCCCATTAGCACAAATAGATGCATTACACACTGGGTAGAAGGTGACAATTCACTCAAATCGAGTACCACTTGTTTTGCATAAATTGCAATCATTGCTCCAGTATAATGCAACTCAGCAAGATCTATATTTACACGGTAGAGGAGATGATACTTGAAAGCAGGATAAACTCATTTGTTTTATTTGTTATAATTGCCATATACATAACAGCTCTCCTGTCCAAATGGCTTACAGATCTTAAGTGCTATATATATACACACACACAACCAGTATCAGTGCTTCTTGACAGATCGTGGGGGTTGGCAAAATACCAGTCATCGTCCCTTGAAGCTATATTTAGGTAGGCAATTTTTCTTGTATAACAAGACAATGAAGCTCCTATAATCAAAAGTGTGAAAACATTTTAGCAAAGTTTTAAAATCTTGCTCTTATGTAATATTTCACTATCAGACAAAAGTTAGTCCAACTTGAATCCTCACCTCCCTAAACAAGAACATAAAATTTAATTTGTAGAAATTCTATTATTAGCATGTAAACCTGCTTTAGCTGTTGGCTTCCCTTCCAGTATAAAATAGAAATAAAGCTGCCTCCTGGCACAGCAAGTGGTGTACCAATACACTGGACCTTAAGTCCCAACATTGCAAGTTCTGTATCTCAGCAAGGCATTTTTTTTTTGGGGGGGGGTGGTGGAAGAGAAAGAGAAGCAGGGATGCTGAGCAGAGGCAGGAGCAATTTTCCTGCAAGAAGTAAAAGGAAATGAGTGCACCTGCCATCACAGGTTACTCCCTCATCACCTAGCAAACTCTTTAGCTGATAATGCCACGTGGCTAGCAGGAGAGCCACATCACGTTGAAGCAAGAGGCAGCATCCAGGATATTCTGGAATGGCTGACAACAGGCATTTACCGTCACTTTTTTGCCAAATTACTACATAAAACAGTTTTGATGTTGTTGGCTGGTTTCTTTGAGTTTGGGAGTTTGAGTGGGGAAGACTACACACTCCAATGTGATTTTTTTCTCTTTTTGGACCTAAGGTCAGTAATCAAATTGATAGTAACTTTACATCTAACAAGGGCCAGTAAAATCTCAGTGAAAAGGTAGTTCAGAAATTTGAAGTCTGTGCGATTTAACAGATTTGGCCTTAATGTTTCATATAGTCATGGCTGATGTGTTAAGCACACCATTCTGCTAAGTTCACAGATCAAAAGGTTAGTTCTTACAATAAATTGTACATACATTAAATTTAGTTTTAATGTTACAGTTTTAGTATACACAGCTTGAATACATGTTTTGTTTTGCAAGAATTTCAAAATATAAACTGTAGTGTTTCCTTAGAAATGATTACTATGGAGTCTGTTCACAATTCAACAGAAGAGGATGAAGAACAACTGGTGGATTCTATAAGTTCCATATCAGAAGATAAAATCAGAACAAGCTAGCCAAGAATCAAGAGGAAAAAAAGAGTACAAAGAAGAAAATTGAACACTAAAGTTCCCAAAATATTACCTCTGAGCTCTGCAGCCCTATTTTAATAGAGATGGCTGTTGTTTTACACAGTCAGAACATAAAACATTGTAAAGTAGTTCATTGGGAGTATTTTCCACAAGAAATCAAGACCATAAGCTTGACTGAACATAGCAAAATATTGATCATCATAGTCACATTTTTTCTAAATGTATGCAAATCTAAATATATTGGTCAGAAACAATTGCTGTATGTAGTCTTGGAACTATTTAAATACAACACATTAAAATATAATCTTGATAGAAATTCAGCAACATCCATTAAGTTTTAGAGCAGGTTGTTTAAGTTTGCAGACTTCAGTGTATACTTTGTATTGTTGAATTGCTGTGTCCAAACCTTATTAAAATATTTAAGCCACAGGGTATCTATGCAATTGGCACTCATTCTATACTTAATGTATTACCACTTGAATATTTTATGACATTCTTTTTCCAACGGATATCTCAGCACAGAATCAATAAAAAGCAGGTTCAAATCCCAGTTTCTACTGGTATTACCCCCACTCTGCTTTGTCTTGAAGCCAGTTAACTATCCATTCTGTTGCTTGTCCCCTGACTCTGCATGCTCGGACCTTATTCATTAATCTATTGTGGTACCTTGTCTCAAGCCTTTTGGAAATCTAGATAAATTACACCTACTGATTTACCCTTGTCTACTCTCTAGCTCTTCAAGATGTGGAGATGCCGGTGTTGGACTGGGGTGGACAAATGTGAGAAGTCGCACAACACCAGGTTATAGTCCAACAGGTTTATTTGAAATCACAAGCTTTTGGAGCGCTGCTCCTTCGTCAGGTGAAGTGAAGAGATACATATAGGCACAGCATATATAGTCAGAACACAGCCAGATGATTACAGTTAATCTTTCCAACTGCCCTTTATCACACCTCGGCAGAGAGATAATCATGGCAATCAAAGGTGTGGATGGTGTCCAAACAGGTCAGTCAGCAAAACATTACATCAAAGACAATGTGGCAGATGCTGGGGTCTGTATGGAAAACAGTATGGCACAACAATCGCCAGGCAGGAGTGTTCCCTCCCAGTCGGGGAACACTTCAGCAGTCAAGGACATTCAGCCTCCGATCTTCGGGTAAGCGTTCTCGAAGGCGGCCTTCGAGACACACGACAACGCAAAATCGTCGAGCAGAAACTGATAGCCAAGTTCCGCACCCATGAGGACGGCCTCAACCGGGATCTTGGGTTCATGTCACGCTACATGTAACCCCACCTGACGTAGAGTCATCCAGACGCGAGTCGTCGTTGGCTTGTTCTCTACACAGATGCGGCCGGACCTGCTGTGATTTCCAGCAAAAAAAGTTTGTTTTCCATACAGACCCCAGCATCTGCCACATTGTCTTTGATGTAATGTTTTGCTGACTGACCTGTTTGGACACCATCCACACCTTTGATTGCCATGATTATCTCTCTGCCAAGGTGTGATAAAGGGCAGTTGGAAAGATTAACTGTAATCATCTGGCTGTGTTCTCTGACTATATATGCTGTGCCTATATGCATCTCTTCACTTCACCTGACGAAGGAGCAGCGCTCCAAAAGCTTGTGATTTCAAATAAACCTGTTGGACTATAACCTGGTGTTGTGCGACTTCTCACATTTATCTCTTCAAAGAATTCAATGAGGTTGGTCACTTTACTAGATTTTAAATGATCATCCTGAGTAAAAAAATTTAGATCAATTTTAAATTTACTTTTCAATCAAAACCTCTCCAGTCCTAACCCTGAACCCACACCTCTCCCTCTCGTTTCATCTCATGCGGTCTCCAAGCTCATCTTATCTACAAGACCCAACTCCTGCTCCCTTGACCCCAGTGGCACTACTGATCAACAAACTTCCTTTTGTAGCCCCCATGCTAGTCAACCAATTTTCAGACCCCTCTAGTTAAACTGATGAAACAGTAAATTTCAATATCAATATTTTCCCACAAATTTCAAGATTGTTAGGGGGGGGGGGAGAGAAGTTAGATACCTTTCTACAAGTGTAAAATATATTTTCAAAAACCAAGTGAATGAAGATGTATCTTCCCCAATGGCTGTGTGATTTTAACTAGCAAGTAGCTAGGCCATACAAATCAGGAAGGGCCCAGGTTAGAGTCATGGTCTCTGCTGAGATGGGAAGAGACTAAAAAAAAGTTAGCCATGGTTCTTGCTCTTGATCACTATACAGCAATACAAGAGGGCATAACTTGGCTCATCTGTACTGCCTCCCAAGTCACGTCGCCTCCTGACACTCGTAAAGGCTCATACGTTAATAATGGCCATTGCGGCAAGGTACCAGAGGATGAACAGTGGCCATGGTACCACACCCTAGCAGAGTCAACACCTTCAAGGGAGGTGATAATTATCAAGAAAATAGAAGTGAAAACATGCACTTCAAAGCCTTTATCCTTAAGTCCTACTTGTCAATGCCATTACTTTAAATCAAAATCAGCAATGGATGGAGAAACCAATATATTACAATACACAAGTTCCAGAGTGTTAAACCCGGAAAGTAACTTTTAACCTTCAACCTCTGTCAAGGACCAGAGCAATTTAATTTAGATCAACAGATTTAGTTAATTACACAGAGCTATAAATTAATCCATACTTGGGTTATAGATAATTAGATTCCAAGGTATAGATTAGCCAAGAAGAGTTAATAGGAAAATACAAACAGATTATAAACTAATTCATGAAGTATGTCATAAAAAGATTGAGAAATGCACAAGTATTCCGTTACATTTCAATTCATTCATTTTCTTCAGCAAAATAGAAAACACAATTACATAATGCCAAGCACTTGAAATAACATTTATTAGAGTCTTTGGGAAGGCAGACAAACATTTTACATGGAACAGCAGGGTTTCAAACAAAGGCAGAAACAAAAACCTATGGCTAAGAATTTCATGCATATTAATTACATGATACACTACTCCATTACTGTAAGCATTGAAAGGAAATATTTACAGGACTGAAAACCCTCAGTAATTGAAGAATGTGGCACCTTTTTCAGCAAGGATCTAAACTAACCTTACATCAGTGCGTGCAATAAAGTTCAATATAGTTCCTCTCATATTGCTGGAATAGTTAACTAGTACTAGTGGAGATAAAACTTACAATTCACGTATATAATACATTTAAAGACTTGTTAACTTGATCAAGGAAAAAGACTCAAAAGGAAAAAGGAATGAAACTGTAAAAAAGCAGCCATGACAAATTTAGGATTTTTTGTATTCAATTCGTTCTACTTTTACATCATCAGAAATCAGCTGATAAACATAAGTGACTACTGTGGATGCCTGAATGTCCATCAATACGAATGAAGGGATGATATTACTGGAAAGGAGAAAAGACAAACTGGTTAGTTTCTACATAAACGAGTTATAACATTAGTTTCTTTAAACTATGGTCACTATGTAGCAAAACTGGTGTTGATATTGTGCCTGATTACACCTTGGGACATTCCAAAGCTCTTCACGTACACAGAACTGTTTTAAAGTGCAGTCAGAAGTAGCCAAATATGGCAGTCATTTTAACATAGCAATGTCCCACAAACAACAGTGAACATAAGACGTAGGAGCAGGTCATTTGGCCCCTCGAGCCTGCTCCGACATTCAATAAGATCATGGCTGATCTGATCTTGGCCTCAACTCCACTTCCCTGCCCGCTCCCCATAACTCACTTATCTTTCAAAAATCTGTCCCTTAAATATATTCAATGACCCAGCCTCCACAGCTCTCTGGAGAAGAGAATTCCAAAGATTCACGACCCTCAGAGGAAAAATTCCTCCTCATTTCCAATTTTAAAGGGTGCCCCCTTATTCTGAAATTAAGGCCCCTAGTTCTAGATTCCCCCACGAGGGGAAACATCCTCTCAGCATCTACCCTGTCAAGCCCCTTCAGAATCTTATGTTTCAATAAGATCCCCTCTCATTCTTCTAAACTCCAATGAGTATAGGCCCAAGTGCTCAACCTTTCTTAAGATAACCCCTTCATCTCTTCAACCTTCTCGGAACTGCCTCCAATGCAAGTATACCCTTCCTTAAATAAGGAGACCAAAACTGTAAGCAGTACTCCCAAGTGTGGTCTCACTAACGCCCTATACAGTTGTAACAGGACTTCCCTACTTTTATACTCCATTCCCTTTGCAATAAAGGCCAACACTCCATTTGCCTTCCTAATTACTTACTGTACCTGCATGCTAACTTTGTGATTCATGTACAAGGACCCCCAGATCCCTCTGTACCTCAGCATTTTGTAATCTCTCCCCATTTAAATAATAATTTGCTTTTTTATTTTTCCTACCAAAGTGGATAACCTCGCATTTTCCCACATTAAACTCCATCTGCCAGATTTTTGCCCACTCACTTAGCCTATCTATATCCCTTTGGAGATTCTTTGCGTCCTCCACACAATTTGCTTTCCCACCTATCTTTGTATCATCAGCAAATTTGGCTACATTACACTCAGTCCCTTCATCCAAGTCATTAATATAGATTGTAAATAGTTGAGGCCCCAGCATCGATCCCTGCGGCACCCCACTAGTTAGAGTTTGCCAACCTGAAAATGACCCATTTATCCCGACTCTGTTTTCTGTTAGTTAGCCAATCCTCTATCCATGCTAATATATTACCCCCAACCCTGTGAGCTCTTATCTTGTGTAGTAACCTTTTATGTGGCACCTTATCGAATGCCTTCTGGAAATCCAAATACACGACATCTACTGGTTCCCCTTTATCCACCCTGCTTGTTACATCCTCAAAGAACTCCAGCAAATTTGTCAAACATGATTTCCCTTTCATAAAACCATGCTGACTCTGCTTGACAATATTATGATTTTCTAAATGTCCTGCTATCACTTTCTTAATGATGGACTCCAGCATTTTCCCAATGACAGATGTTAGGCTAACTGGTTGATAGTTGCCTGCTTTCTGTCTCCCTCCTTTCTAAAATAGGGGCGTTACATTTGCGGTTTTCCAGTCCGCTGGTACCTCTCCAGAATCCAGAGAATTTTGGTAGATTACAACCAATGCATCCACTATCTCTGCAGTCACCTCTTTTAAGACTCTAGGATGCACACCATCGGGTCCAGGGGACTTGTCCACCTTTAGTCCCATTAGTTTGCCTAGTACTTTCTCTCCAGTGATAGTGATTGTTTTAAGTTCCCCCCCCCCCCCCATAGCCCCTTGATTATCCATTATTAGGATGCTTTTAGTGTCTTCTACCGTGAAGACCGATACAAAATATTTGTTCAAGGTCTCTGCCATTTCCCGGTTTCCCATTATTAATTCCCCTCGACTCAACCTCTAGGGGACCAATGTTTACTTTAGCTACTCTCTTCCTTTTTATATACCTGTAGAAGATCTTACTGTCTGTTTTTATATTTCTTGCTAGCTTATTCTCATAAGCTATCTTCTCTCTCTATCATTTTTTTTTAGTCGTCCTTTGCTGCTTTTTAAAAATTTCCCAATCCTCTGGCCTTTCACTATTCTTTGCAACATTGTATGCTTTTGTTTTCAATTTGATACCCTCCTTTACTTCCTTAGTTAGCCACGGATGGTTCATCCTTCTCAGAGTCTTTCTTTCTCACTGGAATATATCTTTGCTGAGAGGAATGACCAGTTAATTCAGTTTCAGTGGCATTGGTTGAGGAATGAATGTTGGGCAGGACAGCAGGAGAACTCTCTGCTCTTCAAAAAGTGTCATGGAATCTTTAATGTCCACTTGAAATACAGAACAATCAGACAGGGCTTCAGTTACTTGAGCTCGTGACCTTCTGACTCAGAGGCGAGTGCTACTAACTGACCTTAACCTAAACTTTGGTGTCACAACTTGAGTTGTTTGAAAAATATTTTCAACCAACTGCGATCCAGTAATCTGGACTTCAGAAAGTTAAATGGCACCAAAAAACACACACACATTTGGATGAATGGTATCCATGTTTAGCTAAATAGTATCCAGCAATATTATGTTCAATAAGTTAGGATAGTGTGTAATTTTTTTTTTGAGGATTTGGGAGGGGGGGGGGGGGGGGGGGGGGGCGTGGCGGCGGAGAGAAAGGAGCTAGAATCATTATTTTTCCTCCAACTCCAGTCAAAAGAGCAAGTTTTCAGACTCTTCCTCTGTGCAGAAGTGATTTTCTCTGCCAGTAACAAAATTCCTAGCCTACACCAAACACTTCCACACTGCAGTGAACAGGAAGGATTGTGGGTGTGAATTCATGATATGCACTTTTCAAATCATTTTCAAGCTGTTAACATTAGTGAGTGGTAAGAAATCCTAAATGGTCACCTTTGTGCCTAGAATTTACTAGCTATTCCAAAGTACTTACCCTTCCAGTGCATTGCATGCACCTGTGGCGGAGCCTGGGTTGATATAGAACTTGCTTTCCTGCTCAAAGGCCTCAAACTTGTGTGTGTGACCAGAAATTAGGATATCTACATCCAGTTGTCGTTGCAGCAGAGCCAGGCTCGTCATATCACCCCAGGGAATTACTTGGTGACCATGGATCAAACCAATTTTGAATTGCCCCACTGTTACCACTTTCTGCTCTGGGTAATTCAGGTTCTGAAATGAAGATAAGGAACAAATTTATCTTGTTAATCAACCTTTAATAAAATGTGAAAAGATGAATGCATATGCTCTAATCATCATCTCATTCCTGCTGTGCAGTCAATTGGATACTAAGTGCTTCCCAGCCACATTACTAGGGGTGGGGGAATTAAAAGAAACAAACAATAAAATCTGATTAGTTTGGTAATGGAGAGCTGGCTTAGCAGCACATTGTGTCAGAACAATTCATGCAGATTTGGGTTTGCAATTTGTCTCGCTGAGTTCGTAATCATAACCAGAAGAATTTAATGACTACCAATAGAACAGTTAGCAAGGAGCATGAAGGAAACCAAAGAATTACTCAAAATCCTTTTGGTCCCCAGCTGGTTTCCTTAGCCAGCGGACTATATATAGGTAACAAATAAAATTTATAACATGTATAAACAAATAATTTGAAAGAAATTTTGAACTTGCCCATAAAATTGCCTCTTATTGGAAATGGATATAAAGGCCCAGATTTTCCTGCAACGGTGAGATCGGTGATGTACACGGAAAATTTAAACGTCTAGCGCGCTGATAACATCGTCCATATTTTCCTTAATTAATAATTAGAATACGCCGCAGCAAACATGGTGGCAAATCAGCAGTGGCACGGCCACATTTTCCCCACAAATACACTGCCACCCTAGTTAATATACAGATTTAAAACCAGCTTTTATGCAAAGCTGAAGTATGGCCCTCATCCAAAGCACTACTCCCAACAAGCTGCTCTCTTCTCGGTAGAATCAGTCGGTCTGCTTCCGTTTGTACGACGTTGTTAAAATGTTAAGAGTTTGAGTACAGAGATTCCATGGGGTTGCTGAGCCTGCTTTCTAGCCGCAGACCAGCCATGTGTAAGCTAATGCAATGGTTTGCTATAATCCTGCGAGGTGTAGCAGTATCCATAAAAGAGAAAGAGCAATAATAAATGTTGCAAAGGGAAGCAAGTGTAGCTAGAGGTGAGAATTGCCTATTACACATTTTCTTCTATCCTAATCAGGAGTGCGAGAAGTGTTAAAAAAGGCTTCCAGATATAGTATCAGTATTCTAGTCTTAGACAGACTTGGACTTTATAGAGATGCAAGAGCTGTTAATGGAAAAAGTAGAGTTTGGTACAGAGTAAATTGTGATTTAGTAATGGAGGTGTTGGTGTTCCACTTGACATCAGAGGAAAGAGACTAAGAATGTCATTAGATGAAGGAGAACCAAGGGTAAAAATTAGCCACCATATCTAATTTTCAGTAGGTCGGTACTGTAGTTAAAGATATTAAATCAAGACAGCTTTCTCCTAATAGAAATTGACTGTACTTAGTAGTGGTACTGCTTATCCAAGCACTTTAGCAGAGGTGAAACTGCTCTATAACTTTAGAGAACAGATTCTTCCGCTCCTCTGATAAAACAAATTTATCCAATGAGTAGTTGAGCCATGTAGATGAGGAACATTCAAAACTCAATCACTGGTGTGTGCGGAGTTAGCTGATCTCAACCATGGCAACAGTGGGGGCACTACAGCATCTCTGGTTAGAGAGAGTAAAGCAGCCCAGATTCCTGCTCCTGACTGCTATACAGCAACCCCTGTTGAAAGTCTATGGATACCAGGTGAGGTCAGGATCAGGATCCGCTACGATAATCCCTGCCAACACTCTACCAAGGTTCACGCATGAATACATATTTGGCAAGATACTGGTGGAAAACATGTTCCTGTGATACACTTCTCCAGAAAAAAGAGTTAACGCATTCATGAGAGGTTTGGGGAAAAAGAAGTTTTACCTACATGACCTTTTTCACATTTCATTATTAGCTCATCAAAAATACTGATTTCTACTACAGCCAAAGAGTACAACATTTCTAAAACAAAGTATCCCTTACCTCATCGAAGTCTCCTCTGACAATGTGGACATCTCCAGCCAGTGTTTTAAGGTAATCATAGCTCTCTTTGGTGCAAAGATTGCCTGTACACAAGATATGCTGGATTTTACCAGGTACCAACAGCTTCTTGAACTTGGCTGGCAATGTATTACAGCGGTGAGGAATGTGAAGGTCTCCCAATACCAGCACCAACTTTAGGAACAGAAGGAAACAAAATAAGTTTACATGAACTGTACTACACACTTAAATCCCCATGGAAATATGCTGTACCTTAAGGACTTTTATCACCCATCAAATTATTATATCAGTAGGGCTTAAGTTTTAATTAAAGTTTTATTTATTAATAGTGAAACACTTACAATCAACTAAATACACTGGCTCATAAAATTCAGAATTAGAATCTTGTAACATCCTGCCATTATGGAGGATTGAAATAAAATGTGCAATAAACAAAAGGCCCCTATTGGTAGTCAATGCAGCAAAGCTCAAAGCCAAGACTTGTCATTCATCTTTCGAATTCAAAGACAGCCAGAATATCTAATTTTTTTAATTTTATTTAATTAATTTTTTTAAACAGAGTTCTTTGGTGACTGATGATATCTATTTTTGCTTGGAATGAGTGCCTGCAGATTGAACAGTGGATCCTGGATACACCAGGTTGGGATTTTTTTGAAGCAAGGCTTCCTCAACTGGTGCTTACATTTAGCATCAATGTGCCGGGCCTCATAGAATAGTACAGCACAGAAGGAGGCCATTCGGCCAGTCGAGTCTGCGCCAGCTCTTTCGAAGAGCAATTCAGTTAGTCCCGCTCCCCCGCCCTTTCCCCATATTATGAGGTGCCTTCATGGATGGTTTACCGGCATGCTTTATCTTGAGCAAGTTGTTCCCACTTTATGGACGTCTATTTGGCACTTTTTCCAGAGTAGCTTTTAAAGAAATCTATATATCTCTTTTGCTGACCACCACAAAATCACTTCCCAGTTGCCATTATGCCATAAAAGGTCTTCTTCAGGATTTGTTCATCAGACAGTCACACCACGACCTGACCATCGTACCAGTGCCTTTATGATCAGGTTTTTTTTTTTGTTTTGTTTTTAAGAGCTTCGGTGTCAGTGATCTTGTTTTGCCTGTCTGATCTTCATTAGACATCTCAGGTAGCTTAGGAGAAAGTGATTCAGTTTCTTAATGTGGCGTGAATATGTTGTCCAAGTTTCACAGCAATAAAGCAGGGTCGTCAGAATAGCAGCCTTTTGTATATTGAACATACTTTGAGCTTGGTCCGCAGGCTGACTCTTGTCCCACAGGTGCTCACAGAGTTTGCCATAATCGAAGCTGGCTCTGGTGATTCTGCAGGATGCTTTTGTATCAATATGGACTTCTCTAGACAGGCTGCTACCCAGGTAGGTGAATCTGCCCACAGCCTGAAGCGCGTGACCCCTGATGGTGATGATTGGTGGAGTGTAATCCTTACCTGGGGCTGGTTGGGAGAGTACCACTGTCTTTCTAAGGTCCGTAGTCATGCCAAATTGCAGGCAAGTTGTTGCAAGGTGGTTCATGTATCATCCTGGGAGTGGGCCACAAGAACAGAGTCATCAAATAGGAGTTCACAAAAAAGTTCTTCCAGCACCTTTGTTTTAGCTTGTAGTCTTCCAAGGTTGAAGAGCTGCCCATCAGTCTGGAATCTGATCTGATCTTGACTCCTATTTTGAGATTATTGAAAGCCACGAGAAGAAGCATAGCATCAAATAAAACCCTGAAGAGTGATGGTGCAAGGATGCATCCTTGCTTGACACCATTTGTAACGGAGAAGGAGAGGGAATTGTCCCCATCTTCCATCACTTGAGCCATCATGGAATTGTTTGACGATTTCAATTAATTTGCCTGGTCACCCAAACTTGGAAATGATTTCCCTGGTAGGTTTTTCTTAGTAATGTGTTGAATAAAGCGATTAAGCATCACTCTTGCAAGGATAAGTAAAGAGGTTCCCCAGGAATTATCACAGATAAAAACAGCTTCCCTTTCCCTTGTAGAGGTGAACTCCTGGGGGATCTTTTCCGAGTGCCACATAGATTGAAGTAGTTTGTTGAGGTGTTTGACTAAGTAGTCGCCACCGACTTTGTATATATCTCAGTTGGGATAGCATCAGAACCAGGTGCCTTCCCATGAGAGCAGTCGGATGGCCGTTGAAGTCTCTGATATAGTATGTTCATTTGCAAGGATATCATTGATGGCACACAGACAGCTGATCGATGGCCTCAGATAGAAATGAGAAAGAGACAACACCAGTCCAATAGAAATTAAAACCTACTTACATACACTATTGTGTTTGGAGGTGGCTTGTATAAAGCCTCCAGCATGCCAGTTTGTGTGAAGTATAGTGAACGTGGCTTTAGAGTGTATTCTGTGATCCTAATGAACCAGTCACACTCCCAATCGGTGACTCAATACACTAGTTTTTGGGCTAGCAGATCAGAGTTCATTGTAAGCTCTGTACTGCATATGAAAATAATTCCCAACCCAAGTGGAATACTAGCAATTTCAAATACTAATTTTTGTTAATGACAACTTTTGACAATATTGAAATGCACTCACAAAAGTCAAGCTATTAGACTCCTGGTGGTTCAGGAAGTTAATCCAATGAGTAGCTAAGCCACACAGGCCAGAAACGTTTTAGGTGGTTTGTACTGAGATGGCTCTCAGCTAGTGTGCCAGTAAGAGAGGGATGGAGCGTGCAACTGGCCTCATCAGCCCTGGGTTCGGAAGGGGAAGATTGGCCAAGATTCCTACTTCTGATCAACAGCCAGAAACTCCTGCTGGAAGTGGATGCATTTGGACATTGAGCAAAGGCAGGATCAGGCTCTAGTGATGGTAAAATATCCTGCCGACACTTACTGTCAAGGCTCACACGTGAATAATTACAACTTGGGAAAATTACTGCATGAGAACTGGCTGTGTAGAACCGTAATCCAGCAAGAAGAGGAAATTTTAAAAAGCCAAGTCAAAATTTTCATTGCAATTGTTAGTTTAAGCAAACCAAACACATGCACAAAGTTAGGTGGAATATTTACAAGTTAGCTGAGCAAATTTGAATGCAAAATACTCCAGTACCACTGTATAACAAAGTACTAAACAGCTCTTGGCAACTCACACATTTAGCTACTGGTTGAAGGCTTAAAATCAACTTTCCAGGCAATAATTCAAACAGATCTCATGAAACAATCAACAACAAAATTTAAAAAAAATAGAACAAGCTGGCCAAGTCTACTAGATATTATCCAGTTATGATGACATTATTTTCTCTGCCCCAACCAGAAATAGTAAGGGGAGAGCAAGAAAAAGAAAAAGGACACTATTATGGCAAACAACAAAACTATCTGTTGATAATAAATCAAAACTCAAAGATGAAGTTTTAATTGTCGATGTCCTGGAATGCAAAAGCTGCAATTTTAATGGAGCAGGTGCTTTTACTTCTAGAATACAAGATTCTTCACTATCTAGCTGCTTAATCTTTATCATAACCAATCAGTCCCATGGCAGAATAGGTTCGAGAACAATTACTTCACCATCCTGACAGCCACAGAAAACAATCCTGCAAAATGCCAGTTTCTTTTCCAAAACAACTGTAATGCTACAACAGCTGCAACATCACACTCAAACTTTTATTAACTAACTTCAGACAAAAATATGTGAACACCTTCATAAACTAAATGTGTTTTGCTGCTATTCTTCCAAGGCCATCTCAACTGTGGATATTTCTATTGTCACTGCCAATGTAACTCTTCATTGACCAACAGGAGGCACGTGTCAGTGTAAAAGTTCTCATCACTGTAAGAGTGCTTAATCTATTGGCTGGGTGAGAATGTTGAAGCTTGTTCTGAGGGTAGCTGCACATGAACAGGAGGTAAAGGAGTTTTGAATACAGGCCCTTTGGATGGAAGATGAATGCTTTTCCACTTCAATTGATAACTTTATTAAATTAGTTAAATTTCTCAATCTGATCATGGAGATAAAATTGTCTTAACCTGTAATGATTACTGATGAACATTGATCATTATACTGCAGAGGTTCCCAAACTGGGGGTGGGGGTGGGTGTGAGGAGGACAGGCTGGCCAAGAATGAGAGCCACTGATGTAGCCTCCCATAACCAGAGGATGTGCATTTTGGGGCAATTACAACATTGATGTTTGAATCCCTGCTGATTTCTAGAAGTGGACATTGGACCTACTAGAGCAGCTTCTGGTGCATAGTGACTGATTACTGTTACACCAGAAGCAGCTCGGATAGGTCCACTGTCCACTTCTAGAAATCAGCAGGGATTCAAACATCCCGTGCTGTGCTGAGATCACCCCATAATGCACTTGCTCTGGCTATTGGCTGCATCAGTTACAGTGAATGACATTTCTGTGGCATCTCCTGATTGCTACATGAATGTAAAGATCCTTGAAGCAGTTGACTATTTGAGGTACACAATCCCTACATGACTGAAGGCAGGGTGAGCACTTTGAACTCTCAATTTTGTTTCCAGTTTTTGAAACCAATCGAATTGTTCTCTGCCATCTTCTTGGGACTACAAAATACTGTTTCACAAAAAGGGGGGGGGGGGGGGGGTGGCGTGAATGGGTCATGAATCTCCAAAGGGGGCTTCACAAAAAAAGTTAGGGAACCTCTGTAATAGTGCAATAGACTGCGGCAAAATCATTGCAATAATGTCAAAGGAAATATCAGTCTACAAACTGCTTGAATTAGGCCTGCAAGTTAAATACCATATACTGCAACAAACTGTTAGTTTGCACACTACCAAAATTATTGGTACAAACAATTTTCACCACCACTACTGAAAGAGTAACTTACTCTGTGACAGGCCTTAACAAAATGAAGGTCAATTGTAGGCACGGGATGGAGGTTGGGGATATGGTCAAAGTTAAAATAAACAAAATGAAACAAAAGTCATCAGAGGGGGAAAAAATCAAGTCATCAGGAAAAACAATTTTATGATTGCTTAACACAAAACACTTCTAAAATTGTTGCAAACATGGTACTTTATGCTCCAGTTATTTTATAAAATTTCCTTGTAGTTTATGCTTTTATATTTGAGTATGTTTATATTTTTACACCACAGATGCCCATGAACCAACCTTGAAGGCATTCATTTGTTCCTTCACCAACAGATTCCACACCTATATGGTGAAGTTAAGTGATGCAATGACATTTTTCTTGATTGGTGGAGGGGGATAAACAAACAGGTATATTTATGCATTATAAATCAATGATTTCCAGAGATGTACACCTAGCCTGTTATAGGTATTGGGCTTGTACAGTAGATGCATACAGGAGTCTTCCAAGTTCTCACTTCTGCACAGAAAAAGCTCAAACTAATCAGCGATTACATGAATTCAGTTCATCCCCATTCTAATTGTGTGACAGTTTTCTTGGAGAGGAGGGGAACAATTGAAGAATTATACTCCTCAGTGATTGGAAAAATGTAATTAAGTACTTTTTCCATTGTGTCAGCATCAAGGTAGGGTATGACAGCTGCCAGATACCGATAGTCATAGTATGATACAGCACAGAAGGAGGCCATTCGGTCCATCGTGCCTGTGACGACTCCTTAGTAGAGCTAGCCAATTAGTCCCACTCCCTTGCTCTTTCCCCTTCAAGTATTTATCCAATCCCTTTTGAAAGTTTCTATTGATCCTGCTTCCATTACCTGTAAAACTCTATATACTTTGCCTTAACAATGCAGCTTGACACCAAACTTATAAAAGTACCCCAGTGCATTAATATGCAACTTCTGCTTCTCACATTGGGCATCATTATTGTTCGATGGGATGGATGTAGAGAAACTGTTTCAACTTGAGGGCAAGTCCAGGACAAGGGAGCATAAATATCAGATAGCCACGACAAGTTCAAATAAAGAAATTAGGAGGAATTTCTTTACATAAAAGTAGTAAGTGTGGGGGACTCACTGCCACCTAGAGTGGTTGAAGCAGACTGCATTGACGCAGAGCCTTGATACATACATCAGGGAGCAGGGAATAGAGGGATGTGGTGGCAGGGTGGACAGAAGTAACTGGAGTGAGAGGAGGCTAATGTGGAGTATAAACATTGGCATAGACCAGTTGAGCTGAATGGCCTGTTTCGAAGCTGTAGATTCTATGCCATTCTTCTGTAGATGGGGAATAGAAGAGTTTCCATGCAAATAGGCCCTGTAAATAAGCTTCCTAAACAGGAAGCATACTAACTGGCACATATAGTATAATGTTTACTTACAATTAACTGAATGGTGTTTATTACAGTACCCAGTACTGTTGAGCTTTCTTCCAAATGAAACCAGTTTCTACCACAGCTAAAAACTATTACATTCAGTTACATTACTGTAAAATCGTTAATTTCATGGAGATTTTAACTAATCTCATGGTGTTTAAAAAGTCAAACAGTAACGAACAAAATGTAAGAATTTTAAATCACATTTAAATCCCACTAGATTTAAAAGATTACACAGAAAAACTGAAATAATGCCTTCCTTTTGTGCATTAAGAGTGCCAATACACTGTAGTTACTGACGGAGAACCAGCAGCACCTCAGTTGTTGCCTGCCTCCAAATTCTCCAAGGCAGGAGACAGCTCTGCCTTTGCATGCACAACCCGCCACTCCTTGCCTGTAGATTTTAAATGTATATTGAAAGCCCAGACAGGAAAGCTCATTTTCTCAAAACATTTAAATAAACTCTGCTTCAATTTAGGAAGTGCCCAGGGAGGTTTGAAATGAGGCTTAACACCACTTCCTGTCGTGTAAGATGGCCTGCTCGAGGAGGACTTACGCCACTGCTCTGTGGTCAAGTCAGAAGCAAACTCCAAGAGTAATACTTTCAGATAAGTGGCAACCTAAACTACAGCAAAAAAATGTAAACGTATAGAACGGGTCAGATTTTATGGCAGCTAAAAAGTACGACAGAGATCAAGTCAGTACAATCATCTGTCCAGAAGGCAAATAGCCTTTATTAAAAACACATGAATCGGGACATTTTGGTGACTGAATGGTGATTTTTGAATATACGCACAGTATATGGCAGCTTAATTTCAGTTCCCGTTCTCAAAGTGATCTAAAAAACGTCTACCCCGTCCAGCAACCCTGCGCGGCTTCTAGTCAGCATCAGCCAGCTGACGGGCGTCATGTGATAGTTTCCCAATCCCACCGCAGGCCCCAGACACCAATCGCAGGCCCGGGCTCTCAAACCCACTGCTGAGACATCAGCCGTGGTGAATTAAAACTTACGTGTACTTGCAGTAAGGGCAAGGAGGTTTAAAGCAGGCGACAGCAACGTAATGCCTGGAGCCCGAGCCTATAACTCACCATTTTCCAATCGGCGAAACGGAAAGCAGCTCCTCAATGAAGAGACTCAGCACACAGCAAACACACAGCCAATCCGCTTCCAGTTTAGAAACGGGTCCCTACGGCGCAGTCAATTGGACAATCTCAGAACAACGAGAATTGGAAATGTCTCTGTTTCGAATTTTAAATGACCCGTGCTTATGTCAGCTGTTAATATCAAGCAAATGCTAAGAGTCACATTTCTAAAAGGCACTAATAACACAATTGAAAATTTATTTAAACATATGGACCTGTGTTATTTTTTAATAACACATCAAAATAGGTCATTTAAAACCAAAATGGGCGATTGTCACTTCCAATAAGTGACATTTGGTAGGCTGGTTATAATTATAGAAACATAGAAGATAGGAGCAGGAGTAGGCCATTCGGCCCCTCGAGCCTGCTCCGCCATTTAATGAGATCATGGCTGATCATGTTTTCTAAACGTTCTACCATCTCTTAGGCAGTAATATTTACAACTTGTAATTTCAGTTTCAGAAAGGCAAGATGAAAGTGCACCCTGACTTTGATTAGGGTCATTTCAGTGCTGTTGCAGGGGAGGAAATCTGATTGGAGACATTCAACATTGGAGTCGCAGAAAAGAAGGGAAAGGTTTTGGGAGGCGACAACATGTTCAAAGACTTTGGAGAAGAAAGGGAGGTTAGAGATATTGCAGTCGTTGCAAAGACAGAGGGGTCTAGAGTAGGGGTGATGGCAGTGGCTTTGAAAGGGAGTGGGACAGTACCTGAGGAGAGGGAACCATTTGTAATATCAGCTAGCATGGGGGTCAGAAAAGGAAGTTGGATGGTCAGCAGTTTAGTGGGAATTGGGTCAAGGGAGCAGGAGGTGGGTCACATGGACAAGATGAGCTTGGAGAGGTCATGAGGACAAATAGGAGATAAACTAGCACCATATGCAGATTGTGGATTAGGTGCAGAGGGCAGCCTTGGGGGAGGTTAAGCTAGGTGGGGAAAGAGAAGGGTGAATGTGGCAAAGGCAGCTGAATGGATGGTCTCAATCCTAATAACACAGTTCCTTGGCATAGGCCTGATTTTAGAACCTCCAATGCGAATGGTACTGTACACAATAGCACCACCTACATTGGAGAACAAGCTTAGAAGAGTTAATCAAAGGTAAAATGAATAGGTAAGTTTAATTGTGACGGACAGATATGACAGAAATAATGTGATTGATAGGAAAATGTTAAAGGAAATAACTGTCACACTTACAGGAAGTGTGTGCTATATGATGGATTTTTGATGTATTAATAGATATATAAAAAAAATCTGGGTACTATGTAAATCTGGAAATCTCTGAAAAAGGTCCTGGCTGCAGTGTGCCATCCCAATTAGTGTTAATTCCTAGGGATAAAAAGAAAAAAGTCCAAATCTGAAATAAAACAGAAAATACTGGAGATATACAGGAGGTCCATTGTGTCTGAAAAGAGAAAACATGGGTTAATATTTTGTGTGTGTACTCTTCATCTTTACAGATGCTGAGGGCCTGCTGTTTCCTGCATTTTTTGTTTCTAGCGCTAACACCTGTCCAATTTTCTTTTTGTTTTATTTTATTGCAATTATTTTTGTGGTTACAATACATACATTACATTCATAGTATTTGGTGTACATGGTACATTGGTCATGAGGTAATACATAGGATTACATAGGATATACGTCACAGGAACAGGCCATTCGGCCCAACCAGTCCATGCCGGCGTTTATGCTCCACACGAGTCTCCTCCCGTCTTTCCTCATCTAAATCTATCAGCATAACCCTCTATTCCCTTTTCCCTCATATGCTTGTCTAGCCTCCCCTTAAATGCAATCATACTATTCGCTTCAACCACTCCCTGGGGTAGCGAGTTCCACATTCTCACCATTCTTTGGGTAAAGAAGTTTCTTCTGAATTCCCTATTGGATTTCTTGGTGACTATCTTATATTGATGGCCTCTAGTTATGCTCTTCCCCACAAGTGGAAACATTCTCTCTGTCAAAATTTTTCATAATTTTAAAGACCTCAATTAGGTCACCCCTCAGCCTTCTTTTTTCATGAGAAAAGAGACCCAGCCTGTTCATCCTTTCCTGATATGTATACCCTCGCATTTCTGGTATCATCCTTGTAAATCTTCTCTGCACCCTCTCCAGTGCCTCTATATCCTTTTTATAATGTGGCGACCAGAACTGTACGCAGTACTCTAAGTGTGGTCTAACCAAGGTTCGATACAGGTTTAGCATAACTTCCCTACTTTTCAATTCTATACCTCTAGAAATAAACACTCTCCACATCATGCTTCTTTTATGGCCTTGCTAACCTATGTCGCAACGTTTAGTGATTTGTGTATTTGTACTCCTAGATCCCTTTGTTCCTCTATCCCACCTAGACTCACCAAGTGATAAGTGACCTCCCTATTCTTCCTACCAAAATGTAATACCTCACATTTATCTGTGTTGAACTTCACTTGCCAATTATATACCCATTCTGCAAGTTTATTAATGTTCTCCTGTAACCTGTTGCAGTCCTCCTCAGTATTGACTATCCACCCCAATTTGGTGTCATCCGCAAATTTAGAAATTGTGTTTTTGATTCCTAAGTCTAAATCGTTAATATAAATTGTGAACAGCAGTGGTCCCAGCACTGATCCTTGTGGAACACCACTACCCACCTTCTGCCACTGTGAATAGCTACCCTTTACTCCTACTCTCTGCTTTCTGTCCTGAAGCCAGCCAGCAATCCATTCTGCTACTTGTCCCCTGACTCGGCATTATCTGACCTTGTTCATCAGTCTATTATGGGGTACCTTATTGAAGGCCTTTTGAAAATCCAGATAAATTACATCTACTGCATTACCATTGTCTACTCTCTCTGTTACCTCTTCAAAAAATTCAATGAAATTGGTCAAGCAAGACTTTCCCTTTTGAAATCCATGTTGACTATTCGTTATTATATCAAAAAGAAAATACTGCAGATGCTGGAAATCTGAAATAAAAACAGAAAATGCTGGAGACACTCAGCAGGTCAGGCAGCATCTGAAGAGAGAAACAGAGTTAACGTTTCAGGTCGATGACCTTTCGTCAGAACTGGAAAAAAGCAGGAAATGGAACAGATTTTTAAGCAAGTGTAGGAGCTGGGAAAGTGGGGAGGCGATGAAAAAATAAAAGGGAAGGTCTGTGATAGGATAGAAGGCAGGAGAGGTTAAGAGACATTAAGAGATATTCAAGGCAAAAGGAGATGGTAATGGGACTGGTTAAGAAACAAAAGATGGCTCTAGATGAAGTGTAAATTGCGCTGGCAGAATGAAAGACAGCTGCCATGTGGGAGAGAAGAAAAGAAAACACAAAAAAAAAGTGTGGAAAAAAATATATATATGATAGGGGCCGAGGTTATGATCTGAAATTGTTGAACTCTATGTTGAGTCCAGAAGGCTGTAAAGTGCCTAATTGAAAGGTGAGGTGCTGTTCCTCGAGCTTATGTTTGGAATGCTGAAAGGGGAGGTGAGGGGAAGATGTGTTTGGTGGTGGGTTCACGCTGGAGGTGGCGGAAATGGCGGAGGATGATCCGTTGAATGTGGAGGCTGGTGGGGTGAAAGGTGAGGACAAGGGGAACCCTATCGTGGTTCCGGGAGGGAGGGGCAGGGGTGAGGGCAGAAGTACGGGAGATAGAATGGACACGGTCAAGGGTCGTGTCAACCACAGTAGAGGGGAATCCTCGGTTGAGGAAAAAGGAAGACATGTCGGAAGCACTGGTATGGAAGGTGGCATCGTCAGAGCAGATGCGGCGGAGACGGAGAAACTGGAAGAATGAAATAGAGTCCTTACAGGAAGCGGGGTGGGAGGAAGTGTAGTCCAGGTAGCTGTGGGAGTCAGTGGGCTTGTAGTGAATGTTTGTCAATAACCTATCCCCAGAGTTGGAGACGGAGAAGTCGAGGAAGGGAAGGGAAGAGTCAGAGATGGACCATGTGAAGGTGAGGGAAGGGTGGAAATTGGAAGCAAAGTGAATGAAATTTTCTAGTTCAGGGCGAGAGCAGGAAACGGCACCGATACAGTCATCAATGTACCGGAAAAAGAGGTGAGGGAGGGGACCTGAGTAGGACTGGAACAAAGAATGTTCCACATATCCCACGAAAAGGCAGGCATAGCTCGGGCCCATGCGGGTTCCCATAGCAACACCTTTGATTTGAAGGAAGTGAGTGGAGTCAAAGGAGAAGTTGTTCAATGTGAGAACAAGTTTAGCCAGACGGAGGAGGGTGGTGGTGGATGGGGACTGGTTGGGCCTCTGTTCAAGGAAGAAGCGGAGCGCCCTCAGGCCATCCTGGTGTGGGATGGAGGTGTAGAGGGATTGTACGTCCATAGTGAAAAGGAGACGGTTGGGGCCAGGAAACTGTTAAAGTGGCGTCGGGCATCGGAAGAGTCGCGGATGTAGGTGGGAAGAGACTGGACAAGGGGAGAAAAAATAGAGTCGAGATAGGAAGAGATAAGTTCCGTGGGGCAAGAACAGGCTGAAACGATGGGTCTACCAGGGCAGTCCTGTTTGTGAATCTTGGGAAGGAGGTAGAAGCGGGCTGTGCGGGGTTGGGGATCTATGAGGTTGGCGGCCGTGGGGGGAAGATCTCCAGAGGAGATGAGGTCAGTGACATTCTTGGAAACGGTGGCTTGATGTTCAGTAGTGGGGTCATGGACCAGGCGGAGGTAGGAGGAGGTGTTGGAGAGTTGGCGTTCAGCTTCCGCTAGGTAGAGGTTGGTTCGCCAAACAACAACAGCGCCGCCCTTGTCAGCAGGTTTAATGACAATGTTGGGGTTGGATCTGAGAGAATGGAGTGCTGTAAGTTCAGAGGGAGGTAGGTTGGAGTGAGTGAGTGGAGCAGAGAAATTGTGGCGGCCGATGTCACGCCGACAGTTTGCAATGAAAAGATCTAGAAAGGTTAAGAGGCCAGAGGGAGGGGTCCAGGTAGAACGAGAATTCTGAAAGCGGGAGAAAGGGTCAGCCGTGCGGGCGGAAGACTCCTGGCCAAAGAAGTTGGCACGGAGACGAAGGCGGCGGAAAAAGAGCTCAGCATCGTGCCGAGCTTGAAATTCATTGAGATGGGGGCGTAAGGGGATGAAGCTCAGGCCTTTGCTAAGGACTGATCGTTCGGGGTCAGAGAGGGGAAGGTCAGAGGGGATAGTAAAAATGCGGCACGGGGTAAGATTGGGAGAAGGGATGGGGTCAGAGGAAAGTGAAGGGGAAGAAGGTTCCGGAGGGGCGTTGGTGTCCAAGAGGTGTTGAAGCTTGCTGAGCTCTTTTTTCCCAGTTTCTCCATCTCCGCCGCATCTGCTCCGATGATGCCACCTTCCATACCAGTGCTTCCGACATGTCTTCCTTTTTCCTCAACCGAGGATTCGCCTCTACCGTGGTCGACACGGCCCTTGACCGTGTCCGTTCTATCTCCCGCACTTCTGCCCTCACCCCTGCCCCTCCCTCCCGGAACCACGATAGGGTTCCCCTTGTCCTCACCTTTCACCCCACCAGCCTCCACATTCAATGGATCATCCTCCACCATTTCCGCCACCTCCAGCGTGATCCCACCACCAAACACATCTTCCCCTCACCTCCCCTTTCAGCATTCCGAAGGGACCGCTCCCTCCACGACACCCTGGTCCACTCCTCTATCACCCCCAACACCCCTTCCCCTTCGCCCGGCACCTTCCCGTGCAAGCGCAGGAGATGCAACACATGCCCTTATACCTCCCCCCTTCTCACTGTCCAGGGCCCCAAACACCCCTTCCAGGTGAAACAGCGATTTACTTGTACTTCTTGCAATTTAGTATACTGTATTTGCTGCTCACGATGTGGTCTCCTCTACATTGGGGAGACCAAACGCAGATTGGGTGACCGCTTTGCAGAACACCTCCATTCAGTCCGTAAGGGGGACCCCGAGCTTTCGGTCGCCTGTCACTTTAATTCTCCGCTCCACTCCCACTCAGACCTCACAATCCTAGGCCTCTTACATTGTTCCACTGAAGCTCAACGTAAGCTCGAGGAACAGCACCTCATCTTTCGAATAGGCACTTTACAGCCTTCTGGACTCAACATAGAGTTCAACAATTTCAGATCATAACCTCGGCCCCTATCATATATATTTTTTTTCCACACTTTTTTTTTGTTTGTGTTTTCTTTTCTTCTCTCCCACATGGCAGCTGTCTTTCATTCTGCCAGCGCAATTTACACTTCATCTAGAGCCATCTTTTGTTTCTTAACCTGTTGTAGGGGGTGGTGTTTTGTGTCAACTTTACCTTTGACTTCTGAGCGGTTCGAATCGCTCCCACTCCCTTGATTCTAGATCTTGGACTTATTTGGGGGTTGTGATACAAAAGGTGCAGCAGACAACTGAGTTTGATTAAAGAACTTTGATCTTTATTCAAGAAAAGTAAAACACAACACAAACACTCTTAACACTCTAAAGGTGGGGAATACTTCGGTACAAGCGAGGGAAATAACATTAAAAGAATACTTCACCCCTCCCAATCCCACTTCTCTAGCTAGGTTGGACTCCAGAGAACCAGGGATAATGCTCACCAAACGAATCCTTGACAGTTGAGAGTTAGGGTTTAGAGTCTTTTGAGTAAAAAGTTTCGTAAGGCCCTTGTTGCCGCGAGGTGTCCGATGGTCACTGAGGCGGTCGCTCTGGTTTCTTCTTGCGTGTCGGCCTGCTTCTGGAGCTGTTGGCCTTCTTTGTTGAACTTCTTTCTGTTGAACTCTGCCTCTGTTTAAACTGTCTTCTTCCGAGCTGTGGAACTGCCTTCTTGCAGAACTGTAACTGTTGTGCTAGAGAACTGGAGAACTCCCTTCTTACTGAACTGTCTTCTTTAACTGCCCAACTCGCTTCTCCTGAACTCTATAACTCCAGCACTGACTTCTGCTGAAAACAGGCTTTCAATTGAACTCCAAACTGCAGAACTGCCTTCTGTTGAACTTGAACTGTTGTTACTGGAGAACTGGTTTCTTGAGAAAACAGCCTTTCAATTTGGGGCCTCGTTAACAGTAACGACTTTACTAGCGTTTTAACTGGTTTTGTAAATGTATGAAGTGGTTTCAGGATAGCTCCATCCTGTCGATCTGTTGTTTAATCGGAGTTTGAATTGTCCTCATGTATTGGGTTTCTTGACTGGGTCTAGGACTTCTATAGAATATTTGCTTTATGCATGTCTTTATTGGGTTCTGTAATCGGTTTGATGGGACCTGTTGTTTTGGGTGGGACTGCCTTCTCCTAGGGTCTATTGTCAAAATGTTAATGCTTGCTGGGGCTTTGAGTGAGGTCATCCCGGTTCCCCAGACATTGCAATTAACTGCAATACCCAAAACTGCTTTTACAGAGGTTGAACCCACCTTTTTGTTCCTTTACAGGCCCAGACATAGTTTTAAAATGCCAAAACTTGGTTTTTGGTCTTACAGTCTCTTAGGTTAGGCCCAAATACAATATTATCACTCTGAAGTAGTTCCAAAGTCCTTTTTCCTTAGGTTTTGGGGATCTGTAAATTTTGGAAACCTTACACTGTCCCATTACCATCTCCTTTTGCCTTGAAGATCTCTTAATGTCTCTTAACCTCTTCTGCCTTCTATCCTATCACAGACCTTCCCTTTTGTTCTTTCATTCCCCTCCCCCCTTTCCCTGCTCCTACACTTGCTTAAAAATCTGTTCCATTTCCTGCTTTTTTCCAGTTCTGACGACAGGTCATCGACCTGAAACGTTAACTCTGTTTCTCTCTTCAGAGATGCTGCCTGACCTGCTGAGTATCTCCAGCATTTTCTGTTTTTATTCGTTATTATATTTTTGGTTTCTCGATGTTCTTCTATTTTCTCCTTTAGTAGGGATTCCATTATTTTTCCTACCACCGATGTTAAGCTGACTGGTCTATAATTCCCTGGACATGTTCTATCCTCCTTCTTAAATATCAGTATTACATTAGCTATCTGCCAGTCGTCTGGCACTATACCTTTTTCTAATGAATTATTAAATATGCGTAGTAATGCCTCTGCTATCTCTTCCCTAGATTCTTTTAAAATGTGTGGATGCAATCCATCTGGACCAGGGGTTTTATCCTCTTTGAGTTTGATTAATTTATTTAATATATCCCCTTTTGTATCGTCCAATGTCATGTCCACCTGTTAGAACATAAGAACATAAGAAATAGAAGCAGGAGTAGGCCATTTGGCCCCTCGAGCCTGCTCCGCCATTCAATAACATTATAGCAGATCTGACCTTGGCCTCAACTTCACTTCCCTGCCCGCTCCCCATAACCCTTGACTCCCCTGTAGCTCAAATATCTGTCTATCTCTGCCTTGAATATATTCGCTCCTTCTTCAGGTACAGTGAGGGAACACAAATCGATTACACCGTATATAAACACAGAGAACAATGTGTCTGCAGAGATACAATCTGTTAGGGAGGCATTACATCAAAGACACAGCAGAGTACAGCTAAGACAATGAGGTGGGTCACAGGAGGTCCAACGTGTCAAATGCTGCCGTCTGCAGTTAAGCTTTTAGCTTTTTTTTAAAAAACTGGAAAAACAGACAACGATGTCGAGTCACGTTCTGCAGCGTGACATGAACCCGAGATCCCTGTTGAGTCCGTCCTCATGGGTACGGAACTTGGCTATCAGTTTCTGCTCGATGATTTTGCGTTGTCGTGTGTCTCGAAGGCCGCCTTGGAGAATGCTAACCCGCAGATCCGAGGCTGAATGTCCTTGACTGCTGAAGTGTTCCCCGACTGGGAGGTAACAATCCTGCCTGGCGATTGTTGCGCGGTGTCCGTTCATACGTTGTCTCAGTGTCTGCATGGTCTCGCCGATGTACCATGCCGCGGTGCATTCTTTCCTGCAACGTATGAGGTAGACAACGTTGGCCGAGTCACATGAGTATGTACCATGTACCTGGTGGGTAGTGTCCTCACGTGTGATGATGGTATCTGTGTTGATGATCTGGCATGTCTTGCAGAGGTTGCCGTGGCAGGGTTGTGTGGTGTCGTGGTCGCTTTTCTCCTGACAGCTGGGTAATTTGCTGCGAACGATGGTACTTTTGAGGTTAGGCGGCTGCTTGAAGGCGAGTAGTGGAGACGTGGGGATGGCCTTAGCAAGGTGTTCGTCGTCATCGATGACATGTTGAAGGCTGCGAAGAACATGGCGTGGTTTCTCCGCTCCAGGGAAGTACTGGACGACGTAGGGTACTCTGTTGGTTGTGTCCCGTGTTCGCCTTCTGAGGAGGTCTATGCGATTTTTCGCTGTGGCCCGTCGGAACTGTCGATCGACGAGTCGAGCGTCATATCCCGTTCTTACGAGGGCGTCTTTCAGCGTCCGTAGGTGTCCATCGCGTTCCTCCTCGTCTGAGCAGATCCTGTGTATTCGCAGGGCTTGTCCATAGGGGATGGCTTCTTTAACGTGGTTAGGTGGAAGCTGGAGAAGTGGAGCATCGTGAGGTTGTCCGTGGGCTTGCGGTAGAGTGATGTGCTGAGGTGTCCGTCTTTGATGGAGATTCGTGTGTCCAGGAATGAAACCGATTCTGAGGAGTAGTCCATGGTGAGTTTGATGGTGGGATGGAACCTGTTGATGTTATCGTGTAGTCCTTTCAGTGATCCTTCGCCGTGGGTCCAAAGGAAGAAGATGTTGTTGATGTATCTGGTGTACAGCGTTGGTTGGAGGTCCTGTGCAGCGAAGAAGTCTTGCTCGAACTTGTGCATGAAGATGTTGGCGTATTGGGGTGCGAATTTGGTATCAGGCAACGGAACCCTGTGTGAGAACCTCTCTGGGTACGTCGAGGGCATCCTGAAACCCATCGTACAGGGAACCCCCAGCTTCTGTCGCGACACTACAGATTTCTTACAGAAACTCAGCACCCATGGACCAGTTGAACCAGGAACACTCCTCGCCACGATGGACGTATCGGCACTCTACACCAGTATCCCCCACAATGATGGCATCGCTGCGACAGCCTCAGTACTCAACACCAACAACAGCCAATCTCCAGACGCCATCCTACAACTCATCCGCTTCATCCTTGACCACAATGTCTTCACCTTCGACAACCAATTTTTTACCCAAACACACGGAACAGCCATGGGGACCAAATTCGCACCCCAATACGCCAACATCTTCATGCACAAGTTCGAGCAAGACTTCTTCGCTGCACAGGACCTCCAACCAACGCTGTACACCAGATACATCGATGACATCTTCTTCCTTTGGACCCACGGCGAAGGATCACTGAAAGGACTACACGATAACATCAACAGGTTCCATCCCACCATCAAACTCACCATGGACTACTCCTCAGAATCGGTTTCATTCCTGGACACACGAATCTCCATCAAAAACGGACACCTCAGCACTTCACTCTACCGCAAGCCCACGGACAACCTCACTATGCTCCACTTCTCCAGCTTCCACCTAACCACGTTAAAGAAGCCATCCCCTATGGACAAGCCCTGCGAATACACAGGATCTGCTCAGACGAGGAGGAACGCGATGGACACCTACGGACGCTGAAAGACGCCCTCGTAAGAACGGGATATGACGCTCGACTCGTCGATCGACAGTTCCGACGGGCCACAGCGAAAAATCGCATAGACCTCCTCAGAAGGCGAACACGGGACACAACCAACAGAGTACCCTACGTCGTCCAGTACTTCCCCGGAGCGGAGAAACTACGCCATGTTCTTCGCAGCCTTCAACATGTCATCGATGATGACGAACACCTTGCTAAGGCCATCCCCACGCCTCCACTACTCGCCTTTAAGCAGCCGCCTAACCTCAAAAGTACCATCGTTCGCAGCAAATTACCCAGCTGTCAGGAGAAAAGCGACCACGACACCACACAACCCTGCCACGGCAACCTCTGCAAGACATGCCAGATCATCAACACAGAAACCATCATCACACGTGAGGACACTACCCACCAGGTACATGGTACATACTCATGTGACTCGGCCAATGTTGTCTACCTCATACGTTGCAGGAAAGAATGCACCGCGGCATGGTACATCGGCGAGACCATGCAGACACTGAGACAACGTATGAACGGACACCGCGCAACAATCGTCAGGCAGGATTGTTACCTCCCAGTCGGGGAACACTTCAGCAGTCAAGGACATTCAGCCTCAGATCTGCGGGTTAGCGTTTTCCAAGGCGGCCTTCGAGACACACGACAACGCAAAATCATCGAGCAGAAACTGATAGCCAAGTTCCGTACCCATGAGGACGGCCTCAACAGGGATCTCGGGTTCATGTCACGCTACAGAATGTGACTCGACATCGTTGTCTGTTTTTCCAGTTTTTAAAAAAAAAAGCTAAAAGCTTAACTGCAGACGGCAGCATTTGACACGTTGGACCCCCCTGTGACCCACCTCATTGTCTTAGCTGTACTTTGCTGTGTCTTTGATGTAATGCCTCCCTAACAGATTGTATCTCTGCAGACACATTGTTCTCTGTGTTTATATACGGTGTAATCGATTTGTGTTCCCTCACTGTACCTGAAGAAGGAGCGGAGCTCCGAAAGCTCGTAATTTTAAATAAAACTGTTGGACTATAACCTGGTGTTGTGCGACTTCTCATTTTTGTCCACCCCAGTCCAACACGGCATCTCCGCATCTTGAATATATTCAATGACTCCGCCTCCACAGCTCTCTGGGGTAGAGAATTCCAAAGATTCACAACCCTCTGAGAGAAGAAATTCCTCCTCATCTCCGTTTTAAATGGGCGACCCCTTATTCTGAAACTGTGCCCCCTAGTTCTAGATTCCCCCACGAGGAGAAACCTCTTCCCTGCATCTACCCTGTCAAGCCCCCTCAGAATCTTACATGTTTCAATAAGATCACCTATCATTCTTCTAAACTCCAATGAGTATAGGCCCAACCTGCTCAACCTTTCTTCATAAGATAACCCCTTCATCTCAGGAATCAACCTAGTGAACCTTCTCTGAACTGCCTCCAATGCAAGTATATCCCTCCTTAAATAAGGAGACCAAAACGGCACGCAGTACTCCAGATGTGGTCTCACCAGCGCCCTGCACAGTTGTAGCAAGACTTCCCTACTTTTATACTCCATCCCCTTGCAATAAGGGCCAACATTCCATTTGCCTTCTTAATTACTTGCTGTACCTGCATGCTAACTTTTTGTGTTTCATGTACGAGGACCCCCGGATCCCTTTGTACCGCAGCATTTTGTAGTCTCCATTTAAATAATAATTTGCTTTTTTATTCTTCCTACCAAAGTGGATAACCTCACATTTTCCCACATTATACTCCATCTGCCAAATTTTTGCCCACTCACTTAACCTATCTATATTCCTTTGCAGACTCTTTGTGTCCTCCTCACAACTTGCTTCCCCACCTATCTTTGTATCGTCAGCAAATTTGGCTACAGTACACTCTGTCGCTTTATCCAAGTCATTAATATAGCACCCCACTAGTTACAGTTTGCCAACCTGAAAATGACCCATTTGTCCTGACTCTCTGTTTTCTGTTAGTTAACCAATCCTCTATTCATGCTAATATATTATCCTGACTATCCCTTAATGGCCCTATTCCCATCCCAACCTTCCTTTTTTTATTGATATACCTATAAAATATTTTACTATTTTATGTTCCTTGATAATTTAATTTCATAGTTCCTCATTGCCTCCCTAATTATTTTTTTGACTTCTCTCCTAATCTTTTCATATTCTCTCTTATCATGCACTCCCCTGCTGTCTATGTACTTAATGTATGCCTCTTTCCTTATCCTCAATTGTTCCCTTATGGCTTTATTCATCCATGGAGTCTCATTATTGTTTGGTTTGTTCTTTCCTTTTAGCGGAATATATTTTTCCTGCACTCTGTTGAACACCGTTTTAAATGTTTCCCATTGCTGTTCTACATCGTTGTTTGCCGATATTGTTGCCCTTTCCCCCCCCCCCCCCCCCCCCCCCCCAAGTTCTATTCTCAGCCCCTCAAAATCAGCTTTTCTCCAATCTATTAACCTGGTTTTTGTCATACTTATGTCCTTCTCAATTATCATCTTAAAGCGTATTATATTATGGTCACCATTGCTTATATGTTCCCCTACCTTTACTTCTCTTATCTGCTCTGGTTCATTCCCCATTACTAGATCCAATAGTGAATCCTTCCTTGTTAGGCTTTTTACATATTGGGTTACAAAGAAGTCCTGTGCACATTGTAGGAACTCCATTCCCTTATCCCCTTTACCTACCTCTTCTGTCCAATTAATATTGGGGTAGTTGAAATTCCCCATGATCATTATTCTATGTTTTTTACTCATTTCCCTAATTTGTCTGCAAAGTTCTTCCTCGACCTCCCTTCCACTATTAGGTGGTCTGTAGACTACGCCTATTAGTGTGATTGATCCTTTATTATCCTTTAGCTCTATCCATATGGATTCTATTTTTGTCTCACTGATATCTGCGTCACTTTTTTCTACTGCCATTATGTTATCCCTAATAAGTACAGATACTCCACCTCCCCTTCTTCCCTCCCTATCTTTTCTAAATATGTTAGACCCTGCAATGTTTAATTCCCAGTCCTGATTTTTCTGCAGCCATGTCTCAGTAATCCCTACTATGTCTGGTTCCTTGCAACGTATGATTGCCTCCAGCTCCCCTGTTTTATTACGGACACTGTGTGCATTGCTGTACAGACAGTTTAACTCATTTATAATAGGATTTCCACTCACTTTATGTTTAACAATTTTTTTAGACTTCTGTTCTATAACTCTATTTATTCCCTTGCCATGAATGTCCTCCCTTACTTTATTCTTTCCTGTGCTCTCTTTTCCTGTTTTGTTTATATTTAGGCTGGTTACGTTTCTTGTAGATCCCTCTCCCCATCTTACCAGTTTAAAGCCTTTGCCACTTCTCTATTTACCCTTTCCGCTAGGACACGGGTCCCATCCCGGTTCAGGTGGAGCCCATCCCATCGGTACAGCTCCTTCCTGTCCCAGAACTGATGCCAGTGTCCCATGAAAAGGAACCCCTCTTTCCCACACCAGCCCTTTAGCCACATGTTAATTCTCCTGATCTGTCTGCTTCTATGCCAATTTGCACACGGCTCGGACAATAATCCAGAGATTATTACCCTCGAGGTCCTGCTTTTTAATTTAGATCCTAACTCCTGATACTCTTTCAGCAGGACCTCCTCCCTGTTCCTACCTATGTCATTTGTTCCAACATGGACCACGACAACTGGATTTCCACCCTCCCTTTCCAAGTTCCTCTCCAGCTGCCATGAGATATCCCTTACCCTGGCAACGGGTAGGCAACACACCCTTTGGGATTCTCATTCTTGGCTGCAGAGGACGCTATCTAACCCCCTAATTATAGAGTCCCCTATCACTACCACATTTCTATTCTGCTCTTCCCCCCCTTGGATAGCCTTCTGAGCCACGGTGCCTTGGTCTGCATTGTGGCTGTCCTCCCTGCAGTCTTTCTCCTTGTCCTCACAGGTAACGAGTACATCGTACCTGTTGGACAGGACCAGTGTCTGCGGGAGCTCCTTCTCAACCTCTCCTAAATCCCCGCTACCCGTCTGCCTAACAGTCACACCCTCCCTTTCCTGAACCTGTGCTTTCCTCTGGGGTGTGACTGTATTCTGGATAAAACTGTCCAGAAATTCCTCCCCCTCCCTTATGTGTTGGAGTGTCTCCAACTCGCACTCCAGCTTAATAACTCTGAGCTGGAGAGATTTGAGATGGAGACATCTCCTGCAGATGTGTTCGCTCGGGACAGTCTCGCTGTCCATAAACTCCCACATACTGCAGTCCAGACACACAACCTGCCCTGCCATATCTTAGCCTAGCCTTAATTTATTTATTTAATTAGTTAAAGTCTTTAATCAATGATTATTTATAGTTATATTAATTAGTTTAACTAGTTAAGCTAATATTTAATACAGTATGTTATAGTTTCCTACTCCTAGTTTAAACCACTGTCCTAGAGAGAAAAAAAACCTTAATACTCACCAACCAATCACCTACCTGCTGTCCTGTGACGTCACACCTTGTTTTTTTTGGAAATCATGGAAGGTCCCACTGCCACTGCTGGTGCCTCCAATTAAACTTTATTGAGTGGCTTGATCTGTGGAATGATCCCAAAGACTGATTCTGGGTCAAGGGGTATTCGACTGTACTCCCGTGCTCGCCCAATGTGTCCTCTTTTGTCCAGTCCAATGGGGAGGCGCTGGGAAGTCCAATGCCTTTAGGACATCTACCTCCTAGAATAAGGGCACTGCTAAATAAAAGAGACATAAAAAGAGAAAATGCTGGAAACACTCAGCAGGTCAGGCAGCATCTGAGGAGAGAGAAACAGAGTTAATGTTTCAGGTCAATGACCTTTCAACCGTTACATTTCTCCACAGATGCTGCCTGACCAGCTGAGTGTTTCCAGCATTTTCTCTTTTTATTTTAGATTTCCAGCATCCACAGTATTTTGCTTTTGTAATAAAAGAGACAGCCTGTCCAAATTAAAAGAGAGACAGCCTGTCCAAACTAAAATAAAAAAAAACAGTTGATTGGCTGTGATGCCCATTCATAGTATTTGGTGTACGCTGGTCATGAGGTAATAAGTGAACGTTATTGAGTGGCTTGAGTTGTGGAATGATCCCAAAGACTGATTCTGGGTCAAGGGGTATTCGACTGTACTGCTGTGCTCACCCAATGTGCCCTCTATAGGCAAAGTGGGTGCATATTCTGTGATCACTCCGGTGTATGCCAGAGATTGAAATGATGCAGCACAGCAGGAGGCCATTCGGTCCATCGTGCCTGCGCCAGTTCTTTAAAGAGCTATTCAATTAGTCCCACTCCCCTGCTTTTTCCCCATAGCCTGCAAATATTTCAAGTATTTATCCAATTCCCGTTTGAAAATTATTATTGAATCTGCTTCCACCGCCCTTTCAGGCAGTGCATTCCAGAACATCATAACTCGGTGTGAAAATTCCCCCCCCTCCCTGTCGCCTCTGGTTCTTTTGCCAATTAACTTAAATCTGTGTCCTCTAGTTATTCACCCTTCTGCCACTGGAAACAGTTTCTCCTTACTCTAACAAAACTCTTCTCTGCTCCAAGGAGAACAACCCCAGTTTCTCTAGTCTTTCCACCTAACTGAAGTCTTTCATCTCTGGTACCAGTCTGGTAAATCTCCTCCTAAGGCTTTGACATCAAGTGTGGTACCCAGAATTGGCCACAATACTCCATCTGGGGTCTAACCAGTGTATAATAAAAAGATTTAGCATAACTTCCTTGCTTTTTTTTTGTACTCTATTTATAAAGCCAAGGATCCTGCATGCCCTTTTAAACAGCCTTCTCAACTTGTGGTGCCACCTCCAAAGACTTGCATACTGTGGCCAGGCAGAGTCGGGGAGACCCTCTTCCCGGGCGACCTGAACCGCCGTGTGACGGTAACCTGGCGAGCTCTGGCCGCCCGGCTGCACCGGTTTAATTACTGCTCGTGCTGTCAGAATGCGAATGCTGTTCAAACCGGGGCGCGCGGAGACACGCTCTGCGCAACCGTCAGCGCTCGCGGCAAACAGCCCGCGAGGGCCAATAGCCGGGCGGGGGGAAAGTGGCGCTAAAACTGGAGCGCGCGCGCGTGCGTGGGGCCGCCTTCAGTCGACAACCTCTGGAGCCCAGATTTACGTTGAAAAGTGCTTCTTAGGGAAAAATAATAATTTGAAGCTTAATTGTTGAAGTAATTTTACTGACTCACTTGTTAAAATTAAATTTAAAGTCTGTGTTGGCAGCAAGTGAAACGAGAACAGGGCAATTGAACTGATGCCGGTGTGAAAAACGCCTGAAGGCACCATGAAGTGCATCATAGCTGCCAACAACGTGAGAGGTAGTTTCCAAAACGCGAACGGTTACTTAACAGTGTATATGTATATAATTATCACACATAATTATATATTTCCTCGCTTTTAAGATGATTATCAAGGATAACAAATTGCGGGGCAAGTTTAAGCAGTCCACATATATTCAAATAGCCGTTTGGATTTGAAAGTGATTTAATTTTGTTTCAAGATTATCTTTGTTTTCCTTTCTCTGATCTTTTGCATCAATCATATTTTGAACAAGGCCCTCTAGATCTGACACCTCAGGATTCACGATAATTATATTTTGTTAAAGTAGGATTTCAATCCTTTTAATCCCCTTGCAGCTACGTCACTATTAGCCATGTCTTTCTTAAGATTGTTTCTTCTTTACCCTTCCACACTTTTATTGTTTGAAATCTGACTTGACATAGAATTAACCTTCAGTCTAAAGTAACTTTCAATGGCTCAATACTTTATTTTTCTCCATCCTATATAACATTCTTAGCCAAGAGGCGAGCAGACAATCTGCTGTAGGATGAGCTGGTAGTTGTGATAATTGGACGTTTCCCTCGTGTTAAAATGTCCTGCTCTGTTTCAGATCAACGTCTCCCCAGAATGCTACAATTGAGATTGGAAAGCAGTGTAGGAAATTGAAACTCGTATTCCATTTTTGTAATGCATAATTGTAAAAGATGGTATTTGTACTTTACAGCATTTGGAAAGGCAATCCATGCCCTGTCCCGAATTGGTGATGAGTTATGGCTTGATCCTTTAGAGAAGGGGGTAAGTTATCTACATTAGCAATTCATTTGTGACACTCAAGGGTCAACTTTTACCCTGTCTGCTTGGCAGAAACCGGGTGGGCAATTAAAATCGCACGTGGGACTTACCCGCTGAGGTCCTGCTCTCTTCCTGCAGGTTCTGATTTTAACCTGCTCTTCTGAGCCGAAAACTGGTGGGATCCTTCTTTAAATGTGGCAATGACATCACCAGGAGCTGACTACTGTTTTACCCAGAGGCCTACATGGGGAAGTCATTGTGGCTTCCTTGCCAGCCCAACCTAGCGGGTAGAGGAGTCGGGGCCAAAATAAAAAACTTTATTTGACTTTCCTTGTGGTGCCCCCCCGCAGGATTGTGAGGCCCTCCTGAACCCTCTCCCGGCAACTTGTCTGAGTGCTGGGACTGTTCCTTTGGTCTCCCGCTGCCTGACATTCCGCTCCCGGCAGTCGATCAGCTGCTGCTTCCCGCTGGTTTCAGGCGGGAACCTGACAGGGATTACATAGATGAGGCCTGCGAGTTAAAATTTCCCGGGCCTCACCCTGCCGAGGTCGGGGCTCCTGCAAAATGTACATTTATAATTTTAGGATGAGGAGAGGATATGGCTCAGCTTTGATGTCCCCCAGCAATAACATTCAAGCAATCACTGTTTAAGATTATGCAGGGAGAAAGGCTACTTATATCAAAGTACCAAAAGATGGAGTAAGAGCTTTCAGGAGAGGAGGGGAGACTAAAAATTTTTTAACTAGAAAAAAATATAGATTTTGTTTTACAAATACAATAATGCATTTCCTCCAACAGAAAGGCTTCCCTTCAATTCTTGAAGAATCAAATTGTGGAATAGGGAATTCCTTTAAAATTCTATACACTGGCCAAAAGACAGCATGAATCACTTTAAATACTGGAATAGTTTTTCAATCTTAATGTGTTAAAATGATTTGAAGTTTATCAGTTGTATTCCAGCATATTACTATAGATAATATTTATGATTTTTTTTTGCAGCTTGCTTTGAGATCAGTTAATTCTTCTGGGTCAGCGTATGCTTGCTTCTTGTTCTCTCCACTCTTCTTCCTGCATTACAGCAGGGGGAATAGGCATCAGCAAGACACTCATGAGGCTGAAATTGTACCTCTCAACTGTAAGATGGCAATTAAGGTATAGTTTGGTTGTTCAGGAGCTATAGGCTGTAACATTGGACAAAAACATTAGATAGTATTTCTGTTGAAATAAATTTTAAACACAGATAAATTGTATTACTTTATATTAATACAGCATATGTGTAAAATTTATTTAGTGATGAGTTATGTCAGTTGTTACACTGCATAACAACAGTATGTTAATATTGGTATCTTTTATATTTCTTCAGTCTTAGCTCAAACTTTATTTTTTCCACATCCACCCATCTTAAGAACATAAGAAATAGGAGCAGGAGTAGGCCATACGGCCCCTTGAGCTTGCTCTGCCATTCAGTAAGATCATGGCTGAACTTTTACATCAACTCCCCTTTCCCGCCCTATCCCTTGATTCCCTTAGTGCACAATAATCTATCGATCTCAGTCTTGAATATACTCAATGACTGAGCATCCACAGCTCTCTGGGGTAAAGAATTCCAAATAATCACAATTCTCTGAGTGAAGAAATTTCTCCTCATCTCAGCCTTAAATGGCCGACCCCTTATCCTGAGACTATGCCCCCTAGTTCTAGACTCCAGCCAGGGGAAACAGCCTCTCAGCATCTACCCTGTCAAGCCCTCTAAGAATTTTATACGTTTCAATGAGATCACCTCTCATTCTTCTAAACGCCCACTCTACTCAATCTCTCCTCATAGGACAACCCTTTCATTCCAGGAATCAATCTAGTGAACCTTTGTTGCATCCCCTCTAAGGCAAGTATATCCTTCCTTAGGTAAGGAGACCAAAACTGTACACAGTACTCCAGGTGTGGTCTCACCAAGGCCCTATATAATTGCAGCAAGACTTCCTTACTCTTATACTGCAACTCCCTTGCAATAAAGGCTAACATACCATTTACCTTTCTAATTGCTTGCTGTACCTGCATGTTAACTTTCTGTGATTTGTATACAAGGACACCCAAATCCCTCTAAATCCCAACATTTACTACTCTCTCACCTTTAAAAAAAATTCTGCTTTTCCATTCTTCTTACCAAAGTGGATAATTTCACACTTCCCTACATTATACTCCATCTGCCACCTTCTTGCCCAATCATTTAACCAGTCTTTATCCCTTTACAGCTTATTTACATTCTCCTCACAGCTTACTTTCACACCTAGCTTTATATCGTCAGCAAACTTGGATATATTACAAAAGCAAAATACTGCGGATGCTGGAAATCTGAAATAAAAACAGAAAATGCTGGAAATACTCAGCAGGTCAGGCAGCATCTGTGGAGAGAGAAACAGTTAACGTTTCAGGTCGATGACCCTTCGTCAGAACTGGAAAAAGCTGGAGATCGAACAGGTTTTTAAGCAAGTGCAGGGGCAGGGAAAGGGGGGAGGGGAGGAAAGAACAAAAGATGGGACAAGTTAAGAAACAAAAGATGGCTCTAAATGAAGTGTAAATGGCACTGGCAGAATGAAAGACAGCTGCCATGTGGGAGAGAGAGGGGAATTTTTTTTTTTAAAAAGAATAGGGGCAGAGGTTATGGTCTGAAATTGTTGAACTCTATGTTGAGTCTCCTTTTGCCTTGCACCATCTCTTAATGTCTCTTAATCTCTCCTGCCTTCCATCTAGAGCCATCTTTTGTTTCTTAACTTGTCCAATTACCATCTCCTTTTGCCTTGCACCATCTCTTAATGTCTCTTAATCTCTCCTGCCTTTCATCCTATCACAGACCTTCCCTTTTGTTCTTTCCTTCCCTCCCCCCTTTCCCTACCCCTGCACTTGCTTAAAAACCTGTTCGATCTCCAGCTTTTTCCAGTTCTGATGAAGGGTCATCGACCTGAAACGTTAACTCTGTTTCTCTCTCCACAGATGCTGCCTGACCTGCTGAGTATTTCCAGCATTTTCTGTTGGATATATTACACTTGGTCTCCTCATCTAAGTCATTGATATAGATTGTAAATAGCTGAGGCCCAAGCACTGATCCTTGCGGCACTCCACTAGTTACACCCTGCTATCCACGGGGACTGTTCTAGAATCTAGGAAATTCTGGAAGAGCAAAACCAATGCATCCGCTATCTCTGCAGCCACTTCTTTTAAAACCCTAGGATGTAGGTCATCAGGTTCAGGGGATTTGTTAGCTTTTAGTCCCATTAATTTCTCCAATACTTTTTCTTTACTAATATTAATTGCTTTAAGTTCCTCACTCTCATTAGACACTTGGTTCCCCTCAATTTCCAGTATGTTCTTTGTGTCTCCTAGTGTGAAGACAGGCATAAAATATTTGTTTAACATTTCTGCCATTTCCTTATTCCCCATTATAATTTCTCCTGCCTCTGCCTCTAAGGGACCCATGTTTTCTTTTGCTAATCTCTTCCTTTTTACATACTCTTACAATTTGTTTTTATACTTCTTGCTAGTTTACTCTCATTCTATTTTCTCCCTCTTTATCACTTTCTTGATCATCCTTTGCTGATTTTTAAAACCCTCCCAATCCTCAGGCTTACTACTCTTTTTGGTAAGATTGTAAGCATCTTCTTTTCATCTAATACTATCCTTAACTTCTCTAGTTAGCCATGGTTGTACCAATTTTCCAGTGAAGTTTTTACTTCTCAATGGAATGTATATTCGTTGAGAATTATGAATTATTTCATTAAATGTTTGCCATTGCTTATCTACTGTCATATCTTTTAATCTAATTTGCCAATCTACCTCAGCTAACTCGCCTCTCACCTCCGTAATTGGCTTTGTTTAAATTTAAGACCTTAGTTTCGGACTTAACCACATCACTCTCAAACTTAATGGGCCAAAAATTCATCCCGCTGCGCGAGAGTACGCACTGCGTACTCTCGCGTATTCTCTCTCCAATTGCCGGTTTTCTGCATGCCCTGCGCATGCGCTGAAAACCGGCACTTGGTCTTTTGAAAAGGGGGCGGGTCCTCGGTGCATCGCGTGCGCGCTACAGGCTGCGCGCACACTGTGCACTTCGTGCTTTGGACGCACAGGTAAGGACGGAAGATTTTAGAAATGGAAAAAGGAGGAGTAAGACCCACTTTTAACAAGGTAAGTAGTGAATTAAGTATTTTTTTGAATTTTTTTTAACAGGTATATCTTTTTTAGAGACTTTAAAGACAGGTAAGTTTATTTTTATAACTTTTTAAAAGATTTTAAATTTTTTCAAAAATTTAATTTTTTATTTAAAATGGTTAATTTATTTAACTATACTTATTTTATTAATGTGATGGTTTTTTTTAAATTTAATTGAGGTTTAGCTGTTATTTTGGGGGGGTGTAAGATTCATAGATTTCACAGCACGTATGTGAAACTTATGAATGGAAGATGGTGTGCTGCCATTGGCTCTAACTGAGTCACGTGATCCCACAGCTCGCACGAATTCACTACGCCGGTGGGATACGCAAGCACTGCCCAGCTGATGTCTGGAACATCAAGTTCGTGCGAGCTGGATCTGAAAAAGCCAACGCGGAGTGAGAGATCGCGGGGAAGCCTTACCCCCGCGGGAACAGAGCGAGATCAATTTCTGGGCCAATATGAAATTCTATCATATTATGATCATTCTTCCCCAGAGGATCCTATACTATAAGATTACTAATTACCCTGTCTCATTACACAATACTAGATCTAAAATAGCCTGTTCCCTAGTTGGTTCCTTAACATATTGTTCTAGAAAACTGTCTTGAATGCATTCCATTAACTTGTCCTCCAAGCTACTTTTGCCAATTTGGTTTGCCCAGTCTATATGACGATTAAAGTCCCCCAGGATTATTGCATTACCCTTGTTACATGCTCCTCTAATTTGCTGATTTATACTCTGTCCAACACGATGATTACTGTTGGGGGGGCCTATAAACTACTTCCACCAGTGTTTTCTGCCCTTTGTTATTTCTTAGCTCCACCCATACTAATTCTACATTCTTATTTTCTGGGTTAAAATTCTATCTCATTACTGCCTTTATTTCATTCTTTATTATCAGTGCTACCCTACCTACTTTTCCAATTTGTCTATCTTTTCTAAAAGTCAAATACCCGAAAATATTTAGTTCTCAGCTTTGGTCACCCTGCAACCACGTCTCAGTAATGGCTACTAGAACAAACCCATTTATCTCTATTTGTACTATTCATTCATTTATCTTGTCACGAATGCTTCGTGCATTCATGTATAGCACCTTTTAATTTTAACTTTTTTACTATTTTTCCCTGATGTGGTCTTAGTCGCTAATGTTCTATTACCATTGTTAAACTCTCTGGGGGGAAAATTCGGTTGGTTTGCGCCTTCCATTAGCGCCCGGGCGCGGCGATGTTTGCGCCGCTCGTGAAATTGACTAGAGTTTTTGCGGCGGCACAAAAGTTTACCGCCCCGATCTCCTGTGCCCGCAGATCGTGACGTCAGTTGAGCGTACAACGCACTGGTGGCACCCCGGACCGGATATTGAGTGGCACCCCCCTCCTTTCCGCCTGGCGCAAGCAACGACAGGGAGACTGGAACTTTTCCCAGTCGGTGAGGGGCTGGGGGGGCGCTATTTAAACGTGCCCTCTTCCTGGCCTTTTCTGTGGTAGACATTTTTGCACTACTCATTCTGAGAGAGAGATTCCGAGAGAGAGATAGAGAGACTTCTGCATAGAGTCAATGCTGTGTGAAGTAGTTTTGGCTACTGAGCATCACTTTGCAGGTACTTTTGGATTTGACCTTCATTACTTCGATTGCCAAGAGACTGCGGGGGCTGCACTGATTCGGGGCGTTGTCCTGCGCCTGCAAAATTGGAGGCAACAGAGACGCAGAGCGAGAGTGGCAATCATGGCCAGACGGAGGAGGGCCAACAGGCCTCTGCACAGGAGACCTTACCCTCCCAGGGTATTCCGGGAACAATTCTCCTACATTAATTTGTCTGAGGAGCAGTTTTTGCGCAGGCTGTGCTTCAGCAAGGAGGTGGTCACTGAGCTCTGCCACCTGCTGCAGCCAGATCTGCAGCATCAACTGAGGACCAGGACGTCTCTGTCCGTGGCAGTGAAGGTCACAGTGGCTCTGAATTTTTATGCTACCAGATCCTTTCAAGCAGCTACTGGGGACATCGCCAATATCTCCCAGTTCGCGGTCCATTGCTGTATCCTTCAGGTTACAAATGCCCTCTATAAAAGGAGACGCCAGTACATCTCTTTCCCGATGACCCGAGCCAAACAGCATGAATGCGCATTGGGCTTTGCGAGGATAGCAGGCTTCCCCATGGTGCAGGGCGCCATTGACTGCACGCATGTGGCATTGCGGGCACCGCATGAGAATGCAGAGATTTTCCGAAACCGCAAGGGGTTCCACTCCTTAAACGTCCAGTTGGTCTGTGACCACAGACAGCTGATACTCACTGTCAATGCCCGCTATCCTGGCAGCAGCCATGATGCTTTCATCCTGCGCCAGACTGGTGTGCCAGAACTTTTCCAGGCACTGCATCAGCCAATTGGTTGGCTCCTCGGGGACAAGGGTTATCCACTCTGCACCTGGCTGATGACACCGCTCCGTAACCCCAACACCCCTGCAGAGCTGCGGTACAATGAGAGCCATCTCGCCACCAGGAACATCATTGAGCAGACGATCGGCATGCTCAAGCAACAGTTCCGCTGTCTGGACCACTCAGGAGGAGCCCTGCAGTACTCGCCTGAGCGAGTCTCCCTCTTCATAGTTGTGTGCTGCATTCTTCATAACCTGGCAATCCTCAGGATCCAGCCAATGCCACCAAGCCTTGGAGCACCACCGGAGGAGGAGGAAGAGGAGGAGGATGATCAGCAGCAGCACCAAGGCAGGAGGGAGGCCCACAATGTTGAAACTGCAAGGGCCGTCCCTCAACGACTGAAACAAGCCGCTTCTAGGCCCCTACTGAGGAAATGGCTTCTGGCATGGAGAACAACATGAATGAAAGCAACCCGCAACCCCAAAGCCGGCCAAGGCAGCAATGATTCCAAAGGCTAAACCTGTACATTTTGAATACAAAAACTTTTTTATTTTACAAACTCTGTGTGTGTCATTTCTTCATGACAAACTAATAGAAACAAACACAAAAAATCATTAATTAACATAACTGGTTCTCACAACCTGGAGATAATGTCCAAAACACTAAACAAAAGTTTGAACACGAACCTCGGCCTTTAATAAAAAAATTCCCAACATTTCGTCACACCTCCTACTTCTTGCCCTTCGAGGGTGATCTCCTTCCCTTGCGCACTTTCCCCCTTCCCACCCTACTGCTCCTCCGTAATGGGGCCCCAGTGGCTGCAGCAAGGCTGGTGGAAGGCTGCTGATTGTCAGAACCTGAGACTACAGATGCCCTTGAAGGACGGCTTTGACCAGCTCTGGGCCTGGAGGGCCCGGCTGCAGACTGCACCAAATCTGCATGGGCAGCAGCAGTCTGGGCTACAGGCGGTGGCAAGTGCAATGGGGAAGTGACAGTGGTGGCAGCAGGAATGCTGTCATCTTGAGACGAGGACAGCGACTCCCTGCTCGACCGACACACTGGCACTCCCACGGGGCAGCACCTCAGCATCCGGAGCAATCTGCTGGAGCACAGATTGCTGGCCTGCTGCAGCACGGTGAGAGCCCCGGGGAAATGTGTCCGAACCAGCGACAATGGCAGCAGTCAGTGCTTGCGTGGCCTCAATCTGAGTCTGCATGAGACCAGTCTGAGATTGGATCACGGCAGCCAGTGACTGAATTGCAGCACTAAGCATTTGCGTGGCATCCGCCTGTGCTACAGCGTAGTGCTCCACACTCCTTGCCAGTGCATCAATGCATTCGGGCACCCTTCCCACTGCACCCATGAGCTGAGTGTGCATGTCCACTGCCTGGGTGTTCATTTCAGCGATGAGCCGCTCCTCCTCTGCATCCAGTGCAGCAGGACTCGCTGGCCTACTCTCCCTCCAGGGAGAAGGCCCCCGAGCTTCCTTAGCCACATCGCGTTGCTGCAGCCCGCTGGGTCCTGGAGCTTCACCCTCATCAGACCCTTCCCCCCTGCTCCCCTCCAGGGAAGACGTGGTCCCAGTGTGGACATAGGCTTCCTCGGGAGAGGGTGGCGCTAATGCTCCAGCTTCCTCTTCCTCCTCGCCTGCGGCTTCGCTCCCACTGGCAGCTTGAGGGCCCGTCTCCTCAGCTGGTGAATCACCATCTGAAAGCAGAGAGGTATAAGTGTGGCTTTAGCGTCAGGACAGGGGGGCAGTAAGGGAGGAAGGAGTGGAGTGATTCAGTAAGTTGGATTGAAAGTGTCAAAGGCTGGTGTTGTGAGGAACAAGTGGAATGAGAGAGGAGAGAAAGCTGATGACCTTACCATTGCTGTCCCAAACGGGGTCGACCTCTCCAGGGGCGACGGGACCGATCACCTGGCTTGCCACAATCCTGTGGATGCGTGCCTCAAGATCGCTGAGGGGTTGCAGCTGAGGCCGCCCTCCACCCGTCCGTTGCTGCTGTCTCCTGTTATGAGATAGCTTGGCCTGCAAGAAAAAGGACGGCGTCTGAGTAAATATACAGCCATGGTCTTGCCTGATGTGCCTCCCATAATTGAATAGCCCTTAATGTATGCAGCCATGGTCTTGCCTGATGTGCCTCCCATAGTTGAATAGCCCTTACTGTATGAAGGTATGGAATGTGTGTGTGTGTTTCATGAAAGGGCCATAGGTGTTGGATGAGTGTTGGACATTGGGGTTTTAAGACCCTCTGGCCATAGAGTGAGGTTGAAATGGAGGGATGGAGAGGTTTTGAAAAAAAGCCACTCACCCTGACAAGTCGAGAGGTCGTTGAACTTTTTGCGACATTTAGTATGGGTCCTGGGCACCATGTTCCTGGAGGAGATGTGCTGAGCCACCTCCCTCCACACTCTTCTGTAGTCGCGTGGCAAAGTCCTCCTGCCACTCTCAGGGTAGAGTATAGATCTTCTGCGCTCCACCGCGCCAACCAGAGCCTCCAAGGCCCACTTGCTGAAGCGCTGAGCTCGTTCTCTCACCCTCTCCATAGTCCTTGGCTGGAAAATGTAGTCACAGGTCTCTCCAGGCCGAAATTCAAGGCTCCAATGAGCAGGGTGTGGCTGGAGAGCAGATCGACCCTCCCCTTTAAGAACTGGCCGGCGCCAGTGTGTCTGTGTTCCATCGCTAACTGACATCACCTGCGCTGCGCCCGCGCTCTGAGTTAGCGCCTTGCTCCTCGGCCTTTGCGCCTTAAGACAGGTGTGCAGCGCCTGATTTAGCACTCCAATCACCTCCAGGGGTGATAAAAGCCAAGTTTGCAGTCGGAGCCGATAATTAGCGCCAGGCGCTAAACTTTGCGCCCGGCCGATAATTGCGCCCCAAACGAGGCGATACCGAATTTCTCCCCCTCTATCCCTTCCTGACACAATCTGCTTGATTTTATCCAAACCGCTACTCTGCTCTACAGACTTGACTTTTTGTCAGACTTACCATACCCTTACCTGAACCCTCCCTCCCCTTTATTAGTTTAAAGCCGTATCTACCACCCTAGTTATTTGATTCGCCAGGACACTGGTCCCAGCTGGTTTAAGTGGAGTCAGCCCCAACGGATCAGCTCCCTCTTTCCTCTGTACTGGTGCTGGTGCCCTATGAATTGAAACCCCTGGCTCCCACACCACTCTTTCAGCCACGCATTTAAACCTCTACTCTGTTTGTTCCTATGCCAATTTGCGCGTGGCTCAGGTAGTAATCTAGAGATTATTACTTTTGAGGTTCTGCTTTTTAATTTGTACCCTAGCTCCTCAAACTCCCTCAGCAGAACCTCATTGACAAGGTAGATGCTGAGAGGTTGTTTCCCCTGGCTGGAGTGTCTAGAACTAGGGGGCATAGTCTCAGGATAAGGGGTAGGCCATTTAAGACTGAGATGAGGAGGAATTTCTTCACTCAGAGGGTTGTGAATCTTTGGAACTCTCTGCCCCAGAGGGCTGTGAATGCTGAGTCTTTGAGTATATTCAAGGCTGAGATAGATAGATTTTTGGACTCATGGGGAATCAAGGGATATGGAGATCGGGCGGGAAAGTGGAGTTGAGGTCGAAGATCAGCCATGATCTTATTGAATGGCGGAGCAGGCTCAAGTGGCCGTATGGCCTACTCCTGCTTTTATTGCTTATGTTATACCTATGTTATTGCTTCCTACACGGACCACAATAATGGGATCCTCCCCCTCCTTCTCCAAGTTCTTCTCCAGCCGTGAGGAGATAGAAACATAGAAACATAGAAAATAGGTACAGGAGTAGACCATTCGGTCCTTCGAGCCTGCACCGCCATTCAATGCGTTCATGGCTGAACATGCTACCTCAGTACCCCATTCCTGCTTTTTCGCCATACCCCTTGATCCCCTTAGTTGTGAGTGTTATATCTAACTCCCTTTTGAATATATTTAGCGAACTGGCCTCAACAACCTTCTGTGGAAGAGAATTCCATAGATTCACCACTCTCTGGGTGAAGAAGTTCCTCCTCAGCTCAGTCCTAAATGGCTTCCCCTTAATCCTTAGACTGTGACCCCTGGTTCTAGTTTTCCCTACCATTGGGAACATTCTGCCCGCATCTAATTTGTCTAAACCAGTCAGGATTTTAAATGTCTCTATAAGATCCCCCCTCATTCTTCTGAACTCCAGAGGATACAAGTTCAGTTGACCCAATCTTTCTTGATATGTCAGTCCGGCCATCCCAGGAATCAATCTAGTGAACCTTCGCTGCACTCCCTCAATAGCAAGAATGTCCTTCCTTAAGTTAGGAGACCAAAACTGCGCACAATACTCCAGGTGTGGCCTCACCAAGGCCCTGTACAACTGTAGCATCACCTCCCTACTCCTGTACTCAAATCCCCTTGCTATGAAGGCCATCATTCCGTTTGCTTTCTTGACTGCCTGCTGCACTTGCATTCCCACCTTCAGTGACTGATGTACCATGACGCCCAGGTCTCGTTGCACGTCCCCTTTCCCTAATCTGCCACCATTCAGGTAATAGTCCGCCTCTCTATTTTTACCACCAAAGTGGATAACCTCACATTTATCCACATTGTACTTCATCTGCCATACATTTGCCCATTCACCCAACCTGTCCAAGTCACTCTGTAGCCTCCTAGCATCCCCCTCATTGTTCACACTGCCTCCCAATTTAGTGTCATCCGCAAATTTGGAGATATTACATTTAATCCCTTCGTCCAAATCATTAATATATAATGTAAACAGCTGGGGTCCCAGCACCGAACCCTGCGGTACCCCGCTGGTCACTGCCTGCCATTCTGAAAAGTACCCATTTACTCCTACTCTTTGTTTCCTGTGTGCCAACCAGTTCTCAATCCACGTCAACACATTACCCCCAATCCCATGTGCTTTAACTTTGCTCACCAATCTCTTGTGTGGGACCTTGTCGAAGGCCTTCTGAAAGTCCAAATACACCACGTCTACTGGTTCCCCCCTGTCCACCCTATTGGAAACATCCTCAAAAAATTCCAGAAGATTTGTCAAGCATGATTTCCCTTTCACAAATCCATGCTGACTTGGACCTATCATGTCGCCACTTTCCAAATGGTCTGTTATGACATCTTTAATAATTGCTTCCATCATTTTACCCACGACCGATGTCAGGCTGACCGGTCTATAATTCCCTGCTTTCTCCCTCCCTCCTTTTTTAAAAAGAGGGGTTACATTGGCCACCCTCCACTCCATCGGAACTGATCCAGAGTCTAAGGAATGTTGGAAAATGATTGTGGTAACACTTTTCAGCTTCCTGTATGACATCACTTCCTGTAATCAGTCCAGGATAAATACTGGACTGATCAGTTAGCTCTGGAAGAGGCATAGGGTAAGACCTCTTTTGTATGCAGCACCGTTTTAAGTTGATTAAAGCTTACATTAAGTTTACCACGCGTAAGGCTCATTCTTACGACAATTTAATCAACTTTTGAAAAACTTCGCACTCAAACTTTTTGGACGAACTCGGAGCTAAGGATCCAGGGAATCACCCATCATGGAAAACATCCTTAAACCATCGCGTCTTGACTTGGACCCAAACACCCCAGCAGCCGGTAAGGTGTGGAAACACTGGTATCGCACGTTTGAGAATTTTCTTGAGTATTGCAAAGCTGATGATAACTCAAAGTTGCGGATACTCATCAACTGTGTCACCCCGAATGTATTTCAGTATGTGGAAGACTGGGACAGTTATGAGGAGGCAATTCAGACGCTTAAGAGACTATATACTAAGACACCGAATGAGGTCTATGCTAGACATCTACTAGCTACAGCCCAACAAGGGCCGGAGGAATCCATTGATAAATTCCTCCAAGAGCTTCGCAGACTTAGTATGGACTGTAACTTTCGGGCAGCCTCAGCTGAGCTATACCGCGAAGAAATGATCCGTGATGCGTTCATCTGCGGGCTTGCCTCCCCATTTATACGCCAGCGTCTACTGGAAAGTAAGACACTTGAGCTGCAGAGAGCTTATGACCTGGCTTGCTCTCTAGATCTGGCAAAAAGAAATGCAGACCTTTTTACAGTGCCCAGACCTCGGTCTGCTGCCTTAACTACAGTCAGGCAATTTAAGAGGCCACAGGTGAACTCTATTAGGGAGGACTTTATCCCTGACGATCGATCTGATGACTTCACTGATGAAGAGGATGATGACCCCACTGTGGCAGCCTCTTGGCAATCTAAGAAATGCTTTTTTTGTGGTGATGAGTTTCACCCTCGGAGATTCTGCCCTGCTCGCAATGCGTTTTGCAGTCATTGCAACAAAAAGGGTCATTTTGTAAAGGTTTGCCTATCAAGAGCCTCTACGAGGGCTTATCAAGCTAAGTCCTACCGAACTGCCCCAGTAAGGGCCTATCAGGATGTTCCAACTAAAAACTATCGTGCTTCCTCTCGGGTTTTTTCTCGAAGAAACACACCTAGAATTTCAGCCACTCTTTGTGCAACGACACCAATTACAGCTGCTTGTCCTCAGAACCTATTCCATGCAGCTACAAAAGCATCAATTAATGGACATACTTTAGATGCCTTAATTGACTCAGGTAGCACTGATAGTTTCATTAGGGAACAGACTGTTGCACAGTTAAAGCTACATGTTTTTCCATCGGACCAGGCAGTTGCGATGGCTCAGTCATCACTTAATACCAGAATTTCTGGCTTCTGTGTAGTTGAAATAATGCTTAAAGGTCACAGGTATCCCTCCACCCGGCTTTCGGTGCTCAAGGACTTATGTAGTGATCTTATCTTAGGGCTGGATTTTCAAAAGCAGCATAAGAAGCTTACCATTGAGTTCGGCGGATCCAAACCTGAACTCACTATTTCTAATATACGACCTCGATTACCGTTCTGTGCCTTGTCAGCAGCTTCACTGGATGAACCCTCACTGTTTGCCAGTATCCCTCCTCGATGCAAACCGATTATAACAAAGTCACGCCGTTTCAGTCAGGAAGACCAGTCTTTTATTGCGGCTGAGATTTCTCGGCTTTTAGCAGAGGATATCATCGAGCCTTGTTCGTCGCCATGGCGCGCCCAGGTCGTTATTGTTAAGAACCCTCTACAACCTCACAAGAAACGGCTGTGCATTGACTATTCACAGACCATCAATCAATATACGGACTTGGACGCATACCCATTGCCGCGCATCGATGATATGGTTAATAAATTGGCTGAGTACACGGTGTTCTCGACTTATGATCTGAAAAGCGCCTATCATCAGGTACCCTTGAAGGTCTCAGACAAGCAGTATACAGCCTTTGAAGCCAATGGGCGGCTGTATCAATTTCGTCGCCTCCCCTTTGGGGTCACTAATGGAGTGGCTGTCTTCCAGCGAGCAATGGATGACCTGGTCAAACAGGAAGACTTGAAGGATACGTTTCCTTATCTGGACAATATTACTGTCGCAGGTCGCAATCAGCAGGAACATGACGCCAATCTCCAACGATTTTGGGATGCACTCCAGCACCGTAATTTGACATTGAATACGGCTAAATCCATTGAGTCACAACCAACTATCAACATCCTTGGCTATTGTGTGGGCAATGGCATCATTAAACCTGACCCTGAAAGGCTTCGCCCACTCCAAGAACTCCCGCCACCTAAGAATCCGGCCTCCTTGCGCCGGGCCCTCGGCCTGTTTGCATACTATGCGAAATGGATTCCTAACTTCTCGGACCGAATCCAACCTCTACTGAAGGCCAGCACATTCCCACTAGACACAACGGCTGTTGCAGCCTTTAACCTCCTGAAAAAGCAGTTGGAGAAAGCGGCTCTTCACTCCATCGATGAGAGTCTTCCTTTCGTGGTTGAGTGTGATGCCTCGGAGGTGGCAATCTCAGCCACTCTGAATCAGGAAGGTCGTCCGGTGGCATTTTTGTCCAGGACTTTTCAAGGGGCTGAGCTACATTATCCTCCAGTCGAGAAAGAAGCTACAGCCATCATAGAGGCAGTACGGAAGTGGAGTCATCTCCTGGCTCGCCAGCACTTTACCTTAATCACGGACCAGCGATCGGTCGCCTTCATGCTCGATAATCGAAAACGGACCAAAATTAAAAATAATAAAATCCAGCTTTGGCGGCTGGAATTGGCCTCTTTTGGTTACACCATCCACTATCGACCTGGCAAGGAGAATGTGGCTCCGGATACCCTCACACGAGCATTCTGCTCCGCCATGGCACCCTCTACGCTCGTAGACATCCATGATGGGTTGTGTCATCCAGGCGTTACTCGCATGCTGCACTTCGTGCGGTCCCGAAATCTCCCATTCTCTACCGGGGATGTAAAGAAGATGTGCTCGGACTGCAGAGTCTGTGCGGAATTGAAACCTCGGTTTTTCCGCCCCTCGGGTGGTATACTCATACATGCGACCCAGCCAATGCAAAGGCTTAGCATCGATTTTAAGGGGCCGTTGCCCTCTTCGACTCGCAACACTTATCTATTAACAATGGTTGATGAGTATTCTCGTTTTCCGTTTGCCTTTCCCTGCCCCAATATGCTGACAACCACGGTTATCAGCTGCCTTGAACAGGTATTTGCTTTCTGTGGCATGGCATCCTATGTTCATTCAGATCGGGGCCCTTCTTTTATGTCGGGAGAACTCAAGGCCTATCTCTCGGAACGGGGTATTGCTGCCAGCAAAACGACGCCTTATCATCCGGTTGGGAATGGGCAAGTCGAGCGTTTTAACGCTATCATCTGGAATGCGGTACGTCTGGCTTTGAGATCTCGGGGCCTACCCAACCAGCATTGGGAAGCAGTACTTCCAGACGCATTACACTCCACACGGTCCCTCCTTTCGACCGCCACAAATACGACGCCTCATGAACGGTTCTTCCGATTTCAGCGTCGCTCATCCTATGGGACATCTCTCCCGTCGTGGCTGACTGCACCGGGACCAGTGCTACTCCGAAGATATGTCCGGGCGTCTAAGAATGACCCCCTGGTAGATGAGGTTGAGCTCACTGACGTCAACCCTACCTACGCCTATATTCGGTATCCTGACGGTCGGGAATCTACCGTGTCATTGCGGGATCTGGCTCCCTGCCCGCCGAAACATAGAGGGACACCAGGGGATGATATGGTACCAGGCACATCTCTGGGCTTGCCAGGTGCCTCTCATCATGATCGGGATCTGACGCCGGCTGGTACCTCACTCCAGCGTGCCGACCTGGGGCAGACTGACTATGAGCCCGTCGGGGCTCGCACGCGCAGCCACGATCAACCCTGTACCGTACGCTCAGAAACGGATCTGCCACAGCCCTGCCCGACACCCATTCGGGTACCAGTACACAGTCAGGATCGTTCTGACCCCTCACAGAGCGGGCTGGAGCACTCGGACTCTGGTCCATGGCCCGCAGCGGGTAAACGGGCTAGGGGCCCTCTACCGCTACGAGAACCCAAACGGGTGCGGCTCTCCCTCATCCAACGGCTACGAAATGGAGGGAGCATTCCGGCCTCCTAATCTTTTGGGGGGGGAGAATGTGGTAACACTTTTCAGCTTCCTGTATGACATCACTTCCTGTAATCAGTCCAGGATAAATACTGGACTGATCAGTTAGCTCTGGAAGAGGCATAGGGTAAGACCTCTTTTGTATGCAGCACCGTTTTAAGTTGATTAAAGCTTACATTAAGTTTACCACGCGTAAGGCTCATTCTTACGACAATGATCGTCAATGCATCCACTATTTCCAAGGCCACCTCCTTAAGTACTCTGGGATGCAGACCATCAGGCCCCGGGGATTTTTCAGCCTTCAGTCCCATCAATTTCCCCAATACCTTTTCCCGACTAATAAGGATTTCCCTCAGCTCCTCCCTCTTACCAGATCCTCTGACCCCTTTTATTTCGGGCAGGTTGTGTGTGTCCTCCACAGTAAACACCGAACCAAAGTACTTGTTCAATTGATCTGCCATTTCCTTGTTCCCCATTACGACTTCCCCTGTTTCCGACTGCAGGGGACCTACGTTTGTTTTTACTAACCTCTTTCTTTTTACATATTTATAGAAGCTTTTGCAGTCCATTTTAATGTTCTCTGCAAGCTTCCTTTCATATTTTATTTTCCCTGCCCTAATCAAACCCTTCGTCCTCCTCTGCTGAGTTTTGAAGTTCTCCCAGTCCCCGGGTTTGCTGCTACTTCTGGCCAATTTGTATGCAACTTCCTTGGTTTTAATACTATCCCTGATTTCCCTTGTTAGCCATGGTTGAGCCACCTTCCCTTTTTTATTTTGACCTTAACCCTGGCACTGGGCAGGCAACACACCCTTCGGGACTCCCGGTCGCGGCTGCAGAGAACCGTATCTACCCCCCCTGACTGTACTATCCCCTACAACTACCACATTCCTTTTCCCTCCCCCCACTTGAATGGCTTCCTGTACCACGGTGCCGTGGTCAATTTGCCCATCCTCCCTGCAGTCTTTATTCTCATCCACACCTCATACCTGTTGGACAATAGCAAAGGCTACGGCTCCTCCACTACTGCATCTGACGTCCCCTTACCTGCCTGAGGCGCAGTCACATCCTCCTGTCCCTGACCACTAACCAAATCTAAACCACTACCTAACCTAAGGGGTGTGACTGCCTCCTGGGTCTAAATGTCCAGGTAACTCTCTCTCTCCCTGATGCATCACAATGTCTGCACCTCGGACTCCAGCTGAACAACTCTGAGCCTAAGTTCCTTGAGTTGCAGACACTTACTGCAGATGTGATTGCCTGGGATCATGCTGCTCTCCACAAACTCCCACATGCTGAATATGCAGCACACCTCCTGCACTGCCATCTCTATCTAACCTTGTTTTATATATTTAATTAACTAAAGTTTTATGTAAAAATTCACTTGGTTTATTGTTAGTTTTTTTTTAACTATTTGATTTAACTAGTTTAAATTATTAATTTTTATGAATTAAAGTATTAGTTATAGGTTCCTGGTTTCTAATTTACTCCACTCCCCTAGCTTAGAGAGCATAAAAAATGTACTACTCACCAACCAATCACCAACTTGCTGTCCTGTGACGTCGCCGGGTCCGGGAGTTGTTTACCCCAGCTGAATGGATGCTACTGGAAAATCTCACGCTTTATGAAACCCAGTTTAGGTATCTTAGTTCTGTATCTTTGGTCCTTACCTTATCTTAGTCTATATTTATTTATAGGTAATTACCTTTAGTGTGTTTTAATTTTTTTTTTACACACTAAGGGCTGAATTTTGCTGGCGCTCAGAGTGCGGGTTTGGAGGCGAGTCCGCTGTCAAAATCATAAAGATTGACAGCGGGTCGGTATCCCGCTGTAAACCCGCCTCCTTGTCAGTTTCACAAGTGTTGGGTTTGTCATCTCTGAAAGGACCCGGCACCAAGCAGCGGGTCAGCCAATTTAGATAGTTTAAAGCTTATTAAAAGGTAGTTAAGAACCATTTTCCCATGTACTTACCATTTTACCAGGTTTTCAACGAGGTTCCCGGAGAGCGGCTATCACGTCAGGTAAGTATGTTGGGTTCTCAATGACTGGATTGCTGTGAATAGGTGAAAGCTGCAAAAGTGGTATAAAACCTACCATTTCACAGCTGTTCACTTACCAATCCTAGAAGCTGGAGCATTAATGATTTGGAACCCACTTTTTAGCTTTATGCAATTTTGAAGTGTTTGGAGTAATCTCTCTATCCACTGTCACCTCCTTGGAACAACCTATCTCAACATTGACAAATTACTTCTGTCATCTCAACCTCACCTGCCATCTATTCTATCAGCATCGGTGCCCTTGAAAAAATCTCACCTTGGCACTCAGAATCCCAACACGATCAGCCCCAATTCCAGCATCGCTGGGTACACCAGCAGCACCAACATCCACATCAGCCTTCTCCGCAATGAACTGATGCACTGGACACAGGGCATCATCACCCATGCACATTGTTGCTCGGGACGCCAGCGATGGCCTCACCATGTCCAGATTTGCTTCACTTAACACTGTACACCCTGCTGCCACATGATGCACCAGGTTGGCACCACCCCACACCAGCACCATAAAGCATCCCTACAATGTCCAAGCCATTCCTTTCACACTCATCACCATGGGGGGTGGGGGAGGGACGTTATGTCTCACCATTCACTGGAACTCACTAACACACTTTCAAAGGTGCACACAAATCTGTCCAAGAAGGCAAAGTGGTGACAATGAGAATTTCAATGCTTGACAACACATTAACAGAAAGTTTACACGACCATTGGCTAAAACACCCAAGTGCCTACCCTTGTGTGTTGTTAGTTGGTATGATTGGATCAGGATGAGGGTGAGTGTGAGGGCTGGTTAGTGAGATGAGGAAGTGATAATATAGATAGAGAGGGATGGGTGGAGGTGCAAGGTAAGTTGGTGTGAGTAAGGATATGCAGGAGTAGGGTAGGAAGACAGAATGATGGGGATGTGATGAGTGGCACAGGAGGATGAGGTTGAGTGTGGCTTTGCAGTAACGTTACGTGATCTACTGTGATCATTGAAAGGTTTGCGCCACTGCAGCCTGGTCCTCCTGATAACATCCCTGCTTGTGCCCTCCTGTGCAATGTGCAACCAGGCTGCATTGGTCTCCTGGGAGGTCTCTTCAGCCCATTGGGAGGGAAGAGAACCTCCCTGCGTGCTGTGACTCCCTCTATAAGCATATGGAGGGAGTCATGGAAGAGCCTGGGTGCAGCCGTGCACTTTTGTGCAGTGTTTGTCAGTGTTTGCAGCACCTCAATGCTGTATAACACTTGACAGCACAACTGTCAAAATCAATTTGGACATGGTCCCTTTAAGGAAACCGGCTGATGACGCATCATCAGATGATGTCATCAGACCCGCTTCCTTTTAATTGGCCAGGAACCTTGCACGGCGGGCTTAACAAGCCCAATCAACGGAAAATCACTTGGAGGAGGCGGGAGGAAGATGGGTGCGGAGTTTGTGGCCGCTGTCTGCTCCAGCCGCACCGGACTCGCCACGTCTGGCGAATTCACAGCCTAATTTGCACCAAGCGCTAAAACACTAACAACATTTTAAATACTTACTGCCTCAAGCTTACACAAACCACTGCAAGTGTCAAAGGCAAAATGCAGCACCCCCTTCCCCCTTTGCACCAAATTCCCACTACTTACCAAATTCCCAACTTCCCACTCTGTTCACAATCCACTGAGTTAATGTTGCGATCTGTGGTCACGCTCTGTGCTGGAGGGCACAATGGTCAACATTTGAACTTTTTGATAGATGGGGTCAACACTGCTTTTTGAAGGACGTCCAGAAGGTGTGCTTGAGAAGTACTTGAAGAAATCTGTTTCCGGCCTGATCTTCTTGAGTTGATGCACAGAGAATGGGAACTGGCAAATGTCTAAATCCTTCCCCTGGAGAAGAACCAGTGTAAATATTGTGTTTTTTTATTCGTTCCTGGGATGTGGGCGTCGTTGGCAAGGCCAGCATTTATTGCCCATCCCTAGTTGCCCTTGAGAAGGTGGTGGTGAGCCGCCTTCTTGAACCGCTGCAGTCCGTGTGGTGAAGGTACTCCCACAGTGCTGTTAGGGAGGGAGCTCCAGGATTTTGACCCAGCGACGATGAAGGAACGGCGATATACTTCCAAGTCAGGATGGTGTGTGACTTGGAGGGGAACCTGGAGGTGATGATGTTCCCATGCGCCTGCTTCCCTTGTCCTTCTAGGTGGTAGAGGTCGCGGGTTTGGGAGGTGCTGTAAGTCTTTACTGGAAGTCTAAAATTTTAATTTGGACTTATTGCATGGTCTGGATTGTATTATGTGTTAGTTTATACAGGTTGTTAGAATCCCATTGGCGTGACTTGTGTAATTCAACGATAGTATATTAATTACTGTGCCAGCTCTGTTGATGAAGTATGGTATTGTCTGAAGAAATTTATTTTTTAAAGAAATTTTGTGTTTTTTAACTTTTTGATCTTTATTCCCCTATTTTTATGTATGTATTCAAACTTGACATCTTAGTGGATGTTGAACTCCAAACTCTAACCATAACAAGTTTTTAAATGAAAAAAGCATATTTGTGACTTACTGGTCATTACAAATTCTGTTCCCCATGGAACTTATTTAGCAACCTGAAACCTTCTAAAGCTTTGAGTGAGATGGTTAGTGTACAGGCTACTTGGGTTGGTTGGTAGGAACCATACTTGTTGCTGGTTATGTTGTTTTTATCAATTTGCTTTTTTATTCCTGATACGCTGAATGTTGTGCTAATGCAGATGCACCATCTACAACAGGAGCTGAGAATTGATTAACTTAGCCTCACCAGTGTCTAGTTAGCCTTAATGGCATCACTGGAACTTGAGCTTGTGACCTGCTTGTTAAATGACAAACATCCACTGTGTGTATCATTGGGTTGGTTGGTTGAGGTAGATATCTGCCACTTATGCTACTCGATCACTTTGCTGGCAGACTCCTGCTTCTAGGCTCTCTTGCTGGCTTTTTCAATATGCTAATTTTTTTTCAGTATGTTCTTCCTATGTTTCGATGTCTAACTACATTAGAGAGGAGTATGGAGAAATGCAAGATTTATGTGAATTCACAGGACTGTCGTGTTGTTTTTCAGTTCTGCTGCAAGCACGGTAGGAAAATAGTTTATTAAGTCTATCACATGTTTTTACGGAGTATGTGGCATTAGTGATTGAAGGATGTACAGCAATTATGCATTAGGTCTGTATGCAGCTTGTCTTTATTCTAAAAACAGTTCCAATTTCTTAAGAAATGTAGAGGAAATGTGGTAGCTAATTTGTGCATAGCAAGGTCCCACAAACAGCAATGAGTTAAATGACAAGATAATCTTTTTTTAAAAGATATTGGTTGAGGGATAAATGTTGGTCAAGAAAGCATGAAAACTCAGTTTAACATCTCATCTGAAAGATGGCACTATAGACAGTGCAGCACTCCCTCAGTAGTACACTGAAATGTCAGCCTAGATTACGTACTTGGGTCTCTGGAGTGCTGCCTAAACTCATGATCTTCTGACTACACTTCAAAAATACTTCATTGGCTGTGAAGCGCTTTGGGACATTCTGAGGTCATGAAAGATGCTTTTTAGTTGCAAGTTCTTTCTTTAACAGTCCTAGAGATAAAAGGACAGTACTCTGCTACGTAGTCCCCTAGAACGTGTCAGTGTTTCAAACAGTGCTGTTGATACATTTTATTTTATCTTTTTCACTGGTTTTCATTGCAAATCGCTTTCCGTTTTACAACTTCTTACAGGAATTACTAAAGCTCACAATCTGGCATTTCAGGAGTGTGAGTCCCTTCAGGCTGTGTTTTCGAAGCACTTGAGCCCAAATGTATTGAGATCCCAGGCAAGGTAGGGGTAATCATGCAGTTATTCCAGTGGGAATATACTGTTGTTGTATCATGATATTATCGTGCCTCGAAACAAAAACAGACAATGCTGACTAGTTCTGTTGAAGGGTTCCATCTGAACCATTAACTGGTCTGTTCTCTCTAGATGCTGAATGACCTGTTGAGTGTTTTCAGCATTTTCTGTTTTTATTTCAGATTTTCAGCATTTGCAATTTTTTCTGTTTATCTTGAGTTGGGGCCAAGTTCTTCCTTTCACCAAAAATGTAAGAGGGGCACCCTTTATTCACTAATTATGAACCACTAATGAAATGTGGGAATGCATGATCTTGAAAGCAACAGAGAAAATAAGTGAGAACTATAGGAATATGGGAACACTACTAGAAGAAGAATAAAGTAAGGGAGAGAACATATCTTGAGAAGCAATAGGCATTTTATTTGAAACAAATGATGAGGTGTGTAATTTAATTTTCTTAAAGGCTTCTGGCTGATATAGCCATTCATTTTCCAATGTCTCAAGAGGAAATTACTTTGATTATGACTCCTATGAGAGCTTTCTTCAAGAGTTATGTAGATGAAGACAAAGGCAAGTCAATTTAAATTAGTTGTCACTGCTATGCAAAATGAATAGAGAGTTTAAATTATTTCTATCAAGTAACAGAGACAATAGCTTTTAATTCTATCCTTTATTATGTTATTTTTTCACAAACTTGAGGTTTTTAATTTACTGTATACTTTTCTTGTTAATATACAGACTTCACAAAAGTAATGCAAACTGAAGTGAGCTTAAAACCCAACGAGTTTGAATACCTTCAGGTTGGAGTTGATTCTGAGATTACGTTTTGCTTGAAGGAGCTTAGGGTACGGAAATTTATATTGCTGTAGTGGATTGATGTTTCTGAATGTGCTGTGTCACAGAACCACAAAAATGTTTTAAGTCAATTGATACAAAAATGCAGACTAGTTTTGTGCATGTCTGAAGTACTGATTTATTTTAATAAGAATATATGTGAAATCTGTATATTTACCCCACTTTTTCATTGGTCTTTTGTGGCTGAAGAGGCATTTCTCAGGTGTAAAACGGGTGCAATGCTGACAAATTTAGCAGTGGGACGGCCCCGCACCCCATCTGCATGTGCATTTAAGCCACTACTAAGTTTGTCGGACCCTTTTTATATGCATCCCAGGCAGCCACCCAAAACAGGCGTTAGACCACTTGCATATGTTAATGATGGGCCTAATGCCTGTTTAAGGACCCCTATGGTAAATTTGTTTCCAATGAGCGGAGCAGGTGCTCAGGCTTCTTCAGCGGCCGCAAAAGGTAAGATTTAATTTTTAAAATGTTTTCAGCTTTCCTGTGGAGCAAAGAGGAGCAGGAGTATTCCCCCGACTCCACAGTCCTCCTCTCTCCCATTGCTCGCTGCAACTCTTCCCCCCACCCCCCGCCGATCTTCAGGCCACTGCTGGTGAGGCAAGCGGCCTGATATTCATTCTCTTCAAATGCACAAGCTGCCTGTAGAGGTCCAATAGGCACCGGCAGCTTGTTTAAAAAAACGTGAATGAGGCCCAAGGGCTAATTTTGTGTTTGACTCGGGCCTCCTGATTGTGGCGCCTGCTGTCAGCGTGCTACTGGTTATGGACCCAAAAACAGGCTATAGCCAATTTTCATCCCATTATCTTTCCCCCTGCTAGGAAGCACTTGGCATTCACTTGATGTTTCTTACAGTGGTGTAGCATTTGAGGAATTGGGAACTCAAGTGGAGAAGGGAAAAGTTCAATCTGCATCTTACTGCTCTGCAGTGCTGTATGTAAGCAATACATGTGTCACTATTCCATGGTTGAAGTAACGATTTATAACAGTCTACAGATTTAAAATTAGTTCATAGTGTTTGTATAGTATGGATTTATTTAAAAACAAAATGCAATTCTAGGCTTGACCTAAAGGTTTAGATTTTATTTTTCTTACTTTACATTTTTTAGGTATTTCTTCCTAGCTGCAGTATTTCCATTTAATACGATTTGGTTCACTGAAATATTTAAAAAAAAATGTTTCCTACTGTTTAGCTGTCCCAGTTTCCTGTTAACTGGGAGGGTCTGACGCATGGTCTTCTCCACAACTTCTGTTGATGATGCTTCATATCAGTTGACAGGAGAAACACTTCGGGGGCGATTTTGCCAATGGGGGTGCGTTGGAGGCGGGACTGCTGCTTGTCGGGTTGTTGTCCGCCTCCATCGACTTATGGCCAACCCACGCTATTATCCCTCGATTGACCTTGTTAAGCCCGCCCAGCGGGCTTAGCAGGCCAATTAAGGGGAAGCCGGTTACAGAGAACGTCAGTGTATGACGTTTCATCTGTCAAAAATCTTTGACAGATGAATTGTCATTGTTTGACAGCTCTGTGAAGCTGTCAAACACTGACATTCTATGTTGTTTGATGAGTCCTTGTATTCAAGACTCATCAAATCTCTTACTTTTGTAGAAAATAGATGGTTGTTGCATCGGAGAATGCAGCAGCCATCTGTCATCTCTGCCGGTGAGATGCGAGACTCTCTGCATCCCCAACTGTTGAAGCCTGCAGGAAGAAACAAAGGTAAGTAAGCATTTTCTATCACTTTCCACTCACCTCACATACTTACCTCTCCACACTTGCACCCATCACTTACCTTCACAGCGCACTTTTGCACCCCTCCGACCCCCACAGACCCACTGCTCGCCTCGGTGACCCTGGCGGGGTTTCCCAACGTCAGGAAGCCCGCGCCTCTCCTGGAAAAATTGAGATAATTCCTCTTAACTGCCTGTTAACTACCTGTTAACAGGCAGTTAAGTGGCTGTAATCCCCTTCCCGCCTCCAGAAGACGGGACCCGGCACGGGTCGGCTACCCGCCTCCTGGAAAGATGGATTGGGGCGGGATGGGCACTTGCCCCCAGATTCTGCCATTTTCCCGGCAGTCCCGCCTCCATACCCACCTCCCCAGGGCTGGCAAGATCGCGCCCTCTGTGTGGTGCCATAATCTCCCACCTGAATTTTTTTTTTTAAAGCGTAATTTGTTTTTAAATTGTCACATGCTCAGTCATTGAGGCTCTCCATAAAGTTGACTAGATAAGAACCATTTTCATAGAGAGTTACCAAGTCCAAAAGTCAGTTATTGGTGGGATAAAGACTGAGGGAGGCCCAGATACTCATCCCCTCCGATCGCCTGAGCATGTTACAACCAATGTTCCCTTTAAGCTGCGTGGCCGCGCAGCTCTCTGGACCTCCCAAGCAGCCAGCTCGCCAGCTTTTCAAAGCGAAAAACCGCGCATGCGCGGTGTTTTGAAAGGGCCGTGCAGCCCCTTAAAGGGGCCACGCAACCCCCCAAAAAATTAACGGGAAGATTGGTTACAACCTACCTGCATCAGAAGTACCTGAACCTGCCTGTATGTTTTTGGATTCAGGCTAATTGCATGAGGTTCTTCAGTGCAGAGCTTCCACATGATTATTGGTGCTTGATCAGTCGGAGCAAGAATTTGTTGTGCAGCTGCTGATAAAGGCCTGCAGCAGCTAAAAGGAAAAAATATTTATTTTCTTTGTGGCTGTATAAATTGTCTGTGGAAAATGGCCAACAACAGAGGAAGTACAGGAGCCCCTGTACAGGAGGAGGCTGCTGAAATAATGTTCCAGCTGGTGTCGGTGAGGAGGGAGATTCCAGAGAACTTGGCAGGAGGTGACAGATGCAGTCACTGTCAGTAGCACTGTGCAGAGGACCTGGTAGAGCGCAGGAAAAATAACTCAATGACGTCACCAAGGGTGGTAAGGTACGTGCATGCACTTCAACATCATAATACTACACTGCACCACTGTAGAACTGTTCCCTCCCATCCCATGCATTCCTTAATGGTTGCTTTAGTTTACCATAGGTGTCCCATCACAGAATCCCCACAGTGCAGATAGAGGCCATTTCGGCCCATCGAGCCTGCACCGACACATATCCCACCCTATCCCCGTAACCCCACGTATTTAATCCCCCCTAACACTAAGGGTCAATTTATCATAGCCAAATCAACCTTACCCACACATCTTTGGACTGTAGGAGGAAACTGGAGCACCCGGAGGAAACCCATGCAGACACGGGGAGAATGTGCAAACTCCACACAGACAGTCACCCGAGGCCAGATTCGAACCCGGGTCCCTGGCGCTATGAGGCAACAGTGCTAACCACTATGCCACCGTGATGCCCACAATGCATTCATTGCTTTCTATAACCTTGCTTTTGCAACACCACCTCCTTCGTTTACCTCTTCTGACTCCTCGATATCTAACACTTGTATGCTGCATGATTTTGTAAGACCTTTGCCAACAGATAGCACTCTGGTATATGGGCCACCTATAAAGAGAATTGCACCTAAAGGCTACTCATCTAAGCCTCTAGAAAAAGAATGCATGTAACAAGAGGGAAAGGAGTAGGCTTGGCCACACTGCATCTTCTCATCGGCTTGGAGGAACTGGCCCCACAAATAATGGGCCATGACTTGGATGAGGAGGGAGAAGCAGAACACTAGACTCCAGTTCAAGGTTCATGAAACACTTAATATTCCTTCACTCTATGTGCTATTCAACAACAACAACAACAACTTGTATTTATATAGTGCCGTTAATGTAGTAAAACGTCCCAAGGTGCTTCACAGGAGTATTATAAGACAAAAAATCTGACATCGAGCTACATCAGGAGAAATTAGGGCAGGTGACCAAAAGCTTGGTCAAAGAGGTAGGTTTTAAGGAGTGTCTTAAAGGAGGAAAGAGAGGTAGAGAGGCGGAGAGCTTTAGGCAGGGAATTCCAGAGCTTAGGGCCTAAGCAACAGAAGGCACGGCCACCAATGGTTGAGCGATTATAATCAGGGATGCTCAAGAGGGCAGAATTTGAGGAGCGCAGATATCTGGGGGTGGGGGTGCTGAAGGAGATTCATAAACTCCAGTACTTATCCCACAGTTCGAATTCACCAGCTGCTCATGACAGCACTTGGGTGACGACTGTTTGACCAAAAATAGAAATGAAGATCTGTGGCTAACACTGTTTTTCCTTTTTGTTTCTGCAGGTGTGCATGAAGAACCAGAGTTAGGACCTGGAGTTACCAGGGATTTCACATTGCATCCCATTGCACAGTCTCACTCTCTGGCAAGCAGCAGTTTGGGAGGGTACGGTAGTGTAGTGGAAATGTTACTAGATGAGTAATCCAGAGGTCTGGAATAATAATCCAGTAGAACGTGAGTTCAAATGGCAGTTTGTGAATTTGAATTCAGTATTTTTTTTTAAAAAAGGAAATAAAAAGCTGGTATCAGTAAAAGTTACCATGAAGCTTTCGGATTGTCATAAAAACCCACTGGTTTATTAATGTCCTTCATTTAGGGAAGGAAACCTGCCGTCCTTACCCAGTCTGGCCTTTATGTGACTCCAGTCCCACATCAACATGGTTGAATCTTAACTGCCCTCTGAAGTGGTCTAGCAAGCCACTCAGTTGTATCAAACCGCTACTAGTTCAAGAAAAAGGCCCACCACCACCACCACCTTCTCAGGGCAACTAGGGATGGGCAATAAATGCAGGCCTTGCCAGTGACGACCACATCCCAAGAATGAATGGAAAAAAGTCCCTGTATATTAAAAGGAGAAATTTAGCAAGTTAGGATGAAGCAGCATGATAGGTGCAACACACGTGCCCAGGATCGGATGCAGGTGGTGCAGAAAGAGCAGGAAGCAACTGTCTGGAGGGTTATGCTGCATCCACTCAAAGTTGATGAGGGAAGTAATCCTGATCTCTGAGGCCAGCTTTTAAAACAGGAGTGCCTATCGAGCAAGACAAATTGCTTGAGTCCTTGGGGGATCTGCCTTATAGGTTCTATCATGTGAAGGCTAGTATAGAGGCTTCGTCGGCAGGGAATAGTGACATGGAGGCTACAAGCAAGTGTAGAGCTGAAGTGGATGAGAGTGATGGTGTTCTCTGCCGATGGCACAACATCCAGACCATTTTGATCTCCACCTCAAATGATCAACAATGCATCAGAAAGTGGGCAGGGCTAGACTACCCTTGTAGGTGTGGAAGTGCTGCAGTCTGAAGCACGGCCATCTGCTGGCCATGCCTTTTGAGTGTAAGATCCACCTAGATCCCAGGGGTCTGTCACATAAGCTCATCTGCCAGCCATTTGACAGGCTCCAAGCATGGGGTAGCACTTTAACGAAACACAAAAGTATGTTCAACTTGCAACACATATATACACTGTTGGCAGGCAGTGACATTAAATTCAGAGTACATAAACTAAAAGATATTTGCTTTGCATGCACAGCCTCCCTATACAATTTGTTTTTGGTGGCTGGAGAACAACATGTGCACAAGAGTAGTCTAGGCTTACAGGTGGTATTGGGAAAATTAATAATTTTTATTTATTCAAGGGCAAAGGGAAAGGTGTAAGGTGGACTTGTAATGGCAGACTTGCAGGTTGATACATAGGAGAAAGTATCTCTATCAAAGTCTGCTGAATAATTCTTGCAGTTGCCAAAGGTACTTATGTGGCTGCATCGTTTGCTTCTTCAGGTCCTCCCTAGTTTGTCAGAGGGATCTCAATCCAGGGATCACATGTGAATGCCTCCTTCAAAGGCAAGGTTGTGGAGAATGCAGCAGACCATGAAATTTTGGCTGCCCTGCTGCAGCAAGTTAACCAACTTGGCCACAGCCTTCTTGGTAAATTTGAGCTTATGAAGGGATTGTTTCTCTGTAAGGTCCACATAATTCCATTGGACACAATGTGGCAGATTTTCGACTTGCTGCCCGGGTGTAAAACTGGTGTTGCGGATTGGCTGTTCATTAAAGAAACTGCTTAATTTTCATTTCCATTTTTCCATTTCCAGTGTTTCTGGGGGGAACCCGACCTTCCTCCCCCCGGCCTAGCAGCTAGAAGTCATATTCCCTAGCAGCTTAGGGCTGCGGATGCTGGGTGAATTTAAATGTTTAAGACTGAGATCGATATATTTTTGTTAAGTTATGGTATCGAGGGATATGGAACAAAGGCGGGTAAATGAAGTTGAGGTACAGATCAACCGTGATCAAATTGAATGGTGGAACAGCCTCTAGGGGCTGAATGGCTTACTCCTGTTCCTATGTTCCCAGAACTCGTCCCAGTGCCCTAGGAATCTGAAAGGGAAAAATAAATCAGAAATATAAACAAAAAAGCAATATGATCATTCCCCTTCTCAGATAAGGTAACTTTGAACAAATGGGAAAATTTACAGTCTGATATTTTAGTTAAAAGTGTTGGCATGGTTAGTTCAACATTTTGGAACAGCCTTTTTGTTGAGTTGAGTTTCAGTTGAGTTCCCACGACTGCTGTGGGAAGCCACCAGGTGGGAGGGTATGTGCTTCCTCCATGGTGTTGAAGGTAGATACAGGGAACAAACAGATTACATCTTTTGGTTCAGGAGATAGCAGCAACTTGAAAGTTCAGAAACAGCTGGCTACACAGTAGTGTCAGCCAGTACTGAATCCAGGATTGAAAAGGATGCTAATTATTGCTGACTGTATGGAGCTGCTTACTGACGTTTGCAGAGTGGCTCCCTGATGAGATAGGCCTGAAATAGAGTCTCCAGGAGACTTTGTGAATAAGATTAAAATTAGGCTTTGTCTTACAAGGTAGGAGACTATTTGATAAAGAGGAAGTATACTTTACATTGAGAGTACTTTTAATTATGTAGTCTTTGTCACTCTGGATTTAATTAATACCCACGGGAATAAAATAACAGATTGTCAGCAGTGCTAAAACTCCTACATTTTTTAACAGATTCCTTTGCAGATTTCAAATTGAACAAGGCTGTTTAAATGTTCTGTATTTCAAAATTGTTTCAGTGGGGGCAATTTTCAACTGCCGGTCCTGTTTCTCACCTAAAAAACGGACAACCGGCAGAGGAAAATTAGGTGGGCACCTTGGACACCCCTTTGATGCCCAAGGCCCTCAATTTTCAGACAGGCCTTTAAATCAGTGTTGTCCAATAGAAATCGCTGACTAGCCACATGTGGCTATGGCGATACCATTTTAGCCATATGCACTAATTTTTAGTAGAAAATGTCTTGCATACCCTCACAATACTGGTAACGGTACTTCACATGTGTACATTTACTTAGCAAACATCTATTGCCGCCTAGTAACCAAGGAAGTAAAGGTCTCAATGATCAAAAGCATTCGTACACTCTGCTTTTCGTCTTAACATTTTATCAACGAACGCGCAAGAAGGTTAAAGTACACATACATACGCCATGCGACTGAATATTGCTGTGACATGCAAAACAACGTTGTCTATTACTCATTTTTATTTACTAATCGGCAATACAATTCGCCACATCTGGATTCCTAATTTGCCACATGGCTAGTGGCCAATGTATTGGATAACACTGCTTAAATATGAAAATTGTCAGTTGTAGGACCCCGATTACCATTTTCATGTACAAATGGGCTGAGTGTGTGCAATGCATGGTAGGCCTGGATGTTTCGTGACCTAACCAGCGGTCCAACGGCTTGGAAAATTGGAGAGATTTTCTGAACAGCCCGGAGGAGTAGGTGAGCTCCTCCAAGCCCCACTAAACTGCAGCGGCTTGCTGCTGGCTCATTCTCGCCCCCTGGGATTGCCCCAATCCCCCCCTTCCCCCCCCCCCCCCGCAAAAGAACCAACCTGCTGGCCAGCTCAGCAGAAGCTGGCTGTTTTTCAACCTTCCAAAACCAGCGAGCTGCAGCGGAGTGCCTGTTTAGTACCAGTAGCTTGCAGGTTAAATTCAAATGTGGCCCAAACTTGAAAATAGTTCTGCCCTCTCGATGGTGGCTTTGGACGGGCAGCGTGGTGCACTGCAGACTATGCACAGGTTTTGGCCAAAGTTAAAATTACACCTATTATGTCTAAAATAAATCATAGACCCAACAGTAATGCATTCCTAGTAATCATTTCTTTTCTATGGGAAAAGTTACCTTCTCTAGTGTAACTTTTAATGATTCCTCTGGCCACACCAATAATGTAACCATTTAAATCTGTACACTCTTAGGGGGAGAAATTGGCTAAACCCCGAAAATGGGCGTGGGGATCGCTGTATGCGATTAACCCGCGCCTGTTCATTGCATTGCAGGCAGCACATTAAATTAGTGCTGCCTGCACATTTACATGATTTCTGCGTGCTGCCAGCACTCCCCGCTATGTTCATTGGCTACATGCATCAGCAGAGCTCCCGAGTGGCTAGCACCTCTTGAGTGTCAGCTGTGGCTCAGTTGGTAGCACCCTTGCCTCTGAGTCAGAAGGTTGTGAGTTCAAGTCCTACTCTAGAGACTTGAGCATGAAAATCTAGGCTGACACTCCAGTACAGTACTGAGGGCATGCTGCACCGTCGGAGGTGCCGTCTTTCGGATGAGACATTAAACCGAGGCCCTGTCTGCTCTCTCAGGTGGATGTAAAAGTTCCTATGGTACTATTTTGAAGAAGAGCAGGGGTGTGATCCCTGGTGTCCTAGCCAATATTTATCCCTCAATCAACATCACTAAAACAGATTATCTGGTCATTATCACATTGCTGTTTGTTTGAGCTTGCTGTGCGCAAAATTGGCTGCCACGTTTGCTACATTACAACAGTGACTACACTTCAAAAAGTACTTCATTGGCTGTAAAGCGCTTTGGGATGTCCGGTGTTCATGAAAGGCACTATATAAATGCAAGTCTATTAAAGAGGTGCACTGTGGCTGCAAGAAGTCGTGGGAGTTTTTTTCAAAAGTCATTCTGGGCTCTGATACTTTGAGCAATGGCTGAACAAGCGAGAGAGCGAGCACCAAGGTTTTCGGACAATGCATTGGAGGTCTTAGTGGAAGTGGTGGAAAGAAGGGGAGACCTATGAACAATCTCTATCAATCAGTACTTAACCCTAAAATTCATATGCTTTACCTCACCCTTACACACTAGCACTGTTGCAAACCTCGTACTCACAGCCCGCACACACTGGCAGCTGTTCAATCATGACAGCCATATCACCCAAACATATTGCAGGACACTCACTGACACACTTCCCTCTTGCAGGAGAAGGCGGCGCATAACAGCAGGCAATAGCAAAGAACTGGAGGAGGACAAGCGCACCTGCATATTTTAACCCATGGAGGAGACCGTGCTGGCCATCATGGGAAGGGGCATCACTGAGGCCGTGGCCACGGACGGGGCTGAAACGATTGATGATGAGAGTATCTGCATACCTAATCCTCCTCTCATCCCAGATGACACAAAACTTGGAAGTATAGTGAAAAATGAGGAGGATAGTGATAGACTTCAAGAGGACATAGACAGATTGGTGGAATGGGCGGACACGTGGCAGATGAAATTTAACGCAGGAAAGTGCGAAGTGATACATTTTGGTAGGAAGAACGAAGAGAGGCAATATAAATTAAAGGGTACAATTCTAAAGGGGGTTCATGAACAGAGAGATCTGGGGGTATATGTGCACAAATCATTGAAAGTGGCAGAGCAGGTTGAGAAACTGGTTAAAAAAGCATACGGGATCCTGGGCTTCATAAATAGAGGCATAAGCAAGGAAGTTATAATGAACCTTTATAAAACACTGGTTTGGCCTCAACTGGAGTATTGTGTCCAATTCTGGGCACTGCACTTTAGGAAGGATGTGAAGGCCTTAGAAAGGGTGCTGAAAAGATTTACAAGAATGATTCCAGGGATGAGGGACTTCAGTTACGTGGATAGACTGGAGAAGCTGGGGTTGTTCTCCTTAGATAGAAAAGGTTGAGAGGAGATTTGATAGAGGTGTTCAAAATCAAGAGGGGTCTAGATAGAGTAGATAGAGAGAAACTGTTCCCATTGGCAGAAGGGTCGAGAACCAGAGGGCACAGATTTAATGTGACTGGCAGAAGAACCAAAGGCGACTTGAGGAAAAACCTTTTTTATGCAGCGTGCGGTTATGATCTGGAATGCACTGCCTGAAAGGGTGGTGGAGGCAGACTCAATTGTGGCTTTCAAAAGGGAATTGGATAAGTACCTGAAGGGAAAAAAATTTGCAGGGCTATGGGGAAAAGGGCAGGGGAGTGGGACTAGCTGAAGTGCTCTTGCAGAGAGCCGGCACGGGCTCACCGGGCCAAATGGCCTCCTTCTGTGCTGTAACCATTCTATGATTCTATGCCAGAATCTCTTCTGACTTAGAAGCTGCAGACAGTGTAATCAGACACTTACATTCTCCTCCCGCCTCATCACAACCCAATCCTTGTCCCTTTTTCATTTCAGATACCAAAGAACTGGAGCCCTCCCAGTCAGTGGAGGAAGAGGAAGAAGACAGTGAAGATGAAGAGACTCCATCACTCGATATTACACCCGTAGCCACCAGATCAGACTCTGACACTGAGCGTATTGTAGAGGCTAGGATAGAGGAGGGATCTGCATGTGGTGAGACACCAAGCACAAGTGCGCAGGAGCCACGGCAGGAGGAAAGGATAGCGCAGGTGCCAGCTCGCCGGAGAGCGAGGTCACACACTAGTTCTGCTGCAGAGCAGTCAGATGACGTCTTCATGGCCAGGCTACAGAAGAAGGCTGTTGGGTGTACATAACCAAATGCTTGGTGCACTGGAAAGCCTGCCAGAAAGCCTACGCTCAATGTCAAGGAGCATGGAGGAGTCCACCAACTTGGCACAGGGCTTTGCGCAGACCTTGGAGCCCATCCTTTACAACCTGGAATGGGTGGTCACGTCCATCAGAACACCCGTGGAACCCACCATAATGCAGCGTCTGATGGCCAATGTCACAGCTTCCATTGCAGCACAAACATCACATTTCTGAGTGCTCCAGTGGAAGCTCAGACTGCTGCCATCATGGCTCTGGATACCACTGTTCAAAGGGGCTTCCAGGGTGTCACAGCAGTTCATCAATCTTTTCTCCAACAGATCAGTAGGATTGCTGAGGCGCCGCCCCGGGAAAGTGGCAGTGGCTCCATGGAGCACGAACTTGCTGCCCTCAATCAGGTTAAAAGCATTCTTGCTCCCACCCCTGCTACTCCACCAGTGCTCTTGCTGTTGCCTGTCAGTCAGCCAGCCCAGACTGCTGCAGCCCAGGCTGAGATGGTGCAGTCTGAAGCTGATCCTCTAGGCCCAGAGCTGCTCAACGTTGCCCTCCAAGGCTATATGCAGTCTCCTCAGTTGGAGGTCAGCAGCCTCCCACCACCCATGCTGCAGCCACTGAAGAAGTACCTTATAGGAGTATTAGGAGAGGCAAAGGCACACGGAAGGCAGGCACTAAGGGAATGCACAAGGGTGGTTAGTTTTTTTTGGCATTATGTAATGATTAAATTTGTAAATTTGGATTGCAAAGTGCATTTTCTGGTGGTTTTTATTTTTGTGTTGTCGGAAAAAGGGCGATGTAATGGTCAGTGATAGAGGAAAGGTAAAGAGTGTGGGACTGTTGGTGAAAGGGGAGGTGTGGTTGAGGTTACTGGTATTGCTCATGAATTATTTGATCATGTAGAGCCCAGGCAGAAAGGGGCTGTCTACGTTGTATCCTCCCTCTCTCTTCCTGTTCCTCCACTTCCTGTTGCTCTTCCTCCTCCTCCACTTCCTCCTTGTGCTCCTGCTCCTCAGCTTCTTACCTGATAAGCGGTGGCAAGGGCTGTTCCCTCATAATGATGAGATTATGCAGCATACTACCACGCATAATGATACCCACTTAGCAGATACTGCAGGGCTCCTCCAGAGTGGTCCAGGCAGCGGAAGTGTTGCTTGAGGACGCCAATGGTCTGCTCTATAATGTTCCTTGTGGCAGCATGGCTCTCATTGTAGGCGTGCTGTGCATGTGTGCGTGGGTTCTGGACCGGAGTCATGAGCCATGTCATGAGTGGATAACCCTAGTCGGCCAGTAACTGGCCTTGATTTGCCATGGTGGGTCAAATACAGGTTGCACAGAGGACTGCCACAGAATGAAAGAATCGTGACTACTGCCAGGATAACGGGCATTCACCTGCATGATGTGATGTCTGTGGTTGCCTACCAGCTGCACATTGAGGGAGTGGAATCTCTTTCTGTTCATGAAAATGGCCAAGTTCAGATGAGGCGCATGCAAGGCAATATTCGTACAGTCAATTGCACTATGAGGAAGCCTGCAATCTGCAAACCTTCGTGCTCGCTCCGCTTGCTTGTCTCTGGCAAGAGGGAATGAGAAGAAGCTGTCTCTCTATGCATAGAGAGCCTCAGTGACCCCCCTTATGCCGGCAGTGTACTAAAAGCTGCGAGATGTAGCTTGTATCTCCAGCAGCAGCCTGGAAGAAGACAGGTGCATAAAGGTTAAGAGCCACGGTTACCTTGACAGCCATAGGCAATGCAGATTTCATCACGACCTCTTTAGTGAAGCGAAGACGTCTCAAGCATTGGTCCTTGCTGAAGTTGAGGTAAGGGAATTGCTCCCTCAGACCCTCTGCAGATATGGCCTTCTGTTGAGAGCCCTTCTCCCTCTCCTCCTCCCTCTTTTAGCAGCTTGTTCTGCTCTGTGTGGCCTCTCTCATTCTCTGAGTTATGCTCAATTCCAAGAGGAAGGCCTACCAGGCCACCCATGTCTGGAAGTAACTTGTTTCAGCACAAGCTTTTAACTCAACAAAAAAGTACTTCAGCACCAGCCACACCCCTCCCGGTAGAGTATTCAAACTTTAGGTAAGTATTGGAAAGCTCCAAAAATGCATACAATTGCACCAGCAGCCAGAAAATATATTCCAGCGACTAACCTGTAAGTAGAAGCTTCAATGGACTGAATGACCTTTTCTTGTCCTTGAGTTTTCATGTATTCCCATGTTGGTTTTTGTATTGTTAAAATATTTAATAGAATTCATCTAACAGCAGGTTTTGATGCCTGGGATAGAGGGGAGACTTGATTGACGTGTATAAAATTATGAGGTGCCTAGATAGAGTAGATAGGAAGGACCTATTTCCCTAGCAGAGAGATCAATAATCAGGGGACATAGATGTAAAGTAATTGGTAGAAGGATTAGAGCGAGTTAAAGAGAATTTTTTTCTCCCAGAGAGTGGTGAGATTCTGGAACTCACTACCTGAAAGGGTGGTAGAGGCAGAAACCCTCATCGCATTTAAAAAGTACTTGGATATGCACTTGAAATGCTGCAACCTACAAGGCTATGGACCAAGGGCTGGAAAGTGGAATTAGGCTGGATAGCTCTTATTCGGCCAGCACGGACACGATGGGCTGAATGGCCTCCTCCTGTGCCGTAGATTTCTATGATTCTATAGACCTTGATGTATTTCTTCCACTTCACCTTACTCCACTGAGTAGTCTAGCCAAACACAGCTTAAGTTTGATTTGACTATTCAGTGGCGTCTAGGTGTTTGTTTAAAATACTCCCCAATGTATATGTTAAAACAACATTTACAAGGATAAATTTCTGAGGATGAAATCATCAGATTTCCCAGCTGAACATAGACCTGTTTTGGGTTTTTATTCCTCCAGTGCCTCTTTGGTGACATCATTGACATGGAGGAGCTGCCTATATTCTTGACTGGCTCCATTCATTTTAAAGGGGGCCAAAACTTTAGACAAGGCATGCAGCTAATCTGGAGCCTTCGAAAATACATTACCAGCAAAGAATGCAGCTTATCCAGCCTTGGATAACAATGTTGTAATAGGTGTGATGATCCTAGATTAGAGTATAGTCTATGGGGGAAAAATTGGGTTGCGCCCCCTTTTTAGCGCCCTGAAAAAGTTAGTGCCCCCGCGCTCAAAATTGAATGGTAGCGCCCCAAGCAGGAGGCGGGGCGCTACTGGAAGTGCACCCACTCCCTCTTGGGCTGCTCCCATTGAATATCGCGGCGCTATGTGCAGCAGTGCCAAGCGCGTCGGCACATAGCGCCGCGGTACTGCAGGCCTCCCTCCCCTGATTAAAGAGGAGGGGCCTAGCGCAGCGCACACTGGGGCCCTGCTGGACCACCGGGGAGCGGGGTGCCAGCAAAAGTGCACGGCACTCAAGAGGAGTGCCAGGCTGACCGATCGCGGCCGGCACCCTGCAGGGGAAGGCGAGAGGGGGCAGGTTCTGGCAGGCGGCCCAAAAAAAATGGCCGCCCGGCACCTGCCCTTTAATTTTCGCCACCCCGGCCCCAAAAATGCCCCCCTGACCCTGTCAGACATAGCGTCCGGTGGTAGGTCAGGGGGCGCAAGCAAGATTTGGGGCCCGGGCGCTGCACATGGCGATGACATCATCGCAGGAAGTGCAGCGCTGCAGGGCACTACCGGCTACCGCCGCCACTAACCTTCTGCTGAATTTCGCGGGAGGCATTAGCAGTGCCGCGCCCGGGCGCTAGGTGCTTTGCGTCCTGTTAGCGCCCCCTGGGGCGCTAACGGGAGGTGCAAAGCAACCAAATTTTTCCCCCTATATATTTTTTTTGAGAAAAAAATTGTTTAGCATGGTTATAACAAACAAGATGTCAAAGATTGTTTTAAAGTTAGCTAGTGGGTTGGCAAATGTTACCAACGTCTCTTGACTAATGATAGATTGGAGTAGGAGCAATTGGTATGTCAGCAGAGTTCCAGCAAAGGGGGCTCTCATTAAACTATATCATTTAATTTCCATTTAAAGCACAGCTCTTTTACAATATTGCATATTTTTTCTTTCAGCAATGCAAGAAAAAACACTTTATCAACATTTCTAATTTGAGCATTGTAAAGTTATTTTAAGTACTAACAATATTTATTTAAATTAGTATCCCCTATATGTAATATTTTAAAACTCCAAGTCTTGAAACCTTTGATATCTACACATGGTGACAGAGTGCTTATTTATTATTTCTACATTTACATTGGTTTCACAGTTTCTACATAAATCTTGCCTTAACTGAATTTATGTGAAGTAAGTTGCATATTACATAGAAAACATTTTAAAATTACGATTGTTAGCACTAATTGTTATTTTGTTTATTATTCATTTCTTAAAATTCTCCCGTTCTTAAATCTGTTTGCTACAGGACTGTGTAGCAATGTGTACCATTCTTAAATATGCAAAACAACCTCATTGGTCCTGTTGTAATAAGTTGTAGCTTTAGTTGTAATTTTTTTGACAATATCTTGTCATTTCTACTTGTCTCCCAGTGATGCTGACTCTTGGTTCCACAGGCACCAGCAGCCTTCCAGTACCTTCCTCAAGAATCTATAATTCACGTGTAGGCCTTCACAATGAGAATGAGTAGAATATTTGACTGTGGAGGGGATCATAACCAAGCTCGATGCATTGTTCACTTGTTGTCTACATACATGCACTTTCCAGCAGAAGTCACTGGATAGCAATCAGGAATGGGAACTCTGGTTGACAATTCCGTCCTTATCCCAGTGATACTGAGGCCAATTGTGGCATTCCAATTACTGCCTGACTGTGATTAGTCAATTTGACACTGACCATAGATGGAACATGGTGTTGAGGCTGCCGCGAAACACGAATTAAGACTGAATCCATGTGTGTAAAACAAAGGTTTTTTAATACAACTGCATGGTCCAAAATGGCTGAACAGACTGCTCCCAGAATTCCCTGGAAAAATCCTGAGGCCCCGCCCACTTCTTTTCTCCTGCCTTAAAGGCAAGGTGCCTTAAAGGCAAGGTGCTCGATATATTGTCCACGGACGGAAAAATGGATAATGCCCGTTTAGGTGGCGATCCGCCACAATGGGATCTTTTGGTCTGTATGGCTTAGTGCTACTGCATGCAGTATCTTTATCCATTTGGGCAGTGTTTCTCAAATCAGAGACTAGAAACAATGGAGAGGTAACTAACCTGGAAAAATTAATATGAGCATGAACTTCTTTGTTGTGAGTTTCCTAGCATAATCATACAGGTGGGAAATAATTTCCAATTTTTAAAAATCAGACAAATGGGCTCATGAAAAGCTTCTGATGAGACTAGGTCAATTTTTGCACATTTTTTGATGTTTTATAGGTGTTATTAAAATAAATACTGTGACTTCAAGATGTCCTATCCATTAGAGTTTGATCAGTTACATATATCGTCGTTCCTTCATTATTGCTGGGTCAAAATCCTAGAACTCCCTCCCTAACAGCACTGTGGGAGTACCTTCACCACACGGACTGCAGTGGATCAAGAAGGCGGCTCATCACCACCTTCTCAAGGGCAGTTAGGGATGGGCAATAAATGCTGGCCTTGTCAGCAACGCCCACATCCCAGGAATGAATAAAAAAAAAGTTAAACTCCTACCATAGAAAAAGAATTGAAGAAGTGATTGTTCCATTTCACTCGGGACATTTACTACTACTGCGTGATACCTTGTAATTAATCCAGCAGATTTATCTTGAAATGGATTTTCACTTGTCAAAATTTATATTTGGCCATCCAGCGACTTGCTAATCCATGGTTGGGAGAAGGGAACTATGTAACTGCTGTAATTGAAAGATATGTGAATGATATAACTATCACCCATTTTAGTTTAAAATGGTTTTTAAAATTGTATTATTCTACATTATACTGCTAAGGAGAGCTTAATATTTTTAAGACTTGTATGCTACTATGTTTTGCTGCACATATATTCATTTTTTGTATTTTTAGGGTCTTCTAGCATTTGCAGAATCTATGAGCCTTTCTGTTTCAATCCATTTTGGAACAGCTGGGAAGTAAGTTTGTTTTCTACAGACAGCAGTTTTATTGTAACGAAAAAACCTAAAAATGTATGTGCTGATTTGTAGGTGGTCATCAAACCATGAGCTTGTCATTCTGTTAGTACTAGACCATTTTTCATTTGTGGCCACAGAGCTTAAGAACAACTTATATTTATATAGCACCTTAAATCTAGAAAAACATCCTAAGGCACTTTGCAGAGGTGTAATCAGAAAAAAAATGGATGTGAAGCCAAAGAAGGAACTATTAGGACGGGAGACCAAATGCATGGTCAAAGAGGTGGGTTTTAAGGAGGTGGGGATGCGGACAGGTTTAGACAGCCAATTTCAGAGCAAGGGGTCCAGGCAGCTGAACGCATAGCCACCAATGGTGGGAGTGAAGGGGAGGGGGTGGGGTGGTGTTGCACCAGAGGCCAGAGTCGAAGGAATGGAGAGTGGCTATACTGCTGGAGGAGTTATAGAGATAGGGCAAGGCGAGGCTATGAAGGGATTTAAACACAAGGATGAGAATTTTAAATTTGGGGCAATGGCAGACTGGGAGCCAATCCTGTCAGTAGAGACATGTGATGAGCGTGTGGGACTTGGAATGAGATAGGATCCGAGCAGCAGGGTTGTGAGCTGCGGTAGACGATAGAGGTGGACGATGTTATGGAGATGGAAGTAGGCAGTCTGAAACTGGCCGGGAGGGGGATGGAATCGGTGGCAAAGGGAACAGTGTTTGTCATAGGGTCAAAGATGTTGGCTTTGGTCTTCACAGTGTTGAGTTGGAGGAAATTGCAGGTCGTCCAAGAATGGTTATTGGACAAGCAGTCTGACAACTCAGGCAGTGGAGTGGTCAAGAGAGATGGTGGAGAGGTAGAGCTGGTTGTCGTCACTGTACATGGATGCTGACCCCGTGTTTGTGGCTAATGCTGCCAAGGGGTAGCAAGTAGGTGAGGAAGAGTAGGAATCCTTGGGACTCTGGCAATAACAGTGCAGGAACAGGAAGAGAAGCCATTGCTGGAGATGCTCGGCCTATGATTGGATAGGTGAAAGTAGAACCAAGTGAGGGCAGTCCCACTGAGCTGGACAATGGAGGAGAAGGCTTGGAGGAGGATGGTGTGGTCGATGGTAGGGAGGTTGCGAAGGAAGAGGAGAAACACTCTTGTGGAAATTGGAGTGGGTTAGTGATTATGACCCCCATTTCTTGATTAAGTCACAGAGCAATCTTAAAATAACAACACTTGCATCAGGGCTAGTAGACTGTATCAATTTTCTCTCCTCCTGAGGTCTTGCCATCATACAACTTGAGATCTAGGAATCTGGCTGGTAGTTAACAAAACTCCTTCCTAGTATTAGCCAGGGTTCCAGGAAACCCTGTCACTCAACTCTTTTCTAACAGGTCAGTCCCAGTTCCAAGCAGTGCGCCAGGTCTGTCTGAAATCAGATACTTTTAAGACAACAAGGAAATAATTGTAATGTGTGTTTCTGAGATAAATATTTTTTTATTAATAATAAATACTTCCTAAATTCCTAAAATTTTCTCTTTTATTATTTTTGTGCTCTTAAAAGTTGTGAAAAAAGTTTGTAAGCTCTGCTGCACACGAATATAATTTATTACCTCCATGTCGTAGACACTAATGTCACTATGCCAATTTACATTACCTGCTAATTTAAAAATAGAATTTAGCTGAAAATGTCCAAATGCAGACAGTTTTTTTAAAGGTAAGAAGCATTGCAAAACTTATTTTCATGGAATTGCAGTTATTTTTATTAATGTAATTTACAGGCCAGTTGCATTTAGCATTGATGATATGATGCTTGAAGCTATTTTTGTGCTGGCTACATTAGCTGACACAGGGAGCCGCTCATCATCACAGCACACTCAGAATTTAAAGACTTTTACCAGTAAGAGGTACAGAATAGTAGATACTCTTTTGAATGTTTCTTTATCCTGTTGATTTAAATATTTATTCTCTCTTTGATTCCTGCATTTCTTTAATTCCTATTATTTTCACAATATATGATACTTCTGTTTAAAGGAAACATGTACACCCTTGCTTAATTGTAAACCAGAGACTATCTGAAGTGATTTCAATGATATCCGTTCAGCTAAGCTCCACTGACGTTCTAAGTGTCATAGAAATTTAAAATGTAAATATTTAGTAATACACAAGTGTCTTGTTTAACATATACCATATAGGTGGGGTAGAGAGCTACAACAGTGTTTTACAAGTCTTGTGGATCACTGCTGAAACTATATTGCAGAGGTGTGTACACATTTAAACCTCCTTCCCCTGCTGACCTGGCAGATGACAATTGTGTGATTTTTTTTCCCCTTTCTATGTTCCTTTTCCTGCATGAATTTGCTTTTATTCTTATCTGTTCCTTTATGACTCAAACACATCTATCATTCCTGTTGCTGCTTCCTTGCTGCTATTTAACATTCAACTTCCATTCTTCCTATTGTGAATAGCTTGTTATGTTGAGCTCCGAATGATAGTCACTCCAGACAATTTGCAGCACCAATGGTATTGACATCCCACCTCCATGCAACATAAAATACCATAATAATCTTTTAAGGCTGCCATTAGGTCATGTGGAATCAACAAAATTTATATCTGAGTAACATTGAATTATGAAAATGAAAAATAAATCACTTATGACACAGACAACATGACTGTTTGATTTTCACAGTCCACAGGTTCCTAACATGTATCCTTAATCAATTTTAAGCAGTAATTCAGCTAAAAAAGTACAATCCTTGTCATACAGTTATGTAGTTGCAATATCACTCAGCTTTATTTTCTAGTAAACCACCACCTGACATTGTTAACCCTATATTTTTCCATTTTTAAGAGTAATGGCAAAAATAAAAAATATTTGATTTTTTTCCCCAATATTTTTGAACCATATTACTGGATTTGTTTCACCACAATATGTTGACCAGTGAAATCAAATCAAATATTCTTAAATTCTTGTCCCTTTATGGTTAAAATTGTAATTTGTAAACTTGATTCATAATAATAAATTGGGTGTCAATTGTACTTCTATTTGGAGCTGGCAGCTAGATTCAGGCTGATGAATAAACTTTAGAAATTTATATAAATATGTAAATCTCAGCTCTCTTTTTCAGTTTGCTGAAGGTCCACACATTTATGAAAATTATATGAAATCATGCAAATGTGTGTATTAATAATAGTAGTTCATAACAACTACCAGTAACTTACAAGCATTATTTTACCAACAGTGCAAATCTGACAAATAATCAAACTGAAGAAGATATGAATGAATTGATTAATGAAGAGATGAATTCACCTGTAGTAGCCACTTCACAAAATGATGTACAGTACAGAATTCAGGAAGTAAAGGAATACTGCAGAAGCCCCATATTTAATGAAAACCTGACAAAAAATGTCAAGGCTTCCTCTGTGTTAAGCAACGATTTAGAGGACGGATTGGAAAATGAGATAGTGCCTGGAACTCCACCAAATAAAAAGGTAGAGTATTGTTTTATAGTATACAAAATATTTTTGAACAAGGTTTGAAATAAACTTATTTTGTTAAATAAAATAAATGTAAAAAAATTAATGTATATTGGGCACCATAAATTCATACTGCTGGTCAAGTCTATATAATTGTCTGAGTATAAAGTTTCCCTAATCAAAACATATTTCCTTTTTTAAGAGTTATTTTGAGCACAGAAAGTCTGTTTTTAACACTGACCTGAGAGAAGCTGTTTTGTGATAATTCTCCAATCTAAGCAGGCTGGCACAGTGAAATGTTACATCTCAGCTCTTATCACAAGTGTTCTCAAGATTGGAATTCTCTCCTTTTTTCCTAATAATGTTTTTCATTCTTTTCAGTAAAAGCTACTTAATTTTGATGAAGGACTTATAATAAGAGAAATCAGCTGTCAGTACCCGAGCATCTCTCCTTGGCTAAGAGACACTCATTTAATTAAAAAGTGCTTCTAAGCTTGAGAGGAAATGCTCATCTGAATGTTAGTATATAAGAATTTCCTTCAAATTTTTCTGAGTGTGCCTGTGAGTACTTCATAGATCATTTAATACTGTTACTACAATAAAAATATGAATTCCTGTTAGATTACCCAAATTTGGTATTTTTTGTAAGTTATTTCATATTTCTTTTCCTTTCCCTAAATCATTCTCTGGCTGGAGAGCAGACAGGTAGATCACCAGACTTCCACCTTCTCCTAAGTGACTTGTCTCCAATCAGTATTTCACCACTAGCTCATACCCTTCCCTTTCCAGTTTTTTCCACCTTTCTCATGAAGATGCTGAATTACACAGGAATAGGCAGTGGCTTTTATCACAAAAAGCCTCCAGACTATACGGGGTGACTTAGCAACTGAGCCACTGGTGGAACTCCCACTAACTCCTTTTAAATTGGAACTTATCTGGAATTGCACAATTTAGATTTGTTGGCAAAGTGCAATAGAAGAGAGTTTTACACCACCAACCACCCTTTCCAAAATGTACTACTCACTAACATTAGGGTACTCTCACAACGGCTCAGTGGGAAATACACTGCTTGGTATAGCATTTAGTGATACAGCCCAGAAGGTCTCAGGATCAATTCCTGGTGTTTTCTGAATTTCCTGATTGCAGATGGGGTGGCAACTGGGCTGCTACAATTAACATTAGAGCTCCAGGGCTAAGGAAGGGGGGGAAAAATTCAGGGTTTTCACTCCTGAACACAGTGCTGCAACTTCTGCTTGAAAGTGGATGTATCTGGATATTGGGTGCAGACTTAACTAATGTCCTTCATGATAAAATAGCCTACCTACGCTCACTAGTCTAGGTTTTCTTATTTGTTCGCAGGTTTTGGGTGTTACTGGCAATGCCACATTTATTGCCCATTCCTAGTTGCCTTGAGAAAATGATGGTGGACCTTATTGAGCTGCTGCATTCCTTGTGGTGATGGTGCTTCCATGATGGTGTTAGGTAGGGAATTCCACGATTTGACCCAGTGACGATGAGGGAAAGGTGATATGTGTCCAAGTCAGGATGGTGTGTGACTTGGAGGCAATGGTGTTGCCATGATAATGCTGCTCTTGTCCTTGGTGGTAGAGGTTGCGTGGCTGGAAGGTGCTGTCAAAACAAACTTGGTGAGTTGTTACAGTGCATCCTGTAGATAGTACATACTACAGCCACAGTCTGATGATGTTTGAGGGGTGGATATTCAGTACAGTAGCATGAATGTTGATCAAGTCAATCATCAATTGTTTTGAGTTTTTTGAGTTATTGAGGTGCAACCATCTAAGTGAGTGGTGAGTATTCCATCACACTTCTGACTTGAGCCTTTTAGATGGTGGAAGGGCTTTTGGGAGTCAGGAGGTGAGCCACTTGTTGCAAAGTACTCAGCCTGTGCCCTGTTCTTGTAGCCACTGTGTTGATATGTTAAGTTAAGCTTCTGGTTAGTGGTGACCTCCCAAGAGGTTGATGGTGGGGGACTTGACAATAGTGGTGCCATTGAAGGTCGGCGGGTCTGATTTGATTATCTTTTGTGGAGATGACCATTACCTGCCTGTTGTGTGGCACAAATGTTATCTGCCACTTGTCAACCCAAGGCTGGATGTTATCCAAATTCAGCTGTGGGCTGACCTGGGCTGCTCCATTATTGGAATAGTTGGGAATGGAGCTAAGCACTGTGGAATTGTCAGCGAATAGCCCCACTCCTGATCTGATGTTGCAGAGAAGATCATTGATGAAGCAGCCCCAAGGCTGTGACATGGTCTGGAGTTGAGTGCTCCTGGTGGAACCCAGATTGAGTATTGATGAGCAAGTTATTGATGAATAGGGGATGTTGATAGCACTATTGATGACTCCTTCCATCACTTTACTGATGATTGGAAAGAGTCTCATAGGGGAGTAAATAGTTGGCTTAGATTTTTCCTGTTTCTTGTGGATAGGATATACCTGGGCAATTTTCCACATCATCTTGTTAGAAAGCAATCTTGTAGCTACATTGGAATTGCTTGCCAGGAGAGAGGGACAGCTAGTTCTGATGCACAGGTTTTCAACACTACAGCTAGAATGTTGTCAGGGCCATCGACTTCATTATGTCCTGTGACTCAGTCACTTCTTAATGTCACATGAGTGAACTAAATTGGCTAGATACTGTCATCTGTGATGGTGGGGACCTTGGGACGAGGCTGAATAAGGATCATTCATGTCATTTAGGCTGAAGATGCTTGCAACAATTCAGCCTTGACTCTTGCCCTCATATGCTGGGCTCTACTATGGTTGAGGATGGGGATGTTTATGGAGCCACCTCCTCATGTTAGTCCACTATAATTTTCAACTGGATGTAGTAGGGCTATAGAGCTTTGGTCTGATCTGTTCGTTATGAGACTGCTTAGCTCTGTCTGCTTTTGGTGTTTAGCATGCAGATAGTCCTGTATAGTAGCTTTACTAGGTTGATAGTTCATTCCAAGATATGCTTGTTGCTGCTCCTGACATACTCTTCTACACTACCCATTGAACCAGGGTTGGTCTCCCAGTTTAATGGTGATGGACCGTGAAGGATGTGCCGGACCATTAGGTTATAGATTGTGTGGTATATAAGGTATAGAATTCTGTTGTTGTTAATGGCCAACAGCACCTCATGGATGCCACTTTTGGGCTGCTAAATCTGTCCTTAGTTTGTTTCACTTAGCACAGTGGTAGTGCCACACTACACAATGGAGAGTATCTTCATTGTGGAGATGAGACCATATCTTAAGGACTGTATGGTGGTCACTCCTGCCAATGCTATCATAGGCAGACATGTCTGCAAAAGATAGATTGATGAGGACAAGGTTAAGTTAGTTCCCTCACCACCTGACACAGGGTTAGTCTGGCACCTATGTCCTTTAGGACTCAGCTAACTCAGTCATTTGTGGTACTACCAACTCACTATTGGTGGACATTGGAGTCCCCCAACCAGAATATATTCTGTGCCCTTGTTTTCTGAAATGCTTCCTCCAAATGGTGTTCAATATGGAGGAGTATTGATTTGTCAGTTAGGGGAGGTATAGGTGGTGATTAGCAGGAAGTTTCCATACCTTGTTTGATCTGAAACCGAGAGATCATGATTTTGGAATCAAAGATGCAAACTCCCAGGTTCGCATTTGAGAAATTGACCAGAGGGCTTCCTAGGTCTGTGGAAATGTACGCTAACAAGAGTTGGTTCCTTCAGGAGAGAAATAGGACAGAAAAAAACGATTGTATGTTTATAGAAAATTCCTAGTGTCAGCTTGGCTGGAAAGATTGTAGATTCAAGCCAGCAGTACAAAAGGAGTACGGTGGTTGAGGTGACTGTTAAAGATCCTATGCCACTATACGAAGAGCAAGGAGTCCTGTTGGTGTCTGGTCAACATTCCTCTCTAGACATAAACAACCAGAAAAAATATATTCTCATCATTCCTGTTTTTAAGGATGTTGTGCAGAAAATGGCTGCTCCCCTAGTCTATATAACAGTCACTGCACTTCAAAGTCATTTATATGTGAAATGCTTAGCAATGTTTGAGAGATTGATTAGAAACATAAAATATCACAACACAGGAGTTATCCATTTAGTGCCATTCCCCTGTCCCTATCCCCAAACCTTTTTTAATTTTTCTTGTTCAAATATTTATCAATTTTCTTCTGAAAGTTATGGATTTCTGCTTCTGTTTGGGAATTCCATATCTTAACAATCCTTTGCATTGAAAAGAACTCTCCTATTCTCTCCCTTCATTCTTTTGATGCTCTTAAATTTATTCCCTCTAGTTTTTGACTCATCAATCAGTGGAGTTTTTCCCCTATTTACCTTATCGAAATTGAGGGGTTTTGAGTAACTATCAGACCCCCCTCTGAACCTTCTCGTGAATAGAACCTGTTTCTCTAGTCTCCCCTCATAACTAAAGCCTCTCATCCCTGTTATCTTGTTAGTAAATCTCTTCCGTACTTTCCGTAACTTTGAAGTAAAGTAGGGCACTCAAAACTGGACTCAATAGTATAACTGCAGCCCAACTAATAATTTGTATAGGTTTAGCAGTACCTCTTTCTTTTTGTACTCCATGTCCCTACTTATAAAACCTAGGATCACATATGCTGTTTCAATTTTTTTTTAAATTAACTTGTCCTCCCACTTGTGTATCTAAACCCCCAAGTCTCTGCTCTTCTACTCCATTAAAAAGTTTTGTACTATGTAATGTATTTTCTCCCAAAATGCATCACCTCACATTTCTCCACATTAAATTTCATTTATCCTTTATTGTTCTAGTCTAGTAACTTTAGTTCTGGTCAGTTATCCATTCTCCTTATTCCGGTGATCTGCAAACTTTGATATTACATTCCTATTGTTCATATTCAAATATGTCTTGAGAAATGTAATTAGGTGCTATATAAATGCAAGTCTTTTCTAGTAAATCATTTTACATAAATTTACAGGCTCAGTTGATATTTCTCTGAAATGTATTGACCATATTTGTATTCTCTCCAAAAAAATTGAGCAGTTGTGCTCATTGTTCTTCAGTGCTGTGCTTTCCAAACATCAGAAAAACTATCAAACATTAGTGAGCCTAGCAGCTGGCAGTGAAGAAGAGGAGGATATAAAGGAAGGATAATCTAGGCAGAAATTCTAAGGAGTCAGGAGTGGAAGCCCTGGGAGTATTCTTGCTAAGCTCTTCAGGATCTGGAAAACTGAAGGGCAGTTTTACAGGGGCAAAAAAGCTTCCCAATGAAGAAATCTTGTAGAGCTTCAATAATTGCAGCTATGGGATCCAAACTTCCTTATTGGAGTGGTATACTTTTTCAGTGAGGTACAAAAGTGCACATAGCGAAGATTGTGTGCATTTTAAGTCGAACTGTTATTGTTAAACATCACAACCATTTATTTGATATTGAATTGCTGGACTTGGACATCAAGAGTAGTGAGAAAATTATACTATGGAATTACATTAATGCTTTATGGGAGAGATACAGCATGTAAACTAGCCACCCCAGTTCTGGATCCTTATCTCAGCTCATGGAAGAGCATTTAGACAGCACTCTGCTTACTTAGTTCAATTTTCTTTTAAAGCTTTGAAATCTCAATCACCCCACTCATTGAGCATTCAAATTTTTACATTTTGCAAATTAAAAAATCTCATGATCCAAATTTAAACCAAAATCAAACTTGTATCACAAAAAAAACCTTAATTCCAGGTAAGTGCTTTCACCAATTTAACACATTTTCTAATTATAGGTATATTCATTCATATATGCCTCATCAAGTTTTCTCTTTTGGAAGATAGCTAATGTGATACCCTAAACTACATTTTATTGGGGGGAGGGGGGCAGGGAGGGAGAGAAGAAATGGAAAAAAAATGGATTAGAGCTTTAAGACAATTGTTACTTTTTAAACTTTGACTACTGTATTATGTTTTTTTGTTAAGATTTATCATTCAAGCGCTTTGGGACATTTTACTACATTAAAGGCACTATATAAATACAAGTTAAGAGTGAGCAGTAGAGTTTTCTTTGCCCTAAGGCTGGTATTTATCAGACAGTTATGTAATAGGATTTCAAAATATACTAGCTCCTACCCAAGATTTCAGTAGTAATCAGTGTTTTCACTACCTTGGATATTTCTCGAGGTATTTTATGCCACAATGGTTGGCGTACAGAAGTTATTGAAACAATCTCTTTGTTGTAAGTTTGTGTTGTGCATGCAGGTTTTGGGGGAAAGGAAAGAATTGTACAAGCACTATGGAGCAGATGCAGTGGGATCAAATACAGCAAACTGTGCTACTTGTTAACTGGTCCAGCCATTAAATCTGTAGGTATACTTGAAGCCAAGCCAAATGCAGAGTGCAGAATCTGGAGTTCACATGACCATTTTTTGCCTATGCACTTCAAAAAATTGTTTTGTGAATCAGTTTGAGACATTTACAAAGTGATGTGGTAACAAATGCAATTATTGGGAGAAAAAAATTCAGGTAAAAGTAACCTTGGCAGAATCAGGTTTGATCAGTTATCATTATAAATGGGAGCATCAGATGTGTGGGATATTAGAGCTTTGTACACTTCAAAGGGAGACAAGTACAGGTTTTTCAAATAAGTTTAATTGCCAATGGTTCCAGCATTACATTTCACTTATTAAAAATATAATGTACTGCAGTTTGCAATAATGATTAGAACAAGACAGCTCTTGTAGTAATAACCAAAACTTTTGGAAGAGGTGAGGAATGCAACATGCATGCTCTGAACAAGTATCAAAATTTAGATAATTAATAGGATGCTGTGGAAAATTCTGGCAACTGACTTCAAGTTGTTCCTATAACTGAGTACTTAAAAATAGAACCATAGATGCTTACAGCAGAGAAGGATGCCATTTGGCCCATTATGTGTGCAGGCTTTGCTTAAGCAAAAATGAAGCTCCGCAGCCTGTACAACTAAAATAAGATTCACGTGATGTCTTGTACTACCACTGAAGCATTTTGTTTTTCTATTCACAGCAGTGGAAACTTTGCAGCATAGGTACAGCACAGCAGAAAAAATTACTGCTAAGACTAGATTCAACTAACTAATTTAATAGAATTCAAAAAGTCTATTACTGACTCAGCCCTTAAAAACTGCATACATACAGAAGCACAGTTGAGCATGCTGTAACACCATCCATATTTACTAGTGTGAATGACTAATGTCAAAACTGATTCCAGCTGAGTATTTGGATATTCAGTACCTACTGTATACATGTATTCTATACAATCAAGTTTGTGAAAAGTTCCAGTAAATATTGTGCAAGTTTGCAGCAAAGTTGAACATTAGACAGAAAGTGGAACATGTAGGACAAAAGGATAACCAGTACCTAACCTTGAAACTTTGGGGTTTTTTTTAAGCTCAATACGTGTGTAGATTTGACATTTAGAACTGCCAGTTAGCTGAAGAGATAAATCTGTTTGGAGTTGAAATTGGAACAAATTAAATATGGGAATGTAAAGCCCTCCTTTTGAAATTCAAGCAGCAGTGAAGCTTACTGAATGTTGACCTTGAGAACATAGTATTTAACATTAACAGAAATCAAAGATCATGTGCAATGATTGCACGGTGCAGTGTGTTTGTTTATACTGCAAACGGGTTTGTAATGGCTGTATAATGCTGGTGGTCAATTTGAACTGGGTTGTGTTATCTTAGTAATTTTTAAGAGAACATGGGGAGGAGGATTTCCTTAGACTGGTATGACATTTTGTCTTGGATTTTAAATAAGCACCAATTCTATAAGGAATCCCTGGAAACTAGCTATGTTTATTCCCCAGCATTTTTGCTCCCAAGTTCAAGATTACAAGTGCTGTGAAAATATTCCAATTTGATAATTTCTAACAACTTGTTCATTTTGAAAGAAAACAAGCATTAAAGAAAATCAATTATCCTCTTTAAAATATCCCTGTGCCACTCGCTAGCTAAGATGGATGGTATCGCTCCTTCCTCAGGTGAAGTAAATTGGATACAGAATCGTCAGAGCATATATAGATGGAAAAAAAAGCATGTGTACTTTACAATTGCAGACCAATAAATTAAATCATCCTGACTATCTGCCGAGGTGTGATAAAGTTAATTAAGTCAGCCAGGAAGGTACCACATCAAAAGACATAGCAAGATACAACTGAGACAATGAGGTGAAGTCGCAGGGGTTCTAACGTGTCAAAAGCTGCCGTCTGTCGTTAGCTTGTTCACAGATGTGATTCCCAGTAAAAAAGTAAAAATTTTCCCAGTAAAAAAGTAAATTTTTTTTTTTTTTTTAAAGCTTTTCGTTTTACATACAGACGGCAGCTTTTGACACGTTAGAACCCCTGCGACTTCACCTCATTGTCTCAGTTGTATCTTGCTATGTCTTTTGATGTGGTACCTTCCTGGCTGACTTAATTAACTTTATCACACCTCGGCAGATAGTCAGAATGATTTAATTTATTGGTCTGCAATTGTAAAGTACACATGCTTTTTTAAATTCTACCAGTGCTTTGTAACTAGTCACTAGAAAAAACTTGGAGTTTGTGTTTTATTGTTGTGGAGGATCAGAGGGGAGAAAAGATACATCGCTAAGAGAGGGATAGGGACGGGACATTGCCTCACTGGGGACACACACTATCGATAACTTGTTGTGGGGAAGCAGGGCTCATCCCTTGGACCAGAAGTGGGAAGTTGATTTTTTTTCAAAACTTTTCAATGCCTGACAAATATACCTAGATGATTTATTAACACAGGGGGAAAAAAGTCAACACTTTTGCAGAGTTGGCAACATTGCAATTTAAGGATCTTCCAATTTTAATGGACTTTGGTAATGCTAAACCTTCATTTGCAATTAATGATTTGTGGTGTGTATTTGTCACATTGTTAGCAATTTAAGATATTAAAATGTCTTAATTTTAACCAATGTGATTGTCAACACATGGATATTATACAATCAACTTAATTTTCAGTTTGTTCATGTGTTTCTGACGCCATCATATAGGCTGCATTTCTGTTCCAATTCACTAAAGGTTTGAAAAATAACTTATGTATTGCACATCTGTCCAGACTATATATTAAGTGGCATTTTATTTATTAGGCTGTGGAATATGGACATCAAACCAATACAGAGGTTTGCTTTTTATGTCAACCAACAGAAATTCTAAATTGTGTTCACATCAGTATGCCACTTTGAGAATGACATTCCACTATACTGTGGCTTCATTGATGAAAGATACTGTGAGATACTTTTCAATAAACAAAATTCAATGGTGTTCAAAAGTTCTTAATACTTGCTTTAAATATAGTACTTTTAAAAACTGCAAGTTAGCGAGTCAATAAAATAATTTTTTATGCAAGAGAAAAGTATACATTCACACAGGTTTTTTTTTATAGTAGTGTAACAAAATTGTACTTGAGATTGAAAAAATTACATTAGCATTTGTGAGTTTTAAATATGCTCTGGAGAGAAATCTTATTTCCTAGTATTCACACTTGCATATCGGAAGAAATAAAATCAACACTTTCAGTATAAATACTATACTTTTATTAAATATATCATTTGTACAGCTTTCCAACATATGTACACAACTATTCCTGCATTTATTTTTACGTTACAGTTGAAGCATATGCTAGCTAGTTACTTAGGTGATCAAAAACATCCCCATTCATTGAGAGTGTACCCTTTTCTTGCCAAGTTATATACTTCATATGTATACACACACACACCAATTCTTCTTCCATGCTTTCTCCAAAACAAACCAACTTGATGAAGGACACAAGGTGTGAATTTTCACAATTTCACTGGTAATTGTGAGAATTATACTTAGTTAGCTTGCCTTGAAGAATATTGTCAAAGGCCTGTAAACAAGACTGTCCAATTATATTTACTTGTGCGCAAGGAGCATTAGTTTTAAAAAAAAAATGGAGACTTGGCTCCAGAAGAGCATAATCTCCTACAAATATAGTAGTGCATTATAGAACACAGTCTAAAATTAAAACACTAGCCCAAAGCAGATTTTTTAAAAATGTTTCAGTACAGTATTGCTTAAACACAGTATAGGTTCTTTGTGGGGAAAGGAAGAGAAAAATGCATTCTGGTCTTTGGTGTGTACTCAGGACCAAGAGAAAGGGATGTGAAGGGCATTTTCCCACTAGGAATAATACAATCATGCTTCAATTTTATTTTGCAATCCAGCATTCAAGTGTGGCAAACAGTTTATTTGATCTTCACACATACAAAAAGTCTTTGTACTTGGATCTATTCATACAAAAATACCCTCTTAAAAATAATGCTGGAACTAAAGCTCGAAGTAGACCAAACATCTGGTGGATATGCAACCCCCCCGTGTTTTTTTTTTGGTAAAATGTAAGGCCTCATATTGTCAAAGCCACTTTAATTTCCTACCAAGAAAGTGGTCAATGTGCATAATCTATAAGGAAGTATATCTAACCTAAACCGTTGACTGTTAAAACCTAAAGTAAGCTACCTTCATTTTTGCATCAAGTTGGGTTAATCGGTACAAAACATATGTTCCACAATTAGGAGAGTTCAAAACAAGATTCAGTGCATGTAGCCAACTCCAGTAACTCCACAGACAAATTCTAATTAGAAATAAAAGACTACTGAATTGCTTTGCAGCTCTATTCTGGCTTTTGTGTGAAAATTAAAGGTATTTTGTCCATCACAATAAGTTTTTTAAAAAAGGGAGAAATTTTCTTTGGAAAAATAATTGAGCTATATTCTAACTTTAATGCAGTATTTACAAAACAAAGGAATTTCTGCAAATGGAGTTGCTTAATTTTCCAAACTGGTCAAATGCATTTCTGTACTTTAATATTGTAGAACAAATAACTCCCAAAAATTTAGTAGAGAATCCATCTGCTTTCCAGTCAAACTTGCAAGTTTTGATAAAAACAGAAAGTTTCCTGAATAATTTTAAGCAATAATGGTATAATCATCAGAAATGGGACAAGCTTGAATTATCTATACTGTCTGCCGTTCACCAAAATACTGGATTTAAGAAAAAATGCAATTCTGTTCCAAAGCATTCAGACAGCAAAACTGAAAACAAAACCACAATTCAGATCCAACCTCTGAACATAAAAGCAAACAATTTGTGCAAAACCAGGAATTGAGTACAAATTATTCTGGTTTACATGTGAGTAACAAAATATAAAATGAAATGCCTGTTGCAAGCATGTCTATTTAAATAGTAAAATGACATGTACATGGTACATGTAAATGACTTAAATTAACAGTCATACTATATACAGCACAGCTACAATGAAACAGAAACATGACTGTACAGGAAAAAATTAAAACAAATTACACTGAACACATCTTTCTCAAAAGTTACCTGATTTATCATGTAAAAAATTAAACATGGCTTTAATCACTCCATGGGTTGCACGTTAAAATATTTGATAGCCAATTGTTCTCTACACAAAACTATTCAGAGCAGCTAAGCTAGTCCACCCAAAAATAGTTTTCTGTGCCCTTCGGCCGTCAGGAAAATTAATCAGTTAACTATTAGAGGCAAGAAATTAAGTCATACACCCAAATAGTTCCTTAGGGGACTGCATTTTACATTATGTGGTGGGTGTAAATAAATCAGCAATGATTCTCGATATTTTTACATTTCTCATCAGAAAGGAATACTGAAAATTTAAGATTTTAAAGCAGTAATGCTGGTGCCCATCTGTGTATGTGGCACCTAATTTAATGATGAGCATGAAATTATTCAACCAACACCATACACCTACAGACCAGGCATCAACAATCAGAACGTAACAGACCAACATTCCTTCTGAACTACTGACCTATTGAAGTAGTACTGGAAGAGGTTTTTGCAAATTCTTTTCCCGTGTTAAAAAGGGCATTTAGAAGATAATTTAGAAAACCTTGCTGGCAGTAAACAGACAAAATAGTGGTTTTTAGTATTAAACTTTTGTAGGAACTGAAGAGGGATTGTGCTGTGGGAATGACTAGCCTTTGAGAAGTTGTAGTCAGGAAAACAAGGTCCTGCCAGCAGGAAAATATGAAACAGGATATTTAGATTAAAGTGTCCATGCCTTTGAAATAGTTAGTCTGTATATTCTGCTACTATCGACAGTAGAACAGTGATGTCATCTGGTTTACCTCCTGGAACACAAAAAAAAATGGTCAATCATTTACAATTCAAATCAAGTATGCATAAGCAGGCTTTTATCTACACCAGTTGAAGTATATTCTTCCCCTTTAAACAACAGACCATAAACTTCTTCAGATTTTGACTCCTCCCCTCCCCAATATACACAATGGCTCCTGCCAAAATCACAAAGGATCACAGAAAAGACGAGGTGAAAAATTGTAACCATATCATGGCACAATACATTAAACTTTTGTAAACAGGCTCTTTATAGCCCTTGTTTTTCTTTTTTGGATCCCGTATTTGAGCAACTATATTTTCATCTTCAGCCAGAACCAAGAAAATATATGGACTGTAGACTTTTAAGTTGTTGTCTTATCCATGTCGGATATGACTATCAAGTTTCATTTCTTACCACACCCCCCCAAAAAAAAATGAAGTGTTCCTCTACTAACACCCAAGAGCTGATAAAACTTAAAATTAGTCAAGGATGCATAAACTAGATCTCTAGATGAGTGTCTGGTACTGGATTACAACAAATTATAGTTTTTAGACCTTTATATAATTTGTTGAGATACAATAGCTATTATTTTGAGTGAGACTGCCAATTGATACAAAATTAGGGAATCATTTTGTGCATTTCAACAATAACTTGTCAGACTTACTTTCATGGTATTTTAACCTTAAGAGGTCAAAGGGAAGCCAGTATATGATATGAAAACGCCAAAATGGTGCAGCAAATGTCCTGTTCTGAGGCTAAAGTCAAAAAGGTTGGAAGAAGCTCTACCTTCCAGCTAACAGCAAAGTTATACCCAACCAGTATATGCTTGATACTGCTATTTGACAAGGTCCTCAACATGAAAATTCCTCACCTTGAGCACAAAAATTCATTTCCAAATAATCATTCCAATTATTCCCCAATGTATATCAATTCATATTTTCTATACAAGTACACACACAGTAATGACTACAGTGACCTTACCTCGTACATTCAGTCCATTATCACAAGCAAACTGTGCAAATGGCGACATATAGTTTGGATCATATGCTAGTTCATGAGCCTGTTCTGCAATGCTCCTTGCTGTTTGCTGAATACTCTCGTAATTGGTCTTCTGCAATCACATTGTCATAATTAGATTTAATTAAGTAATTTAAAAAGAACAGGATCACGCCACAGGATCCACTAGCTAGTACTGATGTGGCATTTTATACTGTCTGAAGCAAAAAGGTGCCATGTAAATCAGATTCAGTTCGGATCAACAGAATACAATGGTAAACAAGGCTCAAGTAAAATAATCTAGAATCCAGGTGTACAGAAAATTGCATTTTGCTTAATAATTTATTACACAGGTCCCTTGTTTGTAGAAATCCAACCTGCTCACGGAAATTCAATAGAACATCCCCCAAATCCTAAACAAAAAGGAGACACCTTACTCGTGTATAAGATAACTTAATGCCCTCAGAACAGGCATTCATGTACAACTGCCCTTCCTATGACATTATGTTGACAGCAATGTTTGGGTAGCATTCACCATACAGGTTATAGATAGCTATTTTACACTAAATGTAATAGACAGGATTTACAGTAGAATATTTCCTCTTTAAATACAATTATTTATACAAGATTTTGCCCTGCTCCACAGATAGATTCTTATCCAATAATATAAAATGGGTGTTTGTTTTTCAAATTTTACTTTCAAAGTCTTTGTAGTGCTACATGCTGCAGCCTGCTTAGTTAGCCAACCTGTGCAGTTGTAGGGGTGCTACAATTAGCCTTAGTGTCCCCAGACTGGAAAAGAGGGTTCCCACTTCCCACCCTTCTTCATTCTCAAGTAATCCTATTCTAGAAAGTGCACATGTATGGTACCAGATGACAACAGTATTGGCTTGGCTGTGATGCTCCCCAAGATCAACTAGGTCACCTAGAAGCTCACACAAAGAATGGCCACTTGAGCAAGGTACTTTTATCACCCCCCACCATCCCAGAATAAACACCCGCTTATGTTCTACCAGGGGTTAAATCAAAGTGCATTGTTTGGGTCTTTCAAACTATGGGCTATACTTAGAGGGGTCATTGGATAAATTGTTAACACTTAATGAAAACTAGACAGCTTGGGATATAAGATTGTATAATGCAGAGGATGCTTAGTGTGTGCGTTTATCTGGAGATTTGTTTGTAATTTGTTAATTGTTTTATGTCAGACAAAGCTGTCTGGTGAAATTTCAGATCAATAATGGTGAGCCAGTTGCATGAAAGCAGCCAGATGTTGTGCTCCTAGATCAACTTAATATAGCTGCCAAAAAAGCAGATAGAACAATTCTACTGCCTCAAAAGGTATGCAAGTTACTATTTTGCTGTACAGCATTTCCCTGTACATTGTTTGTAGATAGTGGATTCGTTGATCTAGCGTTTGATATTTTCCAGATTGCAGGGAGAATATTATGCATTTCAATGCACAGCATTACTGCTAAATTGGGTAATGGTTAGCTCTGAGCTATGCAACCTAACAGACCTCGCTGCAGTCAAGTGTGACTGCTGCTAGTGGGTAGCTTGGTACTTCTGAAAACTGTTAAAAAGCCCAAACCATGACACTCAACAAGAGTCACCACCTTCAAGAAAGCAAAAGTGTTCTTTTTTTATAAAGTCATAGTTGCAAGACAAAAACCAGGCTGATGTTTGGGAGAGTGGTTTTCATGTCAGACAGCACTACTTTGTCTCTGCTGTTCAGCAACTAATTTGAATAGTAAATAGTGAATAATTAAAATAAAGACTGCCATATTACTTTTCATATTATAACCAATGCTATATTAGGAATAATTTATAGAAGACAAGTTTCTGTTTATCTATCAAGATCATGCTGAACATGCACTGGGCTTACTGGTAGTGAAACCAGAGTTCAGCAGTCTCTAGTATCTGATTGTACTCTGAAATATTCATGCCAGATTGTTCAAGACGTTACCTTGATAGTTGACTACTCTAATGCTCTCCTGGCCAGCCTCACATCCTCCACCCTCTAAATTTCAGCTAATCCAAAACTCTGCTGCTTGTATTCTATTCTGCACCCCGTCCTGCTTCCCCATCATCCCTGTCCTCGCCGACTTAGTGGCTTCTGGTCTCTCAATGCCTCAAATGTAAAATTCTCATCTACATGTTTAAATCCCTTTGTGACTTCCCCTTCCCCCCACCCCCTCATCATCTCCTTAACCTCCTGCAATGCTACAAAGCCCGAGAAACACTCTGTTCGCCTGGCTCTAGCCTCTTGTGCATCCATTACCTTTCACCCTACCACTGCCAGCCTTGCATTCAGCTGCTTAGGCCCACGCTCTTGAATTCTTCCCTAAAGCCTCCCTCTCCTCCTTCAAGGCCCTCCTTAAAACCTACCTCTATGACCAAGCTTTTCAGCACCTCACCCAATATATCATTTGGATAATCATCCATTTAAAAAAAAATTACATCTCAAACGCATTGGGACATTTTTCTACAAAGAAAAAGTGATTTGCATTTATATAGCGCCTTTCACTACCTCAGGACGTCCTAAAGCACTTTACAGCCAATTAAGTACTTTTGAAATGTAGGAAACGCGGCAGCCAATTTGCATACAGCAAGCTCTCACAAAGCAATGTGATAGTGACCAGATAATCTGTTTTCAGTGATGTTGATTTGAGGGATAAATATTGGCCAGGACACTGCGGATAACTCCCCTGCTCTTCTTCAAAATAGTGCAAGGGGATCTTTTACGTCCACCTGAGAGCGCAGACGGGGTCTTGGTTTAACGTTTCATCTGAAAGACGGCACCTCCGTCAGTGCAGCACTCCCTCAGTACTGCACTGGTGTGTCAGCCTAGATTTTTGTGCTACATTAAAGATGCTATATAAATGCAAGTTGTAGCTGTATTTGGCTCTTGTCCCATTTCCTATCATAACTTTATGCTGAATGTCGAATAATCACCAAGTAACTAGCAACTCAGCAAATAGCAGAAAGCATTTTTGCTGTACAGTATTTAATATATCCCAAACTGTTCTACAAGCATCTAATTTTTACATTTAAATACTGTAAAATCAAATATAGTGGCGCAAATGTGAACTCATGCTTCACATCAGGTGAACAGCTGTAGCAAGAAGGTATTTTGACATTAAACAGTCTGCCCTCAAAAGACTTATCAGTAAACGTAAAACCCAATAACTGAAGATTTCATGGATTGCCACTCGATATCCAATAAGCTAATTCTCACATTGGCTCTGGCATGAATACATAAAATACAGTAAAAGCATTTGTGTGTTTAGAAGCTGTTTGGAGAAAAAAAGAGATCCAATTAGTAAATTGAGCTGTGTGATGCTGAACAAAAACAAGAAAATCATACATTAGTAGAACTTGTGTGTTTTGCATGGAGAGTATTTTCTTCCATGGAGTCTCTGAAGCCGAGCAGAATTAATTGCATTTCACAGAAGTCTTCTACACAGTGTCTGTAGAACAGTTCTATGAAATACACTGGGTCCTCAGATTTCACATGGCTTCAAGTGACTAGGTGGAAAAACTACAGTTCACTACATCAGTTTCTTGCAAAATGGTCAATTCTAGCATGGAGTAGGGGTCTACTTTAAGGGATTAATTTTTTTTTAAGCACCAATGGATTTTTTACATTGCACTAATTACATTAAATATGAACTGACAATTTTTAAAGCAGGCTAAATGTATGACAAAAATACCTTCAGTTTCTTCAACTCCTGTAAGATCATGTAGTCAGGCATGTTATCAAATAAACCATCAGTTGCTGTCAAGATGATATCTCCTAGTTGGACATCAATGGAGGTGCTGTCAGCAGCATCAGGGCTGTGAAGAGAGACACTATTAGATGAAAGTTGTCAGATTCTCAAGAATAAATGGCAATGCAGCTAAGCTCTATTCTAGCTATTGCTAGAACCCAAATGCAACATAATAGTAAAATTTACAACTGTTCAAATTTCCTGTGTCAGTCATATAGAAAGCAGAAGCATTTTCATTTATAAAGCACTGAAAATTTGGAATTGGTGATTTATAGGAGATTTTCTAACTAAATAAAGCAAATAGGACAGAACTTCCCTGACAAATCAGGAGATCCTGCTGAAGTTGTAAGATTTCTATAGAGTACTACACATGTCTGGTTGCCATGACGCAGGGAACAATCCAGACCCTGGAGCCAGCGCAGAGGAGAGCAAGAATGATCCTTAGTGTCTAATGGGACGAACTGTGAGGAACAACTTGATAAGTAGCTTTCATTCCTGTATAAGCTTAAGATAGGGAAAGGTAATTCTGAAACAATGGTCCATAATTTGCGGCCCCTACGGGTGCGTACATGCCCGTAAGGGCCACACAACATCCGGGTTTGCGCGCGCGAAAACCTGGAATTTGCGATCCGTCAAGAATCTTTTTGACAGATCCATCACATCCTCGGGAAAAGGGCATCCGTGGGCAGAAAGTTGTGCTATTTGCCCAATGAATGCCCGTGAAATTCTTATGCCTGGTTTACCAGCGCAAGAGTTTAAAAAAACAAAAATAAATTTATCATTTATACATTAAAAAACCTGTGCAATAAGGCAAGTTTATTTTTAGCCCCTTTAAAAACATTTAAATTTATTTTTCAAAAAATTTAATTTTTGTTTTAAATATTTAATTAAATGGCATTTTAATTAATTTTAAATATGTGATGCTTTAAAAAATGTTTTTTGATGTGTAGATGTATTTTGAGGTATTCACAGTCATGCTTATGGGGTTTCCGTACATATGGAATCCGCATAAGCATGAATGCGGATTCCCTTTTATTGGTTGGGCCAGCCCGCTTGCGAACCTCCTGCGCCCCTGGGATACGTGGGCCTCTACCTGCGGGTACCCGGAGAGGCCCAGGACCGCGAATCTCCGTACCTCCCGGACCACCAGGTACGCGGTCATTTTATTTGCAGATCAGAGGCATTTCCCCGCGGGAAGGCTCGACTGCAAATTCAGGGTCAATACGTTCAGACACACCAGGACAGCAGACAAAAGTTGAAGAACAAGTCGAGGAATGATTTCTTAAGATATCATCAGTTGGAATGGGTTACCAGGAATAGTGGTTAGACTTGGACTTTTAATTAATTGAAGAAACAGCTAAATGTTGTATTGGGAAGACTGTACAGTTTGTATTTGGAAGACTGTACAGTTTGTATTTTAGAAAGAGAAAATGCCCTACATTTGAACTTCTTTGAAAGAGGAAGGAACTTTTAGCAAACAGTAATCTGATCAAAGCAATCACTACTGCTTTAACCACATTGTTTACTGGTGCTTAAATCCTTGGAAATCTTTGTCCATAAATACCTCAGGTGAAATAATGCAAATACAATTCAAGTAATATATGCCAGAAAAGGCATTTTCAGTCAATTGTCATGGGACCAGTGGCTTAATTCCCCAGCAGAAGGCTAATTCAATTTATCTTTCTCCATAAGCATCATACAAATGTAGTTTGCTTACGTGAATTAAACTGAAGTCCAGTAATCCACTAATTTTTGGCACATTTTGCCCATTTCTGCTGTATAGTCAATAGTGCCATATGGAGACTCTCCAGTGTCACACTCCTTTTAGATTTCCCCAAGCTACATACCGGGAACAGTGCCAGATACAGTTTTACTTTCCCTGGCTGAACACTGTGTGCTGCTGGCAAATTTCAGCAGTGACTGGAATGTGAACTGGGATCACATGGTCACCTTTATGAAGAGCCATGATTTCTGACTTCTCCGGGAAACTTTAACAAAAAAGAGTGCTTAGCAACACTGGTATTATAGTGTAATCTTTCTTTTGTTCACTTGAGAACTGTACTTAAGGGGAAGGGGTAACAATCTTTTATGCAGTAAAATAACTGCTGGATCTAGAACTAAGGTATTGCAAAAGTAGGCAAGAGCCCAGTTCTTCAAAAGGAACTGTGGACTCTTCCCAACCATTTATTCTCCTGAAACTTGGTTTCCTATGGTAATGTGCTGTTTAGTAATGAGCATTTTGCCAGGTGTCCCACGTCCATGCACTAGGAAATGTGTTGAATGGAATGCCATCATAATATCTGGGTGAAAAGACCATCAAGTCTCCTGTCCCTTCCACCTTCACATGAAGGGTCATGGATTTCTTTGCCACCAAGAGACCATCTGTCTCTGCTGCTTTCCTCCACCCCCTTCAGCTTGCCGAGTGAAACTTTCCTCCAGCTACTTTTTCTTCCACCTCATCCACACCCACTCTGACCTTATCGTGGCTATACAACCCACCTCCTGCTCCCTTGACCCCCATTTCCACCAAACTGCTGACCACGCAGCTTCTCTTCCGGGCCCCCATACTAACCGACCTCCTCAGGCACAGCCCGTTCCTTTCAAAAACCACATTCTCTACCACCCTCCAACCCCAGCCATAAAAAAAAACTCAACCCCCCCAACCTTCCAGGCTACCATCCCATCTCCAAACTCCTTGAACATGTTGCCTCCCAGATCTGTGCCCATCTCTCCCATCAATATTCCACCGCTCCCATAGCACCAAAACTGTCCTAACCAAAGTCATGAATGGCATTCTCTGTGACTGTGCATTATCACTCCTCGCCCTCTGCAACCTTTGACATGGTCAACTAAACCATCGTCCCACAATGCCTCTCCCGCTGTCCTGCTTGGTGGATTGCCCCTCTTGATTCCACTCTTACCTATCCATTCATTGCCAGATCACCTATAGCAACAGCTTCTCTTTCAACCCTGTAATATCTTCTCCAGAGTCCCAAGGACTCAGCTTTGGCTCCCTGCTTTACATGCTGCCCTTTGGCAACATCATCCAGAGACTTTGGTCAGCTTCCACTTGTATGCTGATGTGCATATCAACCTCGCCACCACTTCTCTATGCTGTCAGAGTGCTTGCCCAGCATTCAATCTGGGATAAGCTGCAATTTCCTCCAGCTAAACTTTGGGAGGGCTGAATCCATTATCTTTGGCCCCCGCCACAAACTATGTATATTCGCCATTCTTCTGTCCCAGGTTGAACCGGACTATTCAAAATGTCAGCATCCTATTTGAGCCTGAGTGGAGTTTCCAACTCTATTTCCTCTCCATCACCTATTTCTACCTCAACATTGCCCAAAGAACTCGACATAGAAAGCATCAAATGGATCCCTGTGCCACTGGAAAGTGAGACACAACCTTGTTTACAAAAAGCTGTGCAGTCCATGCATCAGCAACGGGTTATCCCGAGCAGTTGCAATTAAGCGGTTTCCACTGTATTTGAAAGACAGATGCAAAAGTAATCTAATTTTTGAAAAAACTCGTGCATTGCCACGTGGTATATGCTGGATAGTGATGCCCATTACACTTTACTGAAATCCTGGCAACAACCCCTTCAATGATCAAGTTTGTAAATAAAGCATGTAGCAACCACCTGCTTAGTCCCAAGTTAGCTGGTTTCAGCTAGGTGGCATTAATCTTATGCTCATCTAATAGCATCCAGTTTCTTTCTATTTGATACTCAAGATGCTCAGTTGTTGAGTATATTCAAGGTAGATTTTTGGACATTAAAGGAATCAAGGGATATGGGGATAGGGCGGGAAAGTGGACTTCAGGTAGAAAATCAGCCATGATCTTATTGAATGGCGGAGCAGGCTCAAGGGGCCGTATGGCCTACTCCCAATTCTTATGGGTACTATAATGAATCTGTATCCCTGGGATTGGGGGGGGGAGAGGAGGAGAGAGAAAGCAGCCAGGTCCAGTGATTCCCACAATACAGGTGCATATCTGTAGACATCAGGATCTGGCTCGCCTACAATCTCCCATAGTCCAATAGTCTTCCAACAGTGACCATCTAGGTTAACACAAGAAAAAGGTTGACTTGGGCAAAGTACTGTGGCTGATAAATACCAATGGAACCATAATCTAGCAGATTTAATACCATCAGCAATTCAGCAAAAAGAAAAAAAGTCCAAATAGGTTTGCCAATGGGAAACTTGAAAATAAGTGGTCTCATTCTAAGTATCACTAGATTTTTGATTTTGTCATTAATTGTACTCTACTATGTAGCACTTGATATAGTCATGATTTATTATACACATTTAAAGAAAGGCCGGTATTTTACCTGTCATTCAGGACAACACCTTCTGCTTCAGGTGGTGCTATTGACAGTTGGAAGGGGGTATTAAAGTAATGCTGTTGCTCATCTGATCGGTGAACCACTTCTCCGCCTCGAACCACCAGAAAGCCAGAGTCTCCCAGGTTTGCTGTGTGCAACTGATGACTACTACGGTCCAGGACAACTAAACAAGCAGTACTACTCCCTGCAAGAGAATAATGGATCAAATTATGCAGAGTTCTGAAAGGAAGCAAGATATTGGTAAAAGGTGAATACAAAACTTGATTACAAAATGAACAATTCGGAGATAAAAAGAACACTATTAGATATCTGCATTTACTCCCTTTAATAGTAGAAAGCCATGTGAAGAGTATGTATTGGTTTCAAATACAGAATCAAAGAAGTTTTTGTCTGAGTGCAATTACTAGATACCCCCATAACACAGATGGCATGGGACTATTACCTCAACACAAATCTGCATTTGTTTGAACACTACAGCATGAGCATACAACAGTGCATTATAACCTTTATAGGTTTACTATACGATGCAGCTTTTTAATTCTCAAAATTAATATGCGGAATATAAAAAGCAGTGAGAAATGACCATGCCAAAATTTCATTAACACAGCATAACTGGATAGCAATTTGTTTCCATTTTCCACTCAGATCATGATTGTTCCTCATTTCAAACTGATAATATCCTAGATTCAGGATTTAATGTGAAGATTTTATTTGCACCCATATTACTAACTGCCCTTCACTGTCTAGAAGATCCAACAGATAATGGGGTAGAGTTTCCACTTCCCGTGCAATCGACAATCTGGACGCAAATTGCGCTTGAAATTATGCCGATTTTCCCAAGTGAGGTTATGGTTCAAGTTTCTGATCAAACTCATTTGCATTATCACAAATTTAAAATATTCCATGAACCAGCGCAATCGGACAGCATAATACAACACAATATTCTTTCCCCTTGCATTAAAAAAGTCATTGATGTATTTAAGAGTGGTAACTTGGTGCAGCTTTATTAGTACAGCCGGAAATGGGTTTATCACAAAAAACATTTTTAATGAGTGTCTAGTCCACTACCTGTGAGTAACCCGATTTTAAAAATCACTGAAAATGACGAAGAAACTGTTGGTGCACATTAGTCAATTTCTCAGCAAATTAAATATTTAAATTTACTAACTTTTAAAACGTGCCTACTAGTGCCTTTGCACCTTTAAAAAAAAAAGCTTAATTTGAAGAGCAAACAGATGCAATCAGCAGAAACTCACCTTGCTCATTATGATCTGGGGGCGTGGGCAGTTTTGTGGGCTTTTTAAACCAGCATTAAAGATCGCAGAAACTCTATTTACACACTTAAGAAATAGGAGCAGAAGTAGGCCATTTGGCCCCTCGAGCCTGCTCCGCCATTCGATAAAATCATGGCTGATCTGGTGTTGGCCTCAACCCCACTTTCCTGCCTGCGCCCCATAACCCTTGACTCCCTTATCATTCAAAAATCTGTCTATCTCCACCTTAAAATATATTCAATGACCCAGCCTCCACAGCTCTCTGGGGTAGAGAATTCCAAAGATTCACGACCCTCAGAAGAAATTCCTACTCATCTCCGTTTTAAATGGGCGACCCCTCACTCAAACTATGCCCCCTAGTTCTAGATTCCCCCACGAGGGAAAACATCTGCTCTGCATCTACCCTGTCAAGCCCCCTCAGAATCTTATACATTTCAATAAGATCCCCTCTCATTCTTCTAAACTCCAATGAGTATAGGCCCAACCTGCTCAACCTTTCTTCATAAGACAACCCCTTCATCTCAGGAATTAACCTAGTGAACCTTCTCTGAACTGCCTCCAATGCAAGTATATCCCTCCTTAAATAAGGAGACCAAAACTGTACGCAGTACTCCAGGTGTACACTCACCAATGCCCTGTACAGTTGTAGTAAGACTTCCCTACTTTTATACTCCATCCCCCTTGCAATAAGGGCCAATATTCCATTTGCCTTCCTAATTACTTGCTGTACCTGCATGCTAACTTTTTGTGTTTCATGTACAAGGACCCCCAGATCCCTCTGTACCACAGCATTTTATAGTCTTCCTCCATTTAAATAATAATTTGCTTTTTTATTTTTCCTACCAAAGTGGATAACCTCACATTTTCCCACATTATACTCCATCTACCAAATTTTCACCCACTTACTTAACTTATCTATATCCCTTTGTAGATTCTGTGTCCTCTTCACAACTTGCTTTCCCATCTATCTTTCTATCAGCAGCAAATTTGGCTAAATTACAATCTATATTAATGACTTGGATGAAGGGACCGAGTGTAAACAGCTGAGGCCCCAGCACTGATCCCTGTGGCACCCCACCAGTTAGTTTGCCAACCTGAAAATGACCCATTTATCCCGACTCTGTTTCATGTTAGTTAGCCAATCCTCTATCCATGCTAATATATTAACCCTAACCCCGGAGTTCCTATCTTGTGCAGTAACCTTTTATGTAGCACCTTATCGAATGCCTTCTGGAAATCCAAATACACGACATCTACTGGTTCCGGTTTATCCACCCTGCTCGTTACATCCTCAAAGAACTCTAGCAAATTTGTCAAACATGATTTCCCTTTCATAAAACCATGCTGACTCTGCTTGACTGTATTATGATTTTCTAAATGTCCTGCTACTTCCTTAATAATGGACTCCAGCATTTTCCCAATGACAGATGTTAGGCTAACTGGTCTATAGTTTCCTGCTTTTTGCCTGTCTCCTTTCTTGAATAGGGGCGTTACATTTGCGGTTTTCCAATTCGCTGGGACCGCTCCAGAATCCAGGGAATTTTGGTAGATTACAATCAATGCATCCACTACCTCTGCAGCCACTTCTTTTAAGACCCTAGGATGCAGGCCATCAGGTCCAGGGGACTTGTCCACCTCGTCCCATAAGTTTGCCTAGTACTTTTTCTCTAGTGGTGGTGATTGTTTTAAGTTCCCCCCTCCCTATAGCCCCTTGATTATCTATTATTACTGGGATGCTTAGTGTCTTCTACCGTGAAGATCGATACAAAATATTTGTTCAAAGTCACTGCCATTTCCCTGTTTCCCATTATTAATTCCCCAGTCTCATCCGCTAAGGGACCAATGTTTACTTTAGTTATTCTCTTCCTTTTTATATACCTGTAGAAGCTCTTACTGTCTGTTTTTATATTTCTTGCTAGTTTACTCTCAATCTATCTTCTCTCTTATTTTTTGAGTCATCGTTTGCTGGTTTCTAAAAATTTCCCAATCCTCTGGCCTACCACTAATCTTCGCATCATTGTATGCCTTTGTTTTCAATTTGATACCATCCTTAACTTTTTAGTTAGCCACGGATGGTTCATTCTTCTCAGTCTTTCTTTCTCACTGGAATATATCTTTGCTGAGTGTTATGGAATATCTCCTTAAATGTCTGCCACTGCTTATCTACTGTCTTACCCTTTAATCTATTTTTCCAGTCCACTTTAGCCAACTCTGTCTTCATACCTTTGTAATTGCCTTTAAGTAAGTTCAGGACACCAGCAGTTTGAGACCCAAGTTTCTCACCCTCAAACTGAATTTGAAATTCCAACATGCTATGATCACTCTTCCCTGGAGGATCCTTTACTAGGAGATTAATTAATCCTATCTCATTACACATTACCAGATCTAAAATAGCCTGCTCCCTGGTTGGTTCCACAACGTATTGTTCTAAGAAACCATCCCGAATACACTCTGAACTCTTCCTCAAGGCTACCTTTGCCAATTTGATTTGTCCAATCTATATGAAGATTAAAATCGCCCATGATTATTGCAGTATCGTTCTTACAAGCCTCCATTATTTCTTGATTTATACTCTGTCCTACAGTGTAGCTACTGTTAAGGGGCCTGTAGACTACTCCCACCAGTGACTTCTTTCCTTTATTATTTCTCATCTCCACCCAAACTGATTCTACATCTTGATCTTCTGAGCCAATATCATTTCTCACTACTGCACTGATCTCATCCTTTATTAACAGAGCTACCGCACCTCCTTTTCCTTTCTGCTTATCCTTCCGAAATGTCAAATACCCCTGAATATTCAATTCCCAGCCTTGGTCACCTTGCAACCACATCTCTGCAATAGCTATCCGATCATACCCATTTATTTCTATTTGTGCCGTCAACTCATCTATCTTGTTACGAATGCTGCGTGCATTCAGATAAAGTACTTTTAATTTTGTCTTTTTACCATTTTTCCCTACTCTGACTCTACTTTCTGATGCACTCCTGTCTCACTCTAGTTATTACCCCTATCGCTACCCTGCACTATTGCCTTCTCCTTCCTCTTTGACTTTTTATATTTCCCCTCACCTGAACTCTCCCCCGCACTATTTAGTTGAAAGCCCTATCTACAGCCCAAGTTATTCGATTCGCCAGGACACTGGTCCCAGCATGGTTCAAGTGAAGCCCATCCCAACGGAACAACTCCCTCTTTCCCCCGTACTGGTGCCAGTGCCCCATGAATCGAAACCCATTTCTCCCACACCAATCTTTGAGCCACGCATTCGTCTCTCTGATCGTATTTACCCTATGCCAATTGGCTCGTGGCTCAGGAAGTAATCCAGAGATTATTACCTTTGTGGTTCTGCTTTTTAATTTAGTTCCTAGCTGCTCATAATCCCTCAGCAGAACCTCTTTCTTTGTCCTACCTATGTCGTTGGTACCTACGTGGACCACGACAACTGGATCTTTCCCCTTCCACTCCAAGTTCCTCTCCAGCCCAGAGGCGATGTCCTTAAACCTGGCACCGGGCAGGCAACACAGCCTTCGGGACTCCCGCTCTTGGCTGCAGATAACAGTATCTATCCCCCTAACTATACTGTCCTCTACCACTACAACATTTCCTTTTACTCCCCCAACTTGAATGGCCCCCTGTACCATGGTCAGTTTGCTCATCCTCCCTGCAGTCCCTGCTCTCATCCACACAGGGAGGAAGTGCCTCATACCTGTTGGACAAGTGCAAGGGCTGAGGCTCCTCCAATGCTACCTCCTGGATCCCCATACCTGCCTCACTCATAAGTCACACCCTCCTGTCCTTGACCACAGACCAAATCTGAAGTATTTAACCTAAGGGGTGTGACTGCCTCCTGGAACAAAGTGTCCAGGTAACTTTCTCCCTCCCTGATGTATCGCAATGTCTGCAGCTCAGACTCCAGCTCATCAACTCTGAGCCGAAGTTCCTCGAGCTGCAGACACTTCCTGCAGATGTGGTCGCCCTGGATCACACTGGTGTCCACCAGCTCACACATGCTACAGCTGCAAAAAATCACCTGCCTTGCCATCTCTATTGTATTTTACTTAATTAATTACGTCAATATCAATTGTCTATTTATAGTTTTTAATCTAGATTATAACCTTGCTTAAATTTATTAAAATAAGTTTAGTTATAAATTTAGTTATATGCTATAGATCTTCACTGTAACTTAGCCCTCAGTCCCAAGAGAAAAGAAATACTTACCACTGTAACTTGTGCTTAAAATTCCGAGCTTTTTCGCTGGTTTGGCCAATTTCAGGCGAATTGTAAAGCCAGCGCAAACTCTAGGCTATCTCAATCTCACTCAACATGAATAATCTGAGCTCTTAAATTCTTCTCTTTTGCACAACCATGCCCTTTTTAGTAAGATCAGTAGAACTGGAAGCATTGGAACTGATCTAAGGAATTCATACAATTTTTACCCGTGATTTTTGTTATTGAATCTGGATGTTCATAGTTTATATTTTTAATTAATTTTCCACCTACATGGATGTCATTGAAGTCAGGTATTCTGAGAATTTTCTGTCTCTGATCCCATAGGAGAGGCAATATCAATCGATGCATGCATTTAAAGAAAATAGTTTAAACATGGCTGGAGTACTATCTGCAGATTTGAAAGGATATTGGAGTCAAGAAATGTGCAAAATAGAGCACTAGATGGGTAAAGGAAATTCTTCATGCAAAAGGTTATTAGAATATGACATATAAAGTCAACCAATCACAATATTTAAGAGGGAATCAAGAAAGAGTAGGGAAAGTAGATAATAGAATCCAGTAGATAGCTCTGAGGAGTGAGGCTTGATGGGCTAAATTGCCTCCTCCTGAGCTGAGCTGAACTGGCTATGGTTTTATAACTAAAGGTGCAGCTCACCGAAATGCAAGAGGCCGCAGCTGTTGGTTAGGTTTGCAACAAACAAAGAAATTGGCTTTGAAGAACTGGAAACAAGATGAAATGCCCTCTGAAGAGCGTAAAGATGTGATTCTACCATTGCTTGGAGAGAGAACAAAAAAGATAGTAAGCACAGAGGGCATGCAATATAAAGGGGTTTGATGAATGTAGAGCAATATCAACTGCCAGAGTGTGGATAAGGTTGGATAATGAGCTGTAACTTATTTCAGAGCTTAAATTAAGTGAATAAATTGAGGAGCTGGCTTGAGTTAATACTTTCTTTCCAATAAAACAATGGGAGGGCCTGTACACATGCAAACACCATCTAGCCTGGGCCAAGATGCATTTTTCTGCTCCAATGGTTGGTAATCATAAGCACATATGAAGATGTGATCAAGTAAAAATTCTGGCATGAAGTAAGTTAAACAATCTTTCAGTAATTGGTCACAGAAATTGGCTCTTAACTCCTGCAATATAATGCAAAGGAATAAAATTTATAATAACCACAATGCATAGAGAAATAAAAAGGCAGTAATAGGCAGAATTGATTCTAAAAGGTACAAGGAAAACCTTTCAAATACCAAAAAAAACACATCTAGTCAACCATCAGTCCTTACCTAGCAATGGTACTTTGTTCTGTAGTAATTCACAATAGCTTGCAGTAAGGATTCCTACAGGGTTGGTTGGTACAAAGCGTCCTTCCCGTACCAGACGCTCACATGTTCGCATCAAGGTCCCTGAGAATTGGGAAGGATCAACTCCATAGTCTCTCCAACCTCCAACCCCATCCGCCACCCCTGAAAGAAAAGCAATTAGTATAAAGATTTAATGTTCACTTAAACAAAAAGCAAAAGTAAACAAACAAAAACAGAAAATGCTGAAACACTCAGGTCAGGCAGCATCTGCGCAGAGAACAGATGAGTTAAAGTTTTGGGCGTGGACCCTTCGCCAAAACAGAGTGTTTCCAGCATTTACTGTTTTTGGTTTCTTAAATTTCACTTCATGGAATACGATAGCTAAACGATTCTTCTACTTCAGTTTCCACTACAAAAAAAAAATCACTGGCTAGCCAGAAGTGTGGCTAGTTACACTGTTTTAGCCACATGCACCAATTTTAGTATAAAACGCCTTACAGGTAAATGTACTCCACTTGCTTTACTTAAAACATACCACCAATGTGAAATTTGTAGTCTTTCTGTTTCAAAATTTTTTTGAATTCTGGCATGAATTTACCAGACACAGCACATCTTAGTGCAGCTTCGAGTGGTACTTTGACTTCATCAGTAATTGCGGAGAATGTTAACTCAGACAACCAAGTTCAGCCTAACACGAAGCACAGTTTGGCGACGGCAATTCTTAAAACTGGATATTCACCTCCAGTCAGGACATCTTGCAACATTTTCAGCAGAGTCTGTCTCAGTCATCTATCTTACTTTGCAGCGTGAGCAGATCCATTTCCAGTCCACTTCTGTGCAGAGAGCACTTCCACTAATTCTTGGGAGCTCTGTGCCAAAATGGAGTAGATCTTTCATGAACTGAAAGGCCAGACTGAAACCATTGAAATCAGAAAATCTCAATTTTTCAGCACATTTTGAAGCCAAGCAGCATAGTAATCTCTCTCAAAATCATGCTCAGCTGCATGTGTCTGCAAATTTGGGGAGTAACATCTTGTTCTTCCATTTAGCAAATGAACAGTTTCAGCTTTGCCTAAAACTCAGTCACATTGTCGGCCACAAACCATCATTTCCTTTCCCCGCACTTTCACGCGTGACTATTGATATCGGTGAGAAAGAACAAATAACACTTCCTATCTTCATTTTCAATTTGAGAGATGTTGTCCAGTAAGTTTCTAATTGGTTGCAGCAGTTTGACAAACCTTTCCAACACTTTGCCCCCACGCACCCAGCGTATTAGTGAAGTACGCAATTTCTGAATAATGGGCACCAGTCTCTTTCAGCAACTCGACAAACTGCCAATGGTTTAGCACATGTTTACAACCGTTCCATCGCATGTTTCAATGAAGCACCAACTGCCATCTGAGCATACGGCTCTCTTGAGGAATTAGTGAGAAACCAGCAACTGCTGTATACTTCCAATCTCATTTTTTTCAAGCGATGTAACAAAGCCAGAGTTTTGAACAATTATAGACAATGCACCAGTGGTGACTGAGACCAGATCATCCAGGATTTGCTCAAACCTTTCAATGATGTTTCACAGCAGCCAAAAGCTCAGAACCACATGTGCAGTGTTTCAGTCCCATAAGCGCCAACAGCTCTTCAAGTTCAAAGTCTTGCTTGACAAACTGTACATAGAACACTAACTGGGCAGTGCCACAAATGTCTCATGATCCATTCAGTGCAAGTGAAAATGCAAGAGAATCTTTCAGCTCAGCTTTCAGAGATTTGATGCTGCCAGACAGATCCAGCAGATAACAAACTGTCTGATATGTCTGCTGTAGCTCTCGAATTTTCTGCAGAATGAAGTTTCTGATTTTTGGTTCGTAGTTTTCCAATAACTTGCCCATGATTGTCATCGTAATTTCTTTCACCATCTCTCTTATCAGAAAACGGTTTCTTTTTCGCACAGAATCCAAGTTCCAAACACAAGAGAATAGTTTCAGAACCATTCTCTGCTGACAGTTAATTTCGGTCACAAAATTTCATGCACCCTTTTCTGCCAACCAATTGGAAGTTTTCTGTCAAACTAAGATGTTCAAAACATTTCTTAAATTATTAACCTTATTCTCAGCAAATGACCGCACAAAAGGCAAAATGGCTTCTTGTCAATTTCTACAGCGGAAAACAGAATTTACCACTCTATGAAATTTGTCCGACTTTCACCCAATGTCAACCTTTTTTGACTAGAGGTGCAGTCAGCCAGCTCTCCAAAAGAATGATTCACAGAATGTAATTGTTTCCAGTGTTCTTGTCACAAATCTGTCCATTTGTAAATCTATTCAATCCTTTATTCATTTTTCTCTCCGTATACTATACGGTTGGATGCTTCTTGCCCTTTGCCAAGACGTGCCTTGTTAGAGCTGCTTGTTATTGGCTGGGCTTGCTTTCTTCTGCGGCAATTCTGATTGATCGAGCTGACAATGATGACAGCGCCCTTCTCCATACAATTTTGCTGGTGTTTCCATGGTGCTGAAGACCGTCATTTTCACCGTTTTAAAAGAAAACCAATAAGCAGTAATCAAGGAAAAAACACTCGCACGCTCTGCTTTTGATGTACCATTTTACCAACAAACACACAAAAAGGTTACAGTACATGCGCATATGCCATGCGAATGCGAGTACTGAAATCATTTTATATGCAGTTCTGACCAGCTGCAGCACCACAATTCTTTCCTCTCTACCAGAGCAGAAATATAGCTGGGATCCCACCCTCATGTATAGTTCACCATGACCCAGTAAATGGGTCGGGGTTGACGATGCAGGCAGACGTTTCGCCCCGACTCACTGTCGGTGACAATCCTGCCTTTAAAGAAAAATTCCACTCCCTACTCTACAATATCTCTGGACCATGTTGTAGTACAAAATGGAACTAAATATTTTCCAAAGTGGTGTCGAAGAGTCCATTCACACATTCAACAGGGCAAATGCAGCCTGATTCAATGTGTAATAGCATTACATTAAAACACAAGTGGGATCTCCCATGGCTATGCTCAGACAGGTAGTCTGGAGCATAGTTGTGATATCTAGCTGCTAAGATGGAGCTATGTTAAACCTGGCTGTGCCTTTAAGGCCACTGCTCAAGTACTCTCCAAGAAGGTGGTCTAAATAGGCAAATCCAGGTAATTGCAGTCAATTGCAAATTGCTGAAGTCATTTACAGGTTAACTGTAATTGCTTGAACATTTCTGGCTCCAGGTCAAAAGAGCCCAGCATAAAATTACACAATTTAAAAAAAAGTTTGCACCTGTAATGGAGTGTCACACTCAGTGAGATAGACATGTTCTCCCGATGGCTCAATCAGTTGTTGGGCAATATAAACCAAAGAGGTCCAAGGTTTAATCTATGCTCTATGAGGAGTTAGCTGATCTCACCTGGGGTATTAGCAGGGATGCTACAATTAGCTCCACTACTCCTAGAGCTCCATGTTGATTGTTATGATTGAATTCCCATAAGACTCCATGTGAATAATGTGCAGTTGGGCAAGATACTACAGGGCAACCAGTACCTGTGGAACTATACCCCAGAAAAGTGAAGGGAGGAGAAAATTAGCCAGTGGGAAAGCAAAAATCATTTATAAAACCACATCCTGCATACACGAAGAATGCCCTTTGCTCAGAATAAATGGAATGGTTGTGGTCAAACTGTCTATTCACGAATGATGCTGAACCTATAGATCAGGTTACTTGAAACAGACTGTGTTCAGTACTCACATACTGTTGAACACTGCCCACAAGAAAGCCAGCCTTGATTTGTATTGTACAACATTGATAGTCGTGTTAAAAGTTATTTTATATTTAAAAATACAATAAAATTAAAAAATGTTACTTTGGGGAATACTACAACAAACTGAAAAGATAGCCAGCATAGCAAAACCAATGATTCACTGAATATGCTGCATTATAATTTAGGGTAGGGCTGGTGGAAAATAAATATGCCAAGTAGCATCATGGATAGCTCCAGTATGCAAAAACATTGATAAATAGATTTCTGCGCATGCAAAACTGCACTTTGTACCCATTTGAATCAAAGCTGCAAATTCACAGTAAAGATCAAAAATCATGCATATAAACTCCCGTGAAAATAAATTTAATTCTAAAGTTTTGGTTGGAGCTTCTAGTGTACCAGATTCTCAAACTAGTACAAACACTAGGTGCCAATTTCATACTGTTTCAGTTATTAAACAAAAGACAAGATTAGAATAGCTGGTGCATGAAATGATTTGAGGCAGTCTTCTGCATAACCGAGAACTAGATTCTAGTTGGGTCGCAAATGGTGTTCTATCAAAACTGACAGTACAATACTAGAGGTTGTTGCAAGCAAAGTGGAGGGAACTCGGCAGAGTATTCCAGAGGATAGTGTGCAATGGCTGAACAAGTGGTTACCAAAGGAGCGGGGGGAGCAAATAAAAGTCTGTTATAGAAGAATGCATGCAGGGAAGTAAGGCAGTAGAAGATTGCTACGGTAGAGGTGGGGTAAGACCATGGAGTGCTTTGAAACGAGGACAAGAACTCTGAAATCAACACACGAGCAAGTGGAGCTCAGAGAGGACGAAGGCGATGGGAATATGGCACTTAACACGAATGAGGACACGGAATGCAGTGCTTTGGACAATGCAGCTTGCAGAGGATTGATGCAGGGAGGCACTTCTATCATGCATGTCTTTCGTTTGCCTTGATTAGTCTGAAATGTTCTGAACTGGCTTCATCTCTACTTGGAACTTCTGTCGATCTATTATTAGAGCTACTAAATGCGACCATTGAAAAGAAGCTTCAACTGCTGTTTTCCTACCCCTTCAAGTCTCTTCTGGGAAACCCAGCTATCCCTCTTTGTTCTGATGTTCGATTTGCTATTTTCCTAGAGAAAACAATTGATATTTCTGGCTTTTTTTCCTCCCCCAGTTCAAATCTCAACCTTTTTGGTAAAGAACCACTTAATTGTTCATTTCTGTTCAACCATTATGACAAACATCAAGTTTTACCCCTCTCCCAGATCAGTCAGATTCTTTGCTCTCTGATGAGACTTCTGGTTCTGATGGTATCCCTTCCAGCATCCAAGACATACGTCCCCAGGCCTATGCAGTTGCTTCAACCGCATCACTACTCCAGCTTTCTTTCTCCTTGGGAATTTGCTCACCTTTTTGCAGACTTACCAGTTATCCTTAACTGGAGGAACATGAAAATCTGAAAAGTTTTTTTGGTGAATCTTGGCTAAAAAAAGTTCAAGAAGTACTGAGCTAGACAATAACCTGTGATATTTGTCAAGGACAAGCACGTTGTGTGAACAAGCCGTGACCAAAGGCAGGCTGAAAATGTAACATTTTACTCCAGAGCTTTAGGATTTTAACTGAATGAAATTACTATGCCCACTCATAGCACCTTCCAAGAGGCCACACTTTAAATCAAGTCCACTCCCAAAGAACATCGTCATGGCCTTATCTGTTGTCACGTCTGTGGCATTTATTGCCTGCTGCCCAAACATTGCACTTCCTGGCTACTTACCACTTTGCTGCACCTGTTCTCTATTTCAGAGTCCAAGTCTTGGGTTCCTTCTATACCCCAGCCCATCATACACTCCCACACCCCAGCTGCTTTCTACCGAGGTCACAGCCCAACCTCCCCACACCAGCCCCAACCCCACTCTTAACTGCCCAAGAGCATCTTGGTCTTCCCAGTCTCTAGGCTTTCCCCCAAGCTAGTCATTACTTGGAGCCTGAAATTTATAAGCATCTGCAATTATGCTCTGATTGACCTCAGCAATGTACAAGTATACAGTTACACAGATGTACCGATTTAGATCAGTGGCTTTAATGGCATTGTGAAGGTTAGCAACTAAACATCACAACTGTGCTCCTGTCCAGAGATCCACTAGTTGCGGGCTAACATTTATCCCTGAACCAACACCACTAGAAAGATTACCTGGTCATTTATCTCAATGCAGTTTGCAGAATCCTGCTGTGCACAAGTTTCCTTTGGGACATCCTGAGACTGTTCTCTCTTAAAATTATTGCTTTTAGTCATGAAATTTTGCCTCACCATCCAAATCAAGGCCAGAGAGATTAGGTGTAGGTTGGCAGAGTTAAAACTTAGGAATCATTCCCTTACCCTCCACCCCACCCTTCCCCTAGTATGCATAGAGATACTGCTGGAGTTTGAGCAACTTAAGCCATGCATGCTACTGGAGCACATCACCGATAAGATTTCGACTGCTTGTCCAGCCTACCTTTTGCAACTTTGGACTGCAGAGTTACCTGGAACAGAGTAGGAAAAATCCCACCCCTAGTAGCAGGTCTAACCCCCGCCCTCTCTCCTGTCCAGATTTCATTAATGAGCCAGGTTGATCAGTCAATTATCAGTGCCCTAGAGTACTGTCTGCCTCAGGACACGGAGGACATCACTTTACTTTAACTTGTTTATACTCGTGGAACAAGTCAATTTCTCCAAACCATAAAAGATCGTTATGTTTGTAACTAGTTTACTTTATGAATGGCTAAAATCAACGAACATGTCAGGGAAACAGACACCAGTTGGATTATTTTACTTCTATAGATGCCTTTAAAATAAATGATAAGCTGTAGTCATTACATAGAATATACAGCACAGAAACAGGCCATTCGGCCCAACTAGTTGATACTGGCATTTATGCTCCACTCGAGCATCCTCCAATCTTTCCTTTTCTAACTATCAGCATAACCCTTTATTCCCTTCTCCCTCATATGCTTAACTAGCCTCCCCGTAAATGCATCTATACTATGCGCCTCAACCACTCCCTATGGTAGCGAGTTCCACATTCTCACCATGCTCTGGGTAAAGAAGTTTCTTCTGAATTCCCTATTTGATTTCTTGGTGACTATCTTATATTGATGGCCTCCAGTTTTGCTCTTCTCCACAAGTGGAAACTCTCTGAGCTGGATTTTCAATGACCCGTGGAGTCGGGTTTGGAGGCAGGGGGGGGGTTAAAGTTGCAGAATCGGGGATCCCGACCCCATCCCGCCTCCATGCCAGTTTCTCTGGTGGCGGGTACCCGACCTGTGCTGAGACCCGACTCCCCGAGGCGGGAAGGGATTAGTGACAATTAACTGCCTGTTAACAGGTAGTTAACAGGCAGTTTTTTGCATAATCCCTATTTTCATTGCTGAAATGTGGGCTTCCCGACAGGTGGCAACCACGCCAAGTTATCGGGGCGGGCCGTGGGTCTGCAGGGGTCGATATGTCCGGTGGGCAGGTGAGTGATGGGTGCATGTGTGCAGAGGTAAGTGTGTAAGGTAAGTGCTAAGTGTTGAAAAAAGTTTTACTTACCTTAACTTCCTCCTGCAGGTGTCAGCCCTTCAGTTCTCGGGAGTTAGAAATCTCACCGGCACAGAAAGCAGGAAAGCCGTGGTTCTGTCAAAACCTGCAGCCTTCTGTTTTCTGTGCTGGAATGATTTCTAACTCAGCCTGAGAGGAAGGACTGAAGTTAGAAATCATATTGTGAGTGTTTGACAGCTTCACAGAGCTGTCAAATGCTGATATTTCATCTGTCAAAAGCTCGACAGATGAAATGTCAATCTGTGATGTCACCTGTTGCCGGGTGGCCCTTAATTGGCCTGCTGAGCCCACTGGGCGGGCTCAACAAGGGAAAATACAGTGGGTTGGCCACATCGCGATGGAGGCGGGTTCACAAGCCAGAATGTGTGATTCCCGACACCAACCCGACCCCAGATTCAAAATCCAGCCCTCTATGTCTACTCTATCAAAACCTTTCATAATTTTAAAGACCTCTATTAGGTCACCCCTCAGCCTTACCTTTTCAAGAGAAATGAGACCCAGTCTGTTTATCATTTCCCGATAGGTATAACCTTGCATTTCTGGTACCATCCTTGTAAATCTTTTTTGCACCCTCTCCAGTGCCTCTATATCCTTTTTATAATATGGCAACCAGAATTGTACACAGTACTCCAAGTGTGGTCTAACCAAGGTTCGATACAAGTTTAGCATAACTTCTCTACTTTTCAATTCTATCCCTCTAGAAATAAACCCCAGTGCTTGGTTTGCTTTATGGCTTTATTAACCTGCGTCACTACTTTTAGTGATTTGTACACCAAGATCCCTTTGTTCCTCTACCCCGTTTAGATTCTTATTTTCCAAGTAATATGTGACTCCTTATTTTTCTTACCAAAATGTATTGCCTCATACTTGTGTTGAAATTCATGCCAATTATATGCCCATTCTGCAAGTTTATTAATGTCTTGTAATTTGTTGCAGTCCTCCTCAGTATTGACCGTCTTTTCCCCCCCCCCCACCCCCCAAATTTGGTATCACCGCAAATTTAGAAATTGTATTTTTGACTCCAAAGTCTAAATCGTGAATAGTGGTCCCAGCACTGATCCTTGTGGAATCCCACTTTCTACCACTCTGAATAGCTACCCATTACCCCTACTCTCTGCTTTCTATCTTGAAGCCAGCTAGTTATCCATTCTGCTACTTGTCCCGACTCCACATGCTCTAACCTTATTCGTTAATCTATTATGTGGCACCTTATCAAAAGGCCTTTTGGAAATCTAGATAAATTATCTAGATAAATTATATCTACTGTATTTCCCATTGTTACTCTCTCTATTACCTCTTAAAAGAATTTAATGAGGTTGGCCAAGCAAGACTTTCCCTTTTGAAATCCATGCTGACTATTGATTATATTATTTTTGGTTTCTAGTTGTCTATTTTCTCCTTTATTAGGGATTCCATTATTTTTCCCACCACCGATGTGAAGCTGACTGGTGTATAGTTCCCTGGACATGTTCTACCTCCCATCTTAAATATATTACAATTACATTAACTATTCGCCAGTCCTCTGGCACTACACCTTTTTCCTAACGAATTACTAAATGTGTAATAGCGCCTCTACCACTCTGAATAGATGAAGAGGAATTTCTTCTCTCAGAGGGTCATGAATCTTTAGAATTCTCTACCCCAGAGTGTGTGGAGGCTGAGTCAGTGAATATATTCAAGGCGGAGATAGACAGATGATATTTGAGCTACAGGGGAGTCAAGGGTTATGGGGAAAAGGCAGGAAAGTAGAGTTGAGGCCATGATCTTATTGAATGGCAGAGCAGGCTCGAGGGGCCTACTCCTGCTCCTATTTCTTATGTTCTTATGCTATCTCTTCCCTAGATTCTTTTAAAATGCATGGACATAATCTGTCCAGACCTGGGGTTTGATGCTCTTTGAGTTTGATTAGTTTATTTAATATTTCTCCTCTTTATTTTAAATGCAGTTATATCATTTCTAACCTCATCTTCTGATGTCATGGCCACCTGATCTGTCTCCCTGGTAAATACTAAAGCAAACTAATTATTTAATATTTCTGCCATTTCGCTATCGCTGCCTGTGATTTTATCCTGTCCATAGTGGCCCTATTCCCATCCCGACTTTCATTTTTTTTTTAAATTTGTGCCTGTAGAATATTTTACTATTTTGTTTTATGTTCCTTGATAATTTAATTTCATAGTTCCTCTTTGCTTTTCCAATTTTTTTGACTACTCTCCTAATCTCTTCATATTCTCCCTTGTCATGCTCTTCCCTGCTGCCCATGTACTTAGTGTATGCCTCTTTCCTCACCTTCAATTTTTTCTCATGCCTTTATCCATGGTGTCTCATTTGTGTTTAGTTTGTTCTTGTTTTTTAGCAGAATATATTTTTCCTGGACTCTGTTGAACACCGTTTTAAATCTTTCCCATTGCTGTTCTATGTCACTGTTTGCCAATATTGTTGTCCATTTTATTCTCTCTGAAGAGTCAAATTATTTATTTAATAGCACACAGCCTGTCAAACAAAAAAGGCAAGCACCCTGTGGCAGTGTTCCTTTTACCTATCCTAAGGAAGTACCAGTAAACGCTGGAAATACACAGCCTCCAAAAAAACAGCATTTCAGATTCAAAGCCTTTGCCAGAACTGGAAAATAATTGACACCTTTATAGGACTTGAACAAAACAAAAAACATAAAAGTCAAGGGCTAGATATACTGTTAGAGTCTGATCGCCTGTGAAAACATTATTTATTTAAAAAGCTGGAAATTAGTCAAGAAGTACTTGATGTACAAAGATCACCTCAGTGAAAGGCATTCAAAAAACAAAAGGGGAGCCAAAACAAAGAAAATGAAGTTGAAGGTGGATGGATAACGGCAAAGAAGTGTGCTAGGATGATAATTTGCATTTATCTAGATATCTCAAGGCACTTTACAGAACTGAGCCAGTGGGCGAGTTGTCCATTTTATTCTCTCTGAAGAGCAAAATGATATATTTAATAGCACAAAGCCTGTCAAACAAAAAAGGCAAGCACCCTGTGGCAGTGTTCCTTAACCTATCCTAAGGAAGTACCAGCTTGGGGAAAGAGAAAGAGTTCTTTTCCAATGGGCCACTAACCTCACTTTCTGCTTGGGAAAAATGGAGCTCATTTAAGTGAATAGGCCACTTACCACCTAACTTGTTCACTTAATTGAACTATTTTCAACTGCATTTTCATTGCTTGAAATTATTAAAAGTGCCTGTAGTGTTAACAAAATGCAATTTTTTCAAACCAGCACAGCAGTTTTCAACATTACAACATCACAGGCGACCAGTCAGCTGTATGTTACTGGCACACACCATTGAAATACAAAACAAAATGACAAGAGAAAGTTCTCTAAGTAGGAATAATCCACAGAGGTACAACAACAGACCAGCTTTTTAGTCAGCTGCAATGTTTGATCATATCATTTAACATTAAACATTTTTAAATATTAGTTTGAAACAATATTAGGTTGAAAACCATCTTTCAGACAGCAGCACATAAGAAATAGGAACAGGAGTAGGCCTGCTCCGCCATTCAATAAGATCATGGCTGATCTTCTACCTCAACTCCACCTTCCTGCACTATCCCCATATTCCTCAATTTCCTTAGTATCCAAATATCTATTGATCTCTGTCTTGAATATACTCAACGACTGACCACCCACAGCCCTCTGGGGTAGAGAATTCCAAAGATTCATAATCTTTTGAACAAATTTCTCATCTCAGTCCTAAATGGCCGACTGCTTATTAAGACTGTGACCCTTAATTCCAGACTCCCCTGCCAGGGGAAACATCATCCCAGGATCCAATACAAAAGCAAAATACTGCAGATGCTGGAAATCTGAATTAAAAACAGAAAATGCTGGAACTACTCAGCAGGTCAGGCAGCATGTGTGGAGAGAGAAACAGAGTTAACGTTTCAGGTTGATGACCTTTCGCCAATTCTTAGATCAAACCCATTTCTTTCTATCTGTGCTATTAATTCATTTTTTTATTGCGAATGCGTCACGCAGCTTTAATTTTAACTTTTTTCTATTTTTCCCTGATGTAACCTTAGTCACGAATGCCCTATTAACCTCTATGTCCCTTCCTGACCCACTTGGCTTTTTTTTTTTAACCCAAATCGCTACTCTGCTCTACAGCCTTGACAATTCTCTTACTGCTTTTGAATTTACCCTTTCCTGAATCCTTCCCACCCCATCTACTACCCTAGTTATTCGATTCGCCAGGACACTGGTCCAAGCTCGGTTTAAGTGGAGATCATCGCAATGGAACAGCTCCCTCTTTCCCCAGTACTGGTGCCAGTGCCCCATGAATCGAAACCCCCGCCTCCATACCACACTTTCAGCCACGCATTTAACCTTCTAATCTGCTTGTCCCTATGCCAATTTGCATGTGGTTTAGGTAACAATCCAGAGATTATTACTTAAAGAAAAAAAAAGACTCGCATTTATATAGCACCTTTCACAACCACCGGACATCTCAAAGCGCTTTACAGCCAATGAAGTACTTTTGGAGTGTAGTTACTGTTGTAATGTAACTTGAAGTTCTGCATTTTAATTTCATCTCTAGCTCCTCAAACTCTCAGCAGAACCTGATTCCTAGTTCTACCTATATTGTTGGTTCCTATGTGGACCATGACAACTGGATCCTCCACCTCCCACTCCAAGTTCTTCTCCAGCCACAAGGAGATGTCCTTAACCCTGGCACCAGGCAGGCAACACAACCTGGTCACGGCTGCGGAGAACATAATCTATCCTCCTGACTATACTATTCCCTACCACATTCCTTTTTAATACCCCCACCTGAATAGCCTCCTGTACCACAGTGCCATGGTCAGTTTGCTCATCCACCCTGCAGACCTTGCCCTTATCCACACAGGCAGCAAGAACCTTGTACCTGTTGGATAAGGGCAAAGGCTGAGGCTCCTCCAGCACTGCACTTGGGGTCCCCTTACCTGCCTGACTCACAGTCACATCCTCCTGTCCCTGATCACTAACCAAACTTGTACCACTACCTAACCTAAGGGGTGTGACCGCCAACGTCCCCGTTCAGCTGCGCAGCGGTCTGAGGTCCCGCGCAGGCCACTCACCGGCTTTTCCATGGGAAGATTTGAATGGGCCGCGCAGCCAGTTAAAAGGCACATGCACAAAAATAAATTACAGGGAACACTGGGTGTGACTGCCTCCTGGATCAAACTGTCCAGGTAACTCTTCCCCCTCCCTGATGCCCCACAATGCCTGCATCTCGGACTCCAGCTCAATAACTCTAAGCCAAAGTTCCTCAAGGTGCCGACACTTACTGCAGATGTGGTTGTCTGGGATCGCAATGCTCTCCGCAAACTCCCACATGCTGCAGTTGAGCCAGACCTCCTGCACGGTAGTTGGAAACATTTTAATTCACAAATAGGCTGTCCAACACTCAATCTGGAAGACATGGGAATTAACAAAACATGTACAGTATAATGAGATTATATTAATTTAAACAGGCTATCTACTAATAGGGTATTCACTTAAGTGGGCTATAGGGTACAAAACTGGCAGAGACCACAAGAAACACTTGTGGATAATGGGGTAATTGCAGAAGCTAAGGAATTCCAGAGTGTGGCTACTAGATTGAGATGTTGAGGGACTAGGAGCCAATGTAGGTCAGCAAGGACAGGGGCAATTAGATGAGTGTGACCTGGTATGGGATTGGATCTATGCAGCAGAGTTTTGGATGAGCTGAAGTTTATGGAGAGTGGACGATAGAAATCTGACCATGAGTGAATTGGAATAGTTGAGTCTTGGGGTGACAAAGGCATTGACGAGAGTTTCAGCAACTGACTGTTGGCAATCTTGGCATCCTTTTTGACATGGAGCAGATGCAGATACAGGGTCAGAAGCTCAGCTCCAAGTCAAATAGGATGGCAAGATTGCCAACAGTCTGGTTCAACCCAAGACAATGACCAGGGAAGGGTACAAGGTCTTTCCATTATTTAAATGAAAAAGTGCAACTCAAAGACTGAGTGACGGCCAAGCAGTTTGACAACAAAGGCAGTGGAAGAGTCGAGAGAGCTGGTGGAGAGGTAGAGCTGGGTGTCGACAGCATACAAGTGGAAGCTGACTCCATGTTCTCAGATGATGATGTAATTACACCCTCCCAGTGATGGCACTGCATCACCACCACTGGGGGAGGGGTTGTAATTACAGTGTGGCAAATTTACATTGGTAGCTTCCATTAGAAATATGGACATAATTTATAATGGAAAAATGAGATGTGTATGCAGACAATTTTTTTGAATATAGATAAGCATTTCTCTCCCCTCTCCAGTCAAAGATCAGAATCACTAGAGGAACAAAATCCATGACTTTGACATCATGGTAACATAGGATCACCCTGAAAAGGAGTGGCAGCACAAACCATGGCAGCACAAACCATGACCATTATACAGCAAGCCACAAGTAAAATTACCCAAGGGTCTGCACAAGGAATGGATAGCTATTGGTATAGCTCACAATTATAATTTTTGCCATGCTATCTGGTGCATTTCCTTAACTTAACACAATCCCTTTAATTAATATCAATGTAACTGTCAAAATAATTCAAACTTGTTGATCCTCCACCTATTTAAGAAAAAGCCATTTCCTCTTTAGAGCAATTTTGAATTAAGAAATAAGACAAATGAATCAGTTGGTTTTCACATCATAGAAGATATATGCACAATTTAAAGAGCAGAGCAATTTCTTGATGGATTCAAGGCTGTATTTATACAGTAGCTACTATTCTCAAACTGGTAGCTACAGAATCAATTCCTGGCAGAATCCAACTTATGCTGCCTGACTGCAAATGGAGTTTTCAGGACCAGAAGTGAGTTCTACACACACATACTTACACACAAGCAGAGTTCTGCAGATGGTGTCAAATTTTAAAATGCTATGCGCCCTGGCACAAGTGTCCATTCTCAAGACATTTAAAATAAGTGTTCAAGAGCGCCATGGGACCTCTTGTGTACTTTTTAAAACCAGGTTTGATACTGCACTACAGTCCCATTCCATGTGGTGTCAATCAAGCAAGCAAATTTGCTTCCTGTTTGTCTCACATTGCTCCACTCTATAATCAGATCAAAAAGTAAATCTGGAATGATATTTTTTCATCACAGCATAACTGCGATCTGAGGCACCGAGGAATCCCTACAACTAATTTGTTCTATTTGCAGATATTCGATAGCACACATGCACATTACTAAACCACAATGGATTAAATACAGTCAATTAATCACATCACATTTCATAACATTCACAAGTTGCACGAATTCCGTTTTTTCAGTATGCAGTAATCTCATCGGCGTTAAATACAACTGATAATTGCAACATGCGGTCGATTTCATACTTCCTATGGATTTAGAAATGCGGAAGTCAGGCTCAGTACTCCAGTCCAAATACAGAAGTGTTCAAAGGCACACGTTTGAAACTGCAGTACTGTAATTGGTAACAAAATATTACGAGGTTGTACGCACTGTTTTTCTATACAATTGTAGGAATTGCGATATATTTTTGGAATACGTATGAACAGCATCACCACCACCACCCCCACACAATTTTCACAGTTCAGACAAAAAGACTCATCCATGAACATAATCCGAGAAAGATTATTTAATCCCAATTAGAAGTCATTAAAAAATTTTGGGTCATAAATTTGATTTTAATGAGGGCGGATGGGGGTGGGAAGAAGCTAAAAAGTTTGCGAATTTTAAACATTACATAAAACCTTCGCAAGTGTGACTGAAGAGAGGCCCACGACTTGGCCGATTGGCACTGACTCCGGGCTAGCATGTCATTAAAAGTATCAAAAGCAAAACGATGCTTTGATATATTACGATGATATCGTGTTAACTATGTTACAGACGCCACTGTATAACCCTAACTCGCTAAATTTAGTTATTCCATCTGTGTCGATATTGAGCAGGCCTTTTGTATCTGCCATAATACTGGACTCGCCAAGAGCAATTTGCTTCATTTCATACCAACATTTCTTCTTATTTTAAATGTTGCCGTTTCCTAACCGAAAACAAGCCGTTAAATAAGAAAAGTGACCCACTTACCCAAAACATCGGCGCTCCTATGCCTGGCTATGAAACACGCGTCGTCTCCGTAACACATTCCTTTCTTTAAAATCCCTTTCCTGAAGTCCTTCCCAAAGCCGCAACTGGCTGTAACCAGACTATAATCCCGAGAATCCGTCTGGGAAAGTCCTCCCAACACCGCTCTGGCCACCAGTCTTCCATAGGACAAAACTGAGAACATCACTGCACGCCGGGACCTCACCGGCACCTTCTGCCCCACTGTGACTCGAGGGGGGGGGGGGGGGGGGGGAATCGGGGTGCGGACAGACTTCACTCACTCGCACCAGCGCCACACACAAACACGCAGCCGACTTTCGCTCTTTTCTCTCGTACTTTATTATAATTAAAAAAAAACAACCTCTCCGTCACTCAAAGTATCAGGTGGACTCAGCCGGCTCCGTCGAACCGCAATCTGACAATCGCCATCTTCCTCATCGCCAAAGCCGACAGACTTTCACTCAGGTTTCGGTTGCTGTCGCTGTTGCTGCCCTTCCCCCCCCTCTCACACAACCCGCCCCGCGCACTCGACACCTCGCGCTCACCGCTCTCGTGACTCCCTGGCAGCGTCACCGGAGAGGCCGATGCGTCATTCGCCGCTCTGACGTAACAATCGCTACCGTCACCAAGGCACCGCTTGGATTCATCTCGCTCCAAAGAACCGTTAAGGATGATTTTTTTTTAAAAACCGCCGTTTTCATTTTAACGTCAATTTTAAACTGCGTGGCGGAACATTGCGCCCGGAATTGCCCGACGAACTCTTCGGGACGGAATTTCCCGGCGCGGTGACATCATACAAATCTAAACTAAATGCTGCATTTTTTTTTAACATAACCGATAAAAAAATTACTGTCATTTATTATTGTAAATATTTCCGCAGGAGGCTTTCGCATGACTTCCCATCAGCCGACAGGAAGCGGATGCTGGCGCTTGTTTAATGGTTGCCCACGGCGATGGATTCGCCCGTTTCTCTATTGATAGTTTTGGGACTCTTAATCAACGTGCAGGTCGATGCTGTTGATAACTTCACGGCATCTCCTTTGGATAATGGCACAGATTTAACTTCCTCTACACAAACTCCTGAACCAACAACCCGGGTCGGTACAGTTGTCACTCTGCCCCGGGCAGGTACTCTGCCAGATCTCAACATAAACGGTAGGGTTTTATGTTCTTATTTTGCTTGCCTGCTTTTAAAGCCTTTTAAAATCCGCAGGGCAGCATTATAGAAGAAGAGCAAGATTTGCTCTGCTCCTTCCTCTTGTTCTGAAAGTACAAGGCGTTAGCTTTTAGTGCGAGGGGGAGCCTTGGGAAGACAAGTCAGCACCGGTGGCTGTATCCCCAATTGATTGTTTCGAATGATTTAGTTCAGTAAATGTCAAGGAGATGGTGAATTAAATAGAAACCGAAAGTGCAAGTGCTGGAAATCTGAAATAATAACAGTAATTGCTGGAGATACACAGCGTCTGAAAAGATGGCTTAGGAATTCTGATGAAGAGACTGCACCTGAAATGAAACCTCTTTTCAGCTGCTGTGTATTTCCATTATTTTCTATTTTATGACTAAATGACCAGCGTGGATATGGATTCCTAAACAGTCATTTAGTGTACAGGTGTATATATATAGCACCAGCTACTGTGGGAACTGTGACTGAACCAGTTAACAGTAACCTTGTTTTGAAATTCTTTTCAAAGACTTTTCAGTAATTTAAAGAATCAGAGAGGGGAAAATAGAGAGCTACCGTGAGAAGTAGCATTAATTGGGCTGTTTTCTCTCATACATTAAGTAAATTCTGTGTTTAATTTTGTGAGATAATAACTTATTACATAACCCACATATGCTGTACAAGCAAAAGTATTGTAATAGCCAACAAAAATGGGCAGAAAGGAAAAAGGTATTTTATGCATCAAATTTTTTTAAAGTTTCTGTTGTGTCAGCTGTGGTTCAGTGGTAGCACTTTTGCCTCTGAATGAGAAGATCATAGGTTTAAGTTTCACTCCAGAGACTTAAGCACATATTTAGGCTGACACTTCAGTGCATTACTGAGGGAGTGTTGCATTATCGGAGGTGCTGTTTTTTTGGATGGGATGTGAAACCAGTTCTCTCAGGTGAAAGTGAAACATCCCATGGTGAAGGAGTCCTCCTGATGTCCTGGCCAATATTTATCCCTCAACCAACTCCACCAGAACTGATTAATTGGTCATTTATCTCATTGCTGTTAATTTAATGTTCACTTATGTACATTTTTGCTCTTTCAGTTCGCACTTTGTGTGTCTGTAACTTACTGGTGGAACAGTGTGATGTAAATTGCTGCTGTGATCCAGACTGTAACACATCTGATCTTTCTACCTTTGCAACATGTGATGTTCAGATTGTCACGTAAGTTAAACTGAAAAAGGGTTAATTTGTCCATTGCCTAAACTTGAATTGATTGATACTACAGCATGTCTACTGAGATCCAGTAAATGCAGATTTTCTTGCCCACTCAAATTGTAACTATAATCCTTTTGTGGTTAACTGATTTCAATGATGTATGATTTCCAACGTGTTATTTTGCAGTCACCTGCTGTGAGCTGACCAAGGCCACCCACCACAGTGCCTATGTGTCTTTGCTTCAATATTCACTCTCATTTTCCAGTATCTAATTCTTTCCCATTCCTCTCAGTATTATGTTCCTCAGAACCTCTCCTTTTTCATAACACTTTCAGTCTTCAATTTTCTTCCTGCCCCTCTCAGTATTTCGTTTCTCAATAGTTTTCTTTTCCTTTTCATGTCCGCTCCATTCCTGCTTTTGTAATGTTTTCACGGAGTTTCCATCAGTATCTTTACTTCAACAACAGTATATGCCATTCAAAAAAAAATTGAAACCTTTTCTCAAATTATATAATGTTGTATGTAAAGACAGTGTGGTATCAAACTATGAATACTTTTAAGCTGGCTTTCGTAACTCATTTTGCAGTGGTGTTGTTCATAAGTTAAGCTCCTCAATTTATTTTCAGTCACCTGAAAAACTCTGTTGTGTTTCCTTTGGCTTGTTTGGTGAATTTTATTTGTGATCATGAAAGTGTATGTGATGGGGGATGAATCATTTTCTACCTCTTGTACACAGTATCAGCATCAAATGCTCTCCCAGGTCAGGTATAGTATGAGCTAGGTGCAAGGTAAAGCTCCTTCTAATGGATCTCAACTGTATCAGTGTAACATCTCCACTTGCCCATCATCCCTATGCCCACTGAACTACATTTGTTCCCAGTTCTCAAAGCCTCAAATCTAAAATTTTCAATCTCGTGTTTAATTCCCTCCATTGCTTCGGCCTTCACTTTCTCTGTAACCTCCTCCAGCCCTACAACCCACAAATTCTCCATTCTTCTGACTCTGGCTTCCTGTGTGTCCGCCCCCTCCCTCCCACCATTGACAGCCATGCCTTTAGTCGCCAAGGCCCCTACACTCCTTTGCTTCTCTACCTCCCTCTCCTCCTTTAAGAATCTCCTTGCAACTGACTTGACCAAGCTTTTGGTCACCCTTCCTAATATTTCTTTCTTTGACTTCACATCAACTTTTTTCCTGAAGTCCTTGAATGTGTTGTTGCCTCTCATTGCCTCTGTGCCCGTCGTTACCGCAACTTCATGTTTAAATCACTCCAATCAGGTTTCTGCCCTTGTCACAATAGTGAAACGACCCTAAGCAAAGTCATAAATAACATCCTCTGTGACTGTGACCATAGTGCACTATTTCTCCCCCGCCCCCATAGTCATTCTCAACCTCTCTGCAGCCTGTGACGGGGTTGACCACACCATCCTCCTCCAGTGCCTCTCCTGCATTGTCCAGCTCAGTGGGACTGCCTCACTTGGTTCCACTCTTACTATCCATCCATAGCCAAAGCATCTCCAGCAATGGGCTGCTCTTCCCGTTCCTGCATCTTTTACCTCTGGTGTCCCCCAGAGATCTATCCTTGACCCTCTCCTCTTCCTTACCTACGTGCTGCCCTTGGTGACATCATCCGAGGAGATGGGGTGGGGATCCATATCTACGTTGAAGACACCCCACTCTACCTTTCCACCACCTTTCTGGACTCTCCACTACTCTGTGTTGTCCGACATCCAGTCCTGGATGCGCCGCAATTTCCACCAGTTAAACATTGGGAAGCCCAAAGCCATCGTCTTAGGAGCCCGCCATAAACTCCATACCCTTGCCACCGTTTCCATTCCTCTTCCCAGCTACTGTTCAGATTGAACCAGACTGTTTGCAGTCTCTGTGCCATATTTGACTCTGCTTCCAACTTCATAATATCGCCCATCTCCACCCCTGCATTATCCCATCTGCAGCTGAAACACTCATCCATGCCGTTGTCACCTACAGACTCGACTATTCCAATGATCTCCTGGCCGGCCTCACATCCTCCAAAAACTTAAACTCATCTAAGTATCTGCTGCTCGCATCCTAACCTGAACCAAGTTTCAGCTCATCCATCACCCTTGTACTTGCTGATTTACATTGGTTCCCGGTCCCCCAACACCTCACATTTAAAATTCTCATCCTCGTGTTCAAATCCCTTCATGGCCTCGCCCCTCCCTATCTCTGTAACCTTCTCCACCCCCACAAACCTCCAAGAAGTCTGCGTTCCTCTGAATATGGCTTCTTGTGCATCCCAAAATCCCATCACATTGGTGGCTGTCTTCAGCTGTCTATGCCCTACATTCTAACTTCCTACCTAACCCCCTCTGCCTCTCCACCTCTCTTTCTTCCATTAAGACCCTCCTTAAAACCCACCTCTTTGACCAAACATTAATCACTCCTAATATTTCCTTCTTTGGTTCAGTGTTACTTTTTGTCTGATTCTTCTACTATGAAGCCCCTCGGGATGTTTTTCTACATTAAAGGCACTATAAAGCAAGTGATTGTTGCTGGACCTCTGATATCAATCAGGTGCATTGTGCTATTGTACAGATTTCTATCAGAACTTGACCAGGGCCACTATGCAAAACACAGAAAACTGTCACATTGTGTGCCTTTAGGTTTAAAACGGGCCCCAAAGTAACAACTACATTTTTTTTTAACAAACAAAAATGACCTTAGAAGCTATAATACAAGAGTGTTGGATATTTAACAGAGAGGTTTTGATTAGAATCTTAATCTTCATTGTTGGTCAGATTAGGTGCTACCTTTAAAGGATGAGTTTTCTAGTCCTCAGGCAGCACAACGTTTTCTAGTCGTGAGATGCAGAGCTTTCCATGATCAATCTCCATGTAGCTGTTAGATTATGAAGTATTGTGGTTCTGCAGAGCAAGACTGGGAAGGTCTAATTTCTTCACTTTCCTGAAGGTGGAAAGCTTTGATGCTGTTCATTGATCATCTAGCAGCATGCTTGAGATCTGTAAAAACACCACCAGGGAGAGTGGTTCAGTATGAATATTGTAATGGGCTGCAAATCAAACTCTGGTCCTTTGGTAGTCTGGTACTCTATTGATCAAGCTGTTGTGCTTTCTAATATTATGATTTTGAAGTTTTATCACTACCTTGTAACTTGTATTATCGAACTGCATCTATATAATTTTTATTTATGTTTTTGTTCTCCATTTGTTCCATACGAGCTAAAACATAAATTGATAATTCTGTCTGTTTTGCTGTATCAAAATGTCTTGATCTCTATGCAGGGGTGACCGTGAACTTTGCAATCAAGAGGCAGCAATGTACTTTCTGAATATGAACAAAACTGTATCCTTGATCAACCCCAGCATCTTTTGTATTGAGACAAACAACTGTAAGTGCACTATATAGGGCAACATATGATCTATTTTCTTAAATGTTTTGTTTTATATGCATTGTAATGCTGCTCTTACATTTTCAAGAAGAAACTATCTATAATGGTTATTATTAGTTGCACATATAACTAAATGAACTTTGGTTCTGTTTCATTGCCACACATGAAATACAATCACACACACACTTGACATAGGAGCATGTACAAGCAATGCTTCTACACCAAGAAAAGATCCATGCTGGGAAGTAAAAGTTGGAGCAGTATCCCTTATCAGTTTGTGCTTTGTTTATGAAATATATTATCATTGCATAGTTTTGGAAAATGGCACACTTGATAGAATTCTCATTTTTAGAAATTCTTAATTGCAGCTTTTTTTTAGTCAATCTGACTAAGTGAAAGGAAATTGAACTTTCTAACAATTTGTAAAATCATTTCTGCACATAGCTTGTATCATGCCTCCTTTTTCTGATTTGCCTCTCCTGAAGGTTCTGATTTCTGCTGGAGTATAGTTCCATCGATGCGAGTAAACCTGTACCTTATCCATGTGGCATTTCTTCATGTTGAGCAGAGACAATGAGCAATGTCATGTCCTCAGCCGACAATCACACATGCACACTTTCTGATATGGGTTTTCAAAAGCAATTGGGAGTGAGAACCCTGACTGATTTTGTTTTTCAGTCAGGGTTCTGAAACAAAATTCAAAAAACAAAAGGCAGGTGTCTTTAGTGGTGTTCTGGCTGAGATGAGCTAACTCTCCTTAGGCCCGGGATAGAAACTGGTACCTTCCTGATCTCTGTGATTCAGTATTGCACCAGACATTGCATTTATCCATTTAGCCATGGAAGGGGTTACATTTGGATTTCTTTTTAACCTAGTTAATACATTACACTATGTACATTTCCTGTCATTTGATACAATGTGGTGAATGAAACCATTTAAATCGAGCCGCGAGGTAAGACTGAACAAGACTGAGAATTTGATGTATTTGTCAATGTTAATGACAACCTCAAATATTGCAATAACATAAAATATATATTTTGTTATCCCAGGCTCAAACATAAACACAGATACATCAAACAAACTGAGCAGTGGTTACAGTTTTTGTAAATGAGGTATACATGTTCACAGCCTTCAGTGGACTACTGCAGAAGGTTTTATTCCAAATTGCAACACTCTTTGATAATTAGCTAGTTTGTTTCCAAAGATTTATTCTAATCTCACAGTTTTCCTTCTGTTCTCATGTGTTTATGTTTTAATCCTCAGACAGGGCAGGATCATCCTTTTTTGCCCCAGAAGTGCCAACCACTGGTAATTTTGACAGTTTAGTGAAACAGTTTGGTGGTTTCTCCTTTAGTACTGATGAAGTGCCTCCAAATCCACCACCTACAAGTAGATCCCGTTCAGCACCAAGTCGCTATCAGGTAGCAATTATAAGAGCCTTGGATTGATCTCATTTTATTAGGTCTGAATTTTGCCAGCATTGTAGTCTCCAATTTTTGTGTTCTCTACTAACAGTGTTAATTCAGTTGCAGGTTGGCACCTTGACTCAGACTTTTCAAGTTTTGTTTTAAATTGGCTCCTTGAAATTGCTCATCTCCTTTTGTTTTTGTTGCTAGATACAAGATTCATGACCCTCATGGATTGTTTATTCAGATCAGTTTATTCTTTATTAAAATTTACAATAATGTATTGCCACACCAGAGCTATATAAATTCAGAAAGTACCTAGAAGCTGGAGATTGATATAAATGTAACTCATTTGTTAAATATTATGGGATCATGACTTATGTAATAAATTGGCAACAAAAAGTCAATTTGCTAATCTATGTGCTATAAAGAACTTTAGTACTCATCTATAATTTTTTTTTAAAAGAAAAGCATTTAAAATATATTTTTCCATAGACATCACACATATGCAGTTGCCTCCAGGATGAAATTTGGAAGCAGAGGATTGACTACAGTAGTGTACGAAGCAATACAAACAGATAATATAAGAACATTTTACAGTTGGATAAGTTTTTTTGTCTCACCAATTTTTTTTCCCCTTCCTGAAGCCGTTGACTCATGACTAGGGTACAATTTCACATGCACCAGGCCCAAGTGGCCCTTATTCATATGTACATAGAATCAGAGAATGATACAGCACAGAAGGAGGCCATTTGGCCCATCGTGCCTGTGCCAGCTCTTTGGTAGAGCTATTCAATTAGTCCCACTCCCCTGCTCTTTCCCCATAGCCATGTAATTTTCCCCCCCTAGAAGATGCACTGCAGCAACTCGGCAAGGTTTCTTCAGCTGCACCTCCCAAACCCACGACCACCACCACCTAGAAGGACGAGCAGCAGGTGCTTGGGAACACCATCACCTCCAAGTCACACAGCATCCTGACTTGGACATATATCGCCATTCCTTCATTGTCACTGGGTCAAAATCCTGGAACTCCCTATCCAACAGCATTGTGGGAGCACCTTCACCACATGGACTGCAGCGGTTCAAGAAGAAGGCCCACCATCACTTTCTCGAGGTCAACTAGGGTTGGGCAATAAATGCTGGCCTTGCCAGCAATGCCATATCCCGAGAATGATTTTTTTCTAAAAAGAAGGGGTATTTATGGGAAGTAATTTAAGAATTAGGTTTAAAGGAGGCTTTTGAAGATGGGGCAAGATGAAGGGCATTAGGGAGGGGGTTCCTACATTTGGGGCAAGATGACTGAAGGCTCTGCCACTAATAGAGGTTGGGGGGATTGCTAGGGGCTGAGGGAGGTTGCAAAGATGGGAAGGGGCTAAGTCATGGGGGGATTTGACGATAGTTTATCAGCATTGTTGATGACAAAGCTGATTTCTCAATCTAAATGAGCAAATAACAATAAATGTATTATATACAAAGTACGGTGAAATACAGAAGTATCTCAAAACAGTAAACTTAAAAACAAATCTGCTAATACTGATCCATTCACTTTTTTTTACTCAGTATGGTGTTCCTATTAAAATTGTTGATGGTTTTCTGAGGCTTCCTGCTCCTCTGGCAACATCTGCATGCACTGACAACAACCCTGCAGGTAAGAGGTATTTAATTAATTTTACTAGAACAGGGCAACAGAGTATGGAATAATTAAAATGCTCATTTTTATTTAGTTCCTTTTTTTTACTACATACCATCTGTCTCAGGTGGACGTAAAAGATCCCATGGCACTATTTCAAAGAAAAGCAGGGGAGTTATCCCCAGTGTCCTGACCAATATTTATACCTCAACCAACATCACAAAAAACAGATTATCGGTCATTATTACATTGCTGTTTGTGGGACCTTGCTGTGCGCAAATTGGCTGCCGCGTTTCCTACATTACAACATTTCACTTCAAAAGTACTTCATTGGCTGTAAAGTGCTTTGGGACATCCTGAGGTTGTGAAATGCAAGTCTTATTTTCAGTATCTATTATATTTATGAAAGCTCAATAAAACAAATTGGTTGTAAATATATGTTAATTCATTGTCAAGGGAGAGGATTAAAGTGTACAATTATCTGTTACTACAACAACACTTTGCCTTTAACATAAGAAAACGACCCAAGGTGCTTCACAGGAACGTAATAAGACACTGAGCCAAAGAAAGATTTATTAGGACAGGTGAGTAAAAGCTTGATCAAAGAGGTAAGTTTTAAGAAGTGGTCTTAAAGGAGAGAGAGGTGAAGAGACAGAGAGGTATAGGTAGAGAATGCCAGAACTTAGGGACTAGACAGCTGAAGGCAAGGCCACCATTTGTGGGGTGTGTTAAGCAACCTCCTTTCTCCTCTGGTTCACAACAACACGTTTCGAGTAAGCACAAGACTTTGTAGTGGAGTATACGCAACAGACTTTATTGATATACAGTATTGATATCAGTCGTAACTGCATACAGAGAGTGACTTTACCGGTTTCTGTCTCTTTTGAGTACACTCTGACAAACTGTTGAAAACCATGCTCCTTTATACACCATATTTTGACTACATCAAAGGAAAATGTCAAAATGACGTATCTATTTCCCAAATCCTCTGAAAACAGATTATCTATGTAAACAGTTTGCAATTGTTTACCTCAGAACCATTTCCCTTAAACGAGACTTCCTGATGTAACATTTTCTAGCATCTTTGACCAATTGTTATCTGTTTCTAATGGATACCTACTTTCCATGTTGATTACCCTAAAACTAAACATTAACCATTCATGGATGATGTCATCACTAACACTTATTCCCTTACTCAAGCACTTTACATATCAGAAAACAAGCAATGCCTTCTCAGACACTTCAATGTCATCCTGCTCATATCGAAAAGCCTGACAATGCATTCCTTTTACGACACTTCCAGGAAAACCTGTTGTTTAAGATACAAAGTAGTTCGACTGTTAAACTTTTAACTTCCCAAGATGTCCAACATACATCTCTCCAGGATGTCTAACAGGGTGAAGAGACAGTTGGATGTACAAGTCCAGTAAAAGCATAATATTGTAAATATTTCCTGTAATTGTGAATAGCTTCTTGCCTCTTTCCAGGGTTGACTAGCCACCCTCTTGAAAGTGTGGATCAAACAACGGAATCTCTAGGACTGTCTCAGTCCTGGTTATAATGTGAATTTAGGATTGAATCTCAGAACTAATATTAATTTTATGGGCTGAATTTTCCTCTGAGAATCCACCTGTTTTCAGGCAGTTCAAAAGTGCTATTTTAAGGAAAATGGGATGGGGTGGCCTCCACTATATCTCCACCCCCTAAAATGAGCCATTGACATTTCCTGGCTACCCACCATTGCCTGCCCTGCTGTATGTACATGACGGTTAGGGCTTGAACTTTAACCAGTTTTCTTATGTTGTCTCCTCTATACTGCCATTAGTGAGGAAGGCAGGTAAGAAGGAGTTGGTGGGGAAATTGTTGCGGTGGGATGCAGGGGTGATCTTTGCAATGGAGGAAAACAACTTAATCTGACCATCTTTCTCTACCCTAGTCCCTCCAATTGCTGGTTTTTCTGCAGGTAGGCCCATTCAGACCCATGTAAAAATTTCTAGTTTTGGGCCCTACAACAGTTGTCCCATCCATTTTAGATGCTGCAGCGAGTGCCGCGCTTCAGCACCATAACACTTTCCTCCCAGCAATGGCAAACTCCATCTGAAGAGTGGATATACTGCTAGAAATCTGTCCTACATGTATAATTGATCCCAACCCAAGAAAATGGGTCAGGGTTATATTGGTGTGCGAAGGTCTCATTCTGCTGCACCTCTGATAGAAAAAATGCAACAGAGGAAACTCCAGGCATATTTCTCTTGGGCTCATTTATAAACACACATGAATAAATTACAGAAATAAACCCTGCTTTTACTCCCTTCAGTTATGTATGTTTGCGTGAATGTTGCTAGGCTGCTGATGATATCTGAAATGTGTTTATGTGGAAAACAATTCCATATTTGAAGCTGCATTCAGGTATTCTAAAACTGGAGTGATTACTTTATCTTATTTTATTGTTTGGATCATTGGGCAAGATTTTGGGGTTAATGGGGAACAAATGGCGCCAGCTGTTCATTACACTTACACTTGCCCACAGACTTTCTATGGGCTTTTGCACCGGAGCTTGTTGTGATTCACCCATCACCCCTGTGCTCGCTGACCTATATTGACTCCTGGTTATGCAACGCTTCGATTTTAAAATTCTCATCCTTGTTTTCAAATCCCTCCATGGCCTTGCCCCTCCCTATCTCTCTAATCTCCTCCAGCCCTACAACCCTCTGAGATAGCTGTGCTCCTCCAATTCTGGCCTCTAGAGCATCCCTAATTTTAATTGCTCCACCATTTGGTGGCCGTGCCTTCAGCTGCCAAGGCCCTAGGCTCTGGAATTCCCTCCTTAAACCTCTCCGCCTCTTTATATCTCTTTCCTCCTTTAAGATGCTCCTTAAAATCTACCTCTTTGACCAAGCTTTTGGTCATCTGCCCTTATGTGGCAACGTGTCAGATTTTGTTTGATAACGCTCCTGTGAAGCACCTTGGGACATTTTACTATGTTAAAGGCACTATATAAATGCAAGTTGTTGTTGATTTGAAAGACATTTTGACACCGTGCCCTCTAAAGGGGATCTAGCACTTATGTGAACTGGGCAAGCAACTTAACCAATCAGATTGAAGAATTATTAATGAGGCGTGCAGAGTCTGAACCAGGAAGTGTCCGTTAGAATAGTTCATTCAATGCCAAATCATATACAGAAAGCGTAATAAAGAGAGAAAGAAAGATGGGATTAAGAGAGAAATGAGAGTCAGAAAGAAAAAGTTTTTAAAAATTAAATTATTTTATTTTTTGAAATCTCCAACAATAATTAAAATCTGAAGGAAAGAGACTCCACACTTGTAAAAGTAAATATGCAGTGCCAGAGTAGTTGTTTGGTAGTAATTAAGACCTATCACGCCGTAAAAAATTATTTACACTGGAATGGACAAGTCCTTATTTTTTCTGGCAAGTTTAGTGTGTATAAAAATCATAGAATGGTTACAGCACAGAAGGCGGCCATTCGGCCCGTCGAGCTCATGCTGGCTCTCTGCAAGAGCACTTCAGGTAGTCCCACTTCCCTGCTCTTCACCCATAGCCCTGCAATTTTTTTTCCTTCAGGTACTAATCCAATTCCCTTTTGAAAGCCACAATTGAATCTGCCTCCACCATCCTTTCAGGCAGTGAATTCCAGATCCTAACCACTCACTGTGTAAAAAAGTTTTTCCTCCTGTTGCCTTTGGTTCTTCAACCAATCACCTTAAATCTGTGTCCTCTGGTTCTCGATCCTTCCGCCAATGGGAACAGTTTCTCTCTATCTACTCTGTCTAGACCCCTCATGATTTTGAATACCTCTATCAAACCTCCTCTCAACCTTCTCTGCTCTAAGGAGAACAACCCCAGCTTCTCCAGTCTATCCACGTAACTGAAGACCCTCATCCCTGGAACCATTCTTGTAAATCTTTTCTGCACCCTCTCTAAGGCCTTCACATCCTTCCTAAAGTGCAGTGCCCAGAATTGGACACAATACTTCAGTTGAGGCCGGACCAGTGTTTTATAAAGGTTCATCATAACTTCTTTGCTTTTGTACTCTATGCCTCTACTTATGAAGCCCAGGATCCCGTATGCTTTTTTAACCGCTTTCTCAACCTGCACTGCCACCTTCAACGATTTGTGCACATATAACCCCAGGTCTCTCTGTTCATGCACCCTCTTTAGAATTGTACCCTTTAGTTTATATTGCCTCTCCTCATTCTTCCTACCAAAATGTATCACTTCGCATTTTTCTGCGTTAAATTTCATCTGCCACGTGTCCGCCCATTCCACCAGCCTGTCTATGTCCTCTTGACGTCTATCACTATCCTCCTCACTGTTCACTATACTTCCAAGTTTTGTGTCATCTGCAAATTTTGAAATTGTGCCCTGTACAACCAAGTCCAAGTCATTGATATATATCAAGAAAAGCAGTGGTCCTAGTACTGACCCCTGGGGAACACCACTGTGTACCTTCCTCCAGTCCGAAAAACAACCGGTCACCACTACTATCTGTTTCCTGTCACTTAGCCAATTTCGTATCCATGCTGCCACTGTCCCTTTTATTCCATGGGCTTCAACTTTGCTGGCAAGCTTATTATGTGGCACTTTATCAAACGCCTTTTGGAAGTCCATGTACACCACATCAACCTCATTGCCCTCATCAACCCTCTCTGTTACCTCATCAAAAAACTCAATCAAGTTAGTGAAACACGATTTGCCTTTAACAAATCTGTGCTGGCTTTCTTTAATTAATCCACACTTGTCCAAGTGACTGTTAATTTTGTCCCAGATTATCGTTTCTAAAAGCTTCCCCACTACCAGGGTTAAACTGACTGGCCTGTAGTTGCTAGGTTTATCCTTACTCCCGTTTTTGAACAAGGGTGTAACATTTGCAATTCTCCAGTCCTCTGGCACCACCCCCATATCTAAGGAGGATTGGAAGGTTATGGCCAGTACCTCTGCAATTTCCATCTTTACTTCCCTTAGCATCCTGGGATGCATCCCATCCAGTCCTGGTGACTTATAAATACAGCCAGCCTTTCTAGTATTTCCTCTTTATCAATTTTTAACCCATCCAGTACCTCAACTACCTCCTCTTTCACTATGACTTTGGCAGCATCTTCTTCCTTGGTAAAGACAGGTGCAAAGTACTCGTTTAGTACCTCAGCCATGCCCTCTGCCTCCATGTGTAGGTCTCGTTTTTGGTCCCTAATCGGCCCCACCCCTCCTCTTAATGCCCGTTTATTATTTGTATGCCTATAGAAGACTATTGGATTCCCTTTTATGTTAGCTGCCAATCTATTCTCATACTCTCTCTTTGTGCCTCTTATTTTCTTTTTCACTTCCCCTCTGAACTTTCTATATTCAGCCTGGTTCTCACTTGTATTCTCAACCTGACATCTGTCATACACCCCCTTTTTCTGCTTCACCTTACTCTCAATCTCTTTCGTCCTCCAGGGAGCTCTGACTTTTGTTGCCTTACCTTTCCCCCTCGTGGGAATGTGCCTCGACTGTATCCGAACCATCTCCTCTTTAAAGGCAGCCCATTGTTCGATTACAGTTTTGCCTGCCAATCTTTGATTCCAATTTACCTGGGCCAGATCCATTCTCAACCCACCTAAATTGACCTTCCTCCAATTAAGTATTTTTACACTAGATTACTCCCTGTCCTTTTCCATAGCTAATCTAAACCTTATGATACTGTGATCACTGTTTCCTAAATGTTCCCCTACTGACACTTGCTCCACTTGACCAACCTCATTCCCCAGAAACAGATCCAGCAATGCCTCCTTCCTCATTGGGCTGGAAACTTACTGATCAAGAAAGTTCTCCTGAACACACTTCAGAAACTCTTCCCCCTCTTTGCCCTTTACACTATTACTATCCTAGTCTATATTAGGATAGTTGAAGTCCCCCATTATCACTACTCTTGCACCTCTCTCTAATTTCCCTACAAATTTGCTCCTCTATATCATTCCCACTAGTTGGTGGCCTATAGACTACATCTAGTAATGTAAGGGCACCTCTATTGTTTCTTAACTGTAACCAAATAGATTCTGTCCTTGACCCCTCCAGGACATCCTCTCTCTCCAGCACTGTAATATTCTCCTTAATCAATACTGCACCCCACCTCCTTTCTTTCCTTCCCTATCTTTCCTGAACACATTGTATCCAGGAATATTTAGTACCCAATCCTGCCCTTTTTTGAGCCAGGTCTCCGTTATCGCCACAACATCATATTCCCATGTGGCTATTTGCACCTGCAACTCACCAACCTTATTTACCACGCTCTGTGCGTTTACACACATGCACTGTAAACCTATCTTAGATGATCTTGTATTCTCACTTAATCTGATCCCACCTAATAGCGTACTATTTCTTACTCTAGAGCTATCTGTATCTCCCAGTCCTTTATGCACCTTGTTTCTCCTTTCTAATGCTCCATCCTGGTGTCCAGCCCTCTGCCAAATTAGTTTAAACCCCCCCACGAGGATATTGGTCCCTACTCTGTTGAAGTGCGACCCATCCAGTCTGTACAGGTCCCACCTCCTCCCAGACCCGATCCCAATGTCCCAGGAATCTAAAGCCCTCCCTCCTGCACCATCTCTCCAGCCACGCATTCATCTGCTCTATCCTCCTATTTCTATACTCACTAGCTCGTGGCACCGGGAGTAATCCGGAGATTAGCAACTTCACGCCGTTCCACGTATTTCAATGCCGAGTCTCTCGGCGAGATACCGGTATAGCGCAGCTTCTGGGGAAGCAGGGCATCTAGGACAGCAACTTCCTGATTTCCATGTTTAACAGCGAATATGTGGTCGCCAGAAGTTGCTGTCCGATTTACACTTTAATAAGCGTGAGCACCGACAGCCTCACTGTTATTTTTACCGCAAAATCCAGGCTTTTGCACTTTCTCCTTTACAAAGTTGCTGCTAGTCCATATTAACTTAATAATGATCCAGAACTGTGAGAGATAGAGGAATTCAAACCTAAGGTTTTGATTATATATAGAGCTATATTTTAGTGACCTTTGACTCTTTCTTTGTATTGTAGGCTTTTTAGTAGATCAAGCAACACATTGCAGTAGAAGAATTGACCTAGCAACAGACTGCATTGGACTTCCAGCATTAAACATACAAAACTACCTCAATTTTACTATTTTTCCAGTAAGTTAGCCACGGTTTGATCTTTTTATGAATGCTAAGCCTCCATTAGAAATATTTTGACTGGTATTTCTGAAGTAAAATGTACAAAATAATGATCATTAGTTACCTAATTCCTTGTTCACATCAATTATAACGTTTTAACAATTCAAATTGAAGTCAGGTCATCAGATTTCTTGTACATGAAAAATGTATATTCATCAACTAACCGTGGGTTGTGCCATGGGCAATTTATTCGTATTTTAATAAAAACATTTTCTGCAATAATAGCACTATTTTGCTTTGGGTAGCTGACTCTGTCTTTCATAAATTAAAGCAGGAGGTTTCTTGGAATGTGCCCAAGTTTGTAGGGGTTTTCCATGTTGGAAAGTTTAAAACCTGGTATAAATATTTATATGTTGTAGTTAATAAAGTAATGTTTTCTGTTCAAGCTTTTCAAAACTTATCCTTTAAAACACTAGAAACTAACATATACAAATACATTTTTTTCAGAGACCTAATGCAGACTTGAACAGTAGTGTAAGTATTTAGTTTTAAAATCTTGTGTGTTATAGAAATGTAGATTTATTGGTCTGCATTCTTACATTATGTAGGAAACCTGCTAATGTTAAAGTAGGTTAATTGTGTTCATTCTTTTGGTGACTCATAAATATTGTCTTGGAGGGACTATTGACCCTACATATCTTGCTTTATGGGTTACAGGAATAGTGCAATTCCTGATTTGGGGTTTTTACATATTTAGGTTAAGAGTAGATAACAAGATGTGCCTCAAGTCTTGGTCTAGTTTCAGACATATACTAGGAAGGAAAGTGGGGATGCTGATGTGAAACTGGTTGGGAGAAATTGAAGGTTATTTTTGAGACCTATTTGGCATTTTCCTGACAATATTTTTCATATCACTGTTTGGTTCTTTGGAATTGTTGATGAATTAGGTGTGTGCCATCTAATTTTTCTACAATAACATTTTATTCTGAAAAAAAGTATGTTGTGGTCTTTTTAAGATACGACTGACTAACTCATGACTCTATTTTCATCCATCTGACTAAGAACTGGAAAAAATATATATACCAGACTGAAACTCCTTTGAACTATGAATTGAGTGTTAATCCACCAGACTGACAAGTGGGGGTGGGGGGACAATAGAGGACATCTCCGATTTCCTTTATTCCATTTAACTCCTTTAAACTTAGGATTTTATTGGTTTATGATGGGCACAAATTACAATGAAATTATAAAAGTGCCTTAACAATATAAATTAAGGCCTCATGGCTTGGGCACTCGGCTGTTCAACACAAAGCCCAAATGCTCTACACCTGTTCCTATGTTTATTGGGATATTCAGTAGTCAACTAGAAAGAAATGCAATGATCAATATGTATTATATAAAAAATAATACTGAATCAGTATAGAAATGACAGCAATTGTTTCATAGATTGTTGTACTTAAGCAACTACTGTGGTTGGGGGCAGGGGGGAATCATTTAGAAAGTTATTTTTTGTATGTTTATCTATAGCACTATATCTGTCTCACTGCTTCAGCTTAGAGGATGCAGCAATGGAACCTAAAATGGTGCTGTTGGTGGAATTTGTAACTATTTTGCTGGAATATTTACTTGGCGATCTACACACAAGGAGTGCCATTCGCTGCAGTTCGCAGAAAGGAAGCAGTAATATACTCTACATTCAGCAGCACTATGTTAAAAACAATCGGCCTTTTTGGTGAAAATTTTAACAGGTTTATGAATTTCTGCAAAAGGCTACACAACAGGAAAAGGCAGATTTTAATGAAAGTACCACAGACATAGTACATAAAATACTTCAATCTTAAGATAATTCAAATTCTAAAAAGTATCTCAGTTGTTTAAAGGTACATGTTAAAGAGCTAATTGAATTATGACTTCGTTTTTACATGTTTAGCGACTACAGCATTTTATTTTTAAATCTAAATGTTTTGCTAACAACTCTACATAGTTACAAGTATATTTTGCTTTTTAAAAGTATTTCAATTTGTGCTATGTATTAAGGGTAGATAGATGCACCTATTAATTAGTTTTGTCTTTCTTCTAGATCCCGTTCCTTCTTAGCTCTATAATTTTGAGATCTTTAACTAGAACACTAACGCGTCTAACTGGCTCTGTTGATGATGATTTGGAGCCTAAATTTGTTAATAATGTGTGCAGTAATGTAGTGCTAGAGGTAAGTTGGCTGTTAAGTGGTTGCTTATTAAAACCTCACCTTGCTAAAGCATCATCATACATTTTTAGTCTCATCGCTGTTTCCAAATTGTGCAGAATGTAACACATTGTGGTTATGAATGTTGAATTTCAAAATAGAAAGCCCATGTTATTTTCTGTAATGCCATTGGCTTTATTTATCTTGTTAGGTGAATTATATCATTGTATATAATGATGAAGGGAAGATTGTAAATGCCTCTGCTGCTTTCACTCTTGGAGCCATCGACAGTAGCATGGTACCAGTACAACAACGCTTCCAGATTAGTTTCATTCAGGTACAGTGGTACAGTAATTGCAAAATTAATTTTCTTTGTGTGGAGAAACTAAGTTATCTCAATCTAACCCACTCTATAAATTATAATCTTTTGAGTAAAAATTATTCTTATTGAAACCTAGGGGCTAGGTAGCAATATTACACTCAAAATACATTAAATTTATCGTGTTCAATTTGACCTATATAATATTTCTTAATTTTTCTCTTATTCTCTTTTACATTCCTTAGTGTAGGCTTATTGTTTAATGGGGGGGGGGGGGTGGAATGACGAGGAAGGTGTATTTTAAGAACTTTGATTGCTGTAGCTTTGTGAGAACTAGTTTCCTTTTCTGACTAAGACTTTAGTTAATCCCCATCACTATGCAGTATTTTGAGTTTGTCCATACCTTTTATGTTATTAACTGTCAGGATGAGAGCCAACAGAAAAAGTAAAGACTTAGTGCACTAGGGCTACGCCCCTTCATAGATCAGTGTCAGAAAGGTCACCCTGGACCCACATTTGTAGTGCAACCACATGGAGCTATTCTTAGGCCTTTACTAAATACTTGGTTTAGACTTTTCAAAACACATACAATTTCTCTTTTTTTGTTTTCAGTTGTAATGCAATATAAATACACTGAAAGATGTTTTGATCCCAAAATGTATACAAAAATACCCAAGAAAGCTCAATTTTGCATTATTATAGTGTTTTATCACCTCTCAAATGTCTCAAAGTACTTCACATGTAATGAGTTATTGTTATGTAGGAAAATATAGCAGCTAAATTGTGAAAACAAAATTCTACAAACAGTAAGGAAATGAATGACCAATTTATTTTTCTGTCATGACCTTGATTGAGGGAAGAATGTTGGCTAGGACAGTGGGGAAACGCCCTGCTTCTTTTATAAGTACTGCTGTGGGGTTCCTAATGTCAACTGAACAAGCTGATGGGCTTTGATTTAATGCCTCATTCAAAGGACAGCAACTCCAACAATGCCTTTCTCCCTGTAAATTGGCCCAAGTCCTGATAAGGAGCTCAAACCCATAATGATATTCCCCTAAGGTGCAAAAATTAACACATTAGCTGGGAATGACCTTCTCTCAGGGCTCCCCCAATATAACTCTGAATCAACAGCTAAGAGATGTACAAGATCCCTCTGAGGGAAACTGCCAGATGGCTGACACTTTTTCATTTGAAAGTATTCCCCTCCCTACATATATACACTTGCACACATTCAGCAGTATTGGTCCTTCTGATAGACCAACATCCAACTTATTGTAACACAATAGCAAAATACTGCAGATGCTGGAAATCTGAAACAACAGAAAATGCTGGAAACACTCAGCAGGTCAGGCAGCATCGTGGAGAGAGAAACAGAATTAACGTTTCAGGTCGATGACCCTTCGTCAGAACTGTAAAAAGTTGGAGAAGTAACAGATTTTTAAGCAAGTGTGGAACAGGGAAAGGGAGGAGGGGAGGAAAGAACAAAGGGAAGGTCTGTGATAGGATGGAAGGCAGGAGAGATTAAAAGACAAAAGGGATGATGGTGCAAGGCAAAAGGAGATGGTAATGGGACAAGTTAAGAAACAAAAGATGACTCTAGATGAGGTGTAAATGGCAATGGCAGAATCATCAACAGCTGCCATGTGAGAGAAAAAATAAAACATAGGGGCCGAGGTTATAGTCTGAAATTGTTGAACTCGATGTTGAGTCTAGAAGGCTGTAAAGTGCCTAATCAAAAGATGAGGTACTGTTCCTCCAACTTATTGTAATGTTTTTATTGTTATTTTCACTTATTACCAGACTTAATGATGTTCTATCTTATTTAAGGATCCTCATTTTAAGTATACTCATCTATTACTAAAAAATGTCCTTTTTTAACTTCCAGGAAAACACAACAGGAGTTCCTTTCAGTGGAAATCCAGGCTATGTTGTTGGACTCCCTCTAGTGGCTGGATTTGGACCAAATGCCTCATATCCTTCAGGCATAGCCTTTCAGATCATAAGATAAATACGGGTGATGGAGGCCTTTCAGCCCATCTTAGCACATTCTTCCAGAAAGACCCTACATTCACCACCCCCTCCCCCCGTCTCATCAAGGCATTTAATTGTTTCTTGAATAATTCTATGGTTTTCCCCTCCCTTACCTTACCTGGAAGCCTATTCCATGTGTTGACAATTCTTTGTGTGAAGAACAACTTTCTGAATTTGCCTTTTACTCATTTGAACCTGGGTCTGCATGTCATCATCATCATCAAGAAATAAGTTTGAAGACATTTTCTGAATCTACCTTTTCCATACTGTTTACTGTATGTTTTATCAAGCCATCTCCATCAACTTTGAAAAATGGAAAGACCACGTATCTCTGGTCACTCCTCATTACTCGGTCCCCCGTGATGCTATTTATGGCATGTTTAACTACAGAACCACATCATACTACATTCTAAGTAATGTATTTCTCAATATTAAGCTGTGAAAACCTTGCATCTCTTTCAGTCACTTGGAATATACAAAAATCTGCTGCTTGTCTACATGGTTGCTAACCAGCTTGCCATCTAAATTTGTTCTTCAAACAGGACATCTCCATTGTATTGATTCAATATTGTATGTGTTATAAAAAATGGCCAATGTGGGAATGTGTTTCAAGGTTCTGATGAGGTCATAAATCAGTTTGGCTTCATTCTCCAGGTTTATGACAATTTTTAGATCTCTATCCTAGAGATATATTTCGACCCCCTTTTTTTTCCAATTTGTTTTTCATTGTTACCTTTCTTTTTTGACCATTTGAGTTGATTCAATTTTGTATTTAACTTGGCCTGTGCTTCTGCAACATGTACTACTAAAAGGGTTGTTACTGACATTTTGAGGGGTGGGGGAGGAATAGATCCTCGTTACCATGCCCAGAGTCCTGGAGCAAATTAAAATAATCTTGAAATGGGATAAAAATTGGAAATTTCTAAAATAGGCTTATTTAAAACAAGCATACTTTAAAAGCTATAAATTAGTTCAACATTCATTTTATTATTGGTTGCAGAAATATAATCTTTCCTTTTATCCAGAACTTTCCCTTAACTGACTCGTTCCACAGTTGGTATAATTCAGAGCAAAAACAGACTTGGGCAGCTGACTGTCATTAAGAGTTCAACCAACCAGGATTGTTTACAGATGGAAGGGCTTCGGACACCAGTACATTTTGGATATAATTTAAAGTCTGGCTGTACATTGCGGTAAGTACTTTAAGATCATTTTACTGTGTTCATTAACACACCCTCAAGAGATTTACAGTGCTGGCAACAGTTCAATGAAATGCCACTAGTGTTATATAAGCCAGTATGGTGATAAAATTAAACTGATAAAATGTAGATTACAATTTCCATTGAGTAAACTGGTGCACATGTAACCTTTAAACTGGAAACTATATTAACACCAGACTATTTAGCAAACAGTTAGACACTATGAATGGATTTTCCTCCACCATTGGGTCGGATAGTGGGAGAAAAGGGAACAAAATCTGGTGGTAAGGCCTACCACTGAGTTCCTGTCCAAGCAAAATTTCCCGTCTCCGGCTACACTAGAGATACTTCTAGTCACCTCTTCCCCACCCACCACAGGTAAATGCCAGCAGGGAAAGGGGAGGAGGGGAGGCAGGGCTCAGCCTCCTGTGCCATTTCCCTAAAGTCTGCCCCTGTTAATGGCACTGTCCAGGACCACCTGCTGGAGGGTGGCAGTAGGCATGGGATAGTGATGTTAACGGCCCTAATTTGCAAATGGAGGAAGAGGGCCTAGAAGAGGCCTGTCTCCCATCTGGTCCCTAACATAACTTGGTAGGCCCCAGTCTTTGGCAAGACTTGCAGACCTGCAGGTCTACTATCTTTGGGGCTATTCTACCCCTTTAAGCTCCCTCGCTGCCTATTTGCTGCAGCAGCTTTGTCCAATGTTTCTCCTTCGCACTGAGGGGCTTTTCTTGGCAGCGTGAATTCCGCTGTGAGCCTGCCATGTATGGATAATGTCCTCCAACCCAGGAAATGAGTCTAGATTACAGCAGTGCTGGAGTGGCTCAGAAGTCCCACAGAGAGAAAAAATCCAGCCCTATGGGTTCAAACAGAAATTTAAAATGCATATTGCCATTCTCTACATACTGTGTAACGATTTGTGCTCGAGTGTTCCCAGACCTGTGCGAGTGCCACTGTAACCAGCTGCAATATGCTTTAGAAGCAGTGCTTGTGGTGTCCTGCCCTCTGATTTTTATCTCTCTACATTTTGTGAAGCTACCTGGCACCTTATCTGAATGTGGAAGATTAACATATATGTGAAAGAGTTCCTGTGATGACTCAGCTGGTTAATGCAACAGGCAGCATCTGGATGTGACTTTCGCTTCTGATTTTCCTTCCACCCAGCGCGGTACCTCTGCAGCTTCCGTCCACTGTTACCCTGCTTGATGCAGCTTAAGTCAGGAACTAAGCAGAGAGTAACAGGCATAGTACACTTGTTCAGGTCTACAAATACCTGAATTTGGTGGTCCAGGTCATTATTATGATCCTGTGCGTGGAAGTAGGACAGGAAATTTGGTTGCTGCTTTAGACCACCTGCTATGGCTGGGGCCTTCTAGCTGCTGTTGGAAAACATCAGTCAGAAGATCTTGAAGATCACTGGGGAGACGTTAAGCAAAAGGTAGTACCTTTTTAGGCCTCCCTTGAATTGTTGCCTTCCCCCTGAAACAATTTCTGCAGCTGAGCACCCCACTGGTAAAAATTCAGGAAAAATGAGGCAGATGGGCCAGGAATGCCCTGTCCCGCCTTATTTAAATGGAAATGTTTAGCATGTGCCAATTGCAAGCACAGGCCTTGTCCTGATCATTGGCAAAAGCCCGGAAATTCCTGTGCTACATAGAGAGTGGAGATTTGTCGTCACGGGGCTCCAATCCCTTTTTGCTGATCTTTGCAACTGGGGAATGTGCATTCCCTGGCCGCTGACCTCAGGAAAATCGGCCCCATCATCTCACTGGCTAGAACGATTTATTTATAGCCTCTTTGGGCAAAAGACATTCATGTGTAAACTATCAAGGTTTTTCTTATTTATCCTTAAAGAATAACCAACATCACAACATGCCGTCAGTGGTCACGAATCATCTCAGATGTATTAATTGGACAAAACTTTCCTCAAAGTGTGGCATCATTTGGAAATACTCCAGTGCAGAATGTGAAAGACTGGGTGACCATCGAGGAAGTTACCTCTGTAACTCGGGTAATAACCTGAATAAAATATGAAAATAATTCACAGTTTTCATAACTCTTTCTGTGAGGATATGTAGTTGTAATATATTAATCCTAGGAACAACAAAATAAATGGATACCAGGATTACAGTTGAAAAGGCAGAGATTTCATCAATCATTTAGTTACAAGTACAAGTGAATGTGTTTGTTTTCTTTAAAAGGGTTTTTATATTCAGTGTTTTCAAAGGCTTTACAAACATTAGAAAATAACTGGGAAGAAAATTCTATATTCTTCACCTTACATGAAAGAAATTGATTTTTTTCTGGCAGTTTGATTATAAAATGTATTTCCTGTCTAAAAAGAGCCTACAATTACAGTGGAACCAACTTACAATGAACTTGGTTCACACTGAGACAATTCATGACCATATAATTGAGATAACAGTGCTATTAAAACAAAAGTACTGCCTACTTATAGTAAAAATCTAGCACTAAACATTGTTTGAGGAAACTTCATTTTGTTTCTCATTTTTGTTTTGAACAATTCTTCCACGACTTATACTTGTTATTTACATCAGGTTTCTGCAACAGACTCTCATTTTAGTTTCTACAGCAATGTACCAGATCTTGCTGGAACATGCCCCATTAGTTAGACTTTTTTCTGCACCCTTCAGCACAAAATGTTTTTGTGCCGTAACTTGCTTGAAGTACAATCTGATAACGGCATGGTGAGGGCAATGGGGCATTTGGGACCTCGGATCGTATACGCTGATGATATTGCCTTGGCCACGCAAAACATGAATCTGTCCATCACCGAGGAGACCCTGACCAGTGATTTACAGAGGATGGAGGCCTACTTCCGCCGATGGCGACTTTGGCCAAACCCGCAAAAGACCGTCACCTCGACATTCCACCTCAACACCCATCAAGCAAACCGAGCTTTGAAAGTCTCCTTTTGTGGCGCAGTGGTAAACCATGCCAAAAAACCCTCCTATTTAGGAGTCACGCTTGATCGCACCCTGTCATATAGACAGCATCTCCAGAACTTTGGGAAGAAACTAAAGAGTAGGGTCAACTTGATCCAGAAACTCGCCGGATCCACATGGGGAGCAGACGCTCAAACCATCCATATGGCAGCACTCGCCCTGGTGTACTCTACAGTGGAGTACTGCTCTCCGGCATAGGCTATCGAGTCCGTATGTCAAATCCATTGATGTCCAGCTGAATTCTACTATGAGAATTATCACTGGTACGCTTTTATCGACACCAACACCTTGGCTGCCCGTGCTTGCAAACATCGCACCACCACACCTACGCCACAAATATGCAGTCTCCAGAGAATACAACCGCTACGCCAGCAAAGACATGTCGATCCAGGCCGACTTGAACAACCTACCACCAACCCGTCTCAAATCTAGAAGGCTATTTTGGACTGTCGCCAAAGCCCTTCAGCGATCACCCCTCAGCCTTGATGACCGATGGCGAAATGCTTGGAAGAACTGTGACATACGGAATGGATTCCTTATAGAGGACCCCACAGTACGACCTGAAGGATCAAACCTTCCTCACAAACAGTGGACAACCATCAACCGCCTCAGAACTGGTCATGGTAGATGCTGCCACCTTCTCCATAGATGGAAGATTAAAGCATCCCCATCATGCAACTCTGGAGCTCCTAATCAGACCTTGGAGCACATCATTGAGCACTGCCCTCAAGAGGAAATTCGCAGGCAGCCTACAAGATATCTATGTTGTTACACCGGAAGCTTTGGCCTGGATATCTGACTTAGATATTGACATCTGATTTGCTTTGCTACTACCATACGGAAGAAGAGAGGGAACAGCGGGACCAACAATGTATCTCCTTAACCAATTAAATTTAACGATTAAGAAAGAAACAGGAACAATGGAGAAGGAGGGTGAATTGGAGTGGGTGAATTAGAGTCAAATCAGGTACAGAAAGAGAAACTAGAGGGAAAAATTGGATTAAGAGAGAAAGAGACAAAGAAAAAAAAGGGATTTAAAATTTGGTATTTTTAAAATCTCTAAGAACAGTTGAATGAGACTCCACAGTTTAAATTGTTCCATTTCTGGTCCAGAGGGGTTGATTGGCATTGTATTAACAATTATCACGTTGTTAAAAAGGTGCTTGCACTTAATTATCAGACTTAAACTTTTGTGGCGTGTTTAATGTCAATTAATGTGCAAATCCAGCAAGTTCTTAAAAACAACGGGGAGGCTAAGAGCGAGATGCCATTTGTGTGAAGCAAACAGCGGAGCGGCATAAATCAATCAGCAAATTCTGGAGATTTGCAACTCAAGGCGTATCTCTTAATCCCCTGAACTTGCTGGCCGATTTGCACATTAATAACGGCATTTATGAGCAAGATCCAATACAGTTCTCTGCAGCCGTAACAGTTTCTCTTAACTCTAAAAGCATTGGGCTGGATTTTCCATTCAGTGGCGAATGAACGGCTTTGTTGCACTTGTCCATAGACTTTATATGGGTTTTTGCACTGGAAGTTCCTGTCAGCCAACTATCGAAAAAGTGCAATGCCCTCTACAGTGCATCTGCGACCTGTGTGAACATGGCAAGCAACCGTGTATCTCCTTAACCAATCAGATTGAAGAATCGTTAATGCGTAGTGCAGAGTCTGAACCAGGAAGTGTCAGTTAGAATATTTAATTCAATGTCAAATCAGGTTCAGAAAACAAAATAGAGAGGGAAAGAAAGATTGGATTAAGAGAGAGTGTAAGAGACAGAAAGAAAAAGTAAAACAAATGTTTATTTAAATTTTTTTTAAATCTCCCAATAATAAATTAAAATCTTAAGGAATGAGACTCCATGCTTGTTAAAGTTAATTTTCAGTGCCAGAGAGATTGTTTGGCAGTAATTAAGACTTATCACTCTATTAAAAGGATACATACACTGGAATGGACAAGCCATAACTTTTTCTGGCGAGTTTAGTGCATATATATCAGGTAAGTACAGCAACATCACGCCATTTCATGTATTTCAATGGTGAGTCCCTTGAAGAGATAACGTTATCACGCAGCTTCTGGAGGAGCAGGGCATCTCGGACAGCAACTTCCTAATTTACACATTTAACTGCACATGAGGTCACTGGAAGTTGCTGTCTGATATACACATTAATAACCGTGAGCGCTGTTAGCCTCACTGTTATTTTTACTGCAAAATCCGGCCCATTGTTCCAACTCTACCTGTAATGGAAGTGTCTTTTATATTGTGCAAATCTTGATATGGGTTATATTGATCAATTTGGCTGATCGCTCAAAAGATCCTTGTCACTGACTAATCAGTATGTAGTGATGCGTGCACTGCTGATCGGCCCTTAACCAGCTAATTGAATCGCTTCTCAACCTCTCCTGCCAGTGTGCTGCTCAGACTGTTGGAGCTTTTATTTTGTTCCATTCATTGAAGTGATTTAGGGTGATAAAGAGGATCACAATGCAGTATGTCCATTTTATCATTCCTGATAATGAGATTAGACTGTGTTCAGATCACTTGTGGGATTTTTCTTTTCAGTCTGGGCCATGTATTTATCAAAACATAGTAAATATTCAATTGAACAAAATGGGTAGAAAGTTCAGCAATCAATTTTAAACTGACTGATCCCATTAATGCCAATCAGGTGCAAATCCTGCAATGATCGAGCATACCTTTGTTCTGCCAGGAGACAGCCCATGGTTTTTACCTTAAATATGTGGGCTTGCAGCACTAGAAAATGGTACCTTTCCTCCCATTACTTCTTTGCATTTTGCAGAATAATTAAGTCCTGTCTTCAATCAGTTTCCATGCAAAGAATTATGCAGTGTCTGAATAAGTATTGGTAATTAGTACTAGTAATATATATCCTGAAAGGCCAAGTAGCAATCTCGTGCATATGCAGAGGTCTGATACAGCTTTATGGGAAGTGTTTGTATAGGTGGCTGGAAGCCTATAAAAATGTTCCAACTTTAGTTTTGTTACAAGTTGGTAGTTTGCATGATATATTCTAATCAGCAAAATAACTAAAAGTACCATCTGCTTGCAGAGTTGTGGTTGTGAAGTTCCTGAGTCTTTAATCCTTGAGGTGAACTGGACAAAGTATGGATCCTTAATAAACCCACAGGCTAAAATAGTAGCAGTCACACGAACAATCAGAGAAACCTGCATTCTGGTACGTGATGGATACTCTTGAAGCAAAATGTTATTTGATTTAAAAGACACAGTGTAGCACCAACTTAAAAAAAAGTTTCCGTTAGTTGCCAGAGTGAAAAGTGTAAGAACACAAAACCTCTCGAGTGACTACAAATATCAAGATTGCTTAAATCAGCATTTCACCTTTCAGAGGCTTATTAATGCATAAGAACATAAGAACATAAGAAATAGGAGCAGGAGTAGGCCAATCGGCCCCTCGAGCCTGCTCCGCCATTCAATAAGATCATGGCTGATCTGATGCTAACCGCCAATCTACTATCTATCACAGAACCATCTCCTGCATCTAACAGAATTGCACACACGAAATAGGAGCAGAATCAGGCTACACGGTCCCTGGGCCCGCTCCACTACCCACAGGGCCATGATCGATCCGAACCTAGACTCATGTCCAAATTCCTGCCCGCTCCCCGTAACCCTTAATGCCCTTTACTTCTAGGAAACTGTCTATTTCTGTTTTAAATTTAATTAATGTTGTAGCTTCTACAGCTTTTTGTGGCAGCATATTCCATAGACCTACCACCCTCTGAGTGAAGTAGTTCCTCCTCATCTCAGTTTTGAAAGAGCAGCCCCTTATTCTAAGACTATGTCCCCTAGTTCTAGTCTCACCCGTCATCGGGAACATCCTCCCCGCATCCACCCGATCCAACCCCTTCACAATCTTATATGTTTCAATAAGATCGCCTCTCATTCTTCTGAACTCCAATGAGTAGAGTCCCAATCTACCCAACCTCTCCTCATATGACCACCCCCTCATCCCCGGGATTAACCGAGTGAACCTTTTTTGCACTGCCTCGAGAGCAAGGATGTCTTTCCTTAAGTAAGGACACCAAAACTGTATGCAGTATTCCAGGTGCGGTCTCACCAATACCTTGTACAACTGAAGCAATACCTCCCTATTTTTATATTCTATCCCCCTAGCAATGAAAGCCAACATTCCATTTGCCTTCTTAATCACTTGCTGCACCTGCATACTAACCTTTTGAGTTTCGTGCACCAGGACCCCCAGATCCCTTTGCACTTCAGTACTCTCCAGTTTCTTGCCATTAAGATAATAAATTGCTCTAGGATTTTTCCTGCCAAAGTGCATCACCTCACACTTTCCAGTGTTGTATTCCATCTGCCAAATCTCTGCCCACTTACTTAGCCTGTCTATGTCCCCTTGCAGGTTTTTTATGTCCTCCTCACTCACTACTTTCCCTCCCATCTTTGTATCATCTGCAAATTTTGATATGTTACACTTGGTCCCTTCCTCCAAATCGTTAATATAGATTGTGAAGAATTGGGGACCCAGCACTGACCCCTGTGGAACACCACTAGTTACTGATTGCCAGTCTGAGAATGAACCATTTATCCCAACTCTTTGCTTTCTGTTAGATAGCCAATCCTCTATCCATGCCAGAATATTACCCCCAATCCCGTGATTTTTTACCTTAAGCAATAATCTTTTGTGTGGCACCTTGTCAAATGCCTTTTGGAAGTCTAAATACACTACGTCCACTGGTTCCCCTTTATCCACTCTATATGTTACTTCCTCAAAGAACTCCAGCAAATTTGTCAAACATGACTTCCCCTTCGTAAAACCATGCTGACTTTGTCCGATTAAATTATGATTATCCAAATGTCCTGTTACTGTTTCCTTAATAATGGACTCCAAAATTTTACCTACCACAGATGTTAGGCTAACCGGTCTATAGTTACCAGCCTTCTGTCTACTGCCCTTTTTAAATAAGGGTGTTACATTAGCAGTTTTCCAGTCTGCCGGGACCTTAGCGGAATCCAGGGAGTTTTGAAAAATTATTACCAATGCATCTACAATCCCTACCGCCACTTCCTTCAAGACTCTAGGATGTAAGCCATCAGGTCCAGGTGATTTATCCGCCTTGAGTCCCATTATTTTACCGAGTACCACTTCCTTAGTGATTTTGATCGTGTTTAGCTCCTCTCCCCCTATAGCCCCCTGTTTGTCCAGTGTTGGGATATTCTTAGTGTCCTCTACTGTAAAGACTGATACAAAATATTCATTCAGTGTTTTTGCCATTTCCATATTTCCCACCATTAATTTCCCGGTCTCATCCTCTAAGGGACCAACATTTACTTTAGCCACCCTTTTTCTTTTTATATAACTATAAAAACTCTTACTATCTGTTTTTATATTTTTTGCTAATTTACTTTCATAATCTATCTTCCCTTTCTTAATCAATCTTTTTGTTATTTTTTGCTGCCTTTTAAAGTTTTCCCAATCCTCTGTCCTCCCACTAGATTTCGCTACCTTATATGCCCTTGTTTTTAGTCGAATACTATCCTTAATTTCTTTACTTAGCCACGGATGACTGTCCTTTCTTTTACACCCTTTTCTTTTCAGTGGAATATATATTTTTTGGAAGTTGTAAAATAACTCCTTGAATGTACACCACTGATCATGTGTCGTCTTACCCTTTAATCTATTTTCCCAATCCACTCTACTCAATTCCGCTCGCATACCTTCATAGTCTCCTTTATTCAAGCTTAGCACGCTTGTTTGAGATCCAACCTTCTCACCCTCTAATTGAATATGGAATTCAACCATGTTATGGTCACTCATTCCAAGGGGATCCTTTACTAGGACATTTTTAATTAATCCTGTCTCGTTACACAGGACCAGATCTAAGGTTGCTTGCCCCCTGGTCGGTTCAGTTACATACTGCTCAAGAAACCCATCCCTAATACACTCAATGAACTCATCCTCAAGGCAGCCCTGCCCCATTTGATTTGTCCAATTAATATGATAGTTAAAATCCCCCATAATTATAGATGTTCCCTTATTACATGCCTCAACTATTTCCTGATTGATACTCCGTCCAACAGAGTTGCAACTGTTCGGAGGCCTATAGACTACGCCCACTAGTGTTTTTTTCCCCTTATTATTCCTTATCTCCACCCAAACTGTTTCATTATCATGATTTTTTGACCCAATATCATTACTCTGTATTACAGTGATTCCTTCCTTTATTAACATAGCCACCCCACCTCCCCTTCCTTCCTGCCTGTCCTTCCTGATCGTTAAATAACCTGGTATGTTTAATTCCCAGGCATTGTCACCCTGCAGCCATGTTTCTGTAATGGCCACAATATCAAAACCATATGTAGTTATTTGTGCCATTAACTCGTCTATTTTGTTACGAATGCTACGTGCATTCAGATAGAGAACTTTCAAATATGCTTTGTGGCACTTAGTTCCTGCTTTTTCACTTTTTACCACTTTACCTTTTACTCCACACACTCTGTCCCTTCCTGCCACGCTCTGATTTGTGATTCCCCTACTGCTACCTATGTCTATGACCCTCTCTGTTGTCATTTTTATTTTTTGCTCTCTTGCCATTTATTGCACTCAGCATTATTGTCATAAACCATTCATGATGATTTTCAAAGTTTACAGTAAGCCAAGCTGAGTATATGCTTCCCATCTATATTACTTCTGTGTTTTGGATCTTTTGTATCTTTCTTTGACCTTGTATCTTAGATCTCTCTTATGGGCAAGTCCCAGCACCCTATACCCTAAGAGAGCTTATTCTTGCCTTGAGACCTAACGAGCTTTCAGTAATGTGCCCAGGAAATGAACACCAAACCTTGTCTAGTAACTATGTTCTTTTAGCTACTAGAATTTATCCTGTGCCTCCATCAGTTTTTAAGTGGTAGAGCTTCATATCAGACCTTGTTTAAATTCAAAATATTAAGCAAACTTATTAAACAATGAACAAGTGAATATTGTTAAGCACAATAAAGTGAGTTTTCCTGTGCATTAGGTAATGTTCTTACCTGGCCAGGAAGTGTATGATGCTGATTAACAAAAGAAGAGAAAGTCCCCAACATTGACATTTCTTATATGAGCACAGGAAAAATAGAAAAGCAGAGTATTTTTTAAATGGAGAGAGATTGGGAAATGTTGGTGTTCAGAGGGACCTGGGTGTCCTTGTACAAGAATCACTGAAAGTTAACATGCAAGTACAGCAAGCAATTGGAAAAGCAAATGGTATGTTAGCCTTTATTACAAAGGGATTTGGACCTTGGTGAGACCAACACCTGGAGTACGGTGTACAGTTTTGGTCTCCTTACTGAAGGAAGGATATACTTGCCTTCGAGGGAGTGCAATGTAGGTTTACTAGACTGATTGCAGGGATGAGGGGATTGTCCTATGAGGAGAGATTGAGTAGACTAGGCCTATATTTTCCAGAGTTTAGAAGAATGAAAGGTGATCTCATTGAAACATGTCAAATTCTTACAGGGCAGATGCAGGGAGGATGTTTCCCCTGGCTGGGGAGTCTCGAACTCGGGGTCACAGTCTCAGAATAAAGGGTCGATCATTTAGGACTGAGATGGGGAGAAATTTCTTCCCGCAAAGGGTTGTGAATCTTTGGAATTCTCTACCCCAGAGGGCTGTGGATGCTCAGTCATTCAGTATATTAAAGACAGATCGATAGATTTTTGGATACAAAGACAATCAAGGGATATGGGGATAGTACAGGTAGGTGGAGTTAAGATAGAAGATCAGCCATGATCTTATTGAATGGAGCAGGCTCAAAGGGCCATATGGCCTACTCCTGCACCTATTTCTTGTTATGTTTGGAGAATTGATGTAAAAGTATAAAATTAAAGTCAGTGACAATTTAAAAAAAAATGTTACTTACCTGTTACATGGTGAACAAGGAAGTGAAGTGACAATGCATTCATCAAGATCCCCTATAAAGCTCTGGAAAGTTAACAGGTAGGAGTGAGTAGTTCTAGGAAATCATGTCTGCTCAGAGAGGTTACACCAATGAGTTTTAAAATTCCTAGTTGGCTAAACCCAATTCTACAGATGGGGAGGAACTGAGCTGAAGAATAAATAATTACAAACAAATCTAATTCCAGTTCTCAAAAATGCTGGCACCTCTTGTATATATTTTACATTGCAAAATTGCAAGCTAACTTTCTTTTTTTTCCTAGATGGCTTTGAAAACTGCAAAAACTTTATATATCTCTACCTCAGTTACTTTTACGGATGTGTCTGCACCTGCCCAGCCTGGATACAAAGCCACACCAACAATCAGTACCAAGTTACCCTATGATTTCTTCTTTCCTTTTGTATGAAATATCCTGAGCTGCTTTTGTGGGGCAGGGTTATAACTAAACTGCAGCTTGGAATTGTTTGAACAGTAATTGTGTCTGCTTTGTAAAGTAATTGATTAGTACTGATTTTTTTTAAAATGTTAAACTTTGAGTTGCAGTTCCCCAAAGTGTAATTTGTGTGGCTGGACATTGGATCAAACAGTTTTATGCATTTTTATATGTTAATAGAAGCTTCATCACAGGTTTCCCAATGAACTGCATTTACAGAATAGGAATTGCATCTATAACTAAAGTAAAAGGAGCTATACTTTAAGAGCACTGAAATACATATACATGTAAAGCACAACAGAAGTACTGTAAAAAAAATTTATAGCATTGTTATTTTTCTAAGGACATTGAAATGTATTTAAACTATTGTAAATGGTCTGGTACCATTATTTTATAGCTTTTTTTTTTACAAATGCTTTCTATGCAGGGAGTATTTTTTAAACTTAATCATTTGCATTCTTGCAGTTAATACCTGGTAAAACCATAGCCCAGAAAGATTTTAATTTAAGATTTGAAAACTTCCTAGAAAAAGGCATTTTGTAAATCACTGTGTGACAGCCTACTTACTTAATTTAATCATCCAATCTAAGAAAAATTAACCTTATTTTATATAATAATTAATTGATTTCCAGAATTATTTCAGGTTGACTATTTAGAAAGCTAATCATTTAAAAATGATAAATTGTTGTGATCAGAAAATGTTTTAGTATGTTAGAATTCACTGTATATATTCACCTGGAATTAATTATAATTGTTGCTTACAAACCAAGGTATTTGTAATTCAATATTTGTCTTTAATAACTATAGAAAGCATGTCATTAATTTTGCAACAGTGCACAAACTATAAGCTAGTCAATAAAAATCAAAACAGTTTGGCATTCATCATAAGGCATTAGACTGTACACATTCTTGGAATCTATTTACTCGAGAGTAGGTGACAGCTGTTTCATTGTTAATGCTTCCCACTAAATATCAGATCAAACAGTAGAACCCTTCAAGGACTACAAAAGCATATTAGCATGAAATGCAGCTGAAAAGCAAGACACAACATCCTCTTTTCCCCCACAAAGGGTGTTGAGAAGCTTGTGTAATTTATTCCAAAACAAGGGAAAAAACCCAAGAAGAACGTGCACAGAGACAGATTTCACTTAAGTCAAAGGCACCAATTTTCAAAAATGTTTTTTCTGAGGGTTTTTAAATTGGCACCATGCCAAACCAAAATATTCCCATAATTCAATTTTCTTCAGTTTTGGATTGGGTGGAAGCCACAAATTAATCTTAAACTAAATAAAGCCTATCGTGGAAGCTGGACTGACAGCTCAGTTAGTAAACGCAGCATGTAACTGAGCCAAGCCATACAGATGAGGTACAGGTTTGATTCCTGGTCTGTGCTAAGTTAGCTGATTGGGAATAGGGATGATGTGGTTGATCCCAGCACTACCAATTTGGGTAGAGGCAAATATCTGCCTCAGTTCCCACTCCTGATCAATGATTCCTGCGGGAAAGTATGGACCAAATTGGGCTCAGCTGTGATGTGTGTCTCAGTCAAAGAGCCTGCAGCCAATTGATGTCTGGGCTCATATTTAGAATATTCACAAATCAAATACCAGAGGGTGCCTGATGGTGGTGGAATCATGCCCCAATAAGGAATCAGTACCTTCAGGACAGAAGAGAAAATCCCTCAAGAGGGGGGAGGAGTCTTTTGTAAAGATCACAAGCCCATGTTTATGGGGAAAATATTTATCCAGGTACAAGGTGAAGCATTGCCCTGGGTACATTACCAGACTTGATTGAGTTTCTGATCTGTCACATTGCTGTGGGGAAGGGAAATCTGCTCATGCACACCTCCCAGCATTTGTGGAGACCTGGATGTATGTACTCTTGGCCACAGTCAGTTCATATTCAGGGAGTGGGGACCAAGAGAAAATAGGATTTTTTAAAATCTCAAACAAAAATTATCCAACTACAGACACCAATTGTCTGATAAGAAATAGTCCTTAATGAATTATTATTTTTAGTTATTGAGGTGACAAGCTGACATTCAAGTACAGAATGTTAACTAACATAAGGATGGTCTTTTGATAATAGCCCAGAGGTTTTTATTTTTTTTTAAAGTAAGACTTTAGTTAATTAACATTCTTTGGTCTTGTGCGATTCTTCGGAAAATGTACAGACAATTATCTTCTGATGTACACAAAAGAAAAGCTGTGCATTATTCTGGAAAGACTCAAAAGGTTGACAGTCTGCAAGATATGTTTACAAAAATAATTTCAGGTGCTGTTCTAAATTCAGCCTTCATTTCAACACTTTGTGTATAAAGCAATTTCTTAGTTGATCTGGTAGTTTATTCTGTGCTCCTGGAACAATCTACGTAGTCTCTCAACTTCTTGTGTCTATAAAAGGAATTTGACAAGTTAGAATCAATTTTTATTTTTTTTAAATAACTTTGTAAGGTGGATGATCTTACCAGTTCTGTGCACTCATTCTGGAGCTCACCCACTCTCTGCCTGAGGTGGTTGTTGGCATGTTTCAGCTCAGTTTCTTTCTTTAGTGCACGTGCCTTCACAGTCATAATGATTCCTATACAATGAATTAGGAACAGGTTATTAAATGCGTATAATGGTCAGTTATACTCTAATTTTAAAAGGCATACTCCACTCAAGTTATAATTGTGGACACTAACCAATTTGATTAATTTAACTTTCCTGCAAAGCAAAAGATTTACAATGATGGTAAGATTGCATGTTGCTTACAAGAAATTGTTAACCTTTCTCTTCTGCCACAATCCCCTTCTCCATGAATGAGGTGAAATTGGAAAATCAGAGGCACAAGCTAATGGCGCAGTTATTCAAGGCACCACACCACTGTTTGGGCTACAAAGTTTTGAAATATGATTTCTTCAGGACTTGTCAGTTGAAATGTTAGGCATAAGACTTTAAAGCCTGAACAAGTTTGGGATTTATAACACCTAATCGCCCGACTATCGGTTAACACAAAAATCTCCTTTGTGGAACAGGACAAGAAAAAAAATAAAACTTTTTTGGATAATAAAGTCAATTTTGAATTGGGGAAATATCAGGTTTTAAAAAATTACGTTTTGTGAAACAGGGAATTGTTCAGTAGTCAATAAATGACATTCCGTTTCATAAAATGTATTCTCCCAGCGACTGAATTCACCTGGTGAAAGATGTTAAGACAAAATAAATCCATCTCTCCTCTTTCCCCAACATGTATGATCCTATTTAAAGATGTTCAATTATGAAGTGTACCATTTATTATTCTTGCCACTCTCCACAGTCGTAGTAGTATAAGTAAGCCCACACCGTCAAAAGCATCTTCCCGGGAAATGTAGACAATATCAAGAATGAAAGATACAACAACAATTACTCCATCCAGGACTTCAAACTTGTGCCAGAAAAATTCCAAGCGGAAGGCATATAATTTACCAATTAGCTCCAGTAAAAAAAAAGTCAGAATAGCAATACTCAGGTAGTGAAATACCTGGAAAAGAAAGAATATTGTTAAATCTGCAGTCAAAAAAACAACAGAGATCAAATAAAACAAACTGATTTAGTGCATTTGGAAAATTGTGTTTTTTTTTTAAGTGTAGCTTGCCTTATTGAGTCATTAAATCACAAACTATTTGAAACATTAAATCAATTCCTGATTATTTCCATATACATTTGTCAATCCATTGATAAAACAGAGATTGTTTTAAAATCAGATTGTACCTTCTCTGGTGGCTGAGTATGTAAATGTACTAACTGTTTATGGCTCAACCCTAAGTATGAGGCGGGGGGGGCGGGTGGTGAGGGTTCCACCAGGATTTTGCTCCTGATTGATATATAGTAACCCCTGGCAGAAGATTTGCATATGGACAGGACAAAGATTTGCTGTGATGTGTCTCACTGATAGAGAGCTTGCTGACGCTCAGTGTTTAGGTCTACACACAAGGATAGGCCACTTGGGCAAGGTAACAAAGAGTTACCAGCACTCATAAAACCATATATCAGCATGAGTTCCTGTCTCGGAAAGAAGAGGAACATCGAGGAGAGAGAGAAGGCCAGATTAAGAGGAGTGCAGCAGGCACAATTAGGGAAAGATTTATAAACTAGTACAAAGATTTTGAATTTAGTATGTTGGGTGAACAGGGAACAAAATTGAGGCTGGCACGGATAGAGTTGATAGGGGACTGGGGCTTATTTTAGGATAGGATTGGATGAGTTGTGACTTTATGTAGGATAGAACTTGAGAGGCTTTTCAGGAGAGCACTGGGGAAGTCAAAGTTTGGAGGTGTCAAAGACATGCATAGGAGCTTCAGCAGCTGTGGGTGTGAGGCAAGTGCAGAGGCAGATGAAATTGTAGAGGTGGAGATAGGCAGTCTTCGTGATGGAAATGATATGGGTTTTGAACTCAATCAAACAGAACACGGAAGTTTTCATCATTGGGTTCAGCCTGTGTAAGTAGCTGGGGAAGAGGAATGGAATCAAGTGCTAGTGTAGGGAGTCTTTGGCAGAAGCCAAACAAGATGGCTTCAGTCTTACTGAAGTTAAGTAGAATAAAACTCTTCTTGTTCCTTCACCATTTGTCAAAGAATGGGATGAAACAGTGATGATCATAAAGTCGAGGGTGGTGGTGGAAAGATAAAGCAGAAAGCTGACCCTATGCTTATGGATAATGTTACTCAGAGGCAGCATGTAGATGAGGAAAAGAAATGGGGCAAGGATGGACCTAGATGGTTGTGTAGGGACAGGAGAACATAATCATAGAAGATGGTGTGCTAGCTCTGTTGGCACAGGACAAGTAAGGGCAGTGCCACAAGAGGATCTTAGGAACAGTAGGCAATTAAGCCCCTCGAGCCTGCTCCGCCATTCAATTAGATCATGGCTAATCTGTACCTCAACTCCATTTACCCGCCTTAGCTCTATATCCCTTGATACCCTTACCTAACAATAATCTATCGATCAGTCTTGAAAGCTACAATTGTCCCAGCATCCACAGCCTTTTGGGGAGGGGAAAAGAGAATTCCAGATTCTACTACGCTTTGTGTGGAAAAAGTGCTTCCTGATTTCTCTCCTAAATGGCCTAGCTCTAATTTTATTTTAAGAATATGTCCCCTCGTTCTTGATTCCCCCACCAGAGGAATGATTTCTCTGTATCTACCCTATCAAATCCTTTTAAACACCTTCGATCGGATCACCCCATACTCTTCTATACTAAAGGGAATACAAGCCAAGTTTATGCAATTTGTCCTCATAATTTAACCCTGTAAGTCCCGGTATCATCACAGAGGAGAAATGGTGGAGGAGCATTTAGTGGCAGAGTCATGAAAGATGTCTTTGTATACTTTGACCAGTGGGCTCTCAGTGCTGTGGGGTAGGGCAGAAACTGGACTGAGATTGTTTTATATTGTAACACTTCAACAAATCTAATATTCAGATGAAGCTACATTCTCCGCCAGCCCTGACGTGAATTCCTCAGCGTAGAGGAGAAGCTAATTTTTCAATTTCTTTTTTAACTTTCACAAATTACCTTCTCAACATTATCCAAAAGTCTGCACTAACTGGATTTACAACGAAAGGCTTGTTTACCAGATTCTGGGAAAAGTAAAAAAAAAATCTACAATTAATGCAATAAAGTTGCAATAGAATTCATATAAGCGACCATCTGCTATTCATCTGACAGCATCATTCCTCTACATTTAAAACTCAATGCTACAACGTACAGCAGGTTATAGTTATATTATCCAGTAGTCCTCTCTACGACCGTATAGGGAAGATTTTCTTGGGTCTACACCTGGGTATAGAAAATATCAGAATATTGGGTGGGTTCTTTTACAGACATGTTCTCCAACCCTCCCAGCTTCACAGTACTTGCTGCACAGGCAAGCCAGTGTAATCACCAGGAAAATCTCCACTTATATGTGTTTCTCAAATTATCTTACTATTTTGAGTTTGAGAGAAAAATTAAGGTTACAACAGTTTATTTTCAAACGTCAAGCAGCGTAAACATTGTATAATACGCCATAGTCATGTAATGCAAGGCTGTGAAAGATTATTTAAGTTCTATTTCACACTAATCCTACACACAAAATATTTGAGTGATTACGGGATCCCCTCCTTAGAAATGGGAATTTAAAATGCAATAAAAATGGCTTTAATCATTAAGAATTTAAGCAAATTATACTGCAGTTCAAGTGTCCATTTATTCCTGACTACAAATCAAGTTTAAAAATAAAGTCAGGATTTTATCATACTTTTAGATTTTTTTGCTCACCAATTTTCTCCACTCCCCTCCTTTGCTGATGATGTTGGTTTCGCTGAGCATTTGCCGATTATGGTACCTTGCCTAAATGACCAGTATACACGTCAGCCTGGACAGTAAATTTTATGTGGCTACTCGTCCAAAGGGGCATCACTGCCCAGCTCCGTTCTGGCCTTACCCGGCACTAACAGTATGGGTTACTGGCTAGACTGGGAACTCAGGCCAAATTTCCTTTCCCTAACCCACTGTTGCTGCCCAAATTGAGATGAAATAACTCAGCATTTAACAGTATCAAGCCTAGGACCTTCCTGGGTTTGATAACTCAGCTACACATTGGATAAACTCACTGAGCCATGAGGAGCCGAAATTTCAGCACTCTAACCTTAAAATGATGAAACATTTCTGTATACGAATTCCAAAAATTGGACTCCATTCCTAGTTAAAATTTTAATCAGTATGTTCCCTAATAGAACTACTAAATGTGGCATTAAAGATACAGTTAAGCAGTTGTGTTGTTACTGACACAATGTCAGTCTTGTGTAGAACAGGATGTGAAAGACCTGATTAGATGAGTGTGACCATATGGCCTAAGTTATCAAACAATCAATTGAAAAGTTTTAATTATATTCGTTAATTGCCATGGCTTTACTCAGCAGTTGTTTTGCAATTTTTCTACTTCCTCCTGCCTCATCTGTTCACATTGCGTGTGTTTCATTTCCACTGAGCAAGTTTCTTCTTGTTGGTTGATTTTTCAACCCATATTGCATTTCCCTGACTTCAGACTTTCTAAAATATACACATTTTAAGCTTCCCTATCTTCGGGTGAGATTTGTATTTGCAAAATTACTTGTAAATCTGAATATCCATGGATTAAAAAGTGCACAAGAATAATTAATTAAATTCAAAGAAACTACATGTGTATATTAATGAATACTGGGTGTGTTTTTGGTAATATTTAAATATATTTTTGTACAGGGTAGAGATGAACACGAATTGTAGTCCGTCTCCACTTTATTACACAATGGCCTCTGTCGAGAATCGAGTTTGGGGAACAGGGTTCTTTGGGAAAGTGTTTATCTTTACTGGCATTCTGTATATTATGATACAGGCAGGATGTGCACTCAGTGACTAATTGGTAAGTGAACATTCAAAGCAGGCAAAATCAACAGTGAAACTTCAATGAAACAAAGCTGAAAGAATGAGTTGATCATGAAAAAAGGCTGCTTATAAACAGCACTGGATATAATTGGTATTCACCATTTATGATCCTGTTAAATTTGAGAAGTGGAATGGATTCAGCCATCCTGCATTTAGAGCCATGGAAGTTTACGGTACTGCAGGAACCCCCGGTGTCTGTACCAGCTTTGTGCTAGAACAATCAAAAACTAATTCCACTCCCCTGATCTCTCCCATTAGTCATGTGTCATCCTCTGCTTCAAATATTTATCTATTATTCTCCTAAATTATGGAATGGTCCTTGCCTTAACTACTCCACGTGGCAAAGCACTATATGGGCAACACGGTGGCATAGTGGTTAGCACTGGTGCCTCACAGCGCCAGAGACCCGGGTTCGAATCTGACCTCGGGTGACTGTCTGTGTGGAGTTTGCACATTCTCCCCGTGTCTGCGTGGGTTTTCTCCGGGTGCTCCGGTTTCCTCCCACAGTCCAAAAATGTGTGGGTTAGGTTGATTTGGCTATGATAAATTGACCCTTAGTGTTAGGGGGGATTAAATATGTGGGGTTATGGGGATAGGATGGGATATGTTAGGGGGAATTAAATACGTGGGGTTACGGGGGTAGGGTGGGATATGTGTACTGTGGGGATTAAAGCAGGGACAGGGTACTGGATTTGGATGATCAGCCATGATCGTATTGAATGGCGGAGCAGGCTCGACGGGCCGAATGGCCTACTCCTGCTCCTAGATTCTATGTTTCTATGTTTCTATGCTATAACAACTTTCTATGTACAAATTTACTCTTATTCTCTCGCCACATTCTGTGATCACTTTAAATTGATGACTTTGAAGTCACCCTTCCTGTTTGTAGATTAAATTACTAAATTAATCAAACATGACTTGTCTTTAACAGAATTGGAAAAAATGGGGCTTTTTCCATTTGAACAAAGGAGACGTGGGAGTATTTGATGGAGATGTTTAAAATTATGAAGGGGTGGGTCAGAGTAGTTAGAAACAGATTGTTTCCACTGATTGAGGGGTTTAGAACAAAGGAACATAGATATAGGATTAAATGCAAGAGATTTAGGACAAAAACAGCAGGAAAAACTTATTTTTACATAGAGGGTTTTGAGGCTGTGGAATGGTGTTAGTAACTGAGCAGAGACCATGTTAACAATTAAGAATAGGTTAGATAGGTAGTTCAAGGAAAAGGGAATAAAGGATATGGAGAAAGGTTAGGCACCGGGGATTAGGACTACTGGTCGTGTGGAAGATAAACACCAACACCCACTGGTTAGGCCAAAGGGCCGGTTTCCATGTTGTAATTTTGATGTAATTCTATGTAAAAAAAAATGCTAGCTGTCCTTGATTATCCTATGCATGTTTAAATACTCACTAATTTGATCTTCAATTGTGGATTCTAAGAGTGTGCCCACAACTGATGTTGGACGAACGGGACCATATTTACAGGGTTTATCCTTCTCTCCCTTCTTGAATAGAGGTGTTACATTGGTTACCCTTCAGTCCCTGACACAATTTACATAGCTAAAGAGGATTGAAAAGTTGTCGCCAGAGCTTCTGCTTTCTCTTCTCTGGCGTCCTTCAAAAGCCGAAGGTGTATGCCATAGGGGGTCAGTGACTTTTGCTTAGTTTCTCAAAGCCAATTCCCTTCCTTCAGTTGTGTCTAACATCTGTTCCATATCCTCTTCTCGTACACCTACACTCTCATCATTTGTAAAAACAGATACAAAATACGTATTTAATATCTCTGCCATACCTTCATTCTCCACAACTTGATCCAAATGCTCCTACCACCACTCATTTTTTTAAACTTTTAACATGCTTATAAAAGCCCTTACAATATATTTTTATATTATCTTCTAGTCTTTTTGCATATTCCCTTTTAATCTTTCTAATCTTCCTTTTCACCCCTCCACTACACCTTCTATATTTCTGGATCTTGTTTAGTACTGTTAGCCCTAGTTTTATCATAAGCCTCCGTTTTTAGTTTTGATCTCTACTTAACCATGGAAGTCTATGCTTCGATACACCCACTTTTTGCTTTGTAGGAATATATCTATTTTGTACGCTATTCATCTCATATTAGAAGTTTCTCCCACTGTTGATTTGTCATCCTGTTTTCCAACTTCTCTGCCCAGTTCATTTGGCCAGATGTCTCCTTATTTCACTGAACTTTGCCCTTTTGTAATTCAATACCCTTATCTTTGACTCATTATCCTTTTCTATTCTTACACTATGTGGTGCTCACTATTTCCCAATGGTTCTCCTAGTCTCACATCCGTTATTTGCCACACTTCATTTCCGAGCAGCAATGCTTCTCTTTTTGTTGCACTAGAAACATACTGATCTAGGAGGCTGTCTTGAATTCATTCTAAAAAAAATACTTTATCTTACTCTATTTTGAGATAATTAAAATCACCCAATATTATTGCCCTGTTTTATTTATAAATCTCTCTGAACTGTCCACAAATCTCCCCCTCTATTTTACCTCCACAGTTTGGTAGCTTGTAGTGCACATTGAGAATTGTACATTTTATCTTCCCATTCTTTAACTCTATCCATTTAGTATGGAGTCAGCTTTTGAACTGGATGCTTTATTGGAAAATAAGGGGAAGATGGCCTATAATTTGTGCCAATACAGCTGCTGTGGTTTTGCAAACGCTGACACTCAATGGAAACTGCACTGTACAGCAGAAGCCTTGTAACACAAGCAGGAAGAGTGTAAACCAAATGGATGATCAGTCAGCTGTTTCAATATGGAGTCAGTGCTCATAATTGGTTTATAACTGACAAATCATTGGAGCCTTAAGAGTATTTACACGTGACAAATACTTGGCATAATGATGAATGGAGAAGCAGCTGAAATGACGATGCAATGAGAGATCGAGAAATAAAATCTAAAAGAAATCCAAACCAGCACCTCAAGTTCGAAGTTGTCATGGTGAGTTAAAGAAAAACAACGCACAAGAAAATAAATGATTTAAACAAGCCAGAAAACACAGCAGAGATTGATACACAGATGATAAATTTGTAGGTGTGAGAACTTATTTTATACCTACATTTTACATTTTACATTAGGAGTCCATCTTTGCTCTTAGCTCATCCAACAACATTCATATGCCTGGTTAACTTAAAAAGCTGAAAGGAAGGCAATACTGGATTTAATTTACATCATTGGTACTAGATGAGTGCCTGGAATTTCGGCAGTGGGTTCTCCTGATCCGACCCCATATCGTCTCCATCACAAAGACTGCTCACTTCCACCTCTGTAACATCGTCTGCTTCCCCGCCACTACCTCAACCCATCTGCCCACTGAAACCTTCACCTGTGCCTCGGTCACCTCCAGACTCAACTATTCCAATGCTCTTCAGGCTGCCCTCCCATCCTCCACTCTCTGTAAATATCAGCTCCTCCAAAACTCTGCTGGCTGTATCCTATTCTGTACTCTTGTCCTCGCTAACCTATATTGGCACCCAGTCCCCTAAATGCCTAAAATTTAAAATTCTCATCCTCATTTTTAAATCCCTTCATGGCCTCATCCTTCCTCATCTCTGTAACCTGCTCCAGCCCTACAACTCCCCTTCTCCCCTCCACCACCCTGAACACTTTGGGCTGGATTTTGTCTTGGGGTCTGGTTGGGGCCGTGTAATCCGCATTTCGTGTTTCCCCCCCGACTCCAGATTAATGTGGATGCCTGATGCAATTTTCACTTAATTGGGCAATTGAGTTGCAGCATGTGGGAACCCATGAACTAATTAGTGTTTTCAGTCTGAAAGTTGCCTCTGATGATGTCATCATTGCTGACTGCCTAGTCTCAGAGACTGTTCGTGAGAGAGGACCTGCCTGGCTTTTGATGTGAGTGGACCTGGATGCAGAGACAGAGAGAGAGAGAGAGAGAGAGAGAGACAGAGAGAGAGAATTTTTTTGCCAAGCAAGTCCTCCCAGGCAGTCTCTAAAGACATTCAATGCAGCAGCATCAGAGGCGACGTTCACACCTAATACTACTACCTTCATCACATCTCCGTTGTAATAGTGGACCTGCAGCTGATAGTCAGCTATCCACTTGTGCTCCCGCCAGGTTTCACTGGAGTATTTCACACCAGGCGTGCTTCACGTCAGAAGAGGGTTAAACTAGCTACAGCGTTTCAAAATGGCATTACAGAACCAATTTAGAGCTTGTTAAAGGCTTTAATGGCCTCTCCCGCCTCTTGGAGGCGGGACGGAGTCGGGAACCCCGCGACTGATTATGTCAAAATTGTGTGGAGGCGGGATGGAGTCGGGATGGGGTCGGAAACCCCGACCCCGCAAATTTAACCCCCCACACGCCTCCAAACCCGACTCCATGGGTCATTCAAAATCCAGCCCTTTGTTCCTCTGACTCTAACAGCTTACATGTCACCCCCCCCCCCCATCCGTTCACCCCACCATTAGCAGCTGATGCCCCAAGCTCTTGAATTCCATTCCTAAACCCCTCTGCATCTCCACCTCTCTCACCTCCTTTAACCAAGCTGTTGGTCATATAAATGTAAATTGTTGCTGTTGAAAATTGATAGAATAAAAATGCATTTTACCATACCTGGGGTGCTATTTTCTCTTTGTCCACCTCAATGATTGCCAAATCCATTAGCAATTCACAAAACACGAACAAAGCATCCAGAATGACTAAACACACAACGGCGATCTGTTTTTCAATAAAATAATCAAAAGTAAGTACAGTGCAGCAGCAGGTACAACAAACATGACGATAACACAGTATTTGTACTAATCCTATTCAGAGCAGGTTATTAACATCTTTGCTGCAATTAAATGCAACAAGTTATTGTCACTTCTTTGCCTGCCTGGAAACAGTTGTCCACTTTGCAAATAATCAACATCTGGCTTGGCTATACACCATCCACCAGATGTACGTGCAACAGCGTATGGATTTTACCCATTTAAAGAAGATCTATGGCAAAGTATAAAATTTGAATTAAAGGACTCAAAACGTTAATTTCATTACATTTCTCATTTTATTTCACTGATTAAGTAATTTAAAATAATTACCATACTATTGCTGGTAGCATGCAGGGTTACAGTTGGTGACTTTGCTCTATCTTTTATAGTTTCAGAGGTATATATGTTGAACATTACTGTTGGTACGGTTAATAAATTGCTATCATTAATATGCCACATGCAACCTATGTGCGAAATTCATGAAAATAAAGATACTTCCACTGGTAAGTATCACAAGGACAAATTGAAGTCACAAAGAACTTTAAGCAATTTTCTTGGGCTACAAAATAACTCATTAAAATTCATTTTATTGAATTGAAAACCTTCAAATGTCATAAATGAAGTAGGTGATGACCAGCAGTGTGATAGAATAGTTACCTCAATTCACAAGTCAGGCATAAACCACCCTGTCGCTCCCAAGTTATCTGATCAGCCTCGCTATTTCTCATACATCAACTGCTGCCCACGATATATCCTCCATTTCTACAAATGACAGGTCCAGAGAACCTGATCTTTGTTTACAGGATTCCAACATTTACTCTGGATCTAAACCAGTTTTCAATCATACAAGATTTAAAATCAATTTTAATACAGAAATTTCATGAAGTAAGCAAAATTATACTTGAATCCTACAACAAAGTGATTTTTTGTTCAACTGTGCTGTGCTTATTTGTTAATGAAAACAAACTGATATTTACTGGCAGCGGTACATGGTGCTATTCTGCTTAAGGTATGTGATGTGTTTCCACAGTTCTTGGGTAGACCACAACAATGCTGCACATGAGGGAGGACAAAACCACAGCAAAGTCCTGCTACAAATCTATGTTCTACTTGCTTATGTAATCATGAAGCTGTTTGCTTTGATCTCCTAGCTTTTTTTAGCACAATTAGTTTTGCAGAAAGATGGAATTTATTCTACAGTAAATAGGGCAATGAGAACATCGAATATTGAACAGAAGGTCATTCACCCAACAGACAATGTACAATTCGCACTGTCATGGAATCAGCCCCCAGAATTTAACCTCCTGAGGGAAGTGAATAACCAGAAAGATAAAACTTTGCCCAAACTCCTAAAAGTTAATCAATCAAAGACTCCAACATACTGGTCTAACATTACAACTGACATTGTTCAACCCTGACCAACTGCATGCAGCAGGTGACCTTTCCATGTTCCTAGAGCTCCACTGAGTATTGGATATTTATGATGTTTGTAACCTTCAATCCTGTCCTTGACCAAGCTATTTAAAGGCAATAAACATACACAGTGTTAGCTAGCTTAAGAGAGTCTATTCCAAATCTCATCTTTTCGATGGAAACAGAATTTCTTCTAACTTCAAGCCTCACTTCAGATTTGCTAACTTAGTCCTCCTGGGACCCAGTTTTAAGACTGTAGTCTAAGATAAATAGCTTATTTACATCATCAATAATCATGCCAGGCCTGGACCAACAAGAGTTTGGATGGCTCAGTCGATGTCATGATAATACCGGAAGTAATCCCGCAATCAATTTTTATTTAAGCACAGCCAACTTTTATTAGATTCGAGAAAGATACTAGGCATTTAATGTGCATCAGGTCTGATATGCTATAGGGAAGGTTTAAATACCATGAACTTCCTAACTTACGACAGCTTGTGGAACTTGGTTACTGGTTTTAGGCAATGGCTGTAAACTCTTTTTTCCTACCCCAATTTTTAAAATGTAGTTGGGAAAATTAATCCAAGGGACATTCTTAAAATCTCCTTCCATCTGCACTAGAGGCCAAGATAGTCTCATTAAGACAGAAAATGCAGTTTAATGTCAATGTTTTTCTATGTTAGCTTGCCACATATGGATAGCTACTTCTAATGAACAAACCAGTATGAATTATCCTACCAACCTATTATTAGCTGTCCAGGTCCACAGTTCCATTTCATCCTTCGACTCATCCGACGCGTCAACAAAAAACATTTTTTCTTCCTTTCTGATGTCAAGGATCGCAAGCTTCATCAATTCTTGGACACCAACGTCCCTCCGGAACCATCTTCCCCTTCACTTTCCTCTGACCCCCCTTCTCCCAATCTCACCCCCTGCCGCGTTTTCACTATCCCTTCTGACCTTCCCCTCTCTGACCCCGAACGATCAGTCCTCAGCAAAGGCCTGAGCTTCATCCCCTTACGCCCCCACCTCAATGAATTTCGAGCTCGGCACGATGCGGAGCTCTTTTTCCGCCGCCTTTGCCTCCGTGCCCACTTCTTTGGCCAGGAGTCTTCCCTCCCCGCAAGGCTGACCCTTTCTCCCGCTTTCAGAATTCCCGTTCTACCTGGACCCCTCCCTCTGGCCTCTTAACCTCTCTAGATCTTTTCATCGCCAACTGCCAGCGTGACATCGGCCGTCTCAATTTCTCTGCTCCCCTCTCTCACTCCAACCTACCTCCCTCTGAACTTGCAGCACTCTATTCCCTCAGATCCAACCCCGACATTGTCATTAAACCTGCTGACAAGGGTGGTGCTGTTGTTGTTTGGCGTACCGACCTCCACCTAGCGGAAGCTGAACGCCAACTCTCCGACACCTCCTCCTAGACCATGACCCCACTACCGAACATCAAACCACCATTTCCAAGACCGTCACTGACCTCATCTCCTCTGGAGATCTTCCCCCCCACGGCCGCCAACCTCATAGTTCCCCAACCCCGCACAGCCTGCTTCTACCTCTTTCCCAAGATCCACAAACAGGACTGCCCCGGTAGACCCATCGTTTCAGCCTGTTCTTGCCCCACGGAACTTATCTCTTCCTATCTCGACTCTATTTTTTCTCCCCTTGTCCAGTCTCTTCCACCTACATCCGCGACTCTTCCGACGCCCTCCGCCATTTTAACAGTTTCCAGTTTCCCGGCCCCAACCGCCTCCTCTTCACTATGGACGTACAATCCCTCTACACATCCATTCTCCACCAAGATGGCCTGAGGGCGCTCCGCTTCTTCCTTGAACAGAGGCCCAACCAGTCCCCATCCACCACCACCCTCCTCCGCCTGGCTGAACTTGTTCTCACATTGAACAACTTCTCCTTTGACTCCACCCATTTCCTCCAAATTAAAGGTGTTGCTATGGGTACCCGCATGGGTCCTAGCTATGCCTGCCTTTTCGTGGGATATGTGGAACACTCTTTGTTCCAGTCCTACTCGGGTCCCCTCCCTCACAGTCATCAATGTACCGGAAAAAGAGGTATCAGTGCCGTCTCCTGCTCTCGCCCTGAACTAGAACATTTCATTCACTATGCTTCCAATTTTCACCCTTCCCTCACCTTTACATGGTCCATCTCCGACTCTTCCCTTCCCTTCCTCGACTTCTCCGTCTCCATCTCTGGGGATAGGTTATTGACTAACATTCACTACAAGCCCACTGACTCCCACAGCTACCTGGACTACACTTCCTCCCACCCCGCCTCCTGTAAGGACTCTATTCCATTCTTCCAGTTTCTCCGTCTCCGCCACATCTGCTCCGACGATGCCACCTTCCATACCAGTGCTTCCGACATGTCTTCCTTTTTCCTCAACCGAGGATTCCCCTCTACCGTGGTCGACACGGCCCTCGACCGTGTCCGTTCTATCTCCCGCACTTCTGCCCTCACCCCTGCCCCTCCCTCCCGGAACCACGATAGAGTTCCCCTTGTCCTCACCTTTCACCCCACCAGCCTCCACATTCAACGGATCATCCTCCGCCATTTCCGCCACCTCCAGCGTGATCCCACCACCAAACGCATCTTCCCCTCACCTCCCCTTTCAGCATTCCGCAGGGACCTCTCCCTCCGCGACACGCTAGTCCACTCCTCTACCACCCCCAGCACCCCTTCCCCTTCGCCCAGCACCTTCCCGTGCAAGCGCAGGAGATGCAACACATGCCCTTATACCTCCCCTCTTACCACTGTCCAGGGTCCCAAACACCCCTTCCAGGTGAAACAGCGATTTACTTGTACTTCCTGCAATTTAGTATACTGTATTCGCTGCTCACGATGTGGTCTCCTCTACATTGGGGAGACCAAACGCAGATTGGGTGACCGCTTTGCAGAACACCTCCATTCAGTCCGTAAGGGGGACCCCGAGCTCCCGGTCGCCTGTCACTTTAATTCACCGCTTCACTCCCACTCTGACCTCACCGTCCTCGGCCTATTACACTGTTCCACAGAAGCGCAGCGTAAGCTCGAGGAACAGCACCTCATCTTTCGTTTAGGCACGCTACAGCCCTCTGGACTCAATATCGATTTCAACAATTTTAGATCATAACCTTAGCCCCATCACATTTATATTTTATTTTCTCATCCACCCTTTTATTTGCCCCCCCCCCTTTTTTTTCCTCCTAGAAGCTGGCAGCTGTCCTTCATTCTGCCAGTGCATTTCACACTTCTTTCAGCCTTAACCTGTCACATTAACACCACCTCTTGCCTTGATATCTCTTAATGTCTCTTAATCTCTCCTTTTGTTCTTTTATCCCCTCTCCCTTTTCCCAGCTTTATCCTTGCTTTAAATCTATTTGATTTCCTGCTGTCTCCAGTTCTGATGAAAGGTCTTCGACCTGAAACGTTAACTCTGTTTCTCTCTCCACGGATGCTGCCTCGCCTGCTGAGTTTTTCCAGCATTTTCTGTTGTTATTTCGGATTTCCAGCATCTGCAGTATTTTGCTATCCTATTATTAACCTTGTTGTGAAGTTAATTATTTTATCCAGTGTGCAACATTTCTACAACCCTAATTTTATTGTATACATATTTTAAGATCATTTTATACATGATAACCTTTAAAGAGATGCAATATTAGTATAATTGCTGAAAGTCTATTTCTTAAACAGTCTTGCTATTAAATTTAAATGGTACCTGAAACTTGTTTGAGTTAAATAACCACTTGAGAGCATCCCTGAAAGAGGTGAATTCAGAAGGAAGACTTTCTTCATCTGCATCTTCCAGATTATCATGGTCTTCCTCTTCTTGCCACTTTTGGTAGTCATCGCCCACAGTGGTGAAGTATCTTAGGAACTTTGCCATTGGTGGAATGCTTTAACAGTAATTTCAGTCCTATAAAACTAGGAGATAAATGACTCAAAATTTGAGAACTTGCCTCCAGAGACCGACCAAGGAAAATATTCAGGAACAATTCTGATGAGATTATATATTGTTTAGGTAGAATATCTGGAACTCATGATGGCTATATTAGTTTAATAAAAACAATGGCACTGAGCAATTGATGTCCATTTTGTAACCTCTAAACTTGGCAAAGCCAATTTCAGAGTGTAAAAAGCTATTAAAAAAAACACATCACAGGAATGTGCAATCAGCTAAGGTTCCTACTCCTGATCAGCATCTGACTCGTGCAGGGAATGTGGACATATGGAGGAGGATCAGCTCCCACCCTTCTCTACAATTATATAAAAGTGAGAAGTCGCACAACACCAGGTTATAGTCCAACAGTTTTATTTGAAATCACAAGCTTTCGGAGCGGCTGCTCCTTCGTCAGGTGAAGTAAAGGAATACAAAATCGACAAAGCTTATAGAGATAGAGAACAATGCATGTGTAACTTACAATGGCAGACGACTACATTTAATCCTTCTGACTGTTTATCTGCCGAGGTGTGACAAAAGGCAATCAGGTCAGCCAGGAAGGCACCACATCAAAGACATAGCAAGATACAACTGAGACAATGAGGTGGGGTTACAGGGGGTCTAATGTGTCAAAAGCTGCAGTCGGTATGGAAAACGATAAACTTTAAAATTTTTACTTTTTTACTGGGAATCACATCTGTGAACAAGCCAACGACGACTCGAGTCTGGATGACTCTACGTCATGTATCGTGACATAAACCCAAGATCCCGGTTGAGGCCGTCCTCATGAGTGCGGAACTTGGCTATCAGTTTCTGCTCGACGATTTTGCGTTGTCATGTGTCTCTAAGGCCGCCTTGGAGAACGCTTACCCGCAGATCCATGCATTGTTCTCTATCTATATAAGCTTTGTCGATTTTGTATTCCTTTACTTCACCTGACGAAGGAGCAGCCGCTCCGAAAGCTTGTGATTTCAAATAAAACTGTTGGACTATAACCTGGTGTTGTGCGACTTCTCACTTTTGTCCACCCCAGTCCAACACCGGCATCTCCGCATCACATACAATTATATAGCCTGACAATACTCACTATGAAGGCTCAGACATGAATAATAACCACCTGGGAAAGGTACCAGGGAGTGGTCAACATCCATCGGAATCAGTCAAAAGTCTACACTTTCTGGAGAACAGGGGAAAGGAGGAAACTGGTAGGAAAACAAATTCTCATCGTGTAACATGTCTAGTAAATGCCGAGGGAAAGCAAACAAAAACAGAAGTTCAACCACTGTTGTACAACAGCGGTATGACACTATCATGCGGCAGTTAACCTACAGCCAGGAAATCCTTATACCACTGCAAGTCCACCATGTGGAGACAGCCTCATTCAGAGAATTAGAAGCAGTTTTACAACCAGCAGCAGCAGAACTCCTCTGAGGGTTTAGTGGGTAATGCCATGTAGTTTGGCATTGAACCACACAGAAGAGGAGAATCTCAGGTCCTATCCTTGCTCTGTGTTGAGTTGGCCATTTCAGCTGAGAAAACAATGGGGACATTGTCCTCAAGTGGAACCTGGGCTGCAGAGGGGGAAAAGCAACCTGGATTCTGGCTCCTGATCATGGCCCAGTGTCCACTGCTGAAAGAAGTGGATATCAGGGAAAGGATTGGATCGGGCTCACCTGCGATGTCAAGTACCCTGGAATATGCACCATCTAAATTACATGTGAAGAACAGCCACTTGAGAGAGCACCCGTAGTCCTATATAGCATCATTAATAACTGCCTTCAGGAATAGAGGATAATGAGGCAAAATTACATCGCAATGTTTGACAATATTAAACAGGTCTGTTGTTGAATTGTTTTTACTGTGCATGTGATCTGGCTGAGAGAGCTCGTGATTTCCTCCTTCATTGCAAACAACATAAACATCTGAAAGCCCATTTCCCCAACTCCAACATCGACCTACCTCTCTGTGAGTCGGCTGGCTCTGAAATTCAATTCGGTTTTTTGCACCGTACAAGCGGTAAGTCCAACATTAAAATTTACATAAACTCTACAAAACGCGACTCAATGAACTCCAGCTCCAATTAAAAAATCTGCAGAAACTCAAAGGTCGACAGAACGTACTTACAAGGATAACGGTTTTGGAAAGGAAGGAAATCCTTCTGTGCGTTTCTTGGTTAAAAAAAAATCTTCTTCGTTTGTCAAATGCACTTTGACCCGAATCCTGCTCACGTTTTACCCGGACTCGATCGTTTCCTTCCGTTTTTCCCGACCGTTCCTCTCTGGATTCTCCAATCTGAAAGTTAGCTTTCACTGTTCCTATGTGCTTACTCTCTGGTGAGACTGCTCTTGCTTGAAGTACTTTATGCTCTCGGTAGGTATGAAGCCCTGACAATATTTACTTGACATTTGCTAATTACCTGGAGTGAAATTCACTGAGATTGTTGGACCAGATTGCACAGCCGTCAACATGAGTGAGATTTCTGACCAGCAACAGTGATTAAACACATCAACAAGGTTTTAAACTAAAATGAGCGAATGCAACACCTAATGAGTGATACTTGGAGGGTCTGCCTCAGTCACTTTTAGGAGCAATATTGTGCTGATCTTTTTGGAAAAACTGCTCCTGAAATTGCAGTATAGCAACTATAGTGCCATCCTGAATTTGGTTGTGCCAATTTAAACAATCCTACTTTCAGGAGGTGGTATTAACTGCTGATTCTGCAGAGCTCTGAAACTTGGCGCGAGCAGCAGTGAGATTACCTGGAAGGGGAGGATTCTCGCATCACCGGCAGTGTCCCTTGCAGCAGGTGCAAACCAGCTTTTCAAACGACTTTTTAAAGCTTCTTTCTTTTACCCAAAGGCGGTGACTGATGCTGGAGCAGTTACACCAGCTATTCTTCATGTACAAGTCCCCTTTGTAGCCAGGTTTCTGTTAATGCTATTAAGTCAAGATCTTTACTGAAAAATAATTGTTTTCAGTTTTCCCAGTTTATTTCCCACACTCTGTGCATTACAATACTTGAACTGCAACCTTTTTTGTGTTTTTAAAAAATTGCTCCTTCACCCATGTATCAGCTACCCCCCAGCTCACTTCAGTCTATTTCCTGTTTACATCTAGTCCATTGAATTTTACTCCACTACTCCATATCTCTCTTGCTGAATTGCTTGCTGCTTGAATATTATCCTCATCTATTTCTCCCTTCACTATTAGCTGATCCTGCTTGTTTTTAATTTCCCAGTTCCCCACTTCCCTACTTTGAAAACCTCATCACTTCCCGATCGAACCATTTTGCCAGTATATTAACACCTGCCTGTTCAGATGTAGCTCATCCTTATGGAATAGCTCCCATTTGTCCCAGATGCCAATGCCCAACAAAGTGGAATCGCTCACTCCTGATACCACACCTTTAGCCATGCATTGATTTCCCTAATCTTCCTCCCTATTCTAGCGCATGGCTGGGGAAATAATCCTGAGATTATCACTTGTGAAGTCCTGCTTCTAAACCTTTTCCCTAATCTCCTAAATTCATTTTGCAGGACTTCGGCCCAGCTCTACCTCACTACTTCTTCGCTCGACCCCTTCACGGTCTCTAAATTGTCAGACTGCTTGTCCGACATACAGTTCTGGATGAGAAAAATGTTTCTCCAGTTAAATATTGGGAAAACCGAAGCCATTGTTTTCGGTCCCCGCCACAAACTCCGTTCCCTAACCACCGACTCCATCCCTCTCCCTAACATCTGTCTGAGGCTGAACCACCTTGGTGTCATATTTGGCCCTGAAATGAGCTTCCGACCACATATCCGCAGCATAACAAAGACCGCCTACTTCCACCTCCGTAACATCGCCCGCCTCCGCCCTTGCCTCAGCTCATCTGCTGCTGAAACCCTCATCCATGCCTTTGTTACCTCTAGACTTGACTATTCCAATGCACTCCTGGCTGGCCTCCCACATTCCACCCTACGTAAACTTGAGGTCATCCAAAACTCGGCTGCCTGTGTCCTAACTCGCACCAAGTCCCGTTCACCCATCACCCCTGTGCTCGCTGACCTACATTGGCTCCCGGTTAAGCAGCGCCTTGATTTCAAAATTCTCATCCTTGTTTTCAAATCCCTCCATGGCCTCGCCCCTTCCTATCTTTGTAATCTTCTTCAGCCCCACTGCCCCCCGAGATATCTGTGCTCCTCTAATTCTGCCCTCTTGAGGATCCCTGGTTATAATCGCTCAACCTTTGGTGGCCGTGCTTTCTGTTGCCTAGGCCCTAAGCTCTGGAATTTCCTGTCTAAACCTCTCCACCTCGCTACCTCTTGCTCCTCCTTTAAGACGCTCCTTAAAACCTGCCTCTTTGACCAAGCTTTTGGTCACCTGCCCTAATTTATTCTTATGTGGATCGGTGTCAAATTTTTTGTCTTAAAATACTCCTATGCAGCGCCTTGGGATGTTTTACTACGTTAAAGGCGCTATATAAATACAAGTTGTTGTTGTTGTCTTTACCTACATCACTGGCTCCCGCATGGACAACGATGATTGACTGCTCCCCCTCTCCTTGCACAATCTTTTCCAGTCTATTGGATGTGTCCCCTACCCCAGCATCTAGGAGGCAATAAAGCATCCAGGACTGTCAGTCTGGACTGCAAAAGATCATGTCAGTCCCGCTAACTATTGCATCGCCTAACACTACTGCATTTTTTTTTGTTACTTCCTGGGATGTGGGCGTCGTTGGCAAGGCCAGCATTTATTGCCCATCCCTAATTGCCCTTGAGAAGGTGGTGGTGAGCCGCCACCTTGAATCACTGCAGTCCGTGTGGTGAAGGTGCTCCCACAGTGCTGTTAGGGAGGGAGTTCCAGGATTTTGACCCAGCGACAATGAAGGAACGGCGATATACTTCCAAGTCAGGATGGTGTGTGACTTGGAGGAGAACTTGGAGGTGATGGTGTTCCCATGCGCCTGCTGCCCTTGTCCTTCTAGATGGTAGAGGTCGTGGGTTTGGGAGGTGCTGCCAAAGAAGTTTTGGCGAGTTGCTACAGTGCATCTTGTAGATGGTACACACTGCAGCCACGGTACGCTGGTGGTGGAGGGAGGGAATGTTTAAGGTGGTGGATGGGGTGCCAATCAAGTGGGCTGCTTTGTCCTGAATGGTGTCGAGCTTCTTGAGTGTTGTTGGAGCTGCACTCATCCAGGCAAGTGGAGAGTATTCCATCACACTCAAGAGGTGAGACACTAGCGCAGAATACCCAGCCTCTGACCTGCTTGTGTAGCCACAGTATTTATGTGGCTGGTCCAGTTAAATTTCTGGTCAATGGTGACCCCCCCAGGATGTTGATGGTGGGGGAATCGGCGATGGTAATGCCGTTGAATGTCAAGGGGCGGTGGTTAGACTCTCTCTTATTGGAGATAGTCATTGCCAGGCACTTGTGTGGCGCGAATGTTACTTGTCACTTTTCAGCCCAAGCCTGAATGTTGTCCAGATCTTGCTGCATGCGGGCATGGACTGCTTCATTATCTGAGGAGTTGTGAATGGCGCTGAACACTGTGCAATCATCAGTGAACATCCCCACTTCTGACCTTATGATGGAGGGAAAGTCATTGATGAAGCAGCTGAAGATGGTTGGGCCGAGGACACTGCCCTGAGGAACTCCTGCAGTATGTCCTGGGGCTGTGATGATTGACCTCCAACAACCACAACCATCTTCCTTTGTGCTAGGTATGACTCCAGCCAGTGGAGCGTTTTCCACAATTCCCATTTTTGTCTGTAATAATTTATAGTCAGTTAATAACCTCTACCTAAGTGTCAATTGTAACCTCAATGCCTACGCTAAGTCCTTATTATAAACTAAATTCATTACTTTATGAAGATATTAGTTGTAATTAGCTGGAGTTTGAATAAAGTAGTAATAGTTCATACATCTCTGTCTGCTTTGTGTTTGAGGACTTGGCAAGAAGGAGTTAATTCATTCCACTGGGTTTGTACTGTAATTGTATGTTGATTGGCCCAGGGTGTAACTATTAATTTATGCGGGACTGGATACGCAAGACAATTCAGAGGTGACCTAAAGTAGGTATCTTATAAACCTTAGACATGTATAGGAGGAATCTGATCCAGCCTATATATGTGTGTGAGGAAAAATGACAAAGATTGGTTCGATACCGTTGACATATTTAGACTAAATATTGGAAGTTCTGAGTACACATTCCACAATCCACCGACACCGTTATCTTAGAATGTACTTTTTACCAGAAGTGTGTGCTAAGCACAAGACATTTATTATACTGCAAATAGATATCTATACATATGCACAGATATAGTTATATATGTATAAATTTACATATGTCTGTATACCTGTGGATTTATGCATAAAGGTAGATATATATGTGTGTATAAATGTATGTATGTGTATATAATATATATTATGTATACTGGTGGACCTCGGCATGTTGTTGATAGGAACTCAGAGGATATAGTTTGAAATGCAAATAGTGCAATGAGAGGATGTGGTGTTTGGGAGGAGTGTTGATTGTGTAATTATTTAGAAGGTGGTGTGGGAGTAGTTTAGGGGATTGGGGAAGTGAGATTTATTGTGGGGTAGTGAGAGGCTAGTTGGCGGAGTAGAGAACTGAGAATTTGGGGGAAGGATATTTAAGTCATCGCAAGAATCCTCCTCAATCGCCTTCTCCCAGTGGCCGAAGAGCTACTCCCAGAGTCGCAATGCGGATTCTGCCCACTAAGGGGCACAATGGACCTGATCTTCACCGCGTATCAATTACAAGAGAAATGCAGGGAACAGCACCAACCGCTGTACATGGCCTTCTTTGATCTCACAAAGGCCTTCGACACTGTCAACCGTGAGGGATTATGGAGTGTCCTCCTCAAATTCGGCTGCCCTCAAAAGTTTGTCACCATCCTCCGCCTGCTCCACGACGACATGCAAGCCGTGATCCTGACCAACGGTTCCACCACAGACTCAATTCACGTATGGACCGGGGTCAAGCAAGGCTGTGTCATCGCACCAACGCTCTTCTCGATCTTCCTTGCTGCAATGCTCCATCTCACCCTCAGTAAGCTCCCCGCTGGAGTAGAGCTAATTTACCGAACAAACGGGAAACTGTTCAACCTCCGACGCCTCCAGTCTAGATCCAAGGTCGTCCCATCCTCTGTCGTCGAATTAAGGAAGAGTACTGAGCAGTGAAAGGGCACCAAAGTGTAGTGAGTAGTTGAGTGGGAAGGGAGTACTGTGGGTAGTGCGTATATTGGGGATGGGGGGAGGAATTATGGCGGTTAGGAGTTGAGATGAGCCACACAGAGTAAGAAAAATTTGGATTCCATTTACTCAGCCACACATTAAATGAATTTGCTAGATTCTTTCACTTAGTGACACATAATTTCTTTGCTGGATTGAATTCACTGAACTGCATGATTAAATTAATTTGCTTGATTCCATTGAGCTAGCCACACATAATTAAATGAATTCTCTGGATTCCATTCACTCAGCTACAAATGATGGAATGAATTCACTGGATTCCATTTACCTAACCACATTTTGTTTAATTAACTTCCTGGATTCAATTTAGTCATCAAAGATTATTTAAACTATTTGGGGATCTCCATTCACTGAGGGCCAGATTAGAGAGCTACTATAGAAGAGCGGAGTAGAAAGACCATAGGTGGAACAGAAGATTGAATAGGCTGACAAACAGGACCAGTTGGACACTCGTCAGAAGTGCCACAAGTGTAATAAAAGAGGGAGAGGGACAGAAGGACCGCAAGCATGGCAGAACAGCGAGTGGAACAGGAGCAAGAACAAATGGGAGCAAGGCCCCAAAAATGGGTTGGAGCGAGACAGAAAGGCCTCAAGTGCAGCAGAAGAGGGCGTGGGGCCAAGAAGTGGAAGGAAGAGCATCTGAGGCTCACATTTCAAATTGTAGCAGAAGGGAGGCATGGAGGGGGAGGGGGGGGGGGCTTAAACAGCAGCAGTTGGAAGATGGGAGGCCCCAGCAGGTAACTGTGATAGAGCTACCATTGTTTAAAAAGGGAGAAAGGGATAGACCGAGTAATTACAGGCCAGTCAGCCTAACTTCGGTGGTGGGAAAATTATTGGAAAAAATTCTGAGGGACAGGATAAATCTTCATTTAGAAATTCAGCAGCCAGGGGCATTCAGCCTCGGATCTGCGGGTAAGCGTTCTCCAAGGCGGCCTTCGGGATACACGACAGCGCAAAATCACAGAGCAGAAACTGATAGCCAAGTTCCGCACTCATGAGGATGGCCTCAATCGCGATATCGGGTTCATGTCACGATACAGAACGTGACTTGACATCATGGCCGGTCTTCCCAGGTGTTTTTTTTAAAAAAAGACTAACACAAGAACCAACACAAATTGACAGGATATGCAGCCAGCAGGTGGTTTGACACGTTGGACCCCCTGGGACACATCTCATTGTCTTGGCTGTACTCTTAGTGTGTCTTTGATGTAGGGAAAGATTTGAATAGATTTTGTCTGTGTTTAAATTGTGAATTCTGGGAGATTCTCTCACTGCTAACTTACCTGAGGAAGGAGCGAATAGCTCCGAAAGCTTATTAAACAGGGTAAAATTAAATAAATCTGTTGGACTATAACCTGGTGTTGTGCGACTTCTCATTTTCATTTAGAAAGGCACAGATTAATCAGGGACAGTCAGCATGGATTTGTGTCTGACTAACTTGATTGAATTTTTTAGGAGGTAACAAGGGTTGATGAGGGTAGTGCGTTTGATGTAGTCTATCTGGATTTTAGCACGGCTTTTTGATAAGGTCCTGCATGGCAGACTGGTCATGAAAGTAAAAGCCCATGGGATCCAAGGCAAAGTGGCAAGTTAAATCCAAAATTGACTCAGAGGCAGGAAACAAAGGATAATGGTCAAAGGGTGTTTTTGTGACTGGAAGTCTGTTTCCAGTGGGGTTCTACAGGGCTCAGTCAGTACTGGGTCCTTTGCTTTTTGTGGTATATATCAATGATTTGGACTTGAATGTAGGAAGTATGATTAAGAAGTTTGCAGATGATACAAAAATCGGCTGTGTGGTTGATAATAAAGAGGGAAGCTGTAGACTGCAGAAAGATATCAATGGACTGGTCTGGTGGGCAGAACAGTGACAAATGGAATTCAATCCGGAGAAGTGAGGTACAGGTTGAGCGTCCCAAATCCGGAGTTCCGGAATCCGGAATGTTCCAGAATCCGGGACGATTGGTGGCAGGGGTCCGGAATCCGTAAAATGTTCCGGAATCCGGACACCCTGAGGGAGGCTTACCAAAAACGCAACCTGGGCCCAGGCATTTCCGGACTCGGCACGTGTTTCTGATGTCCGAAGTCCGGAAATATCACAACCTGGGCTCGGGCGTTTCCGGACATCAGAAACACATTCCGAAGTCTGGAAAAACCCGAAAACCGGCTCGGCCTCGGTCCCGAGGTTGCCGGATTCAGGACGCTCAACCTGTAATACATTTGGGGAGGGCTAACAAGGCAAGGGAATACACAATAAAAGGTAGGACACTGAGAAGTGCAGAGGATCAGAGGGATCTTGGAGTGCATGTCCACGTCCACAGATCCCTGAAGGTAGAAGGACAGGTAGATAAGGTGGTTAAGAAGGCATACAGGATACTTGCCTTTATTAGCTGAGGCATAGAATATAAGAGCAGAGAGGTTATGCTGGAACTGTATAAAACACTAGTTAGGCTGCAGCAAGACTACTGCGTGCAGTTCTGGTCACCACATTACAGGAAGGATGTGATTGCACAAGAAGGTGCAGAGGATATTTACGAGGATGTTACCTGGACTGGGGAATTTTAGCTATGAGGAAATATTGGATAGGCTGGGGTTGTTTTCTTTGGAACAGAGGAGGCTAAGGGGGGGACCTAATTGAGGTGTATAAAATTATATGGGGCCTTGATAGAGTGGATGGGAAGGACCTATTTCCCTTAGCAGAAGGGTCAATAACCAGGGACATAGATTTAAAGTAATTGGTAGGTTTAGAGGGGATAGGAGGAGAATTTTTTTCACCCAGAGGTTGGTGGGGGTCTGGAACTCTCTGCCTGAAAGGGTGGTAGAGGCTGAAACCCTCATCACATTAAAAAAGTACAAGGCTACGGACCAAGTGCTGGAAAGTGGGATTAGGGTGGATAACTCTGTCGGCCGGCACGGACAAGATGGGCCGAATGGCTTCCTTTTGTGCTGTAAATTTCTATGATTCTATGAGGCAATATCAGGGAGGTGTAGCAGGAAGCAGCAACAGAATTGGAGAACCAAAACTGAAACTTGCCACAGGCTGGAGGGAAGATCTAAACAGGTAGAAACTTACCAGGCTACCCAAAATTGGGCTGAACAGCTAGAAAGAGAAGATATTTTTTCTTTTCTGCTTCTCTATTGTCTTCTGTTTCTTTCTCCCGGGTGGAAGTTGTAACGTGGTGGGGCTGCGAGCTGCTGATTGTTGAAGGCTGTATCTGCTGTTGGCCCCATTTATTACATTAGACTTGTTGCATTCCACATACTTGCTTCCCCTCCCCTGTCCCGCTTCCCATTATCTTTCGCTTTAACATTTTCGCTCTCCTACTGCACTTCTAATTGTGCCCATAGCCTTCATATTCCCACTCTTCTAGTGTTATTCCGTGTCCCTTTCCACACTTCGCTGTATTCCAGTTTTTTGCCTTTCCCTGCTGTCCTTCATCCTCCCCATTTGCCTTTCTGCTTTTGCCCTAAAATTTGTGTCTGCTACCTAATGACCTCCAACTTCCCCACTCAAGCCCATCACCTTCCCCCAATCCCACTAACTTCACCCATTCCCAGCTCCATGTGCCACCAGCTGCTCATATTACTCTATCTTCCTTCACTCACTCACCTTTCAATCTTAATCCCTATCCTCTCACCAGTATATTACAACAGTGACTACACTCCAAAAGTACTTCATTGGCTGTAAAGCGTTTTGAGGGGTCCGGTGGTCGTGAAAGGCGCTGTATAAATGCAAGTCTTTCTTTTCAGTATTACATGAAAGTTCTTAGTGATAACCCCACCTCAATCTCTATTCCCTTCCCCCCCCCCCCCCAACTAGAAAAGTTTTTAAAGGAATACCTGACGCAGCCGCCTGGCTTCACTGATTTGGAGAAATGGTTTGGGCTGCTGCCTAATCTTTACTGGTTTTGGAAACTGCCTAGGCCTGCAGCTTCCCACCCCAGCTACCTAAATTCTGCCCGTTTTAGAAAGTAGCACTTTAGCTTTAAAAGCGCTATGAGCACTTATAATGTGGCATGCAGATCCTGGTTAGGGCCGCCCTCCTAGCTAGGTGATATTAATTGCTGAAAGTATTGCAAAACAGCAAGGGATGTAGCTTGAGAATTGCTCTGGAGCCACCCGACCTGAGGAGACATCATCAGAGCAGCCCACTGGGAGGTTCTACCCAACAGTTTCCATGCCAGCGATAAAACTGATGCTTCGTGAAAAAGAAAATTTGGTAAGGATGTTATTTTCTAATATAAAAATGAGTACCTCTCTTACATTTATTTTCCTTGCCCTTTAAGTAGAGTGCACGACATTCCAAGTCTGGTATTGCAAATGCTTTACAAAGTGTCAATAATAAGATAAAAGACTTTCATTTATATAGCACCTTGACTTCCACTTTCTCAAGAACTGCAGCAGTGCAGAATTGATAAGTTCTTGCAGAAAAGGAGCTGAAATAGCATTTTAAGATTGCTTTGCATCTGTAAGAGTGTCAAGTATAGGAAGTAGAAAATGTAAATGATCCTAATTATAAGAAGCAATGTTTAAAAAGTTTAACCTGTCCTACATTTACACCTAGTTTCTTTGTTTTGAGGGGTCCGGTGGTCGTGAAAGGCGCTATATAAATGCACGTCTTTCTTTTCAGTATTACGTGAAAGTTCTTAAAGGGATAACCCCACCTCAGACCACAAATACATCCAATAGAACAGCACATTTCCTTTTTATTGAAGTTAATAGAAAGGAAAATTGGGCAAGGTGCATCGTGGGTGGCTGATCCGCAAGCACTTGTTTTACAACTTGAAGTTGAAAGTTCTGCCCATAATTTTTGAAATATAAAAAACAGAACAACTGGGAAAGTAACCGCTCAGTGGACACTAAGCAAAAGGGAAGTAACAGACAAAACAGAATTAGGACCAAAGAGTGGTTGAAGATAAAAGTCTTGTCGATTTTTGAAAACAATAATGGGGGGGGGGGGGGGTGGGGGGAGAGGGATTTTGGGGAGTTCCAGAGGACAGGAGTTTGATGTTAGTGACTGGCAATGGTGCAGCAAAGAGGATAGAAAACAAGAATTACATCAGTGTCAGAGAGGCAAAAGAAAGGACGTTCATTTATATAATGCCTTTCACCTCAGGATGTTCCAATGTGCTTTACAACCAATTAAGTACTTTTGAAATGTAGTTACAGTTGTAATGTAGGGAAACGCGGCAGCCAATTTGCACACAGCAAGGAGGGAAGATTTGAAGTTGAGTGATAATTTAAGGGAGCTAAGGGGTTTAAGGTGGATTTTTTTGAGGGGATGGGGATGATAACCATTTTGAAGGAAGTAGGGATGTGCCAAAAGATAGTGATAGTTGATGTTGGCAAGGGGTGAAGAGGAGGGAAGTTGGGTGGTCAGGAAGCAGCTGGTGGGCATTACAGATAACAGAACTTTAATGCAAACTGGAGAGTGGAGAGACATTTGGAAGAGAAAGGGAACGGAGTACAGCGTGCAGAGTCAATGCCTCTGGATAAAATTTGTAGAAATTAATAAGCACAAGTAAAGCCTGCCCATGGTCTGATGGCATCCAAAATGCAGCCCAAGCTTTCATCCAGCTTGCGGTTCCATTCTTCTATACAATCTGGCTGAACCAAAGCATCCTAGGTCTTCAGGAGTAAAGGCAGCTGTTCCTGATATGGCTGGTGCTTTAGACTAAAGGAGAAAGAGTATGAACTCAACCTCAACACAGGAATCAAACTGGAGACCTTCCTCTTGTATATGGCTCACCATCACTCCAGGCCCAGAATATATGAGCTAGCTTTTGCACCCCAAGGAAGCTATATAATCAAATATACACCACAAGAGTCCAGATTTGTAAAAAGGCTTTATTTTTCTTCCCACTTTTGATCATCTTGTGAAATTAATCATTACTTGGTTGAGAGCACAGGCATGCAAACAGATGCCCAGGAATCTGCCGCTACCACTTTTTAACCAGTCACTAGGCTCATGTGGATATGCCCAATTTTGATCTTCCCCAGGATAGTGGTGGAGACGAAGGAAAACAAAAAGCAGCATCATTTATTTAGCATCGCTCTGTGGCAGTACTGCTGCTAGCAGGAATACAGTGTGGAGAATAGTGGTATAGTAGTATTTTGACCTTTAAAATCATTAATATTTGTAACCCCCATCACCTTACAAGTTACAGGGGGAATTGGTACAATATCCTTTCACCTACAGGGATCTTGGCCAGACTGAGGCAGAAAAAGTCTATCATCTGTAAGGAACCAGAAAGAAGTTTAGAACTGCAAGCTCTGAACCATAAGTCATGAGGGAGAGCATGCAGAGGAAGTTAAAACATTGAGCACTCCAAACAATTGTCACACAGCCTAGTGGCCAATTATATAATGACGTAGAGCCCCGAGAACAGGTTGCTTGCTTGGCCTCAGGCCAGGGATGATACATGGCATGGGAAGAGAGAAAAAAAACCCCTCCCAATCCCAAAAGAACAGGAATGACTGAATGACAAATACAATTACAAGTACAAGTTCAGTAACCTTCTATGCTAGCCATTTCTCAATCTGTTCTCCACCATCTTTGCCAGATGTTAACTAACCTATCTGTCTGCCATTATAAAACACAAGGAACCTAATATTTTGGACAGAAATTTTCAAAACAAATCAAAATGCCAAATGTAAAATAATGGCTTTATTTCATCATTTAAAATATACAGTACAGGAAGTGTGCTTAATCAAATTTACGTCATTTTCAGTGATGCTGGCAGAGTGGAGAGGCAGATCCTTCTTCTAATCATGACATCTATACAAGACAGTTGTTTACATGACAGACATGAAGACTTGAAAAAAGCAGACGCATTCCTCTAAATAAAAACATTTTATGAGAAAGTACAAAATTTTTTGAACTATAACTTTGAGGTTTTATAAACAGTATGCCACTTCCTACATTTCAGAGAGATTTGTTCCAAAAAAGGTCAATTACCAGCTCACAAGCACCACCTCGTCAGGTCTTTAAAAAAAGGAAAAAAAGGAACTCATAACGGTCATCACAAGGCATTTACAACACTTTCGTGAACTGTACCAAAAATGTCAAATTTCTGTCAACTACAAATCATCTATTCCCCACCATTTACCCCCCCCCACCCCCCCACCCACGTTGAAGCCTGCTGAGGAACAGCAGTCAAGCACACACTTGCTAGCAGCTAGTGCTAACAATTAGGAGCCCTGATGCAGGTTAGAGAGCTACAGTACTATTTTAATATTCTTCCATCTCAGGGGGAGCAGTCATGTTTGCTGTTCTGAGGCAGCAACCATGGTTCAGTATATCACAGCAGATAAACCACAAGTAGTAATCTAATCCAAGCAAGCCGACAGATACACTTTACACAAAGAAGGGGGGAAAAAAAGTTAAAAATGGAGACAAACTGGTATAATACAAGTCCGAACAGGCAATGCCAGAGTTCCTGGTTTTATTTCTTGGCTTGTTTTGTGATCATGCTCCTCGGTGGCGTTACAGGCCGGCTTGTATTAGGTTTCTTTTTCTCTGCTGGTTTCAAAATCTAAAAAAAGTGAGCGTTTAAAAAGTGAAATTTTTCCCCCAACCATCAAAAAGGTTAAACTTTAACATTTGCAATCATAGTAAATAGCTACTTGTTGAATAAAATAGCAATTGCAATTATTTGCTTAATTCTGCTTAATTATTATTCTAGGTCTTGAAATGTAGAAAATCCAAACTGAATTTTCAGCATATTCTGACAACACTTAAATTTAGCATTGGACTGTTCTCAATGTTTTGTTTGTAAAAGGGCTTAATTGTGTTAGACAAACTGTTAATTGTCCAAGACATACTTGCCTTAGAGATGGTGCAATGAAGGTTCACTGGATTGATCCCTGGGATGAGAGGGTTGTCCTATGATGAGAGATTGAGCCTATACTCTGGAGTTTAGAAGAATGAGGTACAAGATACTGAGGGGGATTGACAGGGTAGACGCTGAGAGGTTGTTTCCCCTGGCTGGAGAGTCTAGAACTAGGGGGCATAGTCTCAGGATAAGGGGTCGGCCAATTAAGACGGAGCCAAGGAGGAATTTCTTCACTCAGGGTTGTGAATCTTTGGAATTCTCTACCCCAAAGGCCTGTGGATTCTGAGTCATTGAGTATATTCAAGGCTGAGATATAGATTTTGAGACTCTAGGGGAATCAAGGGACATGGGGATAGTGCAGGAAAGTGGAGTTGAGGTTGAAGATCAGCCATGATCTTACTGAATGGCGGAGCAGGCTCGAAGGGCCGTATGGCCTACTCCTGCTCCTAATTCTTGTTAGGTTCTTAATATAGTGCTGTTATATTATGTACAATGCTGAATTTAGGTTGACTGAGCAGAATGATTCTCTTAATCCCGACCCTCCATCCCAAAATTTGAATCTGATGGAACGTCTAGTTCAGGTGGTTAGCAACCGTAGATTTTTGAACACTGCAATAACAGTAGTTTTCACATCTTACTGGGGCAAGTGAAGTCAATTCTTTTCATTTTAAATTCACCTTTTTAAGAGCAATTCTTGCAAATAAAGATTTATTTTTCAGAAATGTGTTCACTAGTGTTTGATATTAGCCGATACCAGTTGCCCAAACACCACACATTTGCAAGCACATGTAACTTATGGATGTCCAGTTCTGAAATCCTTTATCATATACTCAGCCATTTTCTATTGGACAGTGAATGCTGAGCAAAGTGGCACTACTATACATCATTGAGATTTCAGTACATTTTCCAAGTACTTTACACATGTGCAATCACCCAAACCATAAACATTAAATCTGTTCCACCTGTTGAAAAGCTCAAGTGTTGGTGTGCAATGAATATCTCCACTAGAACTTCCAGTAGACAGTTCAATTAGCCAAGTTCTCAAAAAAAATGCATCTCTTGCAACTAGGTTGTGCACATCCAGGCTGAGCTTTAAGATGAGGGCCAAGATCTTCAAGTCTAATGGAACACGATCAGCAGGATGCTCATGACATTTTCCCATGGGAGGGCCTAGCATTCACTTTACAATAATGTGGCTGTCAGGTACTAGTTGAGGAAATGAAACTGAAGCCGTAGCACCCCCTGTACTGCGAGTTTGCTGCACAAATGAAAACCAAACAAATTTAAAAGGTTTATCTCACCTGAAAAGAACACATCAAGGTTTCGTCTACACTCATCATGGCACCTGCATTATCAAACTCTCCACAATAATTGGGTGCAGAGAACAAAGTCACCAACTGCCTCTTGGCAAAGAACTCATATCCATCTTCTACAACCTGTTTCAGAAATGGAAACAAAGTGAACATGGATCTCCACTTATCACAACTTATGCACACACTTCACGTAAAGCAGATATTAACGATGCAGTTAGACTACTTGTTAATTCAAATTATTGGATAATTTAAATTGCACTAAAAAGCCTTGCCATTTTAATACATCTGCTTAATTTGAATCAAATAAACAGAAGTAGACAGTATACAGGTGACACCAGTACTTTTAAAAAATATACAAGCAATCAGCTCAGAGTTAAACTGCCTGCTCAAACTGATTCAATAAAGGTTGCCAACCACTGTGTAAATGCTATGACAAAGTTTGGACAGATGCATGGAGTTTAATCAAACCAAGCACAATACAACAATTTTTAGTTTCCCTGCATACTATTCATCCTCAACCCCATTTTGAACTCAATTTAAAATTAAGAGTTCTAAATGTGTAAATTGCCAGCAAGTGGAGCAAGCTTTGTTGAATGCAGCAGCCAAATACAGCACATTCAATGCACCTCACACTCTAATCCCAACACTAGTCTTCTCCAATTACATTCAGTAAAGTAACTCTTTTGCATTCTGAATGTAATCAGAGAAAACCTATGTAGTTTGGAAGATACTGTATTAATCTTTGAACTCTTCAGGAGCATGTGATTCAAATTACATCCAAGATCAGCAATTAGGGGAAATTTTTACTGCTTCTTGAAATAGAAAAATAAAATTGCTCTAGCTCCTAGTTCAATATAGATTACACGTCAAGAATTCCTCGCCACATTAAAAGTAGCATGGTGTTGGACATGTGAAACAATTAATGTCAACTTGTCCATAACTCCATCCACTGGTAACTTGGAAAGAAAAAGTTAAACCTGAGCAACAGAAGCAAATTAAAAAAGGTGTAACGCAGTCTTCACATTACATCATTGTAGCTATAGAAACAGTGAATGTGACGAACTAAAAGCTGACTTTAAAAAATAAATCAGAGGGTGTATTAGATAAAATGCAACGGCAGACTAGGTAAAGCCACGTGATAGAACTCAATTGTTAATTGGCATGTATTTTGAGTAACTTAGGTTAGTGATTAGCTAGTCAGAAGCTGTATATCTGCATTAAATCAGAATATTTAAATGATTATAATAGCAAAAGAACTGGGTTTTTGAAGTGTGGATTTAACTGTGAAATTAAGTGGGCTTCTCAGCATTACAGAAGTACCATACTACAAGATAACCATATCACTACGTGATTTAACAAAATAAATTTGGTCCCAAAAGTCTGAATCTTCAAAAAAAAAAAAAATTACAATAGTAAATTCATGCTGAGATAAAATAAAACTTCCATGCTATACCTGGTGGGCTCGACAGATCAGATCCAGGTCATGTTTATGAAGGAATTTTGCAACTACTTCTGCTCCAAATGTGAATGAGACACCTCGATCATTCTCGCCCCATCCCAATACATCTTTGTCTGGATCAGACCACAAGAGATCACATAGTAGTCCTTGGTCAGGCACATCAGTGGGTCGCATGATTCGTCTGATTTGTTCCATGGACTGAAGATCAGGTGACAAACCTGATTAAACACACAAATTGTCAATTTAGTCAATACTCATCTTTTCCCCCTTCCATACCCTGTAATATTGTAACTGTATTGTTACTATTTGTAAACGGAGAGCAGTTTTAAATACATAATTTAAAATTTTGTTCATTCGGCAAACCAAGAAAAAGCCCAAATGTCAACCGACCAAAATAACCTACTCCACATTTGTGTTTATACATCCATTAAAGTAACTTTTTAAAATCATAAGCCTGAAACGAGGAAATAGGACCTTGTACCAATATTGAATTATACATACCCCCGTGACAGCAAAATATCTTTTCATCCACAATGGCAGCTATAGGTAAGCAGTTGAAACAGTCTGTAAAGGTCTTCCACAATTTAATATTGTACCTCCTTTTACCTAGAAGACAGACAAGGGGAAGGGGGTGGGAAATAATGTCTCGTCATCAGCAGGAACATTAAAAAAAAACTTGTATTTATATAGCACCTTTAGCGTAGTAAAATGTCCCAAGGCGCTTCACAGGAGTATTAAGACAAAAAATGACACCGAGCCACATCAGGAGAAATTAGGGCAGGTGATCAAAATCTTGGTCAAAGAGGTAGGTTTTAAGGAGCATCTTAAATGAGGAAAGAGAGGCAGAGAGGTTTAGGCAGGGAATTCCAGAGCTTAGGGCCTAGGCAACAGAAGGCACGGCCACAATGGTTGAGCGATTATAATCAGGGATGCTCAAGTGGGCAGAATTAGAGGAGCGCAGATATCTCGGGGTTGAATCTGGGATATAAACACCGCTTCTAAAAAAGCTACAAAAATCTAAATGCAGAATGGCTCCTTTTATTTGCACATTAGCATTTTGAAAGTAAAAATGCTAAACTGAAGGCAGGGAAGAGAGTTTTTAAAAAAAAAACAATTTACAAGATTGTGTTTCAATAAGAAGTTTTCAAAAGTTCAAAAATGGAGCAAATACCACATACGGACATAGGTAATGCAGTAAAGTTACTAGATTGATATCACCTAGTTGGTCGCTATTTTTAAAAAAGTTGGCAGACCACCATTTGTCAATGTAATGCTAACAAAGCCTTTCCAAATGTAGTTGTAGAGTGCAATTGGCAACAGTCATGGAAAAAAAAGTTTGGACACCTCTGTTCCTTAACTGAAGGAGTTGGGAGATATTTTAAAAATAAAGCCAAAGAAAGATACAGTAGAATGCAACCAAGTAGATTACAATTTAAAAATAGAAACTAGAAGAAGCACACTTTTGCATTTTACTGCCATTTTTAAGCATTAATTTGAAAATGCTACAAGGTACAAATTCAAATATGCAAAGTGTCAATCAACTTAGCACAAAAAATACTAAGACTATTTTAGTTTGAGCCCAAAGTATTCTGAGAAGTCAATATGCCTGCACCATTCACCAAATATAAGCAAATGACTCCTCACAGCAGCAACTGAGCTACTAACACCTCAGCACATCGTTTGACTAGCTTGAGGAGCTAAACATCATAAGGACTGCCTCGCTCATCTTCCCCAACATTCACTTTCTCATATAGTAGCTTTAGAATCAGGATAGGTCAATGGAACGCTTTGTCCCAACTATCAAGGAAAATACTATAGGATAGGATATGATATAACTATTTGAAACGAGAACAAAGCTATGCAATGCCATAATAAACTTCTCAAAAATGAACAAAAGGGCAGGGGGTGAAGGAGAATAAATAAAATGACCCTTCCAATTCAGTTTAATTACAGGAGAGATGAGGTAATATAAAGGTTGCATTTTTCATTTAGAAACTTTCAGTTCACCCCAGGAGCATTGCTGGGACCACAGGCAGCTGTCAAACTAGAGACGGTAGCTTTAGTTACACTTATATGTTCAACTGTCAACTCAGCAAACTTCTGTTAGAACTTACAGAATTTTCAAATTACATTAGAATTTAAAAAAAATTGTCATGCAGATTTGACTAGGTTTGTGCAACAGTAGACTAGGAAATGTTTCCTTACATTCATCATAAAATCCATAAATTCTGTTTATACTGGCACATTCATGGTTTCCACGCAGAAGGAAAAAATTCTCTGGATACTTAATTTTATAAGCCAATAAGAGGCAGATAGTTTCCAAAGACTGCTTTCCCCGGTCCACATAATCTCCCAGAAACAGGTAGTTGCTTTCTGGTGGGAAGCCACCGTATTCAAACAATCGAAGTAAATCATAATATTGGCCATGAATATCACCTGAGGAAAAGAAAAGATTCAGTCAGAATAATTTACTAAAAATGCACCAAGAGTAGAGTGAAGTGTGGAATAGACAGTTAGGTTAACATACAGGATGACAAAGATCATTAGGTGGGGAGTAAAAAGGGAAGACAAGGAACAACCTGGCCCCGGGGGGTGGAAGAAGAGAGAAGAAAAAAGATGCAGATATATTTGCTCCAAAAGTCATATGATTACTGTGCACAGTAATGTGCAGTTTGGTCTTATGCTAATAAGCCTTGGACTCAAACCCTCAAATCACATGATTTACATTTCCTCTCAATACAACAGGAACAGTAACAAAAACCACAGTTTCCTGTATGTGCATTATGGGGTTGAACTATTAAAAGTTTGCAACAAAAGAAACACGACCATTGCATTACATGCCTACCCATAGTACCAGACAACACATCCATAGTTGAATCTGCAGTTCATCTCAGACGCGTGCAAAAGAGAAGAGCAATGCAACAATAATCCCATTAACTATGAATTAAAAAAAAATTTTTTTGGATGGAAACCCTCCACCATTGATGACAGCCTAAGTCTTTCATGAACTTCTAGAATAAAGGCTCTTCCCAAAGCCACTTGCAGCATGACAGAACGTAGAACCACAGCAGGCACACTCTGCATCCTGACTACATTACACAGCATCCCATCTGCTGGAATACTTACTAAGAGGCTACCCATGCCTCAAATGATACTCCAAAGAAACTTGCACAAACCTCTCACCACCTTTAAAGGATTTAAACAAATACTTTATCAATTCTCTGTAGAAATGGTTTAATTTTCACACCATGCAATAAAAAAGACAGATTGAACACTCATTTAACTACAAGTTTAAAAACATGGTTTTCTTTTTAATGAAAACACCAACATTTTGAGTAAGGTTTCATTCAGTAAGTCACTTTGTTCTAATTGAGGGTAGGCACAATATATTTTTTTAAAGTACAATAATTATACGGACAGCAAAATTAAAATGACCTTAGAGTTTCAAGATTAATACTTTGCTTCTAAATGAAATATTCAAATATTTTGACTTGTACAAACTACAATATAAGCCAAATATTCAGCATAACTAGGAAGAGACAATGAGATTATATAGGTTTAAAACATTTAAGATAAGTACAAGGCAATAACTGATCATAAAGCTACTTACCGCATATTTTCAACGGAGCTTCAAGTTCTAGAAGAATAGGTTGACTGAGGAAGATTTCACGAGACTTGAGGCACAAGCCTCTGATCTCATTCTCTTGGAGCTGTACGTTTTTACCTGGTTTAGAACCTCGCACTAGATTGTGGAAGAAAGAGAAATCATCAACTAACTGCTGGTACATTCATTTGGGAATTTGTACTGTCGGCTTTAAATGCTTTGCTTTTGCAGTTTGATAATATAAAAGCTCTACTGGGTTACTGCCCTATGACATACACCCAGACAGCTACCGTTCCTGTGTTGATGTACTATTAAAATATTGCAGCAGCAAAATTAACAATACCTTTCCTGGTTAAATCTAGACAGGCCCCAATGGTTAGGTAATTGCATCAAGTAGTCTGATCCTGAACCACAGACTAGAAAAATCCCAAAATTCAAATTACTCATCTGTGCTGACTTGGATTTCAGCTAGGCAGCAGTGCAGACACAATTGACCTCTATCCATCAGCTGGGCAGAGGCAAAACTAAGGTATTCAACAGTCTGTGAAATAAGTACATTTTGAATATTCCTGTAATCAAAATCATTCAGTACTAGCTAAAACAAACTTAACCATGCTTTGAAGTTTAAAATAAAAAGCTACAGACACATGCATTTCAAAAATTCCCCATGGATTTCTCCAAAGTGAAGACTGTACTTCAGTCAAGGTAAACTACAAGTTATTCCAGTACAATTCTACAAATCAGTGATTAAAATTCACTTACTGGCAGAATTATGCCTTTTAAAAGAAAAAAAAATGTTGAATCAGTAAGATTCTCCAAAACAAGACTTCACTAAGCAGAGATGAGAAATAGCACCCCACAGTATGTCAAAAGGACTCATTTCAGTCAAGATGTAAATTTATACTTCCAAGCCTAAACATGTACAGCCAAACTTGCAAGATGTAGCCGAACTGGCATCATACAAAAAAAGGTGGATAATAGTAACCGTATGCAGTTCATCCAACTCAAGTGAGGATGACAACCTCGTAAGGTTAGCAATGGCTAACGATCAATTGTTGTATGTTTTTGTGAAAGCAGCAGACTATTTGAATACCAGAGGAAATGCAAGCCATAAATTTTATTGAATCGCAGCTGGAAGATTTCATGCAAATCCCCAGTGTCATTCATGTTCCAAAACAGATCAGTGTAAAGTTATTGCACCAAATAGTTATGTCAAAATCCAAAACTGTACTTTTCTAGTTCTTAATAATTACAATATTCTGAAAAAATTGAGTGGTTACTGTAAATGCATAGCAAGGACAAAGGTTATGCAAATATACCCAAATTTAATTTAAAAAGTTTTCTAGGTTAATCAAAATTAAATTACCCATTTAAATTTGATTTTGCAGAAAAGCTCGAGTAATATGAGTGCATTACTTTTTAATGTCATCTATTTTCCATGCCCCCCCTCCTTTGTGGTCTCCACCGAGCAGGCAGCAATTACAACTAACCCAGAGTCCTCCACTTTTGTTGCTCGTGGTCGCTAAAAGGTGCATATGACCAGCAGTATGGGGACCATGGACACAATGATCCACGTGTTCCAATAAGCTGCATTACCGTAGCACCCCTCCCCTCAAATATAACACTTAAACTCATGATGGAATATGAAGCAGTTCAAATTCCTTACTGGTTTGTATATGCAACAAGCATAATCCTCAATATAATGTATACCAGATACAAGATTTTTCTTTATATAGATAGATAGATAGATTTGGGGTTGGTTGGAAATGGCCAAATGCAATAAAGGTCTCACATAAAATCTATATTCAAGGAGTTCCATCCACAGAATGGTAGAACAACATGACTTTGGAATGGTAAAAGCAAGTCCTTGTCAAAGTAAATGGACAGATGAAAATTTTGTGGCATTTTCATCTGCATATGAAGCTTGAGAATATGCATAAATTTAACTGACCATATCGTTCAGTGCCACATATTTGCTGCCACAAGGGAGCGAGCAGGGAAGTGGCTTTGAGCCCAAGATCAGCCGTGATCTTATTGAATGGCTGATCTTGGCAGGCTCGAGGGGCCAAGTGGCCTACTCCTGCTCCTATTTCTTATGTTATGTTCACAGACATTAAAGATAGGAAATTCATTTAAGTAGACAGACCTTCAACTAAGTAATGGACTAGTTGTCAGATGCAAATAAGAGATCTGTGAAGAATTTTGAGAGAGATGACAGAATGAGATCTGGAGAAGTAAATCCTCCTTACTGACATTTAATGGACCAGATTATGAATTAGGAATATGTTCCATAACTCAAGGAGGCTCTGTTATTACTGGTCAATGTAGGAAATAATTTCATCTCAATGCATTGTCCGTGATGTGCTGGATCCGGAAAGATCATTTTTTCCCCCCCCACATGGCTCCCTGCCTAGCCTATGCTCTATTCCCTGCTAAATTGGATACTCATCCATTAAAAATAAATGCTTCAACTAAGTCAGCATTGATTCTGCAACAGTTCTCCCCACTGAATGTTCAGAACTATTCATCATCCTCCTCAAAAGTTGAGCAGTCTTCAACCTAGAACCACCTTTCATATTCCACAAATTTTTCCCCACAACATTTCATAGGTATAGGAAATGTTTCAGTGATTTAATATTGTGCACTATTTATTCTTTAGGTTGAACTAATGAGGGTAAGCATATCTGTTCCTACGCACAACATGTGACAACAGAGTCAACCAAAATATAAATTGGCTCAAATACTCTAATGGAACTGTCTCTTCACAGCTACTTGTGTTAAAACAATGGCTATGGAACAATGGTAAATGGAATTGGAGGTACAAATCAGCAATCATCTAATTGAATGACAAAACAGGCACGAGAGGCTGAATGACCTACTCCTGTTCCTAAAAACATAGTAGGATTTGACTCCCAGTATTATCAACATGACTATTTGAAACACTCCTACCAAAAAAGGAACCTCTATTGAACTTTAAAGGTATAATAAAAAGGCAGTTATGAAGTGCGATATAGCAGTAGGATCAAATGTTACTCGGCTTGTTTTTCTTCATCGTATAATCGCAACATTAATCAAACAGAAAAAATCTGACATTTATCCAACAGCGATCTAACTGCTGTTGATGGACGGACAGCTTTTTATTTAAGGGATTCACAACTCTATTCTGCATTAGAGACAAGACTTCAAAGGTCATGTATGAAATAATTCCAGCAGGTCTATCGAGTTAAAAATTACCACACTGCATAGAGAAGCTTCACTATTGGTACCATAATACTTAAAAATTGTTAATACCTCATGGGAGGAAAAAGAAAAAAGTAGACTGGAGTTAATTACCAAACTAGGGAAACAAAAATTAATCACTGGAAATGTATTCAGATTACCACAATATGCTAGTGTCAATAGATAAAATTTCAGCTGTGTATAGTTTAGTTAGCTCCTTCCCAATTAGGTAAATCAGACTTCCAAATGAAAAAGGAAATAAACAAAGTGCCATTAAGAATTCTTTCAACTTTAAAAGCTTGACCTAAATTAATTCTTCATTAAACCACAGATGCAAGATATAAAAACTACATCTTGTCTGGGTTGATTAAATCTAGCAAAGATGTTTGCAAAGAGTCCCCAACATAAGCATGTTTCCAGCCACCATGCTTAGAAATGTAGGATCCATCAACTGAAGCAAGCATATTTAGCACCATGCAGGAAAACCCTTTTCATAGACCAATGCACCATGCAGGAAAACCCTTTTCATAGGTCAATGCAAGACTACTAGTTTTTAAAGAAATCATGTCATTATAAAGAACTCCTGACAATCAACTTTTCCCTCAATTTTCTCACTTACTTTCCTGAAAGTGACAACTCTTGCTGGGGTACCTCATCCAAGAGGCCATTTTTCATTTATGACTCTACATAATGTGTTTCAACAGGCTATTTGACCAGAGGTTCTTGAGGGAAGGAGAAAGAGTAATTATAGCCAAAACCAAGATCCACATATATAGAACTGCTAGCAGGAGTCACTGGATTCAGATTAGGAATGGGAATGCTATTTTTTTTTTACCCTCCGGAGTTTGGGAGCATGGAGCCAAATTGTAAATGTCCCAGCAGTGCTGTTGTTGAGATCAGTTAACTCAAAGACCAGAATCAAACTAAAGAATCGCCAAACCATTATCGTTTAGTCCCACACAGTGCACTTGCACACTGAGCAATGCAGGTAGCTGTAATTTACTATTTCACACATTGAGCATTACAAGCACTATAGTTAGTAAAATTTACCCTGCTACCCAGACAAAGCAAAATACTGTTTCGTAATCTAAATTTACAGAGCAAAACATGGGCAATTCTAACAGCTGAATTAACTAGACGTTTAGTTGATTAGTGTAGGTGTACAAAGTTTTAGAGTGAGAGTACTAGTTAGGAGTCTGGCCTGTCTGTGCAAAGCATTTTCAATCAGAAAAGGTCTGTCTGGCATGTTATTTAATAATTAGACATCACATTTGTATGAGGGTCACACATCATACACGCACAAATGACTACTGCTCAATTTCTCACCCCCGCCCCCCCCCCCAAATCACTTTTCTTTCCTTCCCAAGATATTGTATGGATGTTTTAACTTGGGAAAATGTCAAGACAAGCCAACAACAACAAAAAAAAATATGCTCAAGGTAAAGGATGTCAATGCTGGGAAATAAAATACTTTTTGCCATTAGTATTAAAAATTCCTCAGCTCAGGGATGTAAAGCTTGCACCCAAATGTGATAGTAAAGTTGAAAAAATGCACACCATCTGTACTGCTGTCCTTCATGAATACTGACAAATGTGAAGCAATTTTGTACTAGTGACTCACACCTCTTACACTCCTTAAACTTTGCACCCTTATAACCAGAGGAAAGACTTTGCTTCCATCACGGAGCTAGATTGCCACTTAATTACCAAAGGTTAAAAGATATTTGCCTACATGGGATCCAGAAATGCAACACTTAAAATGAAGACTCGCGATTCCTGTACACCCTTCTCTGCTGGTTATTTTACCTGCTGTCGGTGCTCCAGTTGGAAGCCGAAGATCTATGATTTGCACTGCAAATTAGGGAGGGAAACTAGCTGCGTTTCTACATTCAAATGGAGAACTGGCAGTAGCTCAAGGCCCAAAAAAGACTCGAGATCTGAATGCATTGGTATCTCAAGAGTACCGAATACCACGTCTGCAATCACTGGCATTCATCCAACATAAAAAGTGCCTTCAACCACTGCACTACTCAATCCTGACGGGTTGTATATGCATACCCACACACACACCCAGATTAACTAGCTGGCTAAGAGCACTGGCGCAGACTTCTATAGATCTAAGAAAATTGTTAACATTTTAAAATAGAAAACAATACACAGTACATCTGGCAAGGGCTATTTTATCCAAACGAATAGGAACACGTGTTCTAGTGTTAGTTGAAAAACAATGTTCAAGAGCAAAATGGTGGTCCAAGATTGGCAGCTTTGATAGGATGAAGTATAGTTGGTATTTGCCAAGTACGTGTAAATAAATATTAAGGGATAGATAACTCTAGATAAACTTTACGGTTCCTTTAATAGGTCAGTTGTCTGACTCATATGGTTCAGAAATATATGTTACATCCCTAGAAGATGCATCTCTTTGCAACTGACCCCTCCCCATCACCAAGTATTCTCTCCAGTAATGAGGCATTGAAAAATGTAATTAAGGGATACAATAAGCTTCATGAAGCACACACTTAGTGACAAAAGGTAGTCTGATTAATCCTAAATCCAACCAATAAATTATCTAGTTACTATTTTTTTCAAATCAGCACAGCATAAAGACATGAGTGTACTACCAGCTGAAGGGCAGGTTTTGTACATGTTGCAATTTAAAGCACTTATCTTAGGAGTGCCAATAGCAAACATGCAGTTCTCCCATTATTAATGGACTCAAATATGAATGAAGTGGCCTCCAGGGTTCCAACACTGCAGCCCCAAATGTTTGGGTCTTCAGATCTGCTGTTGGATTGGAATCTCCTATTCTGGTTCACTACACACAGGTGTTATTTTGTGTCGAGATAAAATAAGCGAGATCGTCCAGTGGAGACAGGAAGAACAAAGCAGAGAAGACCCAAGGCATGTCCAAAGAAGAGGGGAATGGTGGGTGTGGCACATCAAATATACCTTCTTGTGAAGGAGTACGACTACTAAATGGGTGTAAATACAGCTCTTTAAAAAAAACTTCATATACCATAGGTACCTCAAGGAAGGTGGACCAGTCTACCCTGAAGTCAAAGGCAGAATTAATTACTACTTTGCCAAGCTGCAAAAAGGGCATGGTAACACTGTTTGATGAAGATGTGTGGAAGTAGACCATGGCACAGATGTTTTGTATTGTCATTTGATTAACACTGGTGTAAACAGTAGCCAAGGGCCTTTCACTCTGCAAGCTAGTGTAATCTATTGCCAAAATGTTGTATACATTTCAAGAGTCAGGACATGCATAGGTAGGGGTAGGTCATTCAGACATTTGCCCAGTTAACAGTAAACGATCATTTAGTCTTAGCTGGAATGAGGGAGCTTTGGATCAGAATTCATAATGGGTTTGAAGAACAGCTGTCTCCATAATTACCAGTAAATTATCAGGATTCGAGGGGTCAGAGGACACTCCACACACAACCAGATATTAGAATATTTTGACTAATGAAGTCAAGGTCAAAGGGACATACAGTACCTTGCATTTCAAAGGACCTCCATCAAGCTTTCAAGGGATTACATTATTGGTAATGTTATGCAGTTCATCTCAATGTAATGAGTTATCATGGACTTGCAATCAAAACCTCAAATGATGCAGTGGAGTTATCTAGCTTTCAAAAGTTATAGAATTTTGAGGTATAGGATAAATCTGAATGTCTTCTTGGGAGATAATAAAAGTTTTGCCTGGGCTTGAAAAATACCTCCTGATCCAAAATTGTCACCCTGTTCAGCTAAAGTGGAACCCTGTGTTCCAAACAATCTTAAATTTCAGAGAGCCAATTTAAGTAGTGCAAGAAAAATGGGTGTGGAGGACCAACAGTGCCTCACCCAGAGGGTAATAGCTTGAAGTCATTGACCCATTGCACACATATGCAAGTGTAAAAAAAATACTTGATTTTGTATCTAGATATATAGAACACAAAAGCAAATAAGTAATGTGAAACTTGTACAAGACCTTAATTAGTCTGCAGTTTGAATATCGTATACTTTGACTTGTAATCATGGGTCTTGGGTTCAAATTTGGCATCCAACCAGCCTCTATTCTGAGCAGCAGCAGCACAAACCACAGGCAAACAGGGAAGAACAGCACAGAGGTCACATTCATTTCAGTACCCCTCTACCAAGTCCCCCAAGGGTACTCTTAGACCCGTGTGAATAAGGAGAATTCATTATCCAAATCACTGCCCCCTTTCAAGTAGAAAATGTCAAAAACAATTTGTGCATGCACGTACATCTAAAATGCACTTACAAAAAGATTTACTGGAGTTGCCCAGCACAGTAAATGGGACAAAGTTCACAGGGTCCACAAGGACTACAATTTGCACACATGTATTTGAGGATTTTCAGTATCACACCTATGCCAGATTTATAACTTGCAGATGAGAAAAGTGAAAATGGTCAGGCTGCAGCCAGTTGGCCATCATTCTGCTCAAGGTGATTTTAAGGGGAAAACTCTAAAGTACAGAGCAATAAACCATCCTGTCCAAAACACCACTTTCATTAACTATCTCATATGTTCTAATGAACAGTTGCTCTGCGCATTGGGAGTAAGTGTGCATTACAAATGCCTCATCTGAAGGAAAGGTGGTCATCTCCACCCATGCATCACAAAACTAGATGCAGTCAAAAAATCAATTTCAACTCTTAATAATTTGAACACCACAAAGTGAAGACCTCAGCAAAAATTTCAAGATTCCTGATACAATACAGCTGGTCAAAATTGTTACCTTTCTGGTATGAACCTACAAGTAACAAATAGTTTTACTCAAGAATAAAGCAAAATAAGGTAGGGAAATTTAACAGCAATGGATAAAATTGTTAAGTAAATTTGATACAGACCTGCCAAGCATCACTCATTAGGGGTGATATTTACTTTGGCTCAAAAACCTGGCCTATTTTGATGTATGATCCAAGTGAAACAGCTGCACATCTTTAAATAGGTTTGGAACCTATGTTGCTCCCCCTCCCTTTGCCCCACTATTGGCTGTTGTGCCTTTAGTTATATAGATCCCACTCTCTGGAATTCCCTCCCCAAACCCATCTGTTTCTCCACCTCCCTCCTCTACTAAAGCCCAGGTCTTTGGTCACCCCTTCTAAATCTCTCTCTGGGTCAGCATCTGTTCCCCCCACCAACACACCTCTGAAACACCCTGGGATGGTTTCTACATTAAAGGCATTGTAGGCTATCACTATTCCTAGAAATAAATGCTTCAATTTATTCTAGGCCTTATGTTGCCAAAACTTGTCACAATTAGTTACTTTGCAGAGTACAGTGAACTATGTAGAAGAAAAAAAAGACCTACTCACATTTTTATTTACCTTTCACACCCTCAGGATGTCCCAAAGCACTTTACACCTTGAAAGTAATTAATGGGTGTAGCCAATTTTCACACAGCAAGGTACCTCAAACAGCAATGAGATAATTAACCAGATAGTCTGGTTTGGAGGTGTTGGTTGAGAAATAGTTGTTGGCCAGGGCTTCAGGTGAACTTCCATGCTGCTCTTCAAATAACACAATGGGATCCATTACATCCACTTGAGCAGGCAAGGGCCTTAGTTCAATGTCACATCCGAAAGACAACACACTTCCAACAACGCAGCACTCCTTCAGTACTGCGTTGAGGTATAGCCTAGATTACATGCGCAAATCTTAGTGGGATTTGAACCCACAACCTTCTGACTCGAGGCAAGAGTGCTAAGGCCGATACATTAACCAGCCAAAGCCAGCAATGCCCATCACAAGCAGTAGTGAACTGAAATAACAGAAAACGCTGGAAAAACTCAGCAGTCCAGGCAACATCCGTGGAGAGAGAAAGAGAGTTAACGTTTCAGGTCGAAACCCTTCGTCGGAACTGAGAGAGCAAGAAATAAACAGATAAAAATGCAAGGGGAAGGCTGGGGGGAGGAATAAAAGAACAAAAGGGATGGACTTTGGTTGGGGAAGGGAGAGATTGAAGGAGTAATACTGGTCACACCACCAAAACTCCCTACCCTTTGAATAATCACACACTTGCATTTATATTGGTCATGATGCGGAGATGCCGGTGTTGGACTGGGGTGGACAAAAGGTGAGAAGTCGCACAACACCAGGTTATAGTCCAAAAGCTTGAGATTTCAAATAAAACTGTTGGACTATAACCTGGTGTTGTGCGACTTCTCATTTTTGCATTTATATAGCATCTTTCACAACCTCAGGACATCCCAAAGCACTTTACAGCCAATAAATTACTTTAGAAGTGGTTACTGTTGTAATGTAGGAAACATGGCAGCCAATTTGCACACAGCACTGTCCCACAAACAGCAATGTGATAATGACCACAATCGGTTGGTTGAGGGATAAATATTGCCCAGGACACACCATGGGATCTTTAACATTGGCTCACATTTCTGTGGAAGGACTCATCCTGATAATGTCCCTAATAAAGATTTCCTTATATGTCAAATATTAAGATTCAGGCAATTCTGAATCCTTTAATCAGAGGAAAATAAGTCACCGCGCGCACCCACCCACCCACCCAAAAAATAATAATAATAATGCAGGCCCTATAGCACAATCTCAATATACCTTCGGATCTAACATCACTGTGTACTTTTCTACCTGCAGAACACCAGTTTCATTTAACAATGGGAACAGAAAAGCAACGCCACATGGCTAGGAAAAACAATTACTTACCCTTTCTGCCTGCAAGTAATGTTGGATACCGGTCAGTAATCCAACTTTAAAAGCAGATAACTTTATCTGAAGCGCAGGATTAGATTACTATCTTGCAATTCGGGAGATGGGGAGGAAGAGAAACGCAGTAATTGTCCTCTTATACATGTAGGTGATGCTCTGGTCAAAGGCTCCATCACGCCATGTAGCATTCACACATCTTAGTATAACTCTCGCTTCCAAAAAAAAAGGGTTTATTTTTGCCCTGTAAAGGGGCAAGATCGGTATCCCATCCCTACGCGCGACCGAGACACTATAGATGGAGGCAATGGTTCACTTTTGTAGGATTGGGTTAGTGGCGCACGGTAAATAAAGACTCGGGGATCAGAGGCTCCCCGCCCGCCCGTCAGCCACTGTCAGCGTCCGCTCCGCCATTTCTGAAGCCGCTCCGAGCAGCCCCAAAAGATCAAAATGGATCCTGCCGGCTGCTCCGTTCGATAGTGAGCGGGGGGCCTCCCCCTAGGCCCGGCCAGTAGCACACACACACACACACACTCACACACGGGGCTCCCGGGGAGAGGGGGCCCGGTGATGTAAACTGGGATCCCGGGGCGATGGGGAGCGGCTCTGATTGAGGCCGGGCACAGGGCGTGGGGGCCGATCACACCATGGAGCTAAATCAGGGCAAGAGAGAGTTAAAGTACACACGGTGGGGTGGGTGAAATCGGCGCACGGTCACCGTGGGACCCTTCCCCTTCCCCTTCCCCTGAGGGGTATTTTTTTTTAAGCCGTCCCGGCCGCCAGTAACGAACGGGGGAAAGACAATAGCGTCTCCCGGGTGCGAGGCGCGAACCCCCCCGCCCCGCGCTAACGGCCGCTTCCCCCACCACTCACCTTCCAACAACCTTTGAATGATGCTGTCTATGTTCAGCTTGTCGATGTCGGCCATAGTTCCGGGCAGTAGCTCGGGGTGTTATCTCTCTCGCTGGCCGCTCCTTCCCTCTCTCCTCCCGAGCTTTCCTTTTTTTAAAAAAAAATCCACCGAAAAAAATGGCGTCACCGCTCGGCGGAAGGATACCGGAGCCGAGCCGCGAACTATTTATTCGGCTCTTGCCGCGTTACTCCCTGTGGGTTTTTTTTTCCGCCCTACACGCGCGTGTGCACGTGCTCCCACCAAGCCAAAGAAACAAAGTCCGCTACCCATTACCATCTCCTATTGCCTTTTACAATCATACCTTTTCTCAGTTAATCACTCCTGCCTTCCACTCTGTCACAGACCGTCCCTTTTCTTCTTTCCTCCCCTCTCCCCCCCCCCGCCCCTGCACTTGCTTAAAATCTGTTACATCTCCAACTTTTTCCAGTCCTAACCAAAGATGGTCGACCTGAAATGTTAACTCTGTTTCTCTCTCCACAGATGCTGCCTGACCTGCTGCGTATTTTCAGCATTTTCTGTTTTTGAAACAAAGTCTTTGTCATGGCGATCTATTCTGCGCATTGGCAACGTGCATTCGAGGTTGCAGCCCCTCTTCCACTATTTGAAGGGGCTGCTCCTCAATTTTTTTGTTGTACTTCAGTTCCACGCTATCCCCCTGATCTTTGGTCACCCGGTGCGGAGAGGAGCGGGCAAGTCGGAGGTGTCCATGCTCGAGGCCTTCCGCAACCGGTTGGCACCGGAGGGACTGGAGTGCTTCATCACCCCGCCAAAACAGAATTTTGATTTAATTTGTTAAGTTTCCTTTAAATTTTGTTTAAGTTACAGTTTTATTGGTTGTGCCCCTTTAAAAGGGGGGCACCTGCTTCATTTTTTATTGGTGATGGCACCAGCCATCAATTACCAAAATTAAACAAAAAGAGATGGCAAAGTGCATTGTAACAGTTGCTACTGCTTAATATAATTTAATGCATATTACAGGAAACTTTTGTTTATCCGGCACCCAAATATCTGGAATTCTCGCTTAACCGGCAAAAATCATCCTCCGAAAACTCCTCTCAAATAACCGGCAATGTTGCCGAGTCGCAGTCAAGTCTCCGCGAACGCCGAGTACTCCGAAAACTCCTCTCAAATAACCGGCAATGTTGCCGATCCCGAGTCCGAGTCCGAGTCCGCGAACGCCGATTTAGTCAGTAGGGGTAGTTTTCAAAAGTGCCACTACTCGGCCTCCTGGCGCTGTCGGAAGTATACTGCACATTTCTTGATTTATTTATTTTTCTTTGTTAAAAATAGCCTCGGTAGATATAACTCTCCGTTATCCGGTACTTTCGATAAACCGGCACCACGCCGGTCCCGTCGGTGCCGGTTAATAAAGAGTTTCCTGTATATCAAAACTGCATCGAACTACACCTCTCAGATCTCTCAGCCAAGCAAAATAATATTAAAATACTGGATGCTTCTGAGCTGCCCCCTGAAACTGCCAAGCAGTCCCTGACCAAACAACTGAACTCTTACCTGTGTGTTAATTTAATAATCAGGCTTTAAGGAACACAGGCAAAATAACACATGGTGGATAACATGGTATAATACCCCTGTCTTTACAAGTCATCCAATTTGCTACAAGGATCGCCCCAGGAATCCCTAGTGTATATCATAGAATCACAGAATCTTACAGCACAGAAGGAAGCCATTTAGCCCATCGAGCCTGTGACGGCTCTTTGAAAGAGCAATACAATTAGTCCCACTGCCCTGCTCTTTCCCCATAGCCCTGTAAATTTTCCCCTTCAAGTATTAATCCAAATCTCTTTTGAAAGTTATTATTGAATCAGCTTCTCCACATCATGACCACCCTTTCAGGCAGTGCATTCCAGATCATAACAACTATTGCATTAAAAAACTCTCATCTAGTCTTTGGTTCTTTTGCCAATTACCTTAAATCTGTGTCCTCTGGTTATCAACCCTTCTGCCACTGGAAAAATATTCCCCATATTTGCTCTATCAAAACCATTCATGATTTTGAACACCCCTTAATCTTCTCTGCTCTAAGGAGAACAATCCCAGTTTCTCTAGTCTCCCCATGTAACAGAAGTCCCACATCTCTGGTACCATTCTAGTAAATCTACTCTGCACTCTCTCCAAGGCCTTGATATCCTTCCTAAAGTGTGGTGCCCAGAATTGAACACAATATTCCAGCTGGCGCCTAACCAGTGTTTTATAAAGCATAACTTCCTTGCTTTTGTACTCTATGCCTCTATTTATAAAGGATTCCATATGCCTTTTTAACAGCCTTCTCAACTTGTCCTGCCACCTTCAAAGACTTGTGTACATACACCCCCAGGCCTTTCTGTTCCTGCATCCCCTTTAAAATTGTACCATTTAGTTTATATTGCCTCTCCTCATTCTTCCTACCAAAATGAATCACTTCACACTTCTCTGCGTTAAATTTCATCTGCCATGTGTCTGCCCATTTCATCAGTCTATCTATGTTGTCCTGAAGTCTGCTACTATCCTCCTCACTGTTTACTACTTTTCCGAGTTACGTGTCATCTGCAAACCTTAAAATTATGCCCTGTATACCCAAGTCCAGGTCATTAATATATATCAAAAAGAGCAGTGGTCCTAATACTGACCTTTGGGAAGCACCACAACTGTTTACAACACAAAAGCAAAATACTGCAGCTGCTGGAAATCTGAAATAAAAACAGAAAATGCTGGAAATCCTCAGCAGGTCAGGCAGCATCTGTGGAGAGAGAAACAGAATTAACATTTCAGGTCGATGACCTTTCGTCAGAACTAGAAAAAGTTGGAGATGTAACAGATTTTAAGCAAGTGCATAAGAACATAAGACGTAGGAGCAGGAGTAGGTCATTTGGCCCCTCGAGCCTGCTCCGCCATTCAATAAGATCATGGCTGATCTGATCTTGGCCTCAACTCCACTTCCCTGCCCGCTCCCCATAACCCTTGACTCTCTTATCATTCAAAAATCTGTCTATCTCCACCTTAAATATATTCAATGACCCAGCCTCCACAGCGCTCTGGGGAAGAGAATTCCAAAGATTCACGACCCTCTGAGAGAAGAAATTCCTCCTCATTTCTGATTAAAAAGGGTTTACCCTTATTCTGAAATTATGCCTCCTAGTTCTAGATTCCCCCACGAGGAGAAACATCCTCTCTGCATCTACCCTGTCAAGCCCCTTCAGAATCTTATATGTTTCAATAAGATCCCCTCTCATTCTTCTAAACTCCAATGAGTATAGGCCCAACCTGCTCAACCTTTCTTCATAAGACAACCCCTTCATCTCCGGAATCAACCTCGTGAACCTTCTCTGAACTGCCTCCAATGCAAGTATATCCTTGCTTAAATAAGGAGACCCAAACTGTACGCAGTACTCTAGGTGAGGTCTCACCAACGCCCCGTACAGTTGTAACAGGACTTCCCTACTTTTATACTCCATTCCCTTTGCAATAAAGGCCAACATTCCATTTGCCTTCCTAATTACTTGCTGTACCTGCATGCTAACTTTTTGTGATTCATGTACAAGGACCCCCAGATCCCTCTGTACCTCAGCATTTTGTAATCTCTCCATATTTAAATAATAATTTGCTTTTTTATTTTTCCTACCAAAGTGGATAACCTCACATTTTCCCACATTAAACTCCATCTGCCAGATTTTTGCCCACTCACTTAGCCTATCTATATCCCTTTGGAGATTCTTTGCGTCCTCCACACAATTTGCTTTCCCACCTATCTTTGTATCATCAGCAAATTTGGCTACATTACACTCAGTCCCTTCATCCAAGTCATTAATATAGATTGTAAATAGTTGAGGCCCGAGCAATGATCCCTGCGGCACACCACTAGTTACAGTTTGCCAACCTGAAAATGACCCATTTATCCCGACTCTCTGTTTTCTGTTAGTTAGCCAATCCTCTATCCATGCTTATATATTACCCCATCCCAGTGAGCTCTTATCATGTGTAGTAACCTTTTATGTGGCACCTTATCGAATGCCTTCTGGAAATCCAAATACACGACTGGTTCCCCTTTATCCACCCTGCTCATTACATCCTCAAAGAACTCCAGCAAATTTGTCAAACATGATTTCCCTTTCATAAAACCATGCTGACTCTGCTTGACTATATTATGATTTTCTAAATGTCCTGCTATCACTTCCTTAATGATGGACTCCAGCATTTTCCCAATGACAAATGTTAGGCTAACTGGTTGATAGTTGCCTGCTTTCTGTCTCCCTCCTTTCTTAAATAGGGGCGTTACATTTGCGGTTTTCCAGTCCGCTGGGACCTCTCCAGAATCCAGGGAATTGTGGTAGATTACAACCAATGCATCCACTATCTCTGCAGTCACCTCTTTTAAGACTCTAGGAAGCAGGCCATCGGGTCATGGGGACTTGTCCACCTTTAGTCCCATTAGTTTGCCTAGTACTTTCTCTCTAGTGATAGTGATTGTTTTAAGTCCCCCCCCCCGCACCCTATTAGCCCCTTGATTATCTATTATTGGGATGCTTTTAGTATCTTCTACCGTGAAGACCGATACAAAATATTCGTTCAAAGTCTCCACCATTTCCCTGTTTCCCATTATTAATTCCCCAGACTCATCCTCTAGGGGACCAACGTTTACTTTAGCAACTCTTTTCCTTTTTATATACCTGTAGAAGCTCTTACTGTCTGTTTTTATATTTCTTGCCAGCTTACTCTCATAAGCTATCTTCTCTCTCTTTATCATTTTTTAGTCGTCCTTTGCAGGTTTTTTAAAATTTCCCAATTCTCTGGCCTTTCACTATTCTTAGCAACATTGTATGCCTTTGTTTTCAATTTGATACCATCCTTTACTTCCATAGTTAGCCACGGATGGTTCATCCTTCTCTTAAAGTCTTTCTTTTTCACTGGAATATATCGTTGCTGAGAGTTATGAAATATCTCCTTAAATGTTTGCCACTGCTTTTCTACAGTCTTACCCTGTAATATATTTTCCCAGTCCTCTTTAACCAAGTCTGCCTTCATACCTTTGTAATTACCTTTGTTTAAGTTCAGGACACTAGTTTGAGACCTAGCTTTCTCACCCTCAAACTGAATTTGAAATTCTACCATGCTGTGATCACTCTTCCCAAGAGGATCCTTCACTTCGAGATCATTAATTAATCCAGCCTCGTTACACATTACCAGATCTAAAATAGTCTTCTCCCTGGTTGGTTCCACAACATATTGTTCCAAGAAACCATCCCGTATACACTCTGAGAACTCTTCCTCTACCTTTGCCAATTTGCTTTGTCCAATCAATATGAAGATTAAAATATCCCATGATTATAGCCGTACCTTTCTTACAAGCCTCCATTATTTCTTGATTTATTCACTGTCCTACATGGGGGCTACTGTTTGGGGGCCTGTAGACCACTCCCACCAGTGACTTTTTACCCTTATTATTTCTTATCTCCACCCAAACTGATTCTACATCTTGATCTTCTAGGCCAATATCATTTCTCATTACTGCACTGATCTCATCCCTTATTAACAGAGCTACACCATCTCCTTTTCCTTTCTGCCTATCCTTACGAAATGGCAAATACCCCTGAATATTCAGTTCCCCGCCTTGGTCACCTTGCAACCACGTCTCTGTAATGGCTCTCAGATCATACCCATTTATTTCTATTTGTGCTGTCAACTCATCTATCTTGTTACGAATGCTGCGTGCGTTCAGATATAGAGCTTTTAATTTTGTCTTCTTACCATTTTTGCCTACTCTGACCCCTCTTTCTGATGCACTCTTATGTTTATACACTCTGTCCCTTCCTATCACACTCTGGTTATCATTACCCCTATCGCTACCCTGCACTTTTGCCTTCTCATTTTTCTTTGAACTTTTTAATTTACGCTCAGCGTATCCCTCCCCCCCACTGTTTAGTTTAAAACCCTATCTACAGCCCTAGTTAATCGATTCACCAGGACACTGGTCCCAGCCTGGTTCAAATGAAGCCCGTCCCGACGGAACAGCTGCCTCTTATCCCAGTACTGGTGCCAGTGCCCCAGGAATCAAAACCCATTTCTCCCACACCAATCTTTGAGCCACTCGTTCATCTCTCTGATATTATTTACCCTATGCCAATTTGCACGTGGCTCAGGTAGTAATCCAGAGATTATTACCTTTGTGGTTCTGCTTTTTAATTTAGCCCCTAGCTACTCATACCCCCTCAGCAGAACGTCTTTCTTTGTCCTACCTATGTCGTTGGTACCTACATGGACCACGACAACTGGATCTTTCCCCTCCCACTCTAAGTTACTCTCCAGCCCAGAGGAGATGTCCTTTACCCTGGCACCGGGCAGGCAACACAGCCTTCGGGACTCACGCTCTTGGCTGCAGAGAACAGTGTCTATCCCCCTAACTATACTGTCCCCTACCACTACCACATTTCTTTTTGCTTCCCCCACTTGAATGGCTCCCTGTACCATGGTGCTGTGGTCAGTTTGCTCATCCTCCCTGCAGTCCCTGCTCTCATCCACACAGGGAGTAAGAACCTCGTAACTGTTGGACAAGAGCAAGGGCTGAGGCTCCTCCACCACTACCTCCTGGTTCCCCATACCTGCCTCGCTCATAGTCACACCCACCTGTCCCTGACCACAGACCAAATTTGAATTAATTAATCTAAGGGGTATGACTGCCTCCTGGAACACAGCATCCAGTTAACTCTCCCCCTCCCTGTTGTGATGCAGTGTTTGAAGCTCGGACTCCAACTCATCAACACGGAGCCGAAGCTCCTCAAGCAACCAACACTTACTGCAAATGTGGTCACCATGGACCTCAATGGTGTCCACCAGCTCCCACATGTTGCAGCAGTAACACATCGCCTGCCCTACCATCTCTAATGTATTTAATTAATTAAGTGTTTAAGTTTTGAACATTTAGTTTTTAATCCCAACTCTTAAATTAAACCAATGCCCAAGAAAAGAGCGAAATACTGACCAACCAATCACTTCCCTGCTTTCCTGTGATGTCACTCCTTGTTTTTGTTGTCAGGTCCGCTGCCTCTGCTCTCGGGCCTTCCTCTGCCGCGCTGTTTATTTGCTCCACCTCCGCTCTCGTTCCCGCTCAGGTCCGCTGCCTCTGCCTTTTCCCTGTGATGTCACTTTTATTTTTCTCCAAATGCGGTTGGGGGGTTTCACAGAGCTGAACTCCCGCTGGTTCTCTGTCCCCTCTCGCGCAGATTTTTAGCTCCTACTCTCCTGGAGGCTGACAAAGATAGAAAAAGAAGAAAGGAGCACCTCCCTCCCCATCTCACCGAACTCCCTTACTCACCAAACTCTCACGTTTACACTCTGTTCCAAGCTACACTCTAGCCTTCCTTATTTATACGACTGAGATTTATGAGTCACCTCTCTGGCAGTAGCAGATCCAGATCAGTTAGACCAGTTAATTAATTAACTAGCCCCACCTGCTCTCCAGCACATAGCTTGCTTTGCCCTGCCCAAGCCTGGAAGAAACTTAAAACTTAAAAACAGTAAATTTAAGTTAAATGCTAATTGCAAGCACACAAGACTAGATTTTATTTAAAAAAAAGATTAACCCTTAAGATTCAGTCCCTTACTCACCAAATTCTCATGTTTACACTCAGTTCCAAGCTGCACTCCATGCAGGGGCAGGGAAAGGGGGGAGGGGTGGAAAGAACAAAAGGGAAGGTCTGTGATAGGGTGGAAGGCAGTTGAGATTAAATGACAAAAGGTATGATTGTACAAAGCAAAAGGAGATGGTAATGGGACAAGTAAAGAAACAAAAGATGGGTCTAGAAGAGGTGTATATGGGTATAGCAGAATCATCAACAGTTGCCATCTGAAAAAATTGGGGCAGAGGTTACGGCCTGAAATTGTTGAACTCGATGTTGAGTCCAGAGGCTGTAAAGTATCTAATAGAAAGATGGTGTGCTGTTCCTCGAGCTTACGTTGAGCTTTGTTGGAACAGTGTAAGAAGTCGAGAACAGAGAGCTCAAAGTGGGAGTGGAGCGGAGAATTAAAGTGACAGGCGACTGGAAGCTCGGGGTCATGCTTGCGGACTGAACGGAGGTGTTCTGCAAAGTGGTCATCCAATCTGCGTTTGGTCCCCCCAATGTAGAGGAGACCGCATCGTGAGCAGCGAATACAGTATACTAAATTGCGAGAAGTATCCCTGGCCATGTTTTCACCATCCCCTCTGACCTTCCCCTCTCTAACCCTGAACAATCAGTCCTCAGCAAAAGCCTGAGCTTCATCCCCTTACACCCCCACCTCGATGAATTTCGAGCTCAGCACGACGCTGAGCTCTTTTTCAGTCGCCTTCATCTCCATGCCCACTTCTTTTGCCAGGAGTCTTCCACGCCGCACAGCGGACTCTTTCTCCCGTTTTCAAAATTCTCGTTCTACCTGGACCCCTCCCTCTGGCCTCTTACCTTTCTAGATCTTTTCATTGCAAACTGCTGGCGTGACATCGGCCGACTCAATTTCTCTGCTCCCCTCTCTCACTCCAACCTACCTCCCTCTGAACTTGCAGCACTCCGTTCTCTCAGATCCAACCCCGACATTGTCATTAAACCTGTTGACAAGGGCGGCGCTGTTGTTGTTTGGCGAACCGACCTCTACCTTGCGGAGGCTGAACGCCAACTCTCCGACACCTCCTCCTACCTCCCCCTGGACCATGGCCCCACTACCAAACATCAAGCCATCGTTTCCAAGACTGTCACTGACCTCATCTCCTCTGGAGATCTTCCCTCCACGCCGCCTACCTCATAGTCCCCCAACCCGCACAGCCCGCTTCTACCTCCTTCCCAAACAAGACTGCCCTGGTAGACCCATCGTTTCAGCCTGTTCTTGCAACACAGAACTAATTTTTTCCTATCTCGACTCTATTTTTTCTCCCCTTGTCCAGTTTCTTTCCACCTACATCCGCGACTCTTCCGATGCCCTCCGCCACTGTAACAGTTTCCAGTTTCCTGGCCCCAACAGTCTCCTTTTCACTATGGACGTCCAATCCCTCTACACCTCCATCCCCCACCAGGATGGCCTGAGGGCGCTCCGCTTCTTCCTTGAACAGAGGCCCAACCAGTCCCCATCCACCACCACCCTCCTCCGCCTGGCTGAACTTGTTCTCACATTGAACAACTTCTCCTTTGACTCCACTCACTTCCTCCAAATTAAAGGTGTTGCTATGAGAACCCGCATGGGCCCTAGCTATGTCTGCCTTTTCGTGGGATATGTGGAACATTCTTTGTTCCAGTCTTACTCAGGTCCCCCCCCTCACCTCTTTTTCCGGTACATTGATGACTATATCGGTGCCGTTTCCTGCTCTCGCCCTGAACTGAAAAATGTCATTCACTTTGCTTCCAATTTCCACCCTTCCCTCACCTTCACATGGTCAATCTCCTGACTCTACCCTTCCCTTCCTCGACTTCTCTGTCTCCATTTCTGGTGATAGGCTATCGACAAACATCCACTACAAGCCCACTGACACCCACAGCTACCTGGACTACACTTCCTCCCACCCCGCTTCCAGTAAGGACTCTATTCCATTCTCCCAGTTTCTCCGATCTGTTGCATCTGTTCTGACGATGCCACCTTCCATACTAGTGCTTCCAATATATCTTCCTTTTTCCTCAACCGAGGATTCCCCTCTACTATGGGTAGTAGGGATAAACCAGGGAATTATAGGCCAGTGAGCCTAACATCAGTGGTCGGGAAATTATTGGAAAAAATTCTGAGGGACAGAATTAGTCTCCACTTGGAGAGGCAAGGATTAATCAAGGATAGTCAGCATGGCTTTCTCAGGGGGAGATCATGTCTGACCAATTTGATTGAATTTTTCGAGGGGGTGACTAGGTGTGTGGATGAGGGTAGTGCAGTTGATGTGGTCTACATGGACTTCAGTAAGGCTTTTGACAAAGTCCCACATGGGAGACTGGTCAAGAAGGTAAGAGCCCATGGGATCCAGGGCAACTTGGCACATTGGATCCAAAATTGGCTTAGTGGCAGGAGGCAGAGGGTGATGGTCGAAGGTTGTTTTTGTGACTGGAAGCCTGTGTCCAGTGGTGTACTGCAGGGATCGGTGCTGGGTCCTTTGCTGTTTGTAGTGTACATTAATGATTTAGATATGAATGTAGGAGGTATGATCAGTAAGTTCGCAGATGACACGAAAATTGGTGGGGTGGTAAATAGTGAGGAGGGAAGCCTCAGGCTACAGGACGATATAGATGGGTTGGTCAGATGGGCAGAACAGTGGCAAATGGAATTTAACCCTGAAAAGTGTGAGGTGATGCATTTTGGGAGGACTAACAAGGCAAGGGAATACACAATGAATGGTAGGACCCTAGGAAGGACAGAGGATCAGAGGGACCTTGGTGTGCATGTACATAGATCCCTGAAGGCAGCAGGACAGGTAGATAAGGTGGTTAAAAAGGCATATGGGATACTTGCCTTCATTAGCCGAGGCATAGAATATAAGAGCAGGGAGGTTATGATGGAGCTGTACAAAATGCTAGTTAGGCCACAGCTGGAATACTGTGTGCAGTTCTGGTCGCCACACTATAGGAAGGATGTGATTGCATTGGAGAGGGTGCAGAGGAGATTCACCAGGATGTTACCTGGACTGCAGCGCTTCAGCTATGAAGAGAGACTGGACAGGCTGGGGTTGTTTTCCTTAGAGCAGAGAAGGCTGAGGGGGGACCTGATTGAGATGTACAAAATTATGAGGGGCATAGATAGGGTAGATAGAAAGGAACTTTTCCCCTTAGTAGAGGGGTTAATAACAAGGGGGCATAGTTTCAAGGTAAGGGGCAGGAGGTTTAGAGGGGATTTGAGGAAAAACTTTTTCACCCAGAGGGTGGTTGGAATCTGGAACTCACTGCCTGAAAGGGTGGTAGAGGCAGGAACCCTCACAACATCCAAGAAGTATTTAGATGAGCACTTGAAACACCATAGCATACAAGGCTACGGACCAAGTGCTGGAAAATGGGATTAGAATAGACAGGGCTTGATGGCCGGCACAGACACGATGGGCCAAACAGCCTCTTTCTGTGCTGTATAACTCTATGGGGTAAAAATTCACTTGGTTGCGCCTCCCGTTAGCGCCTTAAGAGGGCGCTAATGGGGCGCAAAGCCGCTAACGCCCGGGCGCAGCGATGTTTGCGCCGCTCGAGAACTTAACTTGAGATTGTGCGGTGGCGCTAAAACTTACCGCTGCGACCACCTGCGCGCGCAGATTGTGACGTCATTCCATGGTGCAACGCCCTTGTGGCGCCCCGTAGCGGAAATTGAGTGGCGCCCCCTGCCTTACCGCCTGGCGCTTCCAACGACCAGAAGACTGGAACGCTATCAATCGCTGTGGGGCTGGGGGGGGGCGCTATTTAAAGGGGGCCTCTTCCTGTCTTTTATTGTTGGTGGCATTTTTGAACTACGCATTCTGAGAGAGAGAGGGAGAGACTTCTGGAGAGATTCAACGTTGTGTGAAGGAGTTTTGGGTACTGAGCAGCACTTTGCAGGTTCATTTTGATTTGCCATTCCTTGTATCGATTTAGAAGAGACTGTGGGAGCTGCACTCTGAGCTCTTTGCCTGGTACTCTCCATTGTTCTTTCCAGCACATTTGATGTGCAAGTCTCTCCAGGCCGAGATTCAATGCTGCAATCAACAGGATGTGGATGGAAAGCAAGATTAACCATCCCCTTTAAGAACTGGCCCGTGCCATTGTGTGTGTGTTCCATTGCTGACTGACATTACACGAGTTTCGCCAGCGCTCCGAGTTAGCGCCTCACTGCTCGGCCTTTGCGCCTTAAGAGAGGTGTGCAGCGCCTGCTTTAGCGCTCCACTCACCTCCCGGGGCGGTAAAAGCGAAGTTTCCTGTCAGTGCCGATAATTAGCGCCAGGCGCTAATATTTGCGTCCGGATGATATTTGCGCCCCAAATGGGGTGCGACCTAATTTCTACCCCTATGACTCTATGGGGTAAAAATTCAGTTGGTTGCGCCTCCCGTTAGCGCCTTAAGAGGGCGCTAATGGGGCGCAAAGCCGCTAACGCCCGGGCGCAGCGATGTTTGCGCCGCTCGGGAACTTAACTAGAGATTGTGCGGTGGCGCTAAAACTTACCGCTGCGACCACCTGCGCGCGCAGATTGTGACATCATTCCATGGTGCAACGCCCTTGTGGCGCCCCGGAGCGGAAATTGAGTGGCGCCCCCTGCCTTACCGCCTGGCGCATCCAACGACCGGAAGACTGGAACGCTATCAATCGCTGTGGGGCTGGGGGGGGCGCTATTTAAAGGGGGCCTCTTCCTGTCTTTTTCTGTGGTCAACATTTTTGCACCACTCGTTCTGAGAGAGAGAGAGAGATTCGGAGAGAGAGAAAGAGAGACTTCTGCATTGACTCAACGCTTTGTGAGGTAGTTTTGCCTATTGATTCTAACTTCGCTAGTACTTTAGTTGCTGTCCTTCATTACTTTGCTTGCAAAGAGAATATGGGGGCTGCACTGATTGGGGGCGTCGTCCTGCTCCAGCTGAATCGGAGGATACAGAGACGCAGAGAGAGAGTGGCAATGATGGCCAGACGGAGGAGGGCCAACAGGCGTATGTACAGGATAGCTTACCCTCCCAGGGTATATCGTGAACAGCTCTCCTACATCCATATGTCTGAGGAGCTGTGTTTGCGAAGGCTGCGATTCAGCAAGGAGGTGGTCACTGAGCTCTGCCACCTGCTGCAGCCAGATCTGCAGCCTCAACTGAGGTCCAGGACGTCTCTGTCGGTGGCAGTGAAGGTCACAGTGGCTCTCAACTTTTACACTACTGGCTCATTTCAAGCTGCTGCTGGGGACCTCGCCAATATCTCCCAGTTCGCGGTGCATTGCTGCATCCGGCAGGTCACAAATGCCCTCTTTAAAAGGAGACGAGAGTTCATCTCTTTCCCCATGACCCCAGACAAGCAGCGTGACCGCGCTCTGGGCTTTGCGAGGGTAGCGGGCTTCCCCATGGTGCAGGGCGCCATTGACTGCACGCATGTGGCTTTGCGTGCTCCGCATGAGAATGCCGAGGAATTCCGGAACAGAAAGGGGTTCCATTCCTTGAATGTTCAGTTGGTCTGTGACCACAGACAGCTGATACTCGCTGTCAATGCCCACTATCCAGGCAGCTGCCACGATGCTTTTATCCTGCGCCAGACTACTGTGGCAGAACTTTTCAAGGCACCGCATCAGCCAGTTGGTTGGCTTCTCGGGGACAAGGGGTATGCATTGAGCACCTGGCTGATGACACCGCTCCGTACGCCCAACACCCCTGCTGAGCTGCGGTACAATGAGAGCCATCAAGCTACCAGGAACATAATTGAGCGCACAATCGGCGTGCTGAAGCAACGGTTCCGCTGTCTTGACCATTCTGGAGGAGCCCTGCAGTACTCGCCTGAGCGAGTATCGAACTTCGTAGTCGTGTGCTGCATGTTGCATAACATGGCAATCCTCAGGACCCAGCCAATGCCACCAGGCCTTGGAGCACCACCAGAGGAGGAGGAGGAAGAGGAGGAAGAGGACAAGGAGGATGATCATCAGCAGCACCAAGGCGGGAGGGCGGCCCACAATGGTCAAACTGCAAGGGCCGTCCGTCAACGGCTAATAGCAAGCCGCTTCTAGGGCCCCTGCCATTGCTAACAACATTAATGAACCCAGCACGCAACCCCTAAGCCGGCCAAGGCACCAATAATTCCAACCACCAACCATGTATATTTTGAATACAGAAACTTATTTATTTTACAAACTCTGTGTGTGTCAATTCCTCATGACAAACTCATAGAAATAAACACAAAAAAACAGTCAATAACATAACTGGTTCTCACAACCTGGAGATAATGTCCAAAACACTAAACAAAAGTTGGACCATGAACCTCGACCTTTAATAAAAAAATGACCAGCATTTTGTCACACCTCCTACTTTTTGCCCTTCGAGGGTGATCTCCTTCCCTTGCGCACTTCCCCCCTTCTAACCCTACTGCTCCTCCGTAATGGGACCTCAGTGGCTGCAGCAAGGCTGGTGGAAGGCTGCTGCTCGTCAGACCCTGACACTGCAGATGCCCCTGAAGGACGGCCTCGACCAGTTCTGGGCCTGGAGGGCCCGGCTGCAGACTGCACCAACTCTGCATGGGCGGCAGCAGTCTGTCCTACAGGCGGTGGCAAGTGCAGTGGAGAAGTGACAGTGTTGGCAGCAGGAATGCTGTCATCGTGAGAGAGGACAGCAACTCCCTGCTCGCCCGACACACTGGCACTCCCATGGGGCAGCACTTCAGCATCCGGAGCAATCTGCTGGAGCACAGATTGCTGGCCTGCTGCGGCGCGGTGACAGCCCCGGGGACATGTGCACGAACCATCGAGGTTGGCAGCAGTCTGTGCTCGCGTGGCCTCAATCTGAGTCTGCATGAGAGCAGTCAGAGATGGGATCACGGCAGCCAGTGACTGAATTGCAGCACTAAGCGTTAGTGTGGCATCCGCCTATGCTACAGCGAAGTGCTCCACACTCCTTGCCAGTGACTCAATGCATTCGGGCACCCTTCCCACTGCACCCATGAGCTCAGTGTGCATGCCCACCGCCTGGGTGTTCATTTCTGCGATCAGCCGCTCCTCCTCTGCGTCCATTGCAGTAGGAGTGTCTGGCATACTCTCCCTCTGGGGAGAAGGCCCCCGTTCTTCCCTACCCCCATGGCGTTGCTGCAGCCCGCTGGGTCCTGGAGCTTCACCCTCATCAGACCCTTCCCCCCTGCTCCCCTCCAGGGAAGGCGTGTTCCCAGTGTGGGCATGGGCTTCCTCGGGAGAGGGTGGCACTGATGCTCCGGCTTCCTCTTCCTCCTCGGCTGCAGCATCACTCCCAGTGGCAGCTTCAGGGCCCGTCTCCTCAGCTGGTGAATCACCATCTGAAAGCAGGGAGGTACAAGAGTGGCTTTAGCGTGAGGACAGGGTGGCAGTAAGGGAGGAATAAGTGCAGCGAGTTAGCAAGTTGGATTGAAAGTGTCAAAGGCTGGTGTTGTGAGGGACAAGTGGAAGGACAGAGGACAAAAAGGTGATGACCTTACCATTGCTGTCCAGAACGGGGTCGGCGTCTCCAGTGGCGACGGGACCGATCACCCGGCTTGCCACAATCCTGTGGACGCGCTCCTCAAGATCGCTGAGGGGTTGCAGCTGAGGCCGCCCTCCACCTGTCCGTTGCTGCTGTCTCCGATTATGCGCCAGCTTGGCCTGTAAGAAAAAGGACAGCATCTGAGTAAATATACAGCCATGGTCTTGCCTGATGTGCCTCCCATAGGTGAATAGCCCTTACTGTATGCAGCCATGATCTTGCCTGATGTGCCTCCCATAGGTGAATAGCCCTTACTGTATGCAGCCATGGTCTTGCCTGATGTGCCTCCCATAGATGAATAGCCCTTACTGTATGCAAAGTGTGGAATGTGTGTGTGTGTTTCATGAAAGGGCCATAGGTGTTGGATGAGTGTTGTGCATTGGGGTTTAAAGACCCTCTGGCCATAGAGTGAGGTTGAGATGGAGGGATGGAGAGGTATTGAGAAAAAGCCACTCACCCTGATGACCCGAGTGAGGTCGTTGAACTTTTTGCGGCATTGAGTATGGGTCCTGGGCACCATGCTCCTGGAGGAGACGCTCTGAGCCACCTCCCTCCACACTCTTCTGAACTCGCGTGGCAAAGGCCTCCTGCCACTCTCAGGGAAGAGCATACATCTTCTGCGCTCCACCGCGCCAACCAGAGCATCCAAGGCCCGCTCGGTGAAGCGATGAGCTCGTTCTCTCACCCTCTCCATCCTTGGCAGCAAAATGGATTCACAGGTCTCTCCAGGCCGAGATTCAAGGCTGCAATGAATAGGGTGTGGCTGGGGAGCAAGTTGGCCCCCCCCGCTTTAAGAAGTGGCCGGCGCCAGTGTGTCTGTGTTCCCTCGCTAACTGGCAGCAGCTGCGCTGCGCTCGCGCTCTGAGTTAGCGCCTCACTGCTCGGCCTTTGCGCCTTAAGACAGGTGTGCAGCGCCCGATTTAGCGCTCCACTCACCTCCCGGGGCGGTAAAAGTGAAGTTTCCAGTCAGTGCCGATAATTAGCGGCAGGCGCTAATATTTGCGTCCAGACGATATTTGCGCCCCAAATGGGGCGCGACCTAATTTTTCCCCCTATGACTCTATGACATGGCCCTCAGCCATGTCCATGGTGGAGAGGCTTTGGGGAGTCAGTAGGTGAGCTTCTCGCCACAGAATAAACAGCCTCTGATCTGCTCTCTTAGCCACAGCATTCCTGTGGCTGGTCCAGTTGAGCGTCTGGTCAATGGTGATCCCCAGGACGTTGATGGATGTAGACTTGGTGATGGTAATGCAATAGAATGTCAAGAGAAGGTGGTTAGCTTCTATCTTGTTGGAGATGGTCATTGCCTGGCACTTGAGTGGTGTGAATGTTACTTGCTACTTATCAGCCAAGCCTAGATATTGTCCAGGTCTTGCTGCTTGTGGACATGGACTGCTTCATTATCTGAGGAATTGCAAATGGAGCTGAACACTGTGCCATCAGTGAACAGCCCTATTTCTGACTTTATGATGGAGGGAAGTTTATTGATGAAGCAGCTGAAGATACTAAGGCCTAGGATACTGCCCTGAAGAACTCCTCCAGCGATATCCTTGGCTGTGATGATTGGCCTCCAACAGCCACAACCACCTTCCATTGTGCTAGGTATGATTCCAGCTACTGGAGGGTTTTCCCACTCATTCCCGCTAACTTCAGTTTTACTAGTGCTCCTTCATGCCACAATCAATCAAATGCTGCCTTGATGTCAAGGGCAATCACTCTCACCACACCACTGAAATTCAGCTCGTGTCCACGCTTGAACCAAGGCTGTAATGAGGTCTGGAGCTGAGTAGTCCTGTCACCATTAAGAGATTACATGCCTGCCTGTACTTAACATTTCAGGGACCAACAATAATTGCAGATGCAATTGAATGTAAGTATACTTGGTACTTGATAGCCGGCAGTAGCATCTACCAATAACTAACTCTAAACAGAATTCATGTATTCGTTTTATTTACAGACTCTCAAACCATGACTTCCATTTAAAAAATCCCATTGCCCTGCCCTCGCTACAATTTAATAGAAAATATAAAGCATGGAAATTTTATGCATTGAAACAGGATCACTGTTTCCATCACACTGTATTCCTACATTCTTAAGTGCATGACTTGCATTATTTTGCCACTGCATAATATAGCCCGTGGAGGGAAAATGCATAATGAGCCAAATTTTGCTGTAGCCAGGCATCTAACGGTTAGACTTGCCCTTGCACATTTAGGTTTTAAAATTTTTTGTGTGGTAAGTTGCTGAAAGTATGAGCTGATAACGGGGGAAACAGGGCATCTGGGACCTGCGGCAAGCAACTGTGTATCTCTTTAACCAACCAGATTGAAGGATTGTGAAATTAACACCGCAAGGACTGAGAAGGAGGTGTAAATTAGAGTGGGTGAAATCAATGTCAAATCAGGTACAGAAAGAGAAAAAAAGATTGTATTAAGAGAGAAAAGAGACAGAAAGGAAAAGTAAAAAACGTTTACATTTTAAATTTTACTTTTTTAATATCTCCAACAATTAAAACCTGAAGGAATGAGATTCCACATTTGCAATAGTTAATTTTCAGTGCCAGAGAGGCTGATTGGCAGTAATTAACACTTATCACATTGTTAACATGGTACTTAGCTGGAATGGACAAGACGTAACTTTCTGTGGCGCATTTAGTTCATATCTGCCGCGCAAATACAGCAACTACACGGAATTCAATGTGTGTCAATAGTGAGGTGAGATGCCGTTTTCGCGAAGCTAATGGCAGACTCGGACAGTAAATTTTGGCTAGTTAAATTTAACCATGCTTCTGCCCCTTGCCTGAAGTTGCTGTACCATTTGCGCATAAATAACGGGAGCGCCATTAGCCTCACTGTTATTTTGACAGCAAAATCTGGGCCAATATAACTTAAAGGGGTACTCTCTATATAAAATGTTAGGGCAAGCAAAAACAGCCTTGTGTCATTTTTGTTACTATGAAGTGTAGAAAGTGTAGAATTTTACAACAGATTATCATGGCAGATTGTAAAAACGGACTTTGTAAAAGGATGAATTCCTATTAGGGCAATAGGACTATCCGTTCCAGAATCATGGGAAGTAAACTGAGTATTGGAAGGTTAGGCTAGATGGATCAATGGTCTCCTTCTTCCCAAAACATTACTGAGTTACTACTATGTATGTGAGTCACATGTCTTGCTGCATTTCAACAGAATTTATCTTTTAAATCTGGTTGTGCAAACAATAAAAGTTTACTGCTTTTCACCAAGAAAGCACCTGTTTAATAATATAACTACAGTAGTTAGCTACAGCCAGCAAGCAATGAGAGGAGAGAATTGGAGAAAAAATATATTCTCTAAAGTCTAAGATGTTAGTAACAATGTTTTTAAGCCAGAGCACTTATTCTAAGTTTAAGGAAACTGCAGGATTGTATTTAAATGGTTTATATCCAAAACTTTGCAGCCCGTATCCTAACTCATACCAAGTCCCGTTCACCCATCACCCTTCTGCTCACTGACCTACATTGGCTCCCGGTCTGGCAAGACCACAGTTTTAAAATTCTCATCCTTGTTTTCAAATCCCTCCATGGCCTCACCCCTCCCTACCTCTGTAACCTTCTCCAGCCCTACAACCCTCCGGGATGTTTGTACTCCTCCAATTCTGGCCTCTTGCGCATCCCTGATTTTAATCACTCCACCATTGGCGGCCGTACCTTTAGCTGTCTAGGGCCGAAGCTCTGGAATTCCCTCCCTTAACCTCTCCGCCTCTCTACCTCTCTCTCCTCCTTTAGGATGCTCCTTAAAACCTACCTCTTTGACCAAGCTTTGGTCACCTGTCCTAATATCTCCCTATGTGGCTCGGTGTTAAATTTTGTTTGATAACACTCCTGTGAAGCACCTTGGAAAATTTTACTATGTTAAAGGCGCTATATAAGTGCAAGTTGTTGCTGTTATATAACATAACATAAGACATAAGATAAGATGTAGGAGCAGGAGTAGGTCATTTGGCCCCTCGAGCCTGCTCCGCCATTCAATAAGATAATGGCTGATCTGATCTTGGCCTCAACTCCACTTCCCTGCCCGCTCCCCATAACCCTTGACTCCCTTATCATTCAAAAATCTGTCTATCTCCACCTTAAATATATTCAATGACCCAGTCTCCACAGCTCACTGGGGAAGAGAATTCCAAAGATTCATGACCCTCTGAGAGAAGAAATTCCTCCTCATTTCCATTTTAAGTGGGTGCCCCCTTATTCTGAAATTATGCCCCCTAGTTCTAGATTCCCCCACGAGGGGAAACATCCTCTCTGCATCTACCCTGTCAAGCCCCTTCAGAATCTGATATGTTTCAATAAGATCCCCTCTCATTCTTCTAAACTCCAATGAGTATAGGCCCAACCTGCTCAACCTTTCTTCATACGACAACCCCTTCATCTCCAGAATCCACCTAGTGAACCTTCTCTGAACTGCCTCCAATGCAAGTATATCCTTCCTTAAATAAGGAGACCAAAACTGTATGCAGTACTCCAGGTGTGGTCTCACCAATGCCCTGTAAAGTGATTATGTATATAGGGATTGTGCTTAATAACGAACACCAGTAACTTGTATTTATATAGCCCCATTAATGTAAAGAATGCCCCAAGGGGTTTCACAGATAGATGTGTGGATTACTAAAAGTGGAGTTGTAACTCTTGGCTGTTCCAATGCTAACTAATTGACTGTACTTGTGTGAACATGACTGATAACAAACTTGCAAAATGCAAAATTGAAGACTATAGTCTGATGTTTTTTTTCAATGTCTGGAAATATTTCAAAAGTGCTAACATTAATAATTACATGGAGTGAAATTGTATCCTAATGTTGCCTAAATACTGTTTTTACATTAGGCATGTTTGAGAGATTACAAATATAGGTCAATGTGTTCAAACCCTCCATGCAATGGAAAGAGATTGAACAGACTATAGCGTCTAATTAAAAATCCTTATCAATCATCGTTAGAAGAAAATTGTTAACATAACTGCATGATTGTCAATCCTTGCAAATCAATTATAACAACATCAAAGTATATGCATTTTAAAAGGGCTCCCTTGTCCTGGTGTAGTGGGTAAATGAACTGTGTGCTGTGATTCAACAACAACTTGAACTTATATTGTACCTTTAACATAACAAAACATCCTGAGGCACTTAACAAAGAGAGGAGAAGTTGAACACTGAGCAGGAGTTGCTGGAGGAAGAGCGTACCTTGATCACATTATGTTTATCAGAACAAATTTCTACAAACTACTGGCATTTATATAGCACCTTTCATATCCTCAGGCTGTTCCAAATCACAGCCAATGATTTAGGAACATAGGAACACAGGAAAAGGAGTAGGTCATTCAGCCCCTCGAGCCTGTTATGCCATTCGATTAGATCATGGCTGATCTGCGATCTAACTCCATATACCTGCCTTTGGCCCATATCCCTTAATACCTTTGATTAACAAAAAGCTATCAATCTCCGATTTAAAATTAACAATTGACCCAGCATCAAGTCCGGGTATCATTCTGGTAAACCTATGCTGCACTCCCTCCAAGGCCAATATATCCTTCCTAAGGTGTGGTGCCCAGAACTGCTCACAGTACTCCAGGTGTGGTCTAACCAAGGTTTTGTACAGCTGCAGCATAACTTCTACCCCCTTGTACTTTAGTCCTCTAGATATAAAGGGCAGCATCCATTAGCCTTTTTGATTATTTTCTGTTCCTGTTCATGACAGTTTAATGATCTATGTACCTGAACCCCCAAGTCTCTTTGGACATCCACTGTTTTTAGCTTTTTACCATTTAGAAGGTACCCTGTTCTATCCTTTTTAGTTTCAAAGTGGATTGCTTTTGAAATGTTGTTACTGTTGCTTTTTACGCAATAACAGCAGCCAAAAATGTGCACAGCAAAGTCCTACAATCAGCAAATGAAATAAATGACCAGTTAATCTGTTTTGGTGGTGATTTACTGATGTAATTCATAGCCAATGAAATACATTTGAAGTGTAGTCAATGTTGTAATGTAGGTAAACATGGCAGTCAATTTGTGCACAGCAAGGTCCCACAAACAGCAACTGAAATTGCTTAGAAATTACTGAATTTGTACAAAAATCGCAACTGTGTCACAATGCAACAGAAGTTTACCACAAAGTTTCAAAAAATACAACCTTTTGACATTTGAACTCTTAGTGAAATGTTAATGTTCCACTATTCAATTTTTTTTGTTGTTTTTCCATTTCTGGTATAACTGGTGTATGGTATGTCTACATTCTGTGTAGTGTGGTAACAGCTGCAACAGAAAATTATTGGCTTTACAACATAATCGTTTGCAATTTCACAACACTTGCAATAAATGCAATGAACAAATCACCAGATGGCCTGAACAGAGGAGAAATAAATTATAAAACACCAGTGAAAAGTCTGTAAAACATTATAAATTGTTCATTTCAATATAAGAAAGGTCAGATTAAAATACACAGTTCATGGTTACAAGATGTAAGGGATTATGACATTTATATGGAGCTATTCAATAGACTAATTTTGTGTCAGTCAATAATTCGGCCGAGTCTCTCAGATGGCAATACATTATTTTGAATGATATCTATACATATTACTTTTGCAAGGTACATAATTTCTTCTTGTTTGCACATCTTCAACTCTTCCCTTGCAGAATAGTGTGGAATAGTGGAAGGATTTGTAGGCTGAAAAGTAGTCTAACAGGCCGCGGCATGAACGTTCCTTCCATGGCTGTAAGCATCGTTATTCCAGCTGATAGGGTGGTTAGTCCTATGGGCTACCACAGCCCATATGATGAGGGGAAGCCACCCACACCCACCCACCTGACTCAAGTATCCCACAGGATGTCAACCCAGAATTCAAAGCCAGAGCCGGGATTATCTGAGGCAAGGTACGAACCCTGTGCTTTCTGACTCAGAGATGAGAATGCTACCACTAAGCCAAAGGCTCGCTCAATATCTGTAAGTGTAACATGTTATTTAGAAGATTAATTCTTTTGTCATTAACCACCTTGTATTTTAAACCAACAAGATGATCGATGCTCCACTAATGTATAATGCACATTCAAATCCCTGACAGGACACAGAAGGATACCAAAAAAAGTGGATCATAATTTGAGACAAATTTCTGTTCTCTACAAGTTCAGTAGTGCCAGTTCCTCCATCACCCTTAAGAGAACAGCAGCTCTTCATAGGCCTGGGAGTTCAGGTGCTACTTCTCAAGAAGACAGCTTCTACATTCCAGTCTCATTTTGGACAAATTAGCAAATCTAAATAATTTTCTTCCATATAATATTGGAGTTAGGGAAACTAATCACTGGAAAGTAACAGGTAATGCAATAAGAGGAATTCCAAGAGTGATTCCGAGGAGTATACTGATGAACTGGTCAAAAGAAGCTTTGGTTCACGGCCAGTTTCTAAATTTGTATTTTGTGTGGCTCTAGTCATCTGCTGTCTGCACCTCCTGCAATTTAAAGGAAGTGGGATTGAGCTCCGTGTCTATCCTAAGACTGGTCCCAGGATAACTTTTCTTCTGATACTCCCTTTTTTTCTGTGTCAAGCACAGCTAATGCGATCAGCTAATTCAGAAAGACCAGGGATCAAACCTAGGATTTTCTGGTCTGTACAACTTAGAACCACACCACTGGGGAACTTCAATCATCCTGCAATTTTAAAAGAAAAATTACAGAAAAAGTCTATGGTAATAAGAAGAAGCAAAAATCCACAAGTTTTGAAAATCTGAAACAAAATACGGGCCAGGATTTTCTGCTCCAGTGCCCTTTGACCCCTGCACCCAGTGTCATGGCCAACATTTAATCCTCAACAAACAACACCAAAACAAATGAGTCATTTGACTTGGTTGTGAAGTGCATTGGGAAGTCTTGAGGATGTGAAAGACCCTACATAAATGCAAGTTCTTCCTTTCTAATTTTAGATCTGATTTGCATGCTTTTGCATGTGTTTGCACGTTCTCCCATTTTCTCACATTGTTCTTGGTGTCACTGCTTTAGCTAATCACACATTTTTTGTTTCTTTCCATCACCCGACTGAGATGATCTTTAACACCATCTAACGATAATTCTATTGATATATCCTCTTTATGGTTGTTTGTTTTTTCCCTCTCCTCCCCAGTTCTCTGATTCCATTAAAATGCTTGTTCATCTTTCATTCTTCAGTTCTTATGAATGGTTAAGCCTGAATTACTGACCTGGCTGTTCCCGCCACAAATTCTGACTGACCTGGGCTGTGTGTTACGCAGCTTTTTCTTGTTTTATATGGTTGGCTGCTAGTCTTGCTGGAGCAAAATGGAACAGATCCAAAGTCAAAATTCGTAACTGCAAGAATTCCATCATAATATGGAGCAATCTCCACCCAACTAACCATCTCAGCAACAACAATGCATTTATATAGCACTTTTAATGTAGAAAATTGTCTTGTGCTTCAGAGGTGGAATCCGACAAAAATGGATGCTGAGGCAAAGAGGAGTGGTGAGCTTGGTTAAAGATGTGAGTTTTAAGGAGGAGGGGGAGGTGGGGAGGAGAAGGGGTTTAGGGAGGGAGTCCCGGTGCATAAACGGCTTAAGGCATGGTCACCAATGGTGGGACGAAGGGAGGGAAGCTGCACAAGAGGCCAGAATCAGAGGAATGGAAATTTCTGGGGGCATTGTAGGGCTTGAGGAGGTTCCAGAGATAGGGGGGAGCAAGGCCATTAAGAGATTTAAAATATGGGGATGAGAATTTTAAATTGGCAGACAATGTAGATCAGCAAGGACAGGAGTGATGGGTAAGTGGAACTTGGTGCAAGATAGGATGTGAGCAGCAGAATTCTAGATGAGCTGAAGTTTGCAGAGAGTGGAAGATGGGAGGTGAGCTGGGAGAGCTTTGGAATGGTCGAGATTGGAGGTGACAAAGGCATGAATGAGAGTTTCAGGAGCAGCTGGACTGAGGCAGAGATGGCTACAGGCGATGTTTTGGAGTTGGACGTAGTGATTTTGTGATGGAGAGGATACGGTGTGGGAATACTAGCTCAGGTTCGAACAGTATGCTGAGGTTGCGAACAGTCTGGTTCAACCTGAGACAGTGGTCTGGGGAAGCAGCTGGAATCAGTGGCATGGGTATGGAATTTGTGGTGGCAGCCAAAGATGTTGGCTTCAATTTTTCCAATGTTTAACTGGAGGAAACTGCAGCTCATCCAAGACTGGATATTGGATGACAATACAAACGCAGTGGAGAGATCTAAAGAGGTAGTGGAGAGGTAGAGCTGGGTGTTGTCAGCGTACATGTGGAAGCTGATCCCATGTCTTCAGATGATGAGGAAGAGGAGGGGTTCAAGAATAGATCCTTGGGTGACACCAGAGTTAACGGTTGGGAGGGGGAAAGAGAAGTAATTGCTGGAGATGCTCTGGCTACAATTAGATAGATAAGAGAGGAACAAAGCGAGGGCAGTCATACTGAGACAGGGGAGAGGCATTGGAGAAGGATGGTGCAGTTGACCATGTTATAGGCTGCAGAGAGATTTTTTTTTCAATTCATTTATGGGATGTGGGCATCGCTGGCAAGGCCAGTATTTATTGTCCATCCCTAATTGCCCTTGAGAAGGTGGTGAGCCGCCTTCTTGAACCGCTGCAGTCCGTGTGATGAAGGTACTCCCACAGTGCTGTTAGGTAGGGAGTTCCGGGATTTTGACCCAGCGATGATGAAGGAACGGCAATATACTTCTAAGTTAGGATGGTGTGTGACTTGGAGGGGAACTTGGAGGTGGTGGTGTTCCCATGCGCCTGCTGCCCTTGTCCTTCTAGGTGGAAGAGGTCGTGGGTTTGGGAGGTGCTGCCGAAGAAGCCTTGGTGAGTTGCTGCAGTGCCTCTTGTAGATGGTACACACTGCAGCCACGGTATGCCGGTGGTGGAGGGAGTGAATATTTAAGCTGGTGGATGGGGTGCCAATCAAGCGGGCTGCTTTGTCCTGGATGGTGTTAAGCTTCCTGAGTGTTGTTGGAACTGCACTCATCCAGGCAAGTGGAGAGTATTCCATCACACTCCTTACTTGTGCCTTGTAGATGGTGGAAAGGCTTTGGGGAGTCAGGAAGTGAGACACTCGCTGCAGAATATCTAGCCTCTGACCTGCCCTTGTTGCCACAGTATTTATGTGGCTGATACAGTTAAGTTTCTGATCAATGGTGACCCCAGGCTGTTGATGGTGAGAGATTCGGCGATGGTAATGCCGTTGAATGTCAAGAGGCGGTGGTTAGACTCTCGCTTGTTGGAGATAATCATTGCCTGGCACTTGTGTGGCACGAATGTTACCTGCCACTTATTAGCCCAAGCCTGAACGTCGTCCAGGTCTTGTTGCATGCGAGCATGAACTGCTTCATTTTCTGAGGAGTTGTGAATGGCGCTGAACACTGTGCAGTCATCAGCGAACATCCCCATTTCTGACCTTATGTTGGAGGGAAGGTCATTGATGAAGCAGCTGAAGATGGTTGGACCTAGGACACTGCCCTGAGGAACTCCTGCAGCGATGTCCTGGGGCTGTGATAATTGACCTTCAACCACCACAACCATTATGTTTGTGCTAGGTATGACTCCAGCCATTGGAGAGTTTTCCCCCCGATTCCCATTGACTTCAGCTTTACTAGGGCTCCTTGATGCCACACTTGGTCAAATGCTGCCTTGATGTCAAGGGCAGTCACTCTTACCTCACCTCTGGAATTCAGCTCCTTTGTCCATGTTTGGACCAAGGCTGTAATGAGGTCTGGAGCCGAGTGGTCTTGGCAGAACCCAAACTGGGCATCAGTGAGCAGGTTATTGGTGAGTAAGTGCCGCTTGATAGCACTGTTGATGACACCTTCCATCACTTTGCTGATGATTGAGAGTAGACTGATGGGGCGGTAGTTGGCCGGATTGGATTTGTCCTGCTTTTTGTGGACAGAACATACCTGGGCAGTTTTCCACATTGTTGGATAGATGCCAGTGTTGTAGCTGTACTGGAATAGCTTGGCTAGAGGCACTGCTAGTTCTGGAGCACAAGTTTTCAGCACGATAGCCGGGATGTTGTCAGGGCCCATAGCCTTGCTTTGAGGAGGATGAGAGGGGAAAATGCACCATAGTCACAGTTACAGAGTATGTTATTGTGACTTTAATTAGGGCCATTTCAGAGCTGTGGTAGGAGCGGAAACCTGATTGGAGAGATTCAAACACGGAGTTGCAGGAAAGATGGGAATGGGTTTGGTAGGGGACAACATGTTCAAGATCTTTGGAGAGGAAAGGGAAGTTTCAGGTGTGGCGGTAGTTTGGAAAATCAGAGAGATCAACGGTGGTTTTTTGGAGGAGGGGTTGATGCCCACAACACCACCGTGGCTGTTTGGGCAGGACAGGTAATGGAAAGTATAGCCAGATGGGAAGGCTTCAACAAAGGGCAATGTGTCACCACCCACGAGCCAAGTCTGTCAAAATCAGGCTGTCAATGCACTCGTCCACAATAAGGTTGTGATGGCAAGGGCCTAGTTCTTGAGTGAGAAGACAATCTGGAAGGAAATGCAGAGAGGTGGAATTCGTTGAGGTTATTTTGATGCAACTTTTGGTACAACGATTGAAGCCTTTACTTCAGAAAGAATGCAAGTGCTGAACTGATCCCAGATGATAAAAAAAACCTGTAGTGATGCTCTGGGAGTTGTCTGCAGCAGATTCTCAGAGGACAGATTTCCTCTCTGGCAAAAATTATGTGTTCTTGGCAGCAGCTTTGTGATCTACTTGAAAACAGATTGAATTCTCATCTCAAAATCACTTATTTCAACACTGGTTAATGTGGCTATTGACATATCAATTTCAGACAATATCCCTGTTTGAGTAATCATTATTGGTACTAATCTGAACTTGGACTTCTCCACAATGTGTAGACGAATCCCTCCTTTGGGAGGTTGGATTCATATAAACATGTTGCAAACAGAAATTAATACACATTTTTCAAATATGATACAGATTGGACAAATGAAGCATTCCTTTTTAAATACTGTATTCGGAAAGGGATATCTGTCTTGACAGAAATAGAATCAGTATGAAGATATTCTTTGCTAAACCCTGCATCATCTTGTTAAAGACTTAGGATTGAAATGTTAATTGCCAGCTGCTATACCAACTCTTGTTTCTGTCACAATACCGATGAGTACAGCTATTTTAAACTGATAAAACCACAATATATGAAGTGCAGAAGTGATTTGACTTTCCCCCTTTTCTTTCATTATTTTCACCCGCTCACACAGAACTACTGTGTGTAACAGGTGAGAATGCTATGTCCAGGTATTTAAAATCCAACTTTTATATTTTCCCTAGAATTATGGAAATTCATTATGAAGAAAACTCTAGTTTTGTGTTAGCTGTTGAGTCACTATTACTGTTAACTGTGTTCTATAATTGTTTCTATATTGATGGTTGTTTTCTCTAGGAAGATGGAATTGTTAAAAAAAATATGAATATGGGGTAGGATATTTCTAGCCAGATTTTTCTTTTTCAGCTGTCGAGTTGGATAATACCAGATTTTGAGTTCGACTTTGCCCCATTTGGCAACGTCCAATAGTGTTATCCTGTGCATAATGCCTAAACACACCGATGCATCGGTGACACTCGTCACTATTTAAATTTGAAGAAAATGCTGTAAAGATTCATCATCTAAAAGGAAAGTCATCATCCCACGAGCTTTCCATTCTCTAAATCGAAGTCCAGCGGTCTCGGATCTGGAGCGCATTTTCTCGCGCCCTGGTTCTCCAAGCGTTGGTTGCCATGGCCACTTTGGAATGGAGGACGTTAATTGTCCCAGCACAATGACCCAGTAACCATGGCAACGCTAGACTTTAGTAACATCAAACTTTGAGAAGCAGCTTGAAGTTCGCGCTCTTGTTGAGCTCTTCGCTCAACTTTATTTCTCTCCTATTTCAATAGTATTCAAGTAAGTCTTTGCAATGCGATAAGAACATTTACAATTTTTATGTTTAGGACTACTTAAAATATGTTTTATTGGAAGATATGTCGACTTCATAGATAAAGGTGATTGAAGGGTCAATAAAAGTACAGTTTTCGTGAATCCATGAGACAAAGACGTAAATAACATAAAATGCTGCCTTGTAAAAACATTATCATGCCACTGCGCCGGATATAAAATGATTTATGGCTCTTCTGGGGCTCGCGTATAGTTTTTTTTCAAAAATATACTTTATTCATAAAAAAAATTGTTCAAATACATTACAGTACAATCCACTGATCATATTTTACATCATACAGTCCAGGTTGAATACATTACATGGCAGTCTAGTGCGCTTCATGCCTGTTACATTTCAAATGTTATGTACATTTACATTCAAACAATTTGACACATACGGCCCAAGGGGGGTTTTACACTGGTTCTAGCCCCTCAGTGTACAGTGGTGGGAGGGCCTTAAACTGTGGCCCTTCCTCATCGTGCCTTTGCGGCGGCGGCACCGACCTTCAGTGCGTTCCTCAGCACGTACTCCTGGACCTTGGAATGTGCCAGTCTGCAACACTCGGTCGTGGACAACTCCTTACTCTGGAAGACCAGCAAGTTTTGCGCTTACGTATAGTTAATTCTTTGCTCCTCACCTTGTCTGAAGACGCTGAATCTCGCTGGTGTACGGTTCCACCGGTGTCAAACAGCCACCAGTAAGTACCTCACCCAAGTGGTGGTTCTACAGTGTGAGCCCAATGAATGGCACCAGGTTATTCAAATGTAGGCAGTATCATTCTTTGCAATTCTCTACCCCAGAGGGCTGTGGCGGCTCAGTCGTTGAGTATATTCAGGACAGAGATCAATGGATTTTTGAATATTAAGGGAATCAAGGGATATGGGGAGAGTGCAGGAAAGTGGAGATGAGGTAGAAGATCGGCTATGATCTTATTGAATGGCGGAGCAGGCTCCTGCTCCTATTTCTTATGTTCTTTCTTATCATTACATAGAATTTACAGCACAGTAACAGGCCATTCGGCCCAACTGGACCATGCCGGTGTTTATGCTCCACACAAGCCTCCTCCCACCCCTAGTTTTGGACTCCCCCACAAGTGGAAACATCTTCTCCAAGTCTACCCTATCAAACCCCCTCAGAATTTTAAAGACCTCTATTGGGTCACCCCTCAGCCTTCTTTTTTCTAAAGAAAAGAACCCCAGCCTGTTCAGTCTTTCTTGACAGTTCTAACCTCTCAGTTCTGGTATCATCCTTGTAAATCTTTTTTGTACCTTCTTCAGTGTCTCTACATCCTTTTTGTAATATGGAGATTCCATGTGTGGTCTAACCAAGGTTCTATACAAGTACAACATAACTATCCTGTTTTTTGATTCTATTCCTTGAGAAATGAACCCCAGTGCTTTGTTTGCATTTTTGTGGCCTTGTTAACTTGCGTTGCTACTTTTAATAATTTGCGAATGTGTACCCCTAGATCCCTTTGTTCCTCTACCCCATTTAGACTCTTATTTTCCAAGGAATATGTGGCCTCCTTATTCCTCCTACGAAAATGCATCACATCACACTTATCAATATTGAAATTCATTTGAAACTTACACGCCCATTCTGCAAGTTTATCAAAGTCTTGTATTTTGTCATGGTCTTCCTCAGTATTAACTGTAACCCCAATTTGGTGTCATCCGCAAATATTGAAATTGTTCATAGTTGATAGATACAAACAAACTGAATGTGAGAGCAGATTCAATGCCCCTTTTTAAAATATTAAACCAAATATTAGGGGGAAAAATTCAGTTGGTTGCGCCTCCCGTTAGCGCCTTAAGAGGGCACTAATGGGGCGCAAAGCAGCTAGCGCCCGGGCGCAGCGATGTTTGCGCCGCTCGCGAACTTAACTAGACATTTTGCGGTGGCGCTAAACACTACCGCCACGATCTCCTGCGCCGGCAGATCGTGACGTCAGTCGAGTGTGCAACGCCCCGGTATCGCCCCGGAGCGGATATTGAGTGGCGCCCCCTGCCTTACCGCCTGACGCTAGCAATGACAGGTTGAGGGGAGCATTCTGCAGTCATGAAGGGACTGGGGGAGCGCTATTTAAAGGTGACCGCTTCCTGCCTTTTATTGTTGGTGCCATTTTTGAACTACGCATTCTGAGAGAGAGAGAGAGAGACATCTGGAGAGATTCAACGTTGTGTGAAGGAGTTTTGGGTACTGAGCAGCACTTTGCAGGTTCATTTTGATTTGCCATTCCTTGTATCGATTTAGAAGAGACTGTTGGGGCTGCACTCTAAGCTCTTTCCCTGGTACTCTCCATTGTTCTTTCCAGCAGATTTGATGTGCAGGTCTCTCCAGGCCCGGATTCAAGGCTGCAATGAGCAGGATGTGGATGGAAAGCAAGATCAACCATCCCCTTTAAGAACTGGCCGGTGCCATTGAGTGTGTGTTCCATTGCTGACTAACATCACATGAGCTTCGCCAGCGCTCTGAGTTAGCGCCTCGCTCCTTGGCCTTTGCACCTTAAGATAGGTGTGAAGCGCCTGATTTAGCGCTCCAATCACCTCAGGGGTCGATAAAAGTGAAGTTTCCAGTCAGTGGCGATAATTAGCGCCAGGCGCTAATTTTTGCGCCCAGACAATATTTGCGCCCCAAATGGGGCGCGACTGAATTTTTCCCCCTTAGTGTCTTTAAAATCTGCTGACAATTGAGAGAGCAGCATTTGCTTCTGAATGTTTAGAGGATAATTATTTCTCAGGAGGCTTAATTAACCGAAGGGTAAGTAATATTCCCCCAGGGTGACATTTGTGGACCATTCAGAACTGCCAGTTTTGTGGCAATATATCCAGTTAAGTATCTGCTGTGTGCAATGTATTCTAAATGGATCTGAAGAGTGCCATAACCAGGAATTTATGCATCAGTAAAATTAACCGCTGCTCTCATCTTCTGTGCCACTAGCGGCGTAAAAATACAAACAGATGACGCATCCAGCATATGCCTGTCTTATGTGTGCATTAGCTGATGATACCAGCTTTCCAATGATCCATCAAAAAAAAACTGCTTTTGTTGAAGTCCTGGCAACTATACTGTTTAATGCATGACTCAGAATACCTTTTAAGATGACACCAATGGATATCGTTATATATGTGATGTTGGTAAGGTATTGCAGAAACATCAATTATTAGCAATATATTAGCATGTTTTAAAATCCTACGACTGGGATGGATATTGTCAACAGTGAAAACACACACAATAACTTGCATGCATATTTATAGCACTGTCAGTGTAGAAAACATCCCAAAGCACATCAAAAAGGCATAAGGAAAAGGGCAGCTGCGACAATGGAGAGGTTAGGAGGGTAACTAAAAACCTGTTCAGAGGTGGTTTTTAAAGAGCATTTTAAAGTAGCTGAGGAAGCTGGAGAGGTGAAGGGATTCAGGAAAGGAATTCCAGAGAGTCGGCTGCAGGTGACTGAAAGAATGACTGCCAATGGTGGGGAAGGGAGGGAGAGATGCACAAGACTGGAGTCAGAGGAATGGAGTGTTTGGGGCGAGTGGGAGGGGAGGGGGGTTGTAGGGTTTGAGGAGCTCATAGAGATAGGAAACGACAAGGCCATGGAGGGATTTAAATGCAAGAGAAACAATTTTAAATTTGAGGCATTGGGGGACTAGGGGATAATGTAAATAAGCAAGAACAGGGGTGTTAGGCGAGTGGGACATGTTGCAGGATATGAAACAGGCAGCAGAGTTTTGGATGAGATGAAGTTTATGGAAAGTGGAGGATGAAAGGCAGACCAGGAGGGCATTGGAATAATCAAGTCTCGAGGTGACAAAGGCATGTATAAAGGTTTCAGTGGTAGATGGCCTGAGGTAGGGAGTGGAGGTAGAAGTAAGTGGTCTTTATGTTGGAGAAAATACAGGATTAGAAGCTTAGCTTGTGATCAAACAGGGTGCAGAGGTTGTGAACAATTTGGTTTCGCCTGAGACAGTAGCCAGATAGGGGGGGAACACACAAAACCTCTGGTATTGATGTTGTAATGTGTCCATCCAAGTTACTAAACACAGGTTTCGATACAATTAACTTCATTCTGTTTTCTTCGTTCAATAGGTTGGCTGACTAAGCCTTCATGTATTCAGAGCAAATGGTTGGTTCAAAAAACAAGAAAGCTATTCACCTAAAAGAGATAACTCCACTGTGGGTAAAGGCACTACCCAGTGTAATACTAACATGAACATGCATTTAAATAGTGGATTCAATGTAGAATATATGCTTTACAAAGGGAGGGATATAAAGGAATGAACACCAAGCTGTGGGGGAGAAGATTAGGAGAAGTGACTAAAATCTGGGTTGAAACAATGGGTTTTGAGGAGGTTTTTAAAAGTGATGAGAGAACAAGAGAGTTGGAGTGGTTTATGAAGGGAGTTCCAGAGGGTAGAGCCAAGCTGACTGAAGGCGCTGCTACTAATAGTAGAGCGAAGGCAGGAAGTTGCACAAAAGGCCATAATTGGAAGACCAAATAGTGCAGGAGGGGATGTAAGACAGGAGTAGATAGGGGGAGGCAAGATCTAACAAGGATTTGAGGATGCGATTTTAAATTTAACACATTGGGCGATAGTGGAGGTTAACGAGGAAATGGGTGATGAGTGAGTACGACAGTGCAGGACAAGATATGGAAGGCTGAATCTTACACAAGTTAAGAGTTTACGGAAGGGGGAGGATGGGAGGCCAGAAGGAGGAGAAGTAGTGTTGGGTATCATCAGAATACATATGGAAACTGATTCATGTCAGCAGGTGATAATACTAAGGGGCAGCATGTAGATGAGAAAGAGAAGGGGCCAATGATAGATGCCTACGGGTCTCCAGAAATAATGATGCTGTATGTGGAAAATGGTTCCCTTTGTCCCTGTATTGAGGAGTGGCTTTTGCAAAAAAATGACCATATATATCCATGGTTCCATTGAGAGGTGGTAAACCTTCTTTGTTAGTGCCACTGCCTGTGCGCAGAAGCTAATTCAGTCAAAGTTTGCTAGGTGGCTGGGCAGTATTTGTTTGACATGCTAATGTACGTGAGCCCACAAATTCAGGGAAATAGACAAGATCAATTAGAGCTGATCTTCCTGTCCCTAATGGCCTGTGTGCACCAGTTACTGGGGAATTAGGGACAGGAATAAGGGATGGAGACTGATTATACTGGTCTCTGTCACTTGCATTTCCAAGGCTCACCTTATACAGGCGGAAGCATTTTCATGACATGGAAGTGACATCATAACACCTTCCATATCATTTTCCGGTCCTTATGCTGGGCAGATGCCTGGTTTAAAGGATGTCCGTAGGAACTAGGAGTTAGTCATTGTTAGGTTGAACCTTGAGATCAAAGGATCTCTAAAGGGGCAGCCAACAACTTTCATTTAGCTTAGATAGATGAATCTTATAAGTTCTTTGGTGCAGACAGAAACAGCAGCCACAAGGACAAAATTTCCTTTGACCTTCATGCTGCTGCAGACCTCTAGTACCTGCAGCACCACACAACTTCCTGTTTTGAAGTTCAAATCTGAGGCAGTAATCCCACTCAGTGCTTGCTCACCATGTGTAAATTAGCAGAGGCCGGGAAATCAGCTCCCTTCAGCAAAAGTGAGTGTTTCCAGCATTTTCTGTTATTATTTCAAATTTTCATTTCAGTCTGTCCCAAGCCTGCTAATAACCATTCTGATGAAACACCAACATCATACAATTTAGGTTTTAATGTCTCAGCATTAAACCTCTGACATGCAAAGCTGAGCTACCTGCTCAACTTTAGTTCAGTCTGGCTGGGTTCTGTGTGTTGGGCAGAAATTTTGCACCAGCCACATATAACCGTCACATTGGGAAATCTAAAAAAGATTGTTCCATTCAGAAGTCTTGAAAATGATCGGATTGTGTAAGAAATATGTACATGAACACCTTGTGGACTGATTCTGTTGTTATTGTTTTCAAAGCAGTTGTACCATCAGTATCTTGCCATGTCTTGCTGCTTCTGTGTAATTCATTCCTTATAAATAATTTGTCTGCTAATTTTAACCTGAATGTGACAGTCCAGCAGTGTGATATTTACCATCAAACAGAGCAAACAGGAGAACATGGTGGGCATTTCATGAGATCTCCAATGCAATATACCGTACCTAAAGGAGAATTGTTAGTCATGTGTCACACTGTCCATCCATAGAATGTACAAAGGTGCAGGTTTCAGTTCATAGAAGACAGGTCTGCTTACAGAAATAGCCTTTTTGCTGTGAACACAAGTTAGAAGTGTTGAAAGAAAGCTGGAATCATAACACTCATTATAGCCCTCAAATGTAACTAAGGTGTTTCATTTATAGACATGTATACACATTCCATTCCTAACAACTTTTTGCAAGGCTGTAATTTTTGCAATGTAGTCTTCAAATTCAATGAAAATAGTAGAGTTGTCCAAAATGATGGCCCGGATTTTAACTTGAAGGCGTGTTCTGGCTGTCGGAATCCCAGAAGTACGGGTTTCCCGAACGTCCTACAGTTTTAACTGCAGGACATCTTTAACATCTTTTCTGTCGGTTTCCCGTCCACAGCCAGTCTGATTGACTGGCTAGAGGCCTGTCGGGCGGGAAATCCGACAACACAAGGCTGCAGCCGAGCTGGCCTGAGAGCTAGGCGGGGGAGAGAGAGATCGTGGGGCAGCGGTGGTGGTTTGGGGGGTGGGTTCCGATCGTGGGGGTAAGGGCGATGGTGGGCGGGGGGGGGGGGGTGCCCGATAGTATCAGAGGGAAGCAGCCATATCGAGCAGGGAGGTGGGGGGGGCTGGATTACCGGATAGCTTATTGGGCCTGGAGAAAGGAAATCTAATTTAAAAGTTGCCTAAGGGATAACTTTGCTTTTGTATTTTAACAGGAGAGACAAGATGCTAACTTCTCAGAGCACGCTGTTAGACAGCGACACAGAGACAGAGGCAATGGCAGCAGCGGTCAAACTGAAACTTCTGCATCAATTACGCAACCTGGAGGGTGATCAAAGGGCTTACCATGAAGAGTCTGAGCGTACCATCACACGTCAACTGTAAGTTCTTCTGCAGCTTCATGCAAGAAGAAAGCCATGATTTTCTGAAAGTGAGATTACCAGCATTTAAAGTTAGCACTGGTAAAATGCTATTGTTTCAAGAAGATGTTGTCAGAATTCTTTTCTACATGTGATGTTAACGGGGCTCCTACACTCTGGTGACACTGCAGCTTCAGAGTTCTTTGCTCACAGGTTCACATGACAAATGTGGCCAGCTGACTACTTTGATTTAAATTTGTTCCAGTTCACAGCTAGGAAACATGGTCATTCTTGGGAGTATGGCAACTTGTATGGTGTCAGAACAAGAGAAATAAAAATACTGGTTCCATACTTCCAGTATACCATCACATTCAAGAGTGACACCACTACCTAATGCCTAACAGCATAGTGTTAGTCCACTGAGGTTCTGTGTCACCACGTGATGTGACCAGATTCTTCCCCACAGCCTCGCTCCACCCCCAATGAGTTTCCAATCCCATACGGGAAGAAGGCAAGCAGAGATGAGAGAGAAAAAGAGGGAAAATTTGTGATGAGGCTATTTACATGTTCCTGTGTCTAGAGCAGTATTGGCAGAGGCCAGGAATCAAATTTTCTGCTTGCTCTCTCAGTGGAGGAACAGTACTTGGCGTGACAAAAATAAATCATGTTTAACTACTTTTGGCTTGGTTGTATTTCCTTCAATTCAGTCACAATACATAAAGACAATACAAAAACCAGCTGCATTCAGAATCATGTCCCCAGCCTAACTTGATGTAATGCTGCAAGGACTATGAGTTGCTTTGGTCCCTGAGCAGATAGCCGAGCCATACAATTCAAACACGAACAATTGTGCCATTTGTTCAGTTATGTGTATGACTGGCAGCCCCTTTTGAACATAGTTGGCAGTTATTCAAATCCGTGAAGTCCCAATAATCGTTTCAGAGTTATTTAATTAGTTTGAACTGTTCAAGTTGGAGTCCGTCGGGAACTTTGTAGAGATCAAGTCAGGCCATTTAGCCCCCACAGTTGGTAAAAATATAAAAAGTAAAGAATAACTGAGTACACAAAAGCTTAATTATAAAATGCACAAGCTAGTATAGAGATTTCAAACCATTTATATTATTTGTTCTTGTTTCCAGGATTAGCACAGTCTAACATCTACTGTAAATAGGTACATTATATTATTCTTATTTATTTGCTTGCTCAATAAATCTGTTTGGCAGTTAAGGCCTAAAACAAGATCTTCTAGTTGTGATACTATGCTGCTTCTCGGAAATGTGAGGAAGATCCTGGAGAGGCACAGGACAGATCCGATAGCTACGGCAAAAGGATAGTTTTCTGTTCATTATTGTGGGCACATTATCAAACTTTACCTAGATATCGGGACCAGTGAAGATACTCTCGAGGCTGTAAGGAGCCAAGAACTCACTTATGAGAGTAGTCCAATTATGGAAGTCAAAATATCTAGAGTAAGAAGAGTGGGAAGATAAATCTAAAACCTAATGCTTGGTATGGAACAAAAAACAATATAGCTAAAAGAATTATAAATCAATAAAAAAAATACCTTTTAAAAAAATGAAAGTGCTAGAAACCAAACACTGTGGTTTTCTGTGTAATATGATTCACAAGCCCACACATGAAGCTGACCAGAACTCACTCACAATTTTGTTGCTCAAAAATTATGCTCCCTTCACTTGTGGAAATCTAAATTATATTACATCTTTCTCTTTCTATTTTACTAATTCTTCATCATGTCTTGTGAGAAGAATGTCCTCCGTCAGATGGGATAGGAGTGCATTGTAGCTAGTAATGTTGTGTGCACTCCATTAAACCCCTTTTCCAAAGTGTGATAGTACTTACATGGGGAAGGGGGTAGAATGGGTACATATTTCTCCTGCTGATTTTTTTTTAGCAAGAACTTTAATATTTTTGGTGAATATTTGAGTTCATCAATTTGGGACACCTAGAGCTGTTACTGTTGGAAAATGGCACTTTTTCCACTTTTGGCATCTATTTTTAGTATCAAGCACTCCAGCATGGACCAGGAGAGAGTAAAGCCCTATTGTATGCCAAAATGTACTTATTAAGGGATGAAAGAGTGTGTTTACCCACAAGCTTAAAACACTTTCCTGTTGTATGGGGAATTAACCCAGGACAACACATACTTTGATACTCCCGTTCTCTTTTTTGGACAACTTGGGGGTACCCTCTTGACATCCAAGACTAGCAACTTTCCATGAATCATTACTTTACCATTCTCTGACACAGCATATTTATGCACCAATGTTCTTGTTTTATCATGGTCTATTTAAAGATCAAAAAAGAGTTTATAACGCTATAAAATCTTTTACCATGTACGACTCACTCGACAACAAAATAAGTGACTTGTGTAAAATGGAAAAGGTCAAGGTATTAAAGTCAATGTGAAGATAAAAGTTATTTATAGAACTGCTGCTAAACTTGTCTCATTGTTTTCTCGTTCTGTATTATGAAACTACTTTTTATGACCAGAACGTAATTAACCTAGAACATTAATCTTTTACAAGAAAATATGTTATCGCTTTAACTGTTACAATGAACTGAGATAAAGCAGTCATCATAGGTGTCCCCTCCTATTTTTAATTGAAGGACAGAGCTCAGATATATATTACTGCCATTAAATCCAGACATGCAATACTCTGTAGTTTGACTATAATATAAAGCAGACTGATTCTAGAGATCGATTTGCATCAGAGTCCCATGTTTTTTGTGGGTACTGTGAGCTGTTGCTGGGCGTCCACTTAATTGTTGACTTGGAACTGGATTTCATCACTTTTTGCAATTAGCTTCCAGCTGGACTTTACTGGGGCAATGCATGGTACAAGTTAATGTAACCAAGAGAGAAGGAAGGGCACACAGAAGTCACAAGTCTCGATCCAGTGCCATTTTCCTGGATCTCTGCAGGCAAGGTAGACAAAATAATGCTAGCTTTTCACCTTTGGCGACAAGTTGGGGATCTAGCTCAGAATGAAGGGAGGGAAGTCTTTCCTCTTTGGTTATAAGGGTGCAAAGAAAGAGGTTGAGGGGTCTCAATCCACAACTATTATAGGTATGAGTCCCCAGTACAAAATTCCATAATTTTGGCATTCTTTTTTTAGGGAGGACTGTGTTATGACTGGTGTGGAAAATAGAAATGCCACACTAGTCAAAGTTAAGATAGACAAATCACCAGGACTTAATCGTTTACATCTGGAGAGAAGCCAGGGAAGAAATAGTGGCGACTCTGACTTTAAATTCTAACATTTTCTGGAAAAAAATTGTGCCAGAGGACTGGAGGGTGGCAACTGTGAGATCCCTCTTCAAAAAAGGAGACAGGGATAAGCAAGGAAATTATAGGTCAGCTAGTCTTACTTCTGTTGTTGATAAGCTCCTAGAGTTAATAATGCAGAATGAAGTTGCTAACCATGATTTGATCAGGCAGTCAACATAGATTTCTAAGAAGTAAGGTCATGCTTGACCAACCTTCTAGAATTCTTTGAAGAAATAGCAGATGCTGACCGATAAAGGAAATGCAGCGGATGTGGTTTATATGAATTTTCAAAAACAATTATGGGGCATGGAATTAAGAGGAATGTGGCCACAGGGACAGAGAGATGATGGGAGGGCAGAAAGCAAAGGTTGGGGAGAAGAGGATTTTTTTTTGGATTGGAAAGAAATGAGTTCCAGAGAGGTCTGTATGGGGCTGAATCTTATTTACTATATACATAAATGATCTGGACTTGGGAATTGAGCGAAAACTATCACATTTGCTGATGACACCATATTGAGGCGTATGGCGAGTTGTGAAAGAATGCAGGAGGTCATAGATAAGCTAATAGAATGGGCAGGTTGCTGGCAATGTAGAAAAATGTGAGGTAGTACATTTTGGAAGTAAGAATAAAGAAAGGAAATTTACATTAACTGGAGTAGTAGAGTAAAGGGACCTTGGTGTGCATACATGCTATTAAATAAGGTGGCAGCACAAGTAGATAAGGACATAAAAAAGGGCAAAAAAAATTCCTTAGTTTTGTATCTAGAGGCATAGAATAGAAAAGCAACGATGCATTGTTAAACTTATACAAAAGACCTTAGTTAGCCTACATTTTGAGTAAAGTATACAGTTTTGACACCCTGTTATAGGAAGTGTATAAAAGCAGCAGAAAAGGTGCAGCATGGATTCACCTTACCATTTTACCAGGGATGAGTGGTTATAGTTTTGAAGAGATAATTGGAGAAGGAAGGGCTTTTTTCATTAGACTGTGAAGGTTAAGGGGTGACTTGATAGAGGTCTTCAAGATTATGAAGGGTAATAATAGGGTAATAGCAATTGATTGATCCACTAGTCGGTGAGATGGTAATGAGAGAACACAAATTTAAGATAATCACAAAAAAAATTAAAGGTGGAGGGGGGGGCGGGGCTTAGAAAAAAAGCTTTTTACGCTGAGTGACCACAAGCATAGTTAATAAAATCTTTTAAAAGGGAATTAGATCATTCCTCCTGAAAAACAGGAATATTAAAGGGTGGGAACAGGAGAGTGGGATTAGATTAGGTAACATTTAGAGAAAAACACGGACTTGATGGACCGAAAGGCCTATTTCTGTGCTGTAACATTCTATGGGGGAGAAATTGGGTACCTTTGCGCCTCCCAATATTGCCTCCGGGGGGCGATAATGGGGTGCTAACCACTTACCGCCTGGATGCGGCGAGAATATCGCCTCCTGCTAAATTCGGCGGGAGGTTTGCGGCGGCGGTATGGCGTTGCGCCCCGATCCCCTTCGCCCGGAGATCGTGACGTCATTGCCGTGCGCATCGCCCCGGTAGCGCCCAGGACTCGAACTTCGGTTTCGCCCCCTGCAGCATTGCTGGGTGACAACACCGGCAGCTGCAGGAGGCGTTCATCGGGAGGCCGGGCGCTTCGGGGGCGATACTTAAAGACGAGGTGGCCGAGGGAGGAAAAAAATAATCAAATGCTCGTTTTCTGCTTTTTTTCCTTTTTTCCCCAGCGCTTGATCAGCCAGGCACTCTGCTGCAGTGCATCGGGCTGATCGGGCCGGATCACGGTTGCCGTCGGGGACCAGAGCCTGCAGCGATGGCCCTTCCCTTTCAGGGAGGGAAGGAGCCTTCCAACGCGGCAGCGCTGCACGGCCCATTGTGCGGCGGTGCACCACTACCGCCCCGCCTGCTGCCTGTTGCGCTCCAGGAATGAAGTGGAGCGCTTGATTTAGCGCGCCACTTCCTGGAGTGCAAAACCGAATTTTTTTAAAGTTGAGAAACATTAGCGCCTGGTGCTAATTTTTTCAACTTTTAAAAGTTAGCGCCCCAAACGAGGCTATAATGAATTTCTCCCCCTATGAGTCTATGAATTCAACTGAGAACAAGTTGTGTAAAAACTGTTTCTGGATGACCTGTATTTTTGGAGCTGAGGTCAGTGTCATATTATTTCCCTGAATTGACTTGAGGAGGTTGTATTGAAACATTTACTGTTTGTCTGAGGACAAAGAATGGAATAGTTTTTTAAATTTTCTTTTGCATTTGCTACTTCTTAATGATTCATAGATAAATGCATCAGTTTGTTAATGCAAAGAAACAGTTGCAACAGGAATTTCCATGTTCTGAATTTTATTGCAGCAACCAAAATTCCAGCTCTCAAAAATTCAGATATGGAGAAGATAGTTCAAAATATGTAGAAAACAACACACCAAATTGGCAGCAAAAGAAATGCAGAAAGTATTAAACCAGGAAGCAAAACAGCACAAAGAAAAGCTCCCAACACATGGTAGAAATCAGTGTCTTCCCATTAGCGGCCATTTTGTACAGGCTAGCAGAGCGTGCAATGCATTCCTGGCAAGAAAAATGGGAAATCTTCACACACGGGGTACTTTCCAATTCTTGCATAATTTTTGGGCCTTAATAAAGTTCCAGCCAAGATTGTGCTCGGCATGAATCAAGCAGGGACCAAGAAAAAGCCCTGCTCGAGTTCCCAGCCCATAATGTAATGTTCCACGCTGGCTAGTCCCGACTCGCCAAACAGAAAATTGATCCGCGTGTTCTCTGAAACAAACTTTTGGGCCAGAATGTTCCTTACCTGGGCAGGCCTGGTGCGGGTGGTGGCCGTGGCGGATCGTGACCCTGTTGCTGGCTCCATCTCGTTGCACAAAATGACTTTACGTCAATAGGGCCTATGAAGCCCGCCCTGCGTGTTACCCGGCCCAATTAAATGGTGCGGGTCTGCTGACGTCATCCATGACCCGTTTTCAGCCGGAATATTTAAAGGGGCCATGGCCACATTACAGTTGAAGGTTAATCTAAAATAGTGCAGCCAGTGCACTACAGCATTGGAGTGCTGCAAACACTTTGGAAATGACAGCACAGAGGCAGAGGGCTGCACCCAGGTTCTCTGATGACTCCCTCCATATGTTTGTGAAGGGAGTCAGAGCTCGCAGGGAGGTCCTCTTCCCTTCCAATGGAGAGACCGCTCCAGGAGACCGAAACAGTCTGGTTGGAGATTGTAGAGGAGGTCAATAGCAGGAATGGGGTCAGGAGGACCTGGGTGCAGTGCCGCAAACGTTTCAATGATCTCATTAGATCAGGAAACGTGAGTGCAAGGCCACACTCAATACTGCGCCTCTCATCACATCCCCATCACTCTGCCTTCCCAACCCTACTTCTGCACATCCTTACTCACACCAACATATCTTGCACCTCCACCCATCCCTCTCCCTCTCTACATTATCACATCCCCATCTGACTAACCACCGCTCACACTCACCCTCATCCTAGTGCAATCATACCAACTAACAACACACAAGGAGGCCATTTGGCTTTGGCACCCCACTCCATCATAGTCACCCTCTAAAGATCTAACCCATCCAATCCTTACACTCATTCCATCACTCTCACTCAACCTTCTCTTCTTTCCCTCCTTGCAGGAAAAGAGAGCCCAAAATAAGAGGGAGAGGGAGAGAGCCGGCGGTGGCTCTCCATCATTTGCAAACTTTACAACAGCGGAGGAGGCTGCTTTAGAAATACCTGGAGTCGCCGAGCAGCTGGAGGTGGGAGACGGAGAGAGGGGGACATCTCAGCAACCTGGTGACACAATTACATACCATACAGCTATGTGGCATACATCAGTCACTCATACGGGAACTGATGTCAGCAGCCATTGAATGGTCATCATGTGCATAATGGTATCTGTACCCATTCTTCATATGGCATATCTAACTTATCTCTCTACTTTCCCATAGGTCCATCAAGAGCTCCCCTGCTCCCCACCACTGTCCAGGAGGAAGAGGAAGACGACTCCTCAGAGGGGCCTCCAGCCTCTGAGGGCGCACCGTCACCAGACATAAGCGCACCCAGCACCAACACAGATACACACACCTGGGTGGGTCCCACGCGACATTGTGTTGTCACCTGGTGTCTCACAACTCACAAGTGAGCAAGAGCAGATGGTGGAGACTGGGACAGCAGTGGAGAGTACTCATCAGAGGGCACAGGACGCTCCAAGCTCTGCTCAGTTGCATGTAGACATTGAGCCTCGGCCATCCAGAAAGAGGGTAATCCTGGAGGTGCAGGAAGAATTGCAGGGGTCTCTGACAGGTTTTGTGAGCGCGATGTCTGCAAATGTTCAGAGAATGGAGGAGTCCATCTCCAACATGAGCACCACCGTGTCGCAGGTGATGGCGACTGTAGGCTCCTCCATGGATAGGATGGCCACCTACTTGGAGCAGCTAATGCGCCACTCACAGGAGCACATGGTCGCTATGGAGAATAGATGGGTATCTATGGAGAATAGATGGCAGAGGCTCATAGACCTCCTCTCTAGGAGGGATGTCAGCGTAGACGTGGGACCTCATGGTCCACTGATGTGCAGCAAGGTCCTCTCCAGCTCCTTGGCAGCAGGGAAGTGAGCAGGCCGCCTCTACCTCTGCTGAAGCCACAGGGGTAGCACCTTGTAGAAGCATGCAGAAGAGAAAGATGACACGAAAGTAGATTCACAAAGGTAGCCACTTTTTATCCAATGTTTATACAAAGGGCTGGATTTTGATACTGGGGTGGGTTGGGGTCGTGCCATCCGCATTTCGTGTTATCCACCCGAAGCAATTGGATGTGGGAGATTGATGCAATTTTCACCTAATTGGGCAATTGAGTTCCAGCATGTGGGAACCCATGAACCAATTAGTGTTTTCAGTCTGAAAGTCGCCTCTGATGATGTCATCATTGCTGCTGCATTGAAGGTCAGAGACTGCCTGGCCTTTGCTGTGAGAGGACCTGGATGCAAAATGAGCAGGAGAGAGAGAGAGAGAGACAAAGGCCAGGCAGTCTCTGAAGACCTTCAATGCAGCAGCATCAGAGGCGACTTTCAGACCTAATACTACTACTACCTTCATCACATCTCCATTGTAATAGTGGACCTGCAGCTGATAGTCAGCTATCCAAATGTGCTCCCGCCAGGTTTCACAATTGTGGTTCAGAACAGGCGTGCTTCACGTAGATCAAGGGTTAAAATCACAAAGGCCTTTCAAAATGGCATTATAGAGACAATTTAGTACTTGTTAAGGGCCTTAACAGCCTATCCCGCCTCTTAAAGGCGGGACGGAGTCGGGACCAGCAGACACGATTTAATGAAAATTGCATGGAGGCGGGATGGAGGCGGACTTGTGCCCACCCGCCAGTTTTTGCAATTTTAACCCCCCACACGTCTCCAAACCTGCCTCCACGGGTCAATGAAAATCCAGCCCAAAGTTTCTGTTAATGGGCTGTCAAACATAAAAATCTTTATTTTCCACACTTTCCGGTCTTGGACAGATTTGTGTGCATCTTTGGAAGTGGCTTAGTGAGTTGCAGTGAATGGTGAGACATAACAGTACCTCCAGCAATGGTGGTGAGTGTGAAATGAATGGCTTGGTCATTGTAGGGATGCTTTATGGTGTTGCTGTGGGGTGGTGACAACCTGGCGCATCATGTGGCAGCCATATGGGTGTACAGTGTAAAGTTAAGTAAATCTGGCCATGCTGAGGCCATCCCTGGCCTTCCGGGCAGCAATGTGCTCAGGTGCTGATGCCCTCTGTCCTGTGCAGCATCAGGTGATTGCGGAGAAGGTTGGTGTTGTTGGTGCTGCTGGTGTGCCTGGTACTGCTGGTGTCGGAGCTCATCGTGGTCAGATTCTGAGGATCAAGGTGAGACAGTATAAATGGCACCCATGCTGATGGAATCGATGGCAGGTGAAGTACAGATGACAGAAGCAATCTGTCAGTGGTGAGAGAGGTTCTTCCAATGAGGTGACACTCGATGGAGACTTTGTTGGAAAGACTTGCAGCCAGCAGAAAGCTCAATCTGTGCTGGGAATGTAGTCAGCAACAGCTTCTGTCTGAGGAAAGTGATCAGCATGTGAGGTGGGAGCTTTTATACTACATTTGATGCTGTCAACTAATCAGCTGGATCAATGGCCATTCAACTCCCGCCTCAGGTTGACAGACGTGGTCCCCGAGCAGCGCAAGTCCTGTGCGCATCCAGTGAAATTGCAAAGGTAAGGTTAAAAAGACTCTTAAGGGTCTGACAACAAGCTAATAATTCTTTAAATTGGATCGCCTACATCTGCCGGTCGGGTCGCTGCCACGTTGACAGACGCGCCCGAGGGAAAGGTATGTGGGGGGCGGGATGACGGCAAGAAATTTCTACTTTCCCACCCGACCTGCCTCCTATTGCACCCGCATAGACCCTGAAAAATTCCGGCCAAAGTGTAGTGCACATACACTTTGTCTGTACTCCGTGCAATGGATCCACAGAGACCAAGGTCGGACATTGCGCTCGCAAAACCTGTCAGAGCCCCCTGCACTTCTTCCTGCATCTCCAGGATCACCCTCTTTCTGGATGGCCCCTGAGGCACAGCGTCTGCATGCAGCTGAGCAGAGCTAGGAGAGTCCTGCGCCCTCCGGCGAGGACTCTCCACTGCGGTCTCTGTCTCCACCATCTGCTCATGCTCACTTGTGAGTTGTGAGACACCAGGTGACAACACTACCCTATGTTGCGTGGGACCCACCCAGGTGTGTGTATCTGCATTGGTGCTGGGTGAGCTTATGTCTGGTGACGGTGCGCCCTCAGAGGCTGGAGGCCCCTCTGAGGAGTCGTCTTCCTCTTCCTCCTGGACAGTGGGGGCGGGGGGGGGGGGGCTCTTGATGGACCTGTGGGAGAGTAAAGAGATGAGTTAGATATGTCATATGAAGAATGGGTACAGATACCATTATGCACATGATGACTATTCAATGGCTGCTGACATCAGTCCCCATATGAGTGACTGATGTATGCCATGTAGCTGTATGATATGTAATTCTGTCACCAGGTTGCTGAGATGTCCCCCTCTCTCCGTCTACCACCTCCAGCTGCTCGGCGACTCCAGATATTTCTAAAGCAGCCTCCTTTGCTGTTTGCAAATGATGGAGGGCCACCGACGGTTCTCTCCCTCTCCCTGTTATTTTGGGCTCTCTTTTCCTGCAAGGAGGGGAAGAAGAGAAGGTTGAGTGAGAGTGATGGAATGAGTGTAAGGATTGGATGGGTTAGATCTTTAGAGGGAGACTATGATGGAGTGGGGTGCCAAAGCCAAGATTGCACTAGGATGAGGGTGAGTGTGAGGGGTGGTTAGTCAGATGGGGATGTGATAATGTAGAGAGAGAGGGATGGGTGGAGGTGCAAGATATGTTGGGGTTAGTAAGGATGTGCAGGAGTAGGGTTGGGAAGGCAGAGTGATGGGGATGTGATGAGAGGCACAGTGTTGAGTGTGGCCTTGCACTCACATTTCCTGATCTAATGAGATCATTGAAACGTTTGCGGCACTGCACCCAGGTCCTCCTGACCCCATCCCTGCTGTTGACCTCCTCTACAATCTCCAACCAGGCTGTTTCGGCCTCCTGGGGGAGATCTCTTCTACCCATTGGAAGGGAAGAGGACCTCCCTGTGAGCTCTGACTCCCTTCACAAACATATGGAGGGAGTCATCGGGGAACCTGGGTGCAGCCCTCTGCCTCTGTGCAGTCATTTCCAAAGTGTTTGCAGCACTCCAATGCTGTAGTGCACTGATTGCACTATTTTAGATTAACCTTCAAATGTAATGTGGCCATGGCCCCTTTAAATATCCCGGCTGAAAACGTGTCATGGATGACATCAGCAGATCCGCACCATTTCATTGGGCCGGGTAACACGCAGGTTGTGCTTAACAGGCCCTATTGACGTAAAGTCGTTTTGTGCAGCGAGATGGAGCCAGCAACGGGGTCGCGATCCGCCACGGCCACCACCCGCACCGGACCCGGCCTGGTCGGGAAAATTCCGGCCCTTATCTCTGTCTCTTCAGCGCTCTTATGAAAAAAAATTAAAGAAATGTTTTTAAGCTTAGTTATGGTATCACTGAAGTTACGGTGATGTCACTAATCATTTGAATCTATTAAAACATAAAAATTTGTTGTTACATTAAGTATTAAAGTGCCATAATTGCCCTGGTGAAGATTTGCAGGTAAGTTTACTAGAACTGGAAATAAAAAGGTGCGATGACGCAATCAAATTTTTATATTACTAATTGTGTCAGTTGCTAATCATATAAAAGATGGAACCTGTTAGGTTGATTCCACAGTCTTGTGCTCTCAGCAGGGAAACAGGTAAACCACGTTGGCAGGTAGTATAGAACATAAGAAGATAAGAATTAGGAGCAGGAGTAGGCCATACGGCCCCTCAAGCCTGCTCCGCCATTCAATAAGATCATGACTGATCTTCAACCTCAACTCTGCTTTCCCACCCGATTTCCATATCCCTTGATTCCCCTAGAGTCCAAGGTAGGAGATACGGCTGCAACACTGATTATCCAATCTTGGTCCCTGTGGGCATGTCTCCTCACTGGCAGTGCCAGGTTACAGAACCAATTTTGTATCGCTATGTAAGAACATTGGCTGCAACACAATCATTCCCAGATAACTGCTGCAACAATTCTGAAGAGCAGTGTTTGAACAGGCTACTGCTAGGAACTGAGCTTGGCTGAAACTCCCTCCAAACCACAGTGAAGGCTTTTTAAAATTCAATTAATTTCATGATGTATGTGGAGAATTGAAGTACAGTACAGATATAGCATATTTGTAAAGAAACATTCATTGGTTCTAAGCTTATAAGTCAGACTCGCCTTTTTCTGATCCCGGGCACTTATAAAGTTGTGGCACTTTTCTCTACCTGCAACTGGCTAATGCAGTCTCACGAGCTAATTTGGTATTTTACTCCCTGTCCTAACACTCTGTACCTGTAAAGGCACCTTTCTGCATCTGCTATGGAAAGGTGCTTACAAAACAAGGAAAACATAAGTAAACTAACTGCTACTTCTACAAAGACAAAGAGAGACATACTACAGACTCTCTACGATTGCTACAAATACTAATTGCTATTGCCGATTGACCTGAGGAGTGCAGAGCCCTCTATTTTTATATCTTGTTTTCAAAGAGAGGTCTCCCTACATTCAATTAACCAATCCGGATGACGCCCAGGCCAGAAGGTCTCGCCACCACTCTTCCGCCATTCAACCTTGACAAATGTGGACTCCTGTGACAGTCACTGAGTCACTGGGGCACAGCTGTTCCTCCAGCAAGACCATTTTATGACCCTTTCCCATCTATCTTGCATTTCTCAAGAGTTTGTTTCACGCAGGTGAGGAGAAGTGACATATTGATGTTCCATTAGCTGTCCCACTGGAGGCCTGAGCTAGGGATAATTGGGCCTCATGCTGGTCCAAAATGTCTGTCGTAGAAACACGGTCCTTTCTGGGATCATTTCTTAGGACCTTTTACAGCTTTAATTGCTTTATGGCCTTTTGCTTTGAAGATTTTATGGCCAAATTACCTGGGAAGTTCCATGGCCAAAAAGCCTGGGTGATGGTTTGAATTAGCTTAGCTTGTGTTAGCTAAAACTCTTTTCCTAGTATTCAGTTCAAAAGCTGAATTTCATTTTCTGTGGTCAGCTTTGGAGCTGAAACTCCATTTTAGACACATTTTAGGGCATTTCCCCTGCAATATAATTTCTCCCAGCTCCACCTAAGTGCCCCTGTTTAACAATAACAAGCCTGAAAGATGTATGTCGGCAGGACGATAGATTTGCACCCCGCCACCCCCCCCCCCCCCCCCATTGTTTGTGGCCACTTTGAATTTTCAAACTGAATGTTGCAATTTTCAGCGAAAATACTCAATTGGAATACTGTTCACTTGCTGTACGGGTGCAAGTTGTACAGCCATAGCTTTTAAAAGCATTGGTTTCCTTTTTCTCACTAGACAAAACAGAAAGAGAGAGAAGTGTGCTCTGGCTATAACGATAGGAGCCACATATAACTTGTTGCAGCAGGTCTGGAAAAGCCACACAAAAAGAGTAGGTGCTGCATGGGTCCTGGGTAGGAAGATGGGGTTCATGCTTCTAAAATGCCTTTGGAACTTCATTTCTTTTACAGACGAGAACTAAATCTATTGCAGCGCGAGCATGAAAATCTAGCAACAAACATGGCCCTTGTCACAGCTCCTCAGAGTGTACAGAAGGATATTAACGATTCTACACAGATAAAGACGTTGATGCAAAGCAAAGAGGAGTATGACTGCCTTGCTGAGCAGGAAAAGGGTCTGATTGCTAAACTTGATGCTCAGGTATGTTCCTAGAATCTAGAATGTCCTACATTAATGAAATAGTATTTGGAGGTTTTGAAATGTAAAAATTTGAATCAAAGCAGTGGATCAACCATTTATTGGGTGAAACAGAATTGATTTTCAGGTTTTCTTTACATGGTTGTGTATTGCATGGTGCCATGGATTGATAGGACGGACATTAAAAAATTGCTGGAAATCTGAAATAGTAACAGAAAATGTTGGAAGTGCATAGCAGGTCAGGCAGCATCTGAAGGCGAAAATAGATGTACACTTCAGATGGGACCATTCTTAAGAACATGTGAGGATTCTGATAAATGGTCCCATTTGAAACATGAATTTCTCTTTCAGATGCTGAACAACCTGGTGAGAGGATATCCTCTACTATGTGTAATGAAATCTTAAACCTCTTCTTTATAAGTGGAGGACAATTTTGTTACATGTAATGCAGAGAAGAACTCTATCCTCTTGTTGTGTACTGCCAACATTTTCCATTAAAAAAAATTGATCAAAGCGATGTTTGTTGCCAGATTCTGCTGAGTTTTCAGTCTCAGTCAGGCCACTACATTGAGGAGAAATAGGACAGGGAGATTTTTGTTCCATTATTGCAAAACAACATATGATCCAGATTTTTTACCTATTGACTATGAATGGGCAGAAAAAATCTAGCCCTAAGCAGCTCACTATCTGTTAGCACCGATTGCAAATTGGTTGTTGGAGATGGATTAGTGATTAGTTTTTTTTATTGGAAAACTACAGGAACCATTGCAGTCAGTCAGTAACAGCACAAATATTATTTCCATAATAGAAATGATTGGGCTAAAAGAAGTATTTTCTTTAAGGAAGCCTACTCTCAGGCCTCCAATCATGTCTCTCTGAGATGTGCTTGGGGTGACTGAAGTAGCTTGGGGTGACTGCTTCTTCCAGATCCTGCCCCCTGCCCACCACTCGCCCACCACTCGCCCCCCCCCCCCCCCCCCCCCCCCCCCCCCCACCTTGGGTTCATTCTACTCAGCTCCCTGTAGTTGCATGGTTGAGATTGGGAATTTCAAACCACCCTATTCCTTAGTCTAAAATTACAAATAAAGTAATGCCTTTTTGATGATCTCTCTTTTATTTTTTAAAGTGGGGGGTGGTGATGAACAGCAAGCTTGTCCTTCTGTTTTCTTCTCTGTTCCTGTTGGACCACATATGTCCTACAGTCAAGATGCAGGGCAGCAGCTTGCTACTTGTCTCTTCTTATGCTGCTTTGGAAGCAGTGCTTGGAGATGCAATGTTCTCTTCCCCCTGTGAGAAGGTGTCTAGACATTGCTTAATGCCTCACAATAGTAGCAAAGATGAAATTAGGAGCTCACAGTATGGGTGGTCAAATCTGTGTCCCACCATTCGAATGCACTACACCATTGTGCCATTCAGCTGACTTTTATTCTCATTTTAATGATCTGAAATATGTTTGTATGCTGCATTTCATTCCCTGATCTTATCAGAGTATTGTCTCTCATAATGAAAGGAATTGCTTGATTTGCCATCCTTTATATGTATATCAGCCAAAAATACTCTTATTCTGCAGAAAAATGTTGCTGCCAGCTACATAATTCATTTACACATGAAAGACTTGTAAATACTTAAAAGCAATTGCACATCAGATACCTTTATTGTACAGATAAGAGACCAAGAAGATAAAATTAATAAGCAAAAGATGTCTATTGGAGGACTGAGGAGTGTTCACCATCGACGCAGACATTTGCAAAAACAAATACAGACTTTAGAGAATCAACTGAACTTGGTAAGTTAATGTGGATTAGTTGTAATGAATAAAGTTGTTTTTAATGCCATTTTAATGTGTATAGAAATCATGGTAACAAAAGTTTGGTTCCCAACAACCCAAGCAATTCACTTTTATTTTGTCCTGACACATATCAAAATGTCAAATAGTGCATGTGATGAAGATTAGATTTGCTACCAGTACCGTCTTGTTTCTGTGGTACAATTTTCATAAGGAAGAATCAAGTTGGACCAATAGTCGAATGAAAGTGTCTCTTTACTGAGCTTCCGGACGTGCTGATTGTTGGCAGCAGCTCTTGAGAAGCTGCTGGTAACTTTCCAGGTCGTTCTGGCACTTTGCATAACATGGAAATACTCTAGTCTAAACCAGCTAGGACTGTGTATTCAAAATAAGTTTGATTATTACAACAAAACTTCCTCCAGCATTTAGAAAGGCTGAAAATAGTTTTAAAATATTTTTCAGCTTTTACAAAGGCTGTGTAGGGTTGGGGGTGGGGCGGGCGATGGGGGATGGTGGCAGGGGTTGGGTGGTGGGGGAACTGGCAAGCATAAAGATAGGGGAGAGCGAATCCAATGTTGGGCACAAAATGGAGTTGACGGGCAAGTGGTAGAGTGCTGTAGGCTCTGATCCTCTGATAGAATCATAGAAAGTTACAGCACGGAAGGAGGCCATTTTGGCCCATCGTGTCCATGCCAGCCAACAAAGAGCTTTCCAGCCTAATCCCACTTCCCAGCTCTTGGTCCGTAGCCCTGCAGGTTACAGCATCCCAAGTGCACATCCAAGTACTTTTTAAATGTGGTTAGGGTTCCTGCCTCTACCACCCTTTCAGGTAGTGAGTTTCAGACCCCCGCAACCCTCTGGGTGAAGAAATTTCCCCTCAAATCCCCTCTAAACCTTCCATCAATATTGTATTGATCTTACGGATCTGAAACCTAGACAAGACAGGAAATTTGAAGAAATGTAGAAATATTTTTAATTTTTTGCTTCTGCAACCTGCGCTCTCCTCCAGTAAGATTCCATACCCTGCCAAATTACCTCTTATATGTAAAGATGCCTAATGAGGACAACACAATTCCTCAGCTAGCAAAGGTTAGTTCACTAAATTCTAATTCACAGCTTTTGCTCCCAATGAGCACCACTGTTACTAGCTGAGGAACTGACCAACAACACAGGAGCAATGGTTTTATAATCAAGACCAGAAGCTGTTCCTAGTTGTACCACACTGTAATATCAACCTCCACTATCATTAGTGGGCCGAAGTGGTTGCACCCATTTCCTATATCAGCCTCATTAAAGGCCCAGATTTAATGCAAACATCTTCATATGAACGCCAAGCAATGTGCGCCAGGTTTACTCTTTTTTTTGTGTGCCTATTTAGAACGGGAACAAGTGCAGCTCCACGGTCACAGGAACTCTTAAATAGCCTTTGGTAAGGTTTTTTTTTAAATGTTTACGCTACCTATTAGTTTTAAAAAAATGGTTAGACTTTTTTCCATGTTCTGAATTTTTTTATTTATATATATTTAGAATATAGGCAGCAATTTCTTCTCACTCCTTAAGGCAAGTTTGTTTGAAAAGAACCTTAATTTCATGGTAGAGGTGGCATCCTAAAGTCAGCAGGTCAGGGACCATTCTGTAGACCTTCCACCAATTACTTTAAATCTGTGCCCCCTGGTTTTTGACCCCTCTGCTAAGGGAAATAGGTCCTTTCTATCCACTTTATCTAGGCCCCTCATAATTTTATACACCTCAATAAGGTCTCCCCTCAGCCTCCTCTGTTCCAAGGAAAACAAACCCAGCCTATCCAGTCTTACCTCATAGCTAAGATTCTCTACTCCCGGCAACATCCTTGTAAATCTCCTCTGCACCCTCTCTAGTGCAATCACATCTTTCCTGTAATGTGGTGACCAGAACTGCATGCAGTACTCTAGCTGAGGCCTAACTAGTGTTTTATACAGTTGAAGCATAACCCCCCTGCTCTTGTATTCTATGACACGGCTAATAAAGGCAAGCATTCCGTATGCCTTCTTAACCACCTTATTTACCTGGCCTGCTACCTTCAGGGATCTGTGAACATGCACTCCAAGGTCCCTTTGTTCCTCTACACTACTCAGTGTCCTACCATTTAATGTGTATTCCCTTTCCTTGTTAGCCCTCCCCAAATGCATTACCTCACACTTCTCCGGATTGAATTCCATTTGCCACTGTTCTGCCCACCTGACCAATTTATTGATATCTTCCTGCAGTCTACAGCTTCCTTCTTCAGTATCAACCACACAGCCGATTTTAGTATCATCTGCAAACTTCTTAATCATACCCCCTATATTCAAGTCTAGATCATTGATATATACCATAAAAAGCAAGGGACCTAGTACTGAGCCCTGCGGAACCCCACTGGAAACAGCCTTCCAGTCACAAAAACACCCATCAACCATTACCCTCTGCTTCCTACCTCCGAGCCAGTTTTGAATCCAACTTGACACTTTGCCCTGGATCCCATGGGCTTTTAACTTCGTGACTAGTCTGCCATGTGAAAACTTAGCAAAAAACTTGCTAAAGTCCATATACACTACATCAAATGCACTACCCTCATCTACCCTCCTTGTTACCTCCTCAAAAAATTCAATCAAGTTTGTCAGACACGACCTTCCCTGAACAAATCCGTGCTGACTATCCTTGATTAATCTAAATGAGGATTTATCCTGTCCTTCAGAATTCTTTCCAATAATTTTCCCACCACCGAGGTTAGGCTGACTGGCCTGTAATTACTCGGTGTATCCTTTTCTCCCTTTTTAAACAAGGGTACCACATTAGCAGTCCTCCAGTCCTCCGGCACCACACCTGAAGCCAGAGAGGATTGGAAAATGATGGTCAGGGCCTCTGCTAGTTCCTCTTTTGCTTCGCTTAACAGCCTGGGATACATTTCATCCGGGCCTGGGGATTTATCCACTTTTAAAGCTGCTAAACCCCTTAATACTTCCTCTCTCACTATGTTTATTACATCGAATATTTCACACTCCTCCTCCCTGTTGGATGAAGTTAAAGTGTTGGTGCATGAGGCGGATGGAAGTAGAATTGCCCTGATTGGCATTCCAGATACCGTCCCCAGGGGACAGCAGTGCTTGGCAGAAGGTGTTAGCCAGACTGAATGATGACCTGCAGTACCTAGAAACAGATACGAGAATAGATGGCCCACTTTAAGGAATCTGGCAAGGTCGGATGAACCAACAACATCAGGTACTTGGCAACAAGTGAAGCCTGTCCACATTTACTACTTGCCAATGCCAAGTCTTCAGACAACCTTACAGCTTCTTCATTGCATGATTCATACCTCAGCGGGGCACATAGTCCAGATGCAATGTACGATGAAGAATTGCCACCCTCTCATATTTCCAAGAGCTTCGGGTTGGACAGTCAGTGAGTACTTTGAGAAATGTCGCAGTGTGATGACATTGGACACATGTGTTATAGTGTTCAGTGGGAAAAGAGATAAAAGTGCTGGCTGTGCTGACCAAGGTGTCAGTCACCATTTTAATGCAATGTGGACAACACTGTACCTTTTAGTGCGATACTAACTGGAACTGAGCCAGAGGCAGAACAGTTGAGAACGCTGGTAGTGCCATCCCTTTGTTGCACATTTTCTGCAGGTACCTTTGCTAGAAAAGATAAAACTCTATCCTGTTGACCTGTTGCGGAGATGCTGGTGTTGGACTGGGGTGGACAAAAGTGAGAAGTCGCACAACACCAGGTTATAGTCCAACAGTTTTATTTGAAATCACAAGCTTTCGGAGCGGCTGCTCCTTCGTCAGGTGAAGTAAAGGAATACAAAATCGACAAAGCATATATAGTCTGCCATTGTAAGTTACACATGCATTGTTCTCTATCTATATATGCTTTGTCGATTTTGTATTCCTTTACTTCACCTGACGAAGGAGCAGCCGCTCCGAAAGCTTGTGATTTCAAATAAAACTGTTGGACTATAACCTGGTGTTGTGCGACTTCTCACTTTTGTTGACCTGTGGTCTGGGACCTGCTGACTTTAGGATGCCACCTCTACCATGAAATTGAGGTTCTTTTCAAACAAATTTGCCTTAAGGAGTGAGAAGAAATTGCTGCCTATATTCCAAATATATATAAATAAAAAAATTCAGAACATGGAAAAAAGTCTAACAATTTTTTTTTGCATTAAATAGGTAGCGTAAACATTACAAAAAAAACCTTACCAAAGGCTATTTAAGAGTTTCCGTGACCATGGAGCTGCACTTGTTCCCGTTCTAAATAGGCACACAAAAAAAAGAGTAAACCTGGCGCACATTGCTTGGCGTTCATATGAAGATGTTTGCATTAAATCTGGGCCTTTAATGAGGCTGATATAGGAAATGGGTGCAGCCACTTCGGCCCACTAATGATAGTGGAGGTTGATATTACAGTGTGGTACAACTAGGAACAGCTTCTGGTCTTGATTATAAAACCATTGCTCCTGTGTTGTTGGTCAGTTCCTCAGCTAGTAACAGTGGTGCTCATTGGGAGCAAAAGCTGTGAATTAGAATTTAGTGAACTAACCTTTGCTAGCTGAGGAATTGCGTTGTCCTCATTAGGCATCTTTACATATAAGAGGTAATTTGGCAGGGTATGGAATCTTACTGGAGGAGAGCGCAGGTTGCAGAAGCAAAAAATTAAAAATGTTTCTACATTTCTTCAAATTTCCTGCCTTGTCTAGGTTTCAGGTCCGTAAGATCAATACAATATTGATGGAAGGTTTAGAGGGGATTTGAGGGGAAATTTCTTCACCCAGAGGGTTGTGGGGGTCTGGAACTCACTACCTGAAAGGGTGGGAGAGGCAGGAACCCTAACCACATTTAAACAGTACTTGGATGTGCACTTGGGATGCTGTAACCTGCAGGGCTACGGACCAAGAGCTGGGAAGTGGGATTAGGCTGGATAGCTCTTTGTTGGCCGGCGCGGACACGATGGGCCGAAATAGCCTCCTTCCATGCTGTAACTTTCTATGATTCTATGAATATATTTGCAGAGCAGTAGTTTATTCTGTGTTAATTCATTTTGTTGTGTACAGTTGTTTCATATACAAAGGCGTTAACTGGGTTTAGTTGGTAGCACTCTCAACTCTGAGTCAGAAGATTGTGGGTTCAAATCACGCTCCAGGACTTGAACACAATGAGGCAGAAATTCCGATCCCTACGGGTGTGTACGCGCTGTGTACTCACCTGTAGGGCCAATGGAAATGCCGGTTTTAGGCATGCACTGCACATGCGCTGGAAACCGGCATTTCCGATCTGTCAAGAAAGCTCTTGACAGATCCTCCGGCTGCCCGGGAGCAGGGCCTCTGCGGGCGGATAGTTCTGTTTTTTGGAGACCCTCCGCCCGCAGAAAACACTTACAATTCTTGCACCTGCTTTTACCAGGATAAGAGTTGAAAAAAGTTAAAAAAAATGTTTCCACTGATTTATCATTTATAAATACATTAAAGAAAGGTAAGTTTATTTTTAGCCCCATTAAAAACTTTAATTATTTTTTTCAAAAAATAAAACTTTTGTTTAAAATACTTAATTTATTGTAATTTAAAGTAATTAAAAAAATGTGATGTTTTTTTAAAAATGTATTTAAAGTTTTACTATGTTTTGGGGGTGATCTCTATTCATATATTTGACAGGCCTTCCTGTCAAATGTATGAAGGGAGATTCCCTTCTCTGATTGGCTCCCCATGGCCCACGTGATCCCAGGGACGCTGCAAACCGCCTGCGCCTCTGGGATACGTGGGCCCTGCACACCAGCAGTTTGGAGAGGCCCAGCAACGGAACTCTGCGCCTCCTGGGAGCCCTCCGGTCCAGGCGCAGATTTTTCCAGATCGCAGCCCCCCGCCCGCGGGAGACCTGCGAACGGAATTTCTGGGCCATAATGTAGTACTGAGGCACTGTCAGAGATGCCATCTTTTGGATGAAATGGTAAACCAAGGCCCTTTATGCAAGTTCTTAAAGATTCCGTGACCCTATTCGAAGAAGAGCAGGGAGTTCTCCATTTTCAGCTCCCGTCACAAACTCCACTCATTTGCCGCTGATTTTACTCCCTTCCCGAGCCACTCGCTGCAGTTGAAAGAATCTTGGTGAAATCATGACATATCCTCTTCAGTCGAGAGTTGAGTTTCAAACTTCACCTCCTAATCATCACTAAGACTGCATACTTCCACCTGCATCACCTGCCTCTTCTCCCATCTCATTGTAACTGCTGTCAAAACTCTTATCCATGCTTAAGTTTTAATTTGTCAATATCCTCCTTACCAGCCATTGGTCCTGCACCATTCATAAACTCTAGCCCATATCCTATCCCACCTAAGTTGTGCTCACCCATCACTTGTCCTCACTGCCCGTCCTTGGCTTCCTGTCCCCCAGCATATTGAATTTTAAATCCTCATCCTCATCCCAAATCCTTTCCCATTCTGACCGCACCCTGACTTTAGAAGTTCCTGCAGCCTTTTGTTCTCTCTCATACCATTTAGTCCTCCAACTTGGATCTTTTGTGCACCCCTCCCCACTTTGCCCCACCATTGATGGAAAAACCTTCAGTGGCAACAGCCCAACTCTTTAGAACTTCTTTCCTAAACCCATCTGCCTCTCTACTTCTCTGTGCACTCTGAAAAGCATTCTCAAAACCCCCTTTTTGACCAAATGTTCAGTCAGCTCTCCCACTGTGGCTCGGCGCCCACTTGAAAAAGAAAAATGCCCTCTATACAGTGCCTTGGGACTTTTTTTTACATTAAAGGCGCTCTGTAAATGCAAGTTATTGTTGTTATTGTGTTATAACCCAATCTCTGACTTGTGCTCCACTCTGTTGAAGCTCCACACCCAGAACAGAGCCTTACAGAAGTACATTTATAGGTTACAGTACACATAAACATGGAATGAGAAAAGGCCATTGGTCCCATATTTTGACAAACATTAACTAGTTCAAGTGTTATTTGGTAGAACTGTACTGTTGTTAAATGATATAAAAGTGTGCAAAAATTTAATGCTGCAAGGAATAATCATAAAAATCCAATCGGTGTCAAACTTTTGCTTTATATAAATCAAATGACCCCATTGCCATTTCAGAAAATGCCTTACCATTCTTGCCTTAAACTTTGCACTCTTTTTTTTTAGTCAACCGTAAAGTTTAACACAATTCTGACTGAAAATCGCAAGCTTCGTGAGGAAATCAATAGCCTGAGAATTAATAAAGAAATTTATACAAAACTCTACAACAAGCTCAGTACGAAACTACAAGAACAAAAAAAGATAATGAAAGAAATTGTTGAGGAATCTGTGCAAGCTTACGACCAACGGTGAGTACTGATCTAACCAATACCAGATTACAAAGCAAGTGAAACTTTAGACTTTTGTTTGAAATTGGCATGCTGAATTTTGTGCAACTGCATGGGTTTTTAAATAGCTGTTTCAGTCATGCAAAACTGAAGTGCTATTCACTCTTTCAAGTGTCAATGCAAAGGTTTTCACAGCTGGTTCAATGCTGGAATGTCAGATTTGGCAAATGGTGACAGGCTGAATAATGTTTAACTAGGCTCAACTCCTGGCTCGACAGTATTTTCAGTCAGTAAAGCACTGCACAAGATGAAAATTCAAACATAGAAACAATACCAGTTGTTCATTAACAGTGATAAAATGATAAATAGAAAAGGACACCAGACTATTATTTAAAAGGAGCTACTGCAGATACGAACATTTTACTATCTCTTGTTGTTTTGGCCTGGGTCAAGGCTAAAGCTCTTGATTGTCGAGGCCTTTGCATTACCAACATTCTAATTATAACGTTCTTTTCAAACTGAAGCAGTTTAAAAGTAATCCCTACTTCTGGGCTTCTCGATCTTAAGGAATCTTCTCCCTAGCTTTGTTTTATAATTTAAAAGCACATTTAATTAATATTCATCAACCTCTCTCATTAGTGAAGAGCACTGAATATAATTACCTTCCCCCCCTCCAATTTTCTCCTCTCATCTCCCGAAGGCACTGACTCACACTGGAGTGTGGCTTTGTACAGACTGATTCCTGGGAAGGCAGGACTGTTGTATGAGGAGCGATCGGGTCGACTAGGCCTGTATTCACTAGAGTTTAGAAGAATGAGAGGGGATCTCATTGAAACGTATAAAATTCTGACAGGGCTAGACAGACTGGATGCAGGGAGGATGTTTCCCCTGGCTGGGGGGTCTAGAACGAGTGGTCACAGTCTCAGGATATGGGGTAGGACATTTAGGACTGAGATGAGGAGAAATTTCTTCACTCAGAGGGTGGTGAACCTGTGGAATTCTCTACCAGAGAAGGCTGTGGAGGCCAAGTCACTGAATATACTTAAGAAGGAGATAGATTTCTGGACGCAAAAGACGTCAAGGGGTATGGGGAGAGAGCGGGAATATGGTATTGAGATAGAGGATCAGCCATGATCATATTGAATGGCGGAGCAGGCTCGAAGGGCCGAATGGCCTACTCCTGCTCCTATTTTTCTATGTTTCTATGTTCCTTGTCCAAGTGACCATTTGTCATGTACCAGCCTGCAGTCAGTATGGGCCGAAGTTTCGACAATGGTGGGGGTGGGGTTACTGCAGAGCTTGATTCTGTCCCTAGCTCATATTTACATACCTGCTTTCTAGCTTCTTTCCCGTCACTTGATAGTGTTCAGGAGAGGGAATTTCGCCTCTCTTGCCCAAGCGCACTGAAGCCAATTGTAGAACTCCCATCAGTGATCTGCTGAGTTCAGCTAACCTAGTACAGATCTGGGGCATCTCTGGTTTGTGCGGCTCAGCTGAATACCAGGCATTGCATTTCTGACTAAGCCACTGGGGGGAGCCTGAATGTTTTTTTTTAAAGAACCAGTAGTAGACGCAGTTGATAATTCCTCTCCTGAACTGGACTGTTTGAGAAAGATGGTGACAATGTGATTCCACGCAGGAAGGGAGCATCAGAGCCTATTTATTCGGATTGCTCTTCTGCATACCTGATGACTGGTGTAAGAGTAGCAGAGGCAGACGCCTGGGACTAGGTTGCATTGCCACCGTTTCAATTTAGAATTGGTGCTGTTGCTGCTGGGGACCCTTAAAAAAAGGTCTTGCCTTGTATTTAAGAAGCTTGTGCCTTATTTTTTAGAAGGAAAAAAATTCAGCGACCTCTGCATTAGAACTCTCTCCTGACATGACTGCCCAATACTGCCCATCCACAGGACAGATGTTCTCGGTCAGTATCCTGTGCATAAACGGATTGAACATGTAGGGAAAACCAATATGATATCGGTGCCCCTCAAAATTGTGACTGTGCGTAATGATTCATAAAAGTTCTGCTCATAATCTGCATAACTTCTGTAATGTTTTAGATGTTCCAAAAAAAAATGAATGTTTTCTCATTCCTAGGATGGAGGCAGAAACTAGGATAAATGCTGTAAAGGAACGAAGTGCAAAAGACATCATGCTATATAACACGGAGATAAAGGAACTAATGCGTATCATTGACCATGAGGCAAAACTTAAAGACTTTATGCTGATTAAATTTCGACAGCTCACGAGAGAAGGTATACTGTATGGGGGAAAAATTGAGTCGCGTAGCGCCCCGAAAAAGTTAGCGCCCCCGCGGCCGAAATTCACCAGTAGCGCCCCAAGAGGGAAGCGGGGTGCTACTGGAAGCGCCCCACCTCCCTCTTGGGGTGCTGTGAGTGAATATTGCGGTGCTATGGCGCTGCGGCACGTTACGCCGCGGTACTGCAGGCCTTCCTCCCCTTCTTAAAGGGGAGGGGCTGGGCCACCAGGGATCGGAGTGCCGGCAAAAGAGCCCGGCACTCAAAAGAAGTGCCGGGCTCACGGAGCGCAGCCAGCACTCTGCGGGAGGGCTGCAGAGGAGGCCAGGGACGGCAGAGAGGGCAGGTGCTGGCCGCCCGGCACCTCCCCTTTAATTTGCGCCGCCCTGGCCGCAGGTAGGACTCACTGACCCCGTCGGACATAGCGTCCAATGGCGCTACTTAAGATCGTGGCCGGGGTGCGAGCGGGGCGCTGCGCACGGTGATGACGTCATCGCCGGCGGCGCAGTGCCGCAGGGCGCTAACGGTTACCGCTGCCGCTAACCTCCCGCTGAATTTTGCGGGAGGCATTGGTGGCGCCGCGCCCAGGCGCTAGTTGCTTTGTGCCCCGTTAGCGCCCTAAGAGGGAGGCACAAAGCAACCGAATTTTTAGGCCTTTATTTTTAGCAAATTTGAAAAGTTAAGTGTTTTATTTGCCGAAATAAGATGAGGTAGACCTGGTACCTCAAGCACTTGAGCAGTTCTTCCAACCAGAAATTTGAGTCTAAGTTTTTATTAAATTTGTTCTTGGGATGTGGACAAATCTGGCAAGGCACACACACTTTGACCTGAGAAAGTGGTGGTGGGCCGCCTTCTTCAAATGCTACAGTCCTTGTGCCAATTGTGCTACCACGATGGTGTTATGTAGAGAATTCCAGGATATTGATCCAGTGATAAAGGAAAAGTGATATATGTCTATGTCAGGATGGGGTGTGACTTGGAGGGGAACTTGGTGGTGATGGTTTCCACCTGACGTCGCTGCTCTTGTCCTTCTCGGTTGTAGAGGTTACAGGGGAAGGAGGCACTGTCGAAGAAACCTTGGTGAGTTTCTGCAGTGCATCCTGTAGATCGTACATACTGCAGCCATAGTGTGCGATTGATGGAGGCGTACCAGTGATGGAGGGGTGAATATTGAGTCCAAAGGCTTCCACATTTAAATTGCAAAGTGGTCCAGTGTGTGTACACATTGTTTTTTTTTATAGCGGATAATGTGGGGATTTTAGCTTCTACCAAATAATATGGGGTAAAAATTGAGTCGCGCCCCCTTTGGGGCGCTAACCTCGCCGGGGCGCAACTTTTAGCGCCCCGAAAAAATTAGCGGCCCCGCGCCGGAACTTCAGTGGTTGCGCCCCAAGAGGGAAGCGGGGCGCCACTGGAAGCACCCCGCATCCCTCTTGGGGCGCTGCGAGTGAATATCCTGGCGCTACGTGGCGCTGCGGCACGTCGCGCCGCGGTATTGCAGGCCTTCCTCCCCTTCTTAAAGGGGAGGGACCCTGCGCAGCGCGAACCGGGGCCCAGCTGGGCCCCCAGGGATCGGGAGTGCCAGCAAAAGAGCCCGGCACTCAAGAGAAGTGCCGGGCTCTTGGAGCGCAGCCGGCACTTCACGGTGGGGGGGCTTCACGGGGGCCGGGGACAGCAACGGGGGCAGGTGCTGGCAGGCGGCCAGCAACAAAAATGGCCGCCTGCCACCTCCCCTTTAAATATCGCCGCCTCGGCCGCACGTACGCCTCCCTGAACCTGTCGGACATAGCGTCTGGCGGTAAATCAGGGGGCGCGACTGAAGATCACGGCCGGGGCGCGAGCGGGGTGCTGCGCACGGCGATGACGTCATCGCCGGCGGCGCAGCGCCACAGGGCGCTACCGGCTGCCGCCGCCGCTAACCTCCCACTAAATTTTTCGGGAGGCGTGGGCGGCGCTGCGCCCGGGCGTTAGCTGCTTTACGCCCCATTAGCGCCCTCTTAAGGCGCTAACGGGAGGCGCAAGCAGCTGAATTTTTCCCCCTATGTATTTAACTTTTATTTTTGGTCGTAGCAACAAAGGATTAACATCATGCTAAAAAAAATGAGTTGAGCTACTTTGTAAAACTGTTTACACATCCATTTGCTTAAGTGTGGATACACTTGCAGGAAGAGAGACACTTCTTTACATTTTTTGTCTGTGAACAATGGCACAGCTGATCAAGTAGTTACAATAGTAAAGCTACTGCTCATATTTGAGTAGCTTTATTACTGTAACATTTATTTTTGTTTCAGCACCATAGTTTGTCAGCCTTTCATTTCCTTGGCACTTGCTAGAAGCCTGAGGGTTGTATCAATGAGGCAAAGTAAAAGCAGCTTCATTCTGCACCTGACTGTGCTATTACAGTGACGTGGGAGTGCTAGACACTGACACTAAGTACCAAAAATGGAAGTCTTTAATTCCCCAACCACAGACATCAATCCTCTTGATGATCGCAAAATAATTACAAAAAAAATTGAAACAAAAATAGTAAGCCAGGATATTTATTCAGAAATGAAAATTCATATTTGTGCAAATGGATGTTTGTAAATGACCTCACAAATAGAAAATCTATTAAGATCTTTTTAAAAATATGTTTTATGGCATTTCTAGATCATTCTAAGGATAAAGTTGGTAAGAAAACTGCACAAGAAATTGAATATGAAGCTTATGAAGAAATACATAAACATCTAAAAAATCTGACAGGAAGAGACAACCTTTACAGTCTAGGCACCGAGTTTATTGCCACAGAGGAGAAGAACTATGCACTGTTTAATTTTATAAATGAAATTAATATTCAACTGGAACATAAGCAAGAGAAGATCCAGAATATTAAGGTCTGTAAAGTATTGTTGTGTAACATTCCTTCATTGCTACAGCATGCAGTATTAGGGTTCTTTTTGGAATGTTTTTACATTTTTGTTCCACAACAATATTGCAGCTACACGTGGTGTAGGGACAGTGGGTTACATCATCAATGGATTATTTATACGGCAAAAGTCTGACAATTGCTGTGGAATTTTGGGGTGGTCAGAAGGCGAGCCTGGCAAAGCATCAGTATTTAATACTAAGGTATACCACAGATGAATATTCTTCTGAATCTAATAGCATGCATGAGGGAGTACAGTGTATTACAGTTCCAATGAGGTAGTTTTTTCAAATTGTCTCATAATTTGTGGGTGTAAAGCTGGGCATTGCGCATCAGTCGTCTGTCAGAGAAACCAGCTGATTTTCATTTCCATTGCACCTGGTTGCAAGTTGAAAATCTACCTCAATGTGTTGTGCCATGGAGTAGTAGGATCTTGGCTCATGCCTACAAGTGCCAGAGGGTAGCACCAAGTTGAGTGCAACCATGTCTCGCAGAAAGGGGAAACCCCTCTCAACACCTCCGCCCCGCCACCATACTGCTATCACGGTCTCAGTGGCCAGTTAGAGCTGCAATGATAGAGGCCTGGAAGCTGGGTAGGTACCTTGCCCACTTACCCAGGAAATGGAGCTGAGAAACCTAAAATTGAGGAAGGAGATAAAAAAAACAAGCAACTTAGTGGGAGTGAAATTGGTCTTCACCAGTAGCATGGAACAAGTTCGTAGTGCTCGGCAGCCTGTTTTACAACGCACAAGTCAAGTGCCGTGTAAAACGGGCTGATGATTTGCTATGAGCCTGTTTTGTGCTACTGGCGAAGACCAATTTCACCCCCAATATCTTCTTTCAGTTTATTTTTCATTTCAAGAGGAACTTGGTAGTTTACAAAAAGAACTGCTGGGTGAAGTACAACCGTATAATTTAGGCTTCTAACCAATGCAGTTTGAAGTTACAAAGGAAGAACTTGTATTTGTGTAATGCCTCATCACTTCCTCAGGATGACCCGAAGTACTTTACAAACAGTGGATTACATTTGCATTGTAGTCACTGTTATGTAGGCAAATTTTCATATAACAAAGTCCCACAAACAACAAATGAATGACCAGATAATGGAGGCGGAGGGAGGAAGGTTGGCCATGATACCAAGAGAACTCCTGGTTCATCCTCAAAGTTTCCATGGGCTCTTTAAGTCTACCTCAGCAGATGGACAGGGCCTCAGTTTAATGTCTTGTCCAAAAGATAGCACCTCTGAAAATGCAGTAATCCCTCAGTATTGCACTGAAGTGCCAGCCTACATTACATGCTCAGTTCCACTGTAGTTAGTCTAATTTATTTTTGCAGGAAATCTGAATTAAAATCATGTATTATTTAGCTGTATTAATTGTGAAGCTTGTTGGCTAATTAGCCTTTTGAATTCTCTTTCATGGTCAGATAAGCTATCTGCACTGAAAATAACCATTGTTTCTGGATCAGCACCTCTGGTGTAAACACTAGTATTGCATCATGCCCCAATCTTGAGCACCTTCCATTAACCATTGTTTCAAAATTAATTTGCTAACCTCTTTAATGGCTTAGCAGGCAAAAACAGCAGATGGTTCGATACAAGGCTATACAGAGTAGAGTAGGCCTCAGGTTTGATTCTTGGTCTATGCTGAATACAGTCGAACGTTGATTATCTGAATGACAAACTCCATCTTTCTGATCATCCACCTGAATTTAATGAAACAAAGTTTAGTATGAGAAATCTAAAGTACATACGGATCTTTTGTGTGTATAGTACTTGTCTTGATTTCTGCACCTAGAATATTTTGTGCCATACAAGCTACCAACAATGGGATTTAGGACTTTAATATTCAATAATTTTGATAAACTTAAAATATTGCATTTTTTAAATGTGCAGGATGAAATATTACAATTCGAAAACCAACGCAGCCAAAGTGAGGAAGACTTGCACGATCGTATAAAGGAAACAGAGGTATAATTGTTCTATCTTATAATGTAGAAAGAACACTTGGTCTTAATTGGTCCAGACTCAATATCTTCATCTGTGTCACTACTCTTTCTCTTCACACTCTTTCCATTTTAGCCACACTGATTGCCTCAGTCCCTCTCTCTCTCTCTCCCTCCATCTAACTGAACACCCAGCACACAGTCTAGCAGTTGAGTATTCTGTGATGAACAGATTGCAGGTATGCAGTAGAAGGAATGAAGAAGGCATAACATTTGTGAAATGGTACAGAGATGGACAGGGCATAAGGAACAGTGAATTAAAATGTCAGCACTGTTATCAAAGAACATATTTTTTTAAACAAAAGCAGAATACTGCAGATGCTGGAAATCTGAAATACAAACAGAAAATGCTGGAAATACTCAGCAGGTCAGGCAACAGAGTTGTTTCTCTCTCCACAGATGTTGCCTGACCTGCTGAGTATTTCCAGCATTTTCTGTTTTTTAAAAATATTTTTGAAGAGGTAAATTATAGTGATAATCTCGATGAGAAAAAAAACAAAGACTTGCATTTATTTAGCATCTTATCATGTTGTTGAGAAACATCTCAAAGCACTTCGATAATTACTTTTTGTATTGCAGTCACTGTTATTAATGCAAATGCAGCAGTTAATTTGCACGGCACAATCCCAAAAGCAGCAATGAAATGAATGACCAGATAATTTTTTTTTGGTGGTTTTGGTTGAGGAAGCTATTCTTTGAAAAGTGACATGGGATCTTTTACATTCACTTGAACAGGCAAACAACTCGGTTTAACATCCAAGAGAGGGAGGAAGGAGGAAGGAGGTGAGAGGGAAGGGTGAGGATGGGATAGGTGGATAGAAGGAAGGAGACAGGAGAGGGGGATGTAGACATGGAGAAGAAAGGGGTAGACAAGAAGAGGTGCAAGAGAGGGGGGAAATAGTGGGGAAACTGGCAAACTCTCAGCTGGGTGAGAGACCTGACATAGTTAGAGTGTTGGATTAGGTGCCTTTCCCTTGTCCTGTCTGTTTGTTCTCATAATAAAGGGGAGAGGGGGTGGTGGTAAAGTGCCCCATGCTTATATTTTCTTCTCACTGGGGGTGGGGTTACACTTTTTCCTTTCCAAGCCTAGAGCAACTCTTGGGTAGCATCCAGGTTTAGCTGCCAAGTGGCAGGTAACATTCATACCACATAAGTGCCAGGTAATGACCATCTGGAAAAAGTGAAAGCCAAGCCATCTCCCCGTGATCTTCAATGGCACCACCATCACTGAGCCCTCCACCATCAACAACTTGGGGGTCACTATTGGCCAGAATGTAAAGTGGACCAGCCATATCAATACTGTGGCTACAAGAGAAGAGCCCAGGTTGGGTACTCTGTGATGAGTGGCTCACCTCCTGACCCACAAAGTCGCTCCTCAATCTACAAGGTTCAAGTCAGGAGTGTGACAGAATATTCACCACTCGCCTGGATGTGTGGAGGTGCAGCAGTACTCAAGAAGCTCAACACCACACAGGACAGCGCCCCTGCCTTTGGACTCAATATTCACCCCTCCATCACTGACACAACTCCATCACTGGCAAACTATGGCTGCAGTATGTATGATCTACAGGATGCACTGCAGAAACTCACCAAGGTTATTTCAAAAGCACCTTCCACCCTGCAACCGAGAAGGACAAGAGCAGAGATGTCATGTGGAAACCATCACCCCCAAGTTCCCCTCCAAGTCACACCCCATCCTGCCATGGACATATATCACTGTTTCTTTATCATTGGATCAATATACTGGAACTCCCTACCTGGCACCATCGTGGTAGCACAATTGGCACAAGGTCTGCAGCATTTCAAGATGAAGGCCCACCACCACTTTCTCAGGTCAAACAGGGATGGCATAAGCGTGCCTTGCCAAATTTGTCCACATTCCGAGAGCATAGGAACACGAGTTAACCATTCAACCCCTTGATCCTGTTCCGCCATTCAATTGGATCATGACTGATCTGTATCATAACTCTATTTAGTTGCCTTGGCTCCATATCCTTTAATACTCTTACCTAACAAAAATCTATCAATCTCAGTGAATCCCACTGCACTCACCTGAGACAACATGTGCTGAACCCACTATGTTTCTAGGTTCAGCGTGATATCCATAGTGCACCCAAGTTGCAAGCGTAACACCTGGGCGTATGAGGATGGGAATTTGTTTGCTGCTCCAGGTCTTAAAGGTCTGCAGCAGCTTAAAGGGGCAGTATGTTCATGTGGCTGTAGATAAAAATGATATGCAAATTTGTGTGTATTATTTGGCATTTTACAATTAATGTCCCCACCACTTAAAACGTCCATGTTTAAAATGGGCAGTTGCTTATGTCAGCCAAAGAGCGATAACCATTATCCATTTGCACTAACGTCAATATCAAAGTCGCCGGTAATAGCGTCTTAAGTGCTCCGTTTATTTGGGATAGAATCAGCTATGCTTATTCAGTAGTTCGCACCTCGTTAAGGTGCACCGGATGCAAGAACAAACATAAGTAAGTAAGTAAACAAGTAAATAACACCTCGTTAATGTTCAATTATCTTTTGTGTATTTAAGAGCTTCAAATCCTCTCTAAGTGGTATAAAAACAGAAAATACTCAGCAGGTCAGGCAGCATCTGTGGAGAGAGAAACAGAGTTAACGTTTCAGGTCGATGACCCTTCGTCAGAACTGGAAAAAGCTGGAGATGTAACAGATTTTAAGCACGTGCAAGGCCTTGGTGAGACCACACCTTGAGTACTGTGTGCAGTTTTGGTCGCCTTATCTGAGGAAGGATGTTCTTGCCATGGAGGGAGTTCAGCGAAGATTCACAAGGCTGATACCTGGGATGGCAGGAATGACATATGAGGAGAGATTGGGTCGATTGGGCTTATACTCGCTGGAGTATAGAAGAATGAGAGGGGATCTCATCGAAACATATAAAATTCTGACAGATCTGGACAAACTAGATGCAGGAAGAATGTTCCCGATGGTCGGAGAGTCCAGAACCAGGGGTCATAATCTAAGGATAAGGGGTAAGCCATTTAGGACAGAAATGAGGAAGAATTTCTTCACCCAGAGAGTGGTGAACCTGTGGAATTCTCTACCACAGAAGGTAGTTGAGGCCAAGTCATTAAATATATTCAAGAATGAGTTAGATATATTTCTTAAAGCTAAAGGTATCAAGGGATATGGGGAGAAGGCAGGTACAGGGTACTGAGTTTGGATGATCAGCCATGATCTCATCGAATGGCGGAGCAGGCTCGAGGGGCCGAATGGCCTACTCCTGCTCCTATCTTCTATGTTTCTATGTTGGGGCAGGGAAAGGGGGGAGGGGAGGAAAGAACAAAAGGAAAGGTCTGTGATAGGATGGAAGGCAGGAGAGATTAAGAGACAATAAGAGAGATTAAGAGATGGTGCAAGGCAAAAGGAGATGGTAATGGGACAAGTTAAGAAACAAAAGATGGCTCTAGATGAAGTGTGAATGGCCCTGGCGGAATGAAAGACAGCTGCCATGTGAGAGAGAGAAAAAAATAAAATAAGTGGTGTTGGGTTACAGTTTGTAAACTGACTGCAGTTTAAATAAAGCTATAGGTCAGATTGGAGCTACACAGAAAGAACATTTTGGTTGGTTACTGAAATAGAACTATTACATTATACCGGCTATCACATATAGTGGATAAATAGCATTCGCACAAACGTGCCTGCTATAATGGGGACTGTATCTGTAATTACTTCATTGGGTACAGCCCCAAAATTTAACTTGTCTCACCTTGGTTATTATAATTGCAAGACACATAGGTCTAGAAATTGGATAAGGCCCGAAAACAGGCGCAGGGATCGCAATGCGCAATCAACCCGGGCCCGTTCGGGGGATTGCAAGCAGCATGCAAACTTCGTGCTGCCTGCTGATTAGCATGATTGTAGCATTCAGTCCAGCGCTGAACATGATGCTGAGTGGCTGAACGCTCAGCAAGGGCCCAAATTTGTGTGAGGCTAGCTCCAATTAAAGCTAGCCTGCACTACTTAAAGGCAGTCTGCTCCTCTTAAAGGGGAGATGCCTTCTGCCTACAGCAGATGATTGAAGTGGCTGGGAAGGCAGTGGAAAAGTAAATTCTAATGATGGCACTACAGGGGAGAGAGCATGCACCTCGGTTCTCTGATGCAGCACCGAAGGCCTTGGTCCAGGAGGTCAACTCCAGGAGAGAGGTCCTCTTTCCAGGGGGCCCTCCAGGTAACAGACCAGAGTGCACTGGGAGCAGATAGCAATTGTGATAAATGCCAGCAGTGTAGCCCTGAGGACCTGGACTCAGTGCAGGAAGAAGTTTAATGACCTCACACGAGTGAATTCATCTTCAAATGCCATATTCCACCATCTGCACCACTAGCCCCACACGATGCTCAATGCACCAGACCTCCATCACTCACCTACCAACAATCTTTACCAAACACGACTCACACTTCACATTCATAGCTTCACCTCACTCACACACACTTACCACTGCTGCAAGCCTCACACCCACATCTCACAGCTTGAACACACTGTCAGCTATTCAACCATGACAGGCACATCACCCAAAAACATTACATCACATTTCCCTTTCCTTGCAGGAAAAGGTGGCGCATAACCGGCGCCAGCAGAACTTAACCAGCGGGGGACAGGCTCGCCTGCATGACCTCACCCCCGTAGAGAAGATGGTGCTGGCCATTCTTGGCTGGGGCATGGCTGAGCTCATGGTCAGCGACGGGGCTTAACGAATACAAGATGTCAGTATCCTCATACGTTATCCTCCTTCTCACATCCCACATCCCCCTCATCCCACAATCTCTTCTGATTTACAATCTGCACATGGTGTAAGCATGCATCTCTTGCTTTCCCCCCACCCCCATCCCCTCACCACAACCCTACCCTTGTTCCTTTCTCATTTCAGACACCCAAGAAATCCAGCCAATGGTTCAACAAGAAGAGGGAGAGGAGAGTGAAGAAGCAGAAGAAATACCATCACTTGATTTCACACTCCCAGCCATCAGCTCAGATACTGACACGCTGCGTATTTTAGAGGATAGGTTAAATGCAGGATCTGCACGTGGTGAGACACTGGCCACGAGCGGGCTGCAGCCAGGGCAGGTGGAAAGGGTAGCGTAGGTGCCAGCTCCCCAGAGGGCGAGGTCGCACATGAGTTCTGCTGTATAGGACTTAGATGAAGACTTTGAAAGGGCGGCCTACAGAACAACGCTGATAGGTATGCACAATGAAATGCTTGGTGCATTGACAGGCCTGCCAGAAAGCCTGAATGCAATGTCAAGGAGCATGGAGGAGTCCAGCTCCAGCCTTGCACAGGGCTTTGGGCAGAGCTTGCAGCCCATCCTTTCCAGCATGGAAGATATGGGCAGATCCATTAACGTACTTGTGGACCCAAGTTGATTCGTAGTACCAACTCAGAAGTTGGATGGTCGAAGTCTCAGCTTCCATTGCAGCACAAGCAGAAGCCACCCAACTTCTGACTGCTGCAATGGAAGCTCAGACTGAAGTCATGGAAGCTCAGCTTGCTGCCACGCAAGCACAGGCTACTGCCATCATGGATGGGTTTACCAGTGTTGAAAGGGGATTGCAGGGTATCACAGCATTCCAGCAGTCTGTACTCCAGCAGATTACTAGGATTGCTGAGGCACTGTCCCGGGGGAGTGGAAATGGATCCGTGGAGGTCGACCCTGCTGTTTTCTCTCAGGATGACAGCATTTGTACACCCACCACTGCCACTCCGTCAGTGCCTTTGCTGTTGCCTGTCAGTCAGCCAGCCCAGACTGCTGCCGCCCATGCTGAGGTGGTACAGTATGAAGCCAGCCCTACTAGGCCCAGAGCTCCTCGAGGTCATCCTGCAAGGCCATCTGCAGTGTCACCCATGGAAAGTCAGCAACTTTCCACCAGCTATGCTGCAGCTACTGGGGTAGCACTGCGTAGGAGCACTAGGATAAGCAAAGGCACACGCAAGACAGTCACTAAGGGAATGGACAAGGGTGATTAGTTGATTTTTGTTGTAATATTGGATATATGTATAAAGTTGGATTGGAATGTTTGCTTTGTGGTGGCTTTTATTTTGGCATTGTGGCCAAGAGACGCTGTGATGGTCAGTAACAGAGGGAAGGTATGGTGTGGGACTAATGTTGTGTTCACTAGTACCACAGGCAGATAATTCAATCCTGGATATCCTGGCCAGAAAGGGGCTGTCTGGGTTTCAGCCTTCCTTCTGCTTCCTCATCCTCTCTTCCACTTCTTCCTCTTCCACTTTGTCCTCTTCCTCCTCCTCCTCCTGGTCCTGCTCCTGTTCCTGAGCTGGTGACCATATCTCTGGTGGCAAGGGCTGTGCCCTCATGATGGCCAGGTTGTGGAGGATACAGCAGACCACCACGAATCAGGACACATGCTCTGTTGAGTACTGTAGGGCTCCTCCAGAGCGGTTCAGGCAGCGGAACCGTGGCTTTAGCACCCCACTGGTCTGCTCTATGATGTTTTGTGTGGCAGCATGGCTCTCATTGTATGAATGCTGGCCACGTGTGATTGGGTTGTGGAGCGGAGTCATGAGCCAGGTGTTCAAGGGATAGCCCTCGTCACCCAGTAGCCACCCTCTGGTTTGTCTTGGTGGCTCAAAGACTGAGGGAACAGCAGACTGGCACAGAATAAAAGCAATAGCAAAATACTGCGGATGCTGGAAATCTGAAATAACAACAGAAAACGCTGGAAACACTCAGCAGGCCAGGCAGCATCCGTGGAGAGAGAAACAGAGTTAACGTTTCAGGTCTGGGACCCTTCATCAGAACTGGAAAAAGCTGGAGATGTACCAGATATTAAGCAGGTGCAGAGACAGGGTGGGGGGGGCGGTGGTGGTGGGAGGGGAGGAAGGAATTGAAGGAATATACTGTGCTTAGGTAAGAGGCAGGAAAGATAAAATGTCTCAAATGGGAATGGCAAAATAATACAGCATGAAAAATGGGAGCAGGGGTTATAGTTTGAAATTATTGAACTCAATGTTGAGTCCAGAAGGCTGTTAAGTGCCTAATCGAAAAATGAGGTGCTGTTCCTCGAGCTTACGTTGAGCTTCATTGGAACAATGTAAGAGGCCGAGAACAGAGAGATCAGAGTGGGAGTGAAGCGGAGAATTAAAGTGGCAGGCGACCGGAAGCTCAGGGTCACCCTTACAGACTGAACGGAGGTGTTCCACAAAGCGGTCGCCCAATGGGCTTGTAGTGGATGTTTGTCGATAGCCGATCGCCAGAAATGGAGACAGAGAAGTCAAGGAAGGGAAGGGAAGAGTCGGAAATGGACCATGTGAAGGTGAGGGAAGGGTGGAAATTAGAGGTACAGTGAATGAACTTATCTAGTTCAGGGCGAGAGCAGGAAACGGCACCAATACAGTCATCAATGTACCGGAAAAAGAGGTGAAACAGCGATTTACTTGTACAAAAAGAAAATACTGCAGATGCTGGAAATCTGAAATAAAAACAGAAAATGCTGGAGATACTCAACAGGTCAGGCAGCATCTGTGAAGAGAGAAACAGAGTTAACGTTTCAGGTCGATGACCTTTCGTCAGAACTGGTCATCGACCTGAAACATTAACTCTGTTTCTCTCTTCACAGATGCTGCCTGACCTGCTGAGTATCTCCAGCATTTTCTGTTTTTATATCAGTGATTTACTTGTACTTCTTGCAATTTAGTATACTGTATTTGCTGCTCATGATGCGGTCTCCTCTACATTGGGGAGACCAAACGCAGATTGAGCGACCGCTTTGCGGAACACCTCCGTTGAGCTAAGAGAATTGCTCTCGGAAGACCCTAGGTGGGTAAGGCCTCCTGCTGAGAGCCCTTCTCCCCCTCTGCCTCCTCCCTCTGCGAGCAGCTTGTCCTCTTCTTTGCTGCCTCTGCTCCATCTCCCTGTCATGCTGCAGGCCAAGGGCGATGATAACTAGAGCACTCATGACTGGGAGCAAGTGGTCTGACCAGAACCCTTGAAGTCAGAAGCAAGGCCTTCTCCACTTGCAGCACCCACTCCCTGTCACCTCACCAACTTTAAACAACTCTAGAAAGCTGCAAACACTTCCACAAACTTACACAGAACCAGCAGAAATCAAAAAGCAAGTTACCTGAAAGTTGGTGATGATCTCTTTAAATAGCGCTGGTGGGGAGACCTGCCTGCTGCTGAACGCGTGTTCAGCTGTGTGAGGTTAACACCGGGCGTTAGTTCCAGCAATGACGACGAAAATGGCAGTGCTGGCGTCAAATCAGTGTTGAGCGCTGATTGACGTCACAATCTGCCTACGTACCATACTTCCAGCAGTGCACACACCTAATGGCCGCCCGACCGCCCGCACCAATATGGCATCTGGCGCGGCGCTATGCAACCAAATCTTTAGCCTATAGTGCTTACATTAATAGGATGAAAATGTTAAATCCAATATCTTATATTACTGCTCTCGGCTTCTCCTGGCAGGAGAGCTTTGCTAGTTTCAGTCAGGTCACCCTTGAGAACAAGAGAAGAGAAATTGTTTGGAAAGGGTGCCCCTTCCTGATTATCTCAAGGACCCAATTCACAATGACCACAGCAATTTCTATACCAGGTCGTTCTCTTCACTGAAGAAGATGTTATGGACCCTGGGAAGAAATCTATTTAAAAAATCTAAGTTATTTAAGAAGTATTCTGTGAATCTCATTTTTTTTATGTAACTGTATGAACATAGATACCTAAAAGTACATTTGGATTCTGTTGCCGATAACCAAAAGCGTATTTTATATATGATTTTCTAAAATCACTATTTTATCTGTTAGCAAGATAATACAATAGTTGACTTTATTTTGTCTTATTATTGACTAACTTTGATATGTTATGGAATAGAAATATAAGTTGTCTGTTGTTGTCTACAGGAAACTCTGGAAGATACAACCCAACAGGCTAATAAATATGAAATGATGCAAACACATGTTAGCAAAACACTAGATGAACTGAAATCCAACATAGAGTCCCTTTGCAAGAAAATACATTGCGACCTAACACCAATCCAGCAGAAATTGTCTGGTAATGAAGGCATCTTGAATTACAATGCACTTGAATACTTAGGTGAGTGCAATACAACTTTACTGCTATCAATCAGAAACAGGAAATAAAGATTTGACTGGTAGATCGAGAACAGAGGTTCCCAAACTGGGGGGCTGGCCAAGGAGGAGAGTCACCGATGTAACCTCACGTAGCCAGAGGACGTATATCAAAAGTCTGAATTTCTTTAAATTTTAAAGAAACTGAGCAAATTTAAGTTTAATTATCTTAATGTATACACGGTTACAGCTTCTCATAGGGCAATCCCAGCATACCGAGATGTTTGAATTCCCGCTGATTACTAGAAACAGAAGTTGGACCAATCAGAGATGCTTCTGGTGCACAGTAATCGGTTACTATGCACTAGAAGCAGCTCTGATTGGACCCGCTTCCAATTCTAGAAATCAAACATCCCACCCTCAAACTTAAACCACAAGACTTTTTCAAACGGGAGCTCTTTCAACTGAAAGGACAGATGAAGGTAATCAAAGAAGTTCGATGGCTTTCTTGTGGTAAAGTTTTGGCAAGAATCTGCTAACGCAGGAAGGAGTGCCGCACGTTTTTGATTGATTCTGAATCGCCACATCACCATCATTTCAATGACCAGCACTTCCAGGTTTTACTGGGCTATTTGGCTGACATATTTGACGGGCTCGATGACCTTAAACTTTCTTTGCAAGGTAAGAAACGTAACATTTTCTTCATCCACGAAAAAGTACAGAGCTTTGCCAAAAAAACTTTTTGCTATGGAGTCGCTGTATGCTGCAAGACAATGTAACTACATTCCCGACATCGTTTTCTCTTATTATGGACCTGTGAAATGTCAGTCCTAGAAGTTAAAGATGTAATTCTGTAGCATTTGTCTCAGCTTTGCACAAAATTCAGCAAATATTTTCCTGGAAAATGAGCAAATGAATTGCAAGATTTTAGCTGGGTTCGAAATCCAATTTCAGAGGACTTTGTAGACAAGGTCAAGATTGCCGTAACTCTAAAAGAGAATTTTATCAACAGTGCTGGTGACGCCGTTTTGAGAGACAATTTTAAAGTCATGCCTCTTGATCAGTTCTGGCTCTCAATTCGAAAAGAGTTCCCTGAGTTGTCCAAAAGAGCTGATGAAATACTTGTCCACTTTGCCTCAACGTATCTTTGTGAAGGGGGGTTTTCTTCATTTATTTACATCAAAAACAAATGATTGAAGCCGCTTGAATAGAGAGACTGATTTGCGATTGAAACTTTCCAAGATCAAACCAAAATGTCACAAATTGCGCGCTAGAAAACTGGTTCATTCTACTCACTGAAATGAGGGTGAGTCATCAAGTATTCTATTATGTTCAAGTTTATTTAGTTGTATAATACTGGTACTGTGCTACTTATGTTGCTTTCTTTCTGAAGCAATATGCTACGTTAGTCGAGAAAATAAAATCCTCTTGCTCTGTGGAAAAATACAGGGGGGTGAAGTTGGTCTTCACCAGTTGCGTGAAAAGAGCTCGTGGTGAATTGGCAGCCCATTTTACACTGCACCTGACCATTGACCTCAATGGAAAAGAAAATCGGGCGTGGTATAAAACGGGCTGCTAAATCACTATCACTCATTTTGTGCCAACATCCAAGACTAATTTCACCCCTCTATCACCACAGGTTAAGATTCACCAGAGAGGCTGTGACAAAGTAGTGCTGCATGCTGCAATTTGACTGCAGCCAAACTTCCCCATTACAGGCATGGCACTGCCACTGGGTATCAAGGTCATTTCAGCCCTAAACTTGTATGCTTGAGGCTGGCACAAGGAACATCAGCCATATCAGTCAATCTGCAGTACATTGATGTATCAAGCAGGTGACTGAAGCCTTTTTTGCCAGAGCAAGCAACTACAATACTTTCCCCATGGGCTTTTGAGGTATTTTTTCCAAATGACAGGATTTCATAAAATCCAGGGCATCATTGATGGCACCCTCGAGATCTAGCAAGCCCTGACTAACTTTAATGCTGGACATATTTTGAAAGCACCTTTAATACAGTATTTTCTTTGGAACAGAGGAGGCTGAGGGGAGACTTAATTGAGGTGTATAAAATTATGAAAGGCCTAGATAGAGTGGATAGGAAGCACCTATTTCCCTTAGCAGAGACGTCAATAACCAGAGGTCATAGATTTAAAGTAATTGGTAGAAGGATTAGAGGGGATTGAGGAGAACTGTCTTCACCCAGAGGGTGGGGGTCTGGAACTCACTGCCTGAAAGGGTGGTAGAGGCAGAAACCCTCATCACATTTAAAAAGTACTTGTATATGCACTTGAAGTGCCGTAAACTGCAAGGCTACGGACAAAGAGCTGGAAAGTGGGATTAGGCTGGATAGCTCTTTCGACCGGTGCGGACACTAAGGGCCGAATGGCCTCCTTCTGTGCTGTAAATTTCTATGATTCATGCCTTACATAGTACTAAATGAAAGAATGCCAGGGAGGGCAACAGCTAGCTTGGCTGTACCTGCCTTAATGCCACCAACCCTACCTGAAACTGCCTTCACAGGCTCCGGGGTCAGCGGGGATCAGATGCAGAGCTGTCTCATCCGCTGCAAAGACAACTGCGGTCAGTGGCAGTCAAGGTCACCAGCAGCATCAATCTTTCTGCCTCTGCCTCCTTCCAGGGAGGCTGTATTGATATCTTATAAAATGGGTACCCTGGCATGGCACAGGACAATCCTCCTCACAAACACTTCCATTTCAGCAGCTATCAAGCCTGGAGGCAGGAAACAGAGTGTATGTTCTTGTGGCATGATTATCCAACCTGCTGTTTGACAATGCTTCAGCTAGTGGATTCAGCTGCAGCTTTCTTACCCCAAAGCATTGGGAAAGGCTGAAATAATCATTAAAAATATTTTTGAAGTCGAACAACATTTTTGCCCTCGTATGCAAAAACTGACTTCCTTTCACCAAGAGCTTGCCCAGTGTATCAGAACATTAATTAAGAAAGAAGAGTCTGTTTGTATTTAAATTGCAAGTGTTTTAGCAAGAGTCAATTTGCATCTATAAACTTTGTTACATATTGATGTTTTTAAAACCTTTAGGTTGGGCACAGCTTAAAAATTTCCCATTTGCACTTGTCCGCAACTGTTTAAAGGCTGTTGGCACTCCCCCTCCCTTCTCCATCCCTCAATCAAGTTCCCAATGCCAGGTCCAATATGCACTGGATGCTGACTACTCTTAATATAATCCGGCAGATCCTGGAAATTCCTCTGGGTCAGCACTTAATGAGATCTGGTGGGTGCTAATCTCAGCGCACAGACCACCTGCTGGGCTGTGCATTGACCCAAAATTGGTGCTTTTAACTCGGAGCCAGTGGTGAAGCCCCCAGCAAAATCTTTTTAAAAACTGCTATTTATGGATTTTGGACTTCTGGCAACCTCCGTACATCAACCCAAGGGATCCACTGAACAAGATAAAAATTGCTGTTCAGTCAATTAAGTAACTGCTTTTTGTAAATACATAAAATCTTATTTTTATTTTAAAAACATCAATATATAACAAAGTTTATAGATGCAAATTGACTCTTGCTAAAACACTTTTTAAATACAAACAGACTCTTCTTTCTTAATTAATGTTCTGATATACTGGGCAAGCTCTTGGTGAAAGGAAGTCAGTTTTAAACTTAAATTAAAGTAAATCTGTGACCATAACATTTTCAATATATATATATAGTGGGGGGAATTTTAACTTGGTGAAGCAGGTGGTTTTGGGTGCGGGTGGGGGTAAAAACCAGGGAAATTGACAGCGTGTCAGGAAGCTGGCTCCAACCCGCCAACTTCCGCATTTAAATCAAGCATGTTAGGCTGCGTGCAAGAGAGGCGGGTTGCCAATTAACATATGTTAATTGCTCAATTAGAGCAATATTTCAACTCACTTTTGAGTTTAACGCTGGGTCCATGGGTTTCCTGGGCTTCCTGAAACTCGCCAGTGAAAGCAAGGCGAGTACACAGTGGCAATTGAGGGGGAGGTCAATCAATCTCATGGAAATATGGCAATAAATACTCAGTACTCACAGCTGTTTTCTTATCTGCTCGTAGGAAAGGGTGTTCACAGTACATTTGCCGAGTGTTGACTTTCTACACTTTGGAGGTTTCTTCTATCACATTGCTCATTAGATTGGACCTCAGATGAGGAGCACCAGCACCAGCAGCCTGCTGGTCACGGACCTGTAGCTGCACCCCAGAGAGGGGAGCAGCAGAGGAGGGGTGGGGGGGAGCTGCAGATGCTTCTGCACGCTCCACTCAGCTGGAGTAGCCTCCTTACCCTGCCGGATTTGGTTTAAATAATTTCCCTACACTTACTGTGCATTTCTCAGGTGCACAGGAAGCGCTACGACAACAGGGGTGGTGGGGATTGAAGAATACAGCACCTCTTAAAGGGCTGCTGCACTTAAAATTGATGGGATGAAGGGCATAGATTGAGTGCACAGGGGAGAACTTGGTGGCTTTGTGGCAGCCCAAAAAGTTAAGTGTACTCTTCAACTTTCTTCTTGCTAATCCATTACACTCACTCAGTGAATTGTATGTTGGTGCATCTGCCCATCAGCAGCATGGCACTGTATTGACCTTGCACTTAATTTTGAATGGGGCAAAGATGATGTCTGGAGCAGCTAGAAAAACTGCTTCCATCACGAATGTCACTAGTGGCGACTTGAAAAAGTTTGGTGGCATAAATGTTGTGGTAACTTTCATCACGACAGGCAACCTGTCTCTGTGCTAGATTTTGTTTCCAGGTCAGGCTCCAGTCGATGGCATAACTTAGTCACGGCTGCCCCGGTGAAGCAGAGACAGCAGAGGCAGGTCTCTTCAAACATGGGTAGGTAGTTCAGCCTGGGTTGGAGAATATAGTTGCTGTGCCTAGTTGGGTGCCAGACTATTGCGGTGCAAGCACACCTGCCATTCTTCCCTCTGCTTGAACTGCTCTTCCTCTCCTAAACCCAATACACTCGCTTGCAGGTCCACAGGAATGCTGATGCTGAGCAGTGCTGTTGGAGCTGGGGACAGCAGTAATGCTGGAGGTCTGCGCAAAAGGTGTGTTGCAAAAAATCAGCAGCAAAAGGCGGGGGGAAAAAAAGCAAAATCTGAAGTCTCAAAAAAATAGTCAGTCCCCACTTTAAGAAATGATGTGCTGTAGTAAACATCAGGGAAACCCAGAAGCACATGTTTCAAACAGGTGAGTAGGGCACAAAGAGTGGACCAGCAAGAAACAGTGGGGAATGTCTTATGGGACTTATTAGCATTAATTTAAATACTTTTTGGGCTACAACAAGTCTTGCATACTCTTGCAGTTTGGCCTGAAAAAAATTGTCAAAACATTTTCTGCCATGGAATCGGTAGTGCAGTGTCGCCTGTGCTCAGGTGTCTCTGCCCAATTCTGCACCGCTTGCCTGCTGGGTGCGAGGGGCCACTCCCCGAACACAACATCAGGGAATTGACCCCAGAAATGAGCATTTATCCACGACCTACGATACCATTGAAATCCTGGGGGTGGTGCTACTTAGCTATTACAAATCTCTCTTCTCAGCAGTTGTGCCAGGAAAAACTGTGCTTCACTGCAAGCCTATAAGTATATTTTATCCATGCTGAAGAGTTAATTTTGCAATTTTTTCCCCTCCCAGCAGGGAGCATCACACACCAGGAGCACTCTTCAGAAAATCAGGCACATGACAGGAAAGTCATTACTGGCACTCCTGACGTACCTCTACCCTGCTGGGAGTGCCAAGTTGGAAAATTAGCTCTATAATATCTGGATAATAACTCTGTAAATGGCACAATAATGAAAACTATAAGCACGTAAAAATGTTACAGGATTTACAACTTTTTTTTTTTTACATACTTTTTTTTTAACGTTGTTTTTGTAAAGTGCTTTGTCTTTCTCTTGTTGCTTTTCAAAATTAATTGTTTTTATAATTATTGATGTTGCTAAGAATGAAACAAACAAGCTCTCTCTTACTTTGGAAAACATTGATGGAAACAAAAAATTAGACAGAAAATACACAAGCAATTGAATTAGAAATTATGATTACAGTCTTAAATCATATTCAAAATAATCAGTCAGAAAAGAAAGAGCTGCATTGAAATAGCAATCTTCATAGGACATCCAAAAGTGTCTCCAACCAATGGATTACTTTTGAAGTGTAATCGCTGTTTAGCATGCAAACGCAGCAGCCAATTTGCACACAGCAGGATCACTTAAATAGCAATGAGATGAATGACCAGTTAATCTGTTCTGGAGGTGTTGGTTGAGGGATAAATATTGGCCATGACATCAGATGAATTCCCTGGTCTTCAGAAACGTGCCATTGGATCTTTTATATTCACCTGAACAAGGAAAATGGGCCTCATTTTAACATCTCAGCCGAAAGACAATAACAGCAACTTGCATTTATATAGCACCTTTAACATAGAAAAATGTCCCACGGCATTTCACAAATGTGTAATCATGCAAAAATGGGTGCTTAACCAAAGGAGACCTTAGGAAGGGTGACCAAAAGCTTGGTCAAAGATGTGGGTTTTAAGAAGGATAGGGTTTTGAGAGGTTTAGGGAGGCAACTCCAGAGTATGAGGCCTAGATGGCTAAAAGCACAGCCACCAATGGTGTCAGAAGGGAGCCAATGGTTGGAAAAGGGAGGACGGACGTTGTAGGGCTGGAGGAGTTTACACAGATAGGGCAAGGCCATGAAGGGATTTAAACACGAGAATGAGACTTTTAAATGGCAGGTGTTGAGGGACTGGAAGCCAATGTAGATCAGCAAGGACTGGACCGATGAGTGAGCAGGATTTGAAGCGGGATAGGATACGAACAGCAGAGTTTTGGGTGAACTGAAGTTTACAGAGCATGGATGATAGTTGGCCAGCCAAGAGTGCATTGAAATAGTTAAGTCTGGAGATGACAAAGGTAGGGATGAGGGTCTCAGCAACAGATGGGCAGAGGTGGGCAATGTTATGGAGATGGAAGTAGGCGGTTTTGTGATGGAGAGGACATGGGATTGGAAGGTCAGCTCAGGGATGAACAGAACGACGAGGTTGCGAATAGTCTGGTTCAACCTGAGACAGTGGCCGACGGGGGAGATGAAATCAGTGCTAAGGGTACAGAGTTTGTGGCAGGGCTGAAGATGATGGCTTTGGTCTTCCCAATGTTTAATTGGAGGAAATTGTCAGACAATCAGTTTGACAGCACAGAGGCAGTGGGAGGGGCTGAGAGACGTGGTGTACTGGATGTCATTCGTGACTTTCATTGGAGCCGTTTCAGTGCTGTGACAGGGTCCGAATCTTGGTTGAAATTTAAGCAGGAAGGATGGGCACGATTTGAGAGGTGATAACATGTTCAAGGCCTTTCGAGAGCTAAGGGAGGTTGAAATTTGCAAGAACAGACCACGGTGGTATTTTTGAGGAGGGTGGCAATGATGGCACTTTTGAAAGGAAAGGGGACAGTACCTGAGGAGGGAATCATTTATAAATATTAGCTAGCATGGGGGCTAGGAAGGGAAGTTGAGTGGTCAGCAGTTTAGTGGGATTGCGTCAATGGAGCAGGAGGTCGGTCTCATGGACAAGGTGAGCTTGGAGAGGGGATAGGATTGGAACGAGAGAAAGATGAAGGTTTAGGGCTAGGGGAGGGGCATGGGTAGGCTTGTTGGGCAAAGTAAATGGTGGGGGGAGGGAGGAACAGCTGAACAGATGGTCGGCACCTCCAACAATGCAACACAGTTCTACAGTGAAGCATCAAATCCTGAAGTGCTACCATGGAGTTCAGCGAAATCATTCCAATTTCAGGTTCCACATATATGACAAGTATAAAATAATCTTAAATGAATTATCAGTGTACAGACTCGTTGTACACATTGGTGCTGTAATGCTGATTATCCATTGAAACTCACACTTTGGTCATTTTACAGGCATAATAGAAAGAAAAACGATTGACCTGTTACAAATCCACATGCTGATGCTCCAAATAGCAGAATTGCAAAAGGAAACTCCCCCACTAAGTCCGGCAAGTAGTGCATCAAGTATTCCAACAGTGAATCTTCTGTTAGCTGGTACAGAACTGATCAGGTTCATGAAACCCATAAGAATCATTCTACCAATAATAGACGACGAGACTGAAGCCGAGACGGTGAAAGAATCTGGTAACTACATACTAGTTAACAGTATCAGATGTTCTATTTGTCGTGATTTAGTGCCATGTACTAAAATCTGGTTCATCTTTTCCCCCCACAGATGCTGAACTTTTATTTCCCTTGAATTATTATCAATTGCGTGAACTGGTTTTGCGTGAATTGGAAGGGACAAAGTAAGTAGCAATGGCATAGAATGCACAAAACCTTCCCAGAAAATTCAACAGGGATATCATGTCTGATCCTCTCTGAAAATCAATGACCAAAAAAAATGAAACATAAATAAACGTTTTCCAAGTTAATGAAACTAGTCAGTTATTTATACAAGTGTTTTTCATTGTTATTCTGACACGCCTTTGTGTTATTCTTCCAAACTTTCCAACTCACTTTCCAATATGTCCTTCCAGATTTATCTTCATGACAGGTGTCACCTGTCACTTCCTTCTGTGGCCTTTCCCATTTCCCCAAACACCATTCCCCCCTCCCCTGTTTCGTGGCGTGGCCCTTACCCCCCTCCCCCCAAGCTCCTTATTTCCAGTCCCCACCCTCTCAAATCAGACCTAACTCAATGAACCCGGCTAGCGGCTCACCACCACCTTCTCTCGGGCAATTAGGGATGGGTAATAAATACTGACCTTGCCAGTGACGCCCACATCCCATAAACGAATTAAAAAAAAGTCCCTTCCTCTGGTCCTCCAGACCCCTTTTGCTTCCCGCACCCCACAGGCCAAAAGCCACGCACCTTCCATGACCAGGAACTGGCGTTAACTTGCTGAAGCACTTCCTGTGCTTTTTGCTATCACAGTGAAAGCATTTAAACAACTTAAAGCCAGTTCCAGGTTGTGGCAGGGAATACACTTTTGAAGTGTTGGGGCGAGATGCTCAAAGGGGCTTCTCCGTGACGGAGCTGTGGAAGCCTCCCTTATTTAAATTCTTCGCGACACTACAGACTTCTTACAGAAACTCAGCACCCACGGACCAGTTGAACCAGGAACACTCCTCGCCACGATGGACGTATCGGCACTCTACACCAGTATCCCCCACGATGACGGCATCGCTGCGACAGCCTCAGTACTCAACACCAACAACAGCCAATCTCCAGATGCCATCCTACAACTCATCCGCTTCATCCTTGACCACAATGTCTTCACCTTCGACAACCAGTTTTTTACCCAAACACACGGAACAGCCATGGGGACCAAATTCGCACCCCAATACGCCAACATCTTCATGCACAAGTTCGAGCAAGACTTCTTCGCTGCACAGGACCTCCAACCAACGCTGTACACCAGATACATCGTCGACATTTTCTTCCTTTGGACCCACGGCGAAGGATCACTGAAAAGACTACACGATAACATCAACAAGTTCCATCCCACCATCAAACTCACCATGGACTACTCCTCAGAATCGGTTTCATTCCTGGACACACGAATCTCCATCAAAGACGGACACCTCAGCACTTCACTCTACCACAAGCCCACGGACAACCTCACGATGCTCCACTTCTCCAGCTTCCACCCTAACCACGTTAAAGAAGCCATCCCCTATGGACAAGCCCTGCGAATACACAGGATCTGCTCAGACGAGGAGGAACGCGATGGACACCTACGGACGCTGAAAGACACCCTCGTAAGAACGGGATATGACGCTCAACTCATCGATCGACAGTTCCGACGGGCCACAGCGAAAAATTGCATAGACCTCCTCAGAAGGCGAACACGGGACACAACCAACAGGGTACCCTATGTCGTCCAGTACTTCCCTGGAGCGGAGAAACTACGCCATGTTCTTTGCAGCCTTCAACATGTCATCGATGACGGCGAACACCTCGCTAAGGCCATCCCCACGCCTCCACTACTCGCCTTCAAACAGCCACCTAACCTCAAAAGTACCATAGTTCGCAGCAAATTACCCAGCTTTCAGGAGAACAGCGACCACGACACCACACAACCCTGCCACGGCAACCTCTGCAAGACATGCCAGATCATCAACACAGATACCATCATCACACGTGAGGACACTACCCACCAGGTACATGGTACATACTCCTGTGACTCGGCCAACGTTGTCTACCTCATACGTTGCAGGAAAGGATGCACCGGAGCATGGTACATCGGCGAGACCATGCAGACACTGAGACAACATATGAACGGACACCGCGCAACAATCGCCAGGCAGGATTGTTACCTCCCAGTCGGGGAACACTTCAGCAGTCAGGGACATTCAGCCTCGGATCTGCGGGTAAGCGTTCTCCAAGGCGGCCTTCGAGATACACGACAACGCAAAATCATCGAGCAGAAACTGATAGCCAAGTTCCGCACCCATGAGGACGGCTTCAACCGGGATCTTGGGTTCATGTCACGCGACATGACGTAGAGCCATCCAGACTCGAGTCGTCGTTGGCTTGTTCACAGATGTGATTTCCAGTAAAAAAAAAGTAAAAGTTTAAAGTTTATGGTATTCCATACAGACTGCAGCATTTGACACATTAGACCCCCTGTGACCCCACCTCATTGTCTCAGTTGTATTTTGCTATGTCTTTGATATAATGCCTTCCTGACTGACCTGATTGTTTCTCTGCCGAGGTGTGATAAAAGGCAGTCAGAAAGATTAACTGTAGTCGTCTGACATTGTACACTGCACAGGCATTATTCTCTGTCTATATATGCTTTGCCGATTCGTATTCCTTCACTTCACCTGACGAAGGAGCAGCAGCTCCGAAAGCTTGTGATTTCAAATAAAACTGTTGGACTATAACCTGGTGTTGTGCGACTTCTCACTTTTATTTAAATTGCAAACAGCTCAGAGCTGGGGAAGCCCTTTCTTTTCGTTTTAAGCATTCTCGGGGCAGCTGGGGAATTAATGAAGATTTACAGCGGTCACTTTCTTTTACTCCCACTTCTGCACCCAGACCCTCCTGTCCTCCCTCCTGCAGCCTCTTGCCGCATTCACTTCTAACTGTCCAAACAAAATTGTGGCCTCCGTCACTCCTGCCCCGTTACCTCCCACTGTTCCTCGCCCCGCCCACCCCAAGCACCTGTGACATTCCTCCCACTCGTCACTGCCGACGCATTCATGACAAAGCCACTGTTGCTGTATTCCTGATGTGACCCGGGAACCGGCATGATATTCATAAAAGTGTTCGCTTTAATTTACTAAGAGTGCACTACCTGCTTTAAAGCATTTTAAGTCGTTTTCCAGCTCATGACTGCGAATATGGCTATTGTGCTTTTCTGATTGGCACACTGCAAATCCCTCGCAGTATTCCCACACCCCAGGTTTCCCTCCGAGTATTCCCCACACCCGGAAAATCTTGCTCAATCCTTCAACATCCCTCCAAAGAACACCTCATCACTCCACACCCCAGCATCTATTACTGGCACCACATTCCAACACCCAATACCGCACTCCCAGTGGTTTGAGAGCTGAAATCCGATTCCCACTATTCCAATATCTAAAATAAAATCCTCGCCAGTTACTTCTATCCACACCCCCCAACTTCTCCCGAGACTACCTTCCCAACACTACTAAAACCACAGCACACCCTCTTCCTCAGTACTTCTACATGCATTCCACGTACCAACCTGGGGCGTCTTCCCTCTGGATTCTGCACTTTTTAAAAAGTCACAATTAATATTCAATACAAAGCTAAACAAACATATAATAATTAAGGACACAATTACAATTTTCACATAAAGTGGACATAATCACATAATGTGAACCTGACAATAGTGCGAACACTCCCATAATATCTCTTATTGAAAATCTTGTATTAGGAGCATGCTCTATTGAAACCTGCTCTGTTAAAAATTTCCAATGTTAAAAAGTCTCGACTATAGCTATTACCGGTCCTGCCACTAGATGGCACTGTATTATATTGTCCTACGAATCACTCAAAACGCCTTTTGAAAAATATTTCATCTACATTTTTTCTCAGTAACTGAAATTTCTAATATTCAAAAATCAGGTATTAAGCAGAATAAAAAAATGTCTATTTCACAATAATCAGATTAAATTTACCCATCGAATGATCTTTTAATACCTTCAGTAAAGCTTTTACTTCAAAACTTCCACTTCTCTCAAAGCCTAGACTTTGGTATTTTTCCCTTACAACAGTTGGAGAGTTTTAATCGCAGCTGTGTCTTTTAAGCATGTAGAGTTGGCAGAATTTCCCCAGCGCAGAAATCTGTGGTTTCTGAGCATGTGCAACTTGCCAGAATTTCCCAGCCTGCAATCTGTGCATCAACAGGAGTTGCAGGCTGTAGTAAGAATGTGTACTCTTACCTGTGAGGATTTAACAGTTATTTGCTTCATCCAAAAGACTTTGAAGAAACTGGAGATTGAATTCTCAAAACTTTTATTTCAGGCAAGTTTTGAGATTTATATAAAATGTATGAACAGTTGCACTTTTGGGACATTCACAATCTGTGTGGCTCACCATGCAGTGTCAGATTTCTTAATTGATTGTCATCCCATTATTTCCCCGTGCTTTGCGCTTTCGCCGGGTTGGAGGTGTTTGAGGGTGAAACAGGCCATCTTATTTTTTTCGATGGGGTGTTGGAGGGACTAAATTACAAAACAAAATATCTTGACTGCAGTATACTGTTAAGAACGTAAGAAATAGGAGCAGGAGTCGGCCATTTGGCCCCTCGAGCCTGCTCTGCCATTCAATAAGATCATGGCTAATCTGATCTTGGGCTCAGCTCCATTTCCCTGCCCGCTCCCCATAACCCATCACTCCCTTATTGTTCAAAAATCTGTCTATCTGTTAAACTAGAGGAATGAAAATAAGCCCAAAGATGTTGGCTATTGCAGTTAAGGAGAAATGTACCTATTTGCCCACTTAACAGTCTCCATGATGTCTAATAATACTTTTATCTCGGTTTTATGTAATGAATCTATTTCCTCTTTCCAAACTGTAAATGCACAAGCAACCTGAAGGACACACGAGAGTTTGATTAGAGATTTCAAAAATTTGTACATAATATAAATTCCCCCACCTCCATTCCTTAAACTAATTTCGAGGAAACTCACTTTCCTCTTCTCTTCCCCTTCATTGTCCATTAGCAACACAAGTCCCTGATATTTGAAAATTCCCCATTGGTACCTGGGAGGCAATACACTGAACTCACAGGTGAAAGTCCAGTGCCATAGTACGTGGATGTACCAATCACATTTTGTCATGAGTACTATGACATGGGTTTATGCCCATGATGTGCTACAATATGAGTGAAAGGCTCAGCCAGGTCATCAGGAGGAAGTGCAAGGATTCTCCACAGGAGGTAGTAAACTCTCGTACACCTTTTGAATGGCGGCTAATTATAGAGTAATGTTGACCGAGACCTATAGTATAGTAAAGTTGTACTGAGCTTTCTCGTGGATTGATATATAAATACTATGTGCTCAGAGAATGAAGGAAACAATTTGAATTATAATAAAAGTAATAATTGGATTTCCAACTCAAAGAGTCATAAATTGTAATCCTATCCTAGACTGACATGTCCATTGTATGCAAATGCTCTCATGCTAAAATCAATAATTATTTTTCACCTATTCACTCGGCGCTGTTTGCTTGTTTAAAGTGGGCGCGGCTGGGATTTTTTGCCCTTTAGAGGTTTGCTTCTTAAAGATGTGCTTGAAAAGCATTATATTTGGCACATTATTTGCTGTTGATGTTTGTTGCTGCACTTTTGTACCAGCGTTTTCCCACAGCAAAGTTGCTGCCAGCTGCTGCTTCAGTAGCAGCTTCTTCTCAGGCAGTCCCTTGGAACCGAGGATGACTTGCTTCCACATTAAAATGAGTTCTCAGGTGACTGATGAGTCCAATGCGGGACCTACAGTCTCTGTCACAGGTGGGGCAGACGGTGGTTGAAGGGGCGGGTGGGTGGGGTGCTTGGGTTGACGTGCGCTCCTTCCGCTGTTTGCGCTTGGCTTCCGCTTGCTCCCGGCGAAGAGACTCGAGGTGTTCGGCGCCTTCCCAGATGCTTCTCCTCCACTTTGTGCGGTCTTGGGCCAGGGATTCCCAGGTGTCGGTGGGGATGTTGCACTTTTTCAAGGAGGCTTTGAGGGTGTCCTTGAAGCATTTCCTCTGCCCACCTGGGGCTCGCTTGCCGTGTCGGAGCTCCGAGTAGAGCGCTTGTTTTGGGAGGCTCGTATCGGGCATGCAGACGATATGGCCTGTCCATCGGAGCTGATCGAGCGTGGTCAAAGCTTCGATGTTAGGGATGTTGGCCTTAACGAGAACACTGATGTTGGTGCGCCTATCCTGCCAATGGATTTGCAGGATCTTGCGGAGGCAGCGTTGGTGGTACCTCTCCAGTGCTTTGAGGTGCCTGCTGTACATGGTTCATGTCTCTGAAGCATACAGGAGGGCGGATATCACTACTGCTCTGTAGACCATGAGCTTGGTGCTGGGTTTGAGGTGCTGGTCTTCAAACACTCTCTTCCTCAGGCGACCGAAGGCTGCACTGGCACACTGAAGGCGGTGTTGGACTTCGTCATCGACGTCTGCCCTTGTTTTACAGTAGGCTCCCGAGGTATGGAAAGTGGTCCACGTTGTCCAAGGCCTCGTCATGGATTTTGATAATCGGGGAGCAGTACTGTGTGGCGGGGGCAGGTTGGTAGAGGACCTTTGTCTTACGGATGTTTAGTGTAAGGCCCAGGCTCTCATACGCTTCGGTGAAGGTGTTGATGATGGTTTGGAGTTCGACCTCCGAGTGAGCGCAGACGCAAGCGTCGTCTGCATACTGTAATTCGATGACAGAGGATGGGATGACCTTGGATCTGGACTGGAGGCGATGGAGGTTGAACAGTTTCCCGTTTGTTCTGTAGATTAGCTCCACTCCAGCTTCAGTAGCTACAGCCACAATGTTTAGCATGAGAATTCCACTGGGCATTACACTGGCAGTGATGGATTTGGATGATGAAGAGAAGTTGATGCGGAGGGAACAAAGCCAGGTGCAACTGCACCTTGGGTGTCTCGATCCCACTTCGCCTTGTCCCGGGAACTGAATTTTCAGGCTTGGGCTTGGGCACACCGACTTGGAGATGTCAGGAAAAGACCTGCCTTTGATGTCTGTGCTTCACTGGAGAGGCAGTCATGGAATTGTTGCTACTTCCAAGCGTGATCTACCACAGGGACAGCCCTGCCTGTGAAAGTTACAACATCATTAAATTCTTACATAACAGGACCCTTCCAGGCCACCACTGGTGACATTTGCCACATCAGTCTTCAGTCCTCTGTTACATAAAACAAGTGACAGAAGCCTCTTTGCCTGGAGAAACACTTGCATCGCTTTCTCATGGAAAGGAGGCAACAGCTCAAAACACACAAGACGTTTACCAGGTGACAAGCTTCCCAAAAGTACAGGGCTTCTTTTGATGGCACACATATGACCATCAGGGTCCCTGACAAGAACTCAATGGTATATACAAATAAGAATGGCTTTCATTCCATTAATGCACAGTTTGTGTCAGGCCACAGTTACAGAATAATGCAGTTAGATGTGCGGTACCCTGGTAGTAGCCATGATGTCTTCATTTTATGGCAGTCCAACATTATTTGAAGAAACAAGTTGACTAGATGGCTTGCTCCTAGGATATCAAACATAGCACTGCATTCCTTCTTCAGACACCCCTTGAAAAGCCACAAACTGGCGGATTAATGATGTAACAAGGCTCGTGCCTTCACAACATTTCTGGTGGAACCAGACAGAGATTCTGAAGTTTAACAGACTGGAGGAAGGGAGGAAGATACTGCTCTATAGCTCTGAAAAGGTGTCCAATAAATACTGTACATAAGCTCAAAGTATGAACAGTACATGTGGAAAAGAGATGCTGCAGCTTTAGCTTGGTGTGGTTGAGATCGCCAGGCCAGGGACTGTCAAGAGGGATGGGACTGATATTGCTGGTTACTTTGAAGAGCAGCTATAGAAGGCTGTCAATGGTGTGTTCCCATTGCATGATGCTGCATGTTAGAGCCCCAGTGCACAGTAGCAACATAACACCCTTTTTCTGCACATTTGTGTTACTAAGCTCTTAATTTAGTATTGGACTCTCAACTGAGTCCTTATTCGCTGAGATGCAACAATATCCATAAAGAGTTAAATATGAATGCACACATGCAATTATCTAAAGGTTAAAGTTCTACATAGAAACAAGAGTAAAGTAATTATCGATGTTTCATAGACAAACGCTGTTTCAGAATGCTTTCCAATCCCCATGAAAGAGCAGCATTGCAATTACATATAAATTATATTTAAAGGTTAACGTCAGCAGCTAGCAGTAAGAATTAAGTTGTCCTGCTATATGGCTGTACGTAATGGATGTGGAACCTGGAGGGTTCCTTTAAGAGCAATCCTACAAAAATATTTGAAATGTTTATGTGGCTGATTGGTTAAAGTGGCCGCATCAAGTTTGCACACACGTGCACAATAAAACAATTACTTATGATAAACTTGGAATCTATATTTGCACCCAATATCTAGAGTCATCTCAATCGTAGGTACATTGCGCAGTACTAAATGTTGTGCTAAAGAATAGAAAATGTTCAAAGAATTGAATATAGGCTTTTTGTGCATTAAAGTTGTATCCCCTCCAAAATAACTCAATATTATCTCTGAAACTGTCCTTTTTAAAATGGCACTAAGTAAAGTGCATTACAAAGTGGGATGTTGTATCTCGGACGTCATAAGCCAATCCCACCTGTATATAAATGAACCATTTGTTGCTCAGTTATGGCATGCAATATTGCTTAATGCCCAGACTGGCCTACTTTATCAGCTGAGGTAGCAAGTTCAGTGAAAAGGAACCAACGTGAGGATCTAATGGCAAAAGTATATTCTCCAAATTTCCTGAACTAGCCAAGAAACCACTAATAATTCACCACCATTTCCACTTTTAGATCTACAACGTATTAAGTTTGCCATGTATGATGCACAATCCTTATGTGTGTCACCATTCTGTGACCAGAGCTGCACACTTTTACTACTAGATGGAGCTTCATAATCTCCAGAAGCTACAGAACCCCATACCTACAGTATGTTAGAAATTAGGGTATCCAAAATATATGGGATTATGCGAATAATACTGTGCTTAGATGATTGTATTAGAACTTGAGACAAAAAGTCTCTTCAGACTAGTATTAGAATAACTGGATAGATGCTTAGAATCTGCTTATGTTTTGGTTCCCTGCGGATGTTATAACATTCTGCACCGTGGCGGTGACCTTGTTTCCAGACTAGCTGTCTGCTGTGTGTGTGCTAGAAAGGTTGTTGACTGTATCTTTGATTTGGCCAACCAAGGCCCAGCGCCTATGTTTCTTCCATTATTGCTAATAACCATATTATATTGCTAAGTTAGGATTTTGACTTTGTTTAACAAAGTTGCTTTAAAATGCATAAGTTAATTAAGTATAACGACATAGAATAGAAGATATCTTTGGGAATTTAATGATTCATTCCATGGTACAATAGTTGCAAGAGCAGCATGAACATAAATAACTGATAACAAGCAGTTACGAACATCTGATGGCCGAGAATGACATGTCTGACTCCAAACTCGGGAGGATAGGGACAAGGGAGATAAGAGAAATTCCGATGGGTAGGCCTTCAAAACGTATAAACAATAAAGCATGTGTAATGATTGTGAAGCCCCTCCTGGAGAGAGGATCTTCATCTCGAAGTTGAGACAAAGAACTCGATGTGCCATTGGGCACCTTGGTTTAGGAAGAACCCTTACAAGTCAGATAGCCCTGTCCATATCCTACTTTAGGCCCACTCCTAAAAAGAGAATAAAAGAAAGACCTAGAGAGCATTTTCTCAGAGACGGTGAAGGGGTCTGCTTGTCACGGTCGTATGTTTTTGCTGTATAACTAGTGTGTTACATTCCGTCTTAAACTCTGATTAAACACAATGGCCCGTATTTTCCCGATGCCTACGGGTGGGTACGCGCTGTGTACACACCTGTAGGGACATCGGAAATGCCAGTTTCAGGCTTGCGAAGAATGCTCTTGACAGATCGTACGCCTGCCCTGGAGAAGGGCCTCTGTGGGTGGAGAGTTCCGCTTTCTGCAGAACCTCCACCCGCTGAATTTTTCCCCCTTACACTTTTACCAGGCATAAGATTTTTTAAGGCCTGCTTTTACCAGCCTAAGAGTTTGAAAAAAAAATTTTAAAACTTTTTTACTCATTTATAATTTAAAAATACTTTTAAAAAAGGTAAGTTTATTTTTAGCCCCGTAAAAAAACCTACATTTTTTTCAAAAAATTAAATTTTTGTTTAAAATATTTAATTTAATGTAATTTTAACTCATTTTAAAAACGTGATGGTTTTTTTTTAAGTTTATTTAATGTTTTGATGTGTTTTTTGGGTGATCTCCATTCATACTTTTGACAGGTCTATCTGTCAAAAGTATGAAGGGAGATTCCCTTCTCCTATTGGCTGGCCTGGCCCACGTGATCCCAGGGACGCTTGCGAACCGCCTGCGCCTCTGTGATACGTGGGCCCTGCGCATTTCGACTGTGGAGAGGCCCAGGATCGGAAGTGTACGGACCTCGGGAGCCCTCAGGTAAGAGCGTAGATTTTTTTCCGAAAGGAGATATCCGCACGCAGGAAGCCTCCTATCGGAAATTACGGGCCATTATTCCCACCATATTGGTTTGCAGTCGATCCTGATTATTTGAAAGACTAGAAATAAGCTAATATCAACAAATTGGATAATCTAACAAGTATCACTAATGCGCTCGAGGGAAATTCACTTTGCTCTGACTTTCTGGGGACACATTCATGAGAGATCCACTTACCATTTTAAAACAAAGATTCTTCAGGAATATCTGGGTTGGAAAACATAGGTTGCCATTGAAGGGAGAGAAGGGGCATGGTGCTCAAAGGGTCACTGAGTTACCTCCGCCATTGGGTTACATTTTAGGCATGTTTTCTCATACATTACATAGGATTTTCTTTGAAACTGAAACAGGTTACTAACCTCAGTCAGCAGAATCTTTCTTTTTGAATTAAAAAGATGGATGTTGAATTTTAGACGTATTAGTACAAGCAAGTTTCACTTCTCTCCAAAAGAGGGAGACTTGGTAGCAATTTTGTACTGTAATTCATAATCCCATTTAAAATATAATATATAAAAAACTATTTATTTTGGAAGCCTGTAATATAAAGAAATGGCAACGGCTCACTTAAGGACTGACTAATCTTACTGAAATCACAATTTTAACGCCCTCTGTGATCTTTGAAATGTTGGAAGGTGTAGACAAAAGAGAGAGGTATAAATTATAAATTGAAAATACTTTGTCAGCAAACCGCATTTATTTCCTACATATTTGAAAATAAAAATATTGCAAATACATTACAAATATGAGTTTTCTTTATTTCCTCTTGCACTTTTACTACATTATTGCAGTGTTCATGAATACTCGGTTCCAAGATGGTTTGTTTCTCCAGTGTCTGATTACACAAACATACAACCATCACGCACAAGCTACACACATAGAAGGAGCAAAAGAACATTGAATACTCATCAATCTGAAGGTAAAGGTTGACTGTTTAGAGTTCGTCTCACAAAGTTTCTGTAAAACTTGATCAAATATGCTGGAGAAGTTAGTTACAAAATTCCAAATAATGGCAACATATTTTAGCCAAGATTTTGTTCAGTTGATGACTTGATACAAAGAGGATGAGGAATTAATAGTTTTACTTCATTCTACCTCAGATAATGCAAACACAATGGGCTGGATTTTGTCAGCCCCGAGGAGGTGGGTATGGAGTCGGGACTGCTGGTAAATTTGCAGAATTTGGGGGCGGGTGGCAAGCCCGCTTCTGTGCCCTCTTGCCAGGAGGCGGGAAGCTGTCCTGCCCCGGGTCCCGCCTCCTCAAGGCGGGAAAGGGATTAAATCCTATTAACTGCCTGTTAGCAGATAGTTAACAGGCAGAAAATAGGATTAGCCCCATTTTTGGCTCCGAAGTGCAGGCTTCCCGACCTCGGGGAACCCCGCCAGGGTGTAGGAGATGAGAAGGAGGTCTGCGGGGGTCGGAGGGGTCTGAAAGTGCAATGTAGAAGTGAGTGATGGGTGCAAGTGTGAAGTGGTAAGTATATAAGGTGAGTGTAATGTGTTAGAAAATGTTCACTTACCTTTGTTTCTGCCGACAGCCTTCAGCCGCTGTGGAGCCGGAGTCCCCGACATCTCCATTGTAGATTTCACAGACTGGCTGTTGGATCCTCCGAACCAACAGCCAAGTGATTTCTGCAAAGTTGAAAGGTTTGATGAGTCCTGAACACAAGGACTCATCAAACTACACAGAATGTCAGTGTTTGACAGCTTCACAGAGCTGTCAAACGCTGACATTTCTTCTTTCAAAAAATCTTGACAGATGGCACGTCATACGTTAATGTGCTCTGTCGGTCACATCCCCCTAATTGGCCTGCTGAGCCCACTGGGCGGGCTTAACAGGGTCAATCAGGGGAAAATCCCGCTGGTTGGCCAGAAGCTGATGGAGGCGGGATTGAAAGCCGGCAAGCAGCAGTCCCGCCTTCAAAAGCTTCCCATTGACACAATCCAGCCCAATTTCTGCGCGCCTGATCTGATGAACTATGACCATTTTCTTTAATTACCATTTTCACTTTTTACCAGGCTTATTGGGCTAGAAATTCATTATAGACCAGGAATGGGCGGTAAAATTAGAAAAATTGGAAAATTAGCGCCAGGCGCTAATGCTTTAGACTGCACGCAAAATTCATGCTCACTGCTCAAAGAAGTGATTGGAACATTAATTCAAGTCTTTAATCCCAAACTCATTGGCGTTACACTCAAAGGGTGCTTCCGCAACCGGTGGGCACCGCGGGGACTGGAGTGCATCATCACTCCGGCCAATCAAATTTTAATTTAAGTTGTTAAGTTTCCTTTAATGTTTTAAGTTTAGTTACAGTTTATTTGTTTAGGGTCCACAAAAAGGACCTCAAAGGGTGGACCAATATCAGGTGCAGTCTAATTGCAAGTCATGATTGCCACAGGCTTTTTCCAGTTCTTAAAGAGGAGGTTCATTGATGCTACAGCACCTCATTCTCAGCATTGCTGGCTGTGCAGCTGTCTCAGCAAGCAGCAACAGGTCAAGGAGAAGGAGCCGGAGGACTGAAGCAGCTGTACTCATGGCAGATCCACATCCCAGGGAGAGAGCCCGCAGATTCAGCGATCAAGCATTGGAGGCGTTGGTGTTCGCTGTGGAGAGACAGAGGGCGGTGCTCTACCCGGCAAGTGGCAGGAGGCCCTCGCCGCAAGTCTTCCGCACCATGTGGAGGGAGGTAGTGCAGCATGTCTTGGGCAGCACTGTGGTCCCCAGGACCCACACACAGTGCAGGAAGAAATTTAACGACCTCACTCGGGTGGTCAGGGTGAGTGAATGCTTCAACAAATGCTACATACCACCATCTGAACCACAATCTTCACACACTGCCCAAAGCACCACATCCCCAGCACTCACCCACCAACAATCTCTACCTACCAACACTCACACCCACATCTCATACCTTGCACACAATGACAGCTATTCAACTATGGCAGGCACATCTTCCAAACACATTGCTCCACGCTCACTCACACTTTCTCTTGCAGGCCAAGGTGGCTCACAACAGGAGGTAGCAGGAGCGCACAGGTGGGTGACAAGCCGACACCCAACCACTGTCTGCGCTGGAAAATAGAGTGCAGCAGATTATTGGGCGCCAGGTGGTGGGCGATGTGGCCACTGACGACGTTGACCCCTTTGGGGACAATGATGGTCTGTTCATCCCTACTCCTCCTTCTTACATCCCACTTCCCCCTCGCCCCACAAGCGTTTTGCACTTTCCAGCTAATCATGCTGTATGCATGCATTTCTCCCTTCCTGCCCTCCTCCCCTCACCTTAACCCAACTCTTGTGCCTTTATGCTTTCAGATAATGAGCAAGCATCTGAGCATCCTGTCCCTGAGGGCACTGTAGAGAGTGAGGCGGGAGAAGAGGAGGAGGACGAACACACCGCATCACTACATATCTCACCCGCAGGCACCAGCTCAGATACTGGCACAACATGTTCTTTAGAGGCTAGTATAGTAGTGGGATCTCCACAGGGTGAGGCACCGGGGATGAGTGGGCTGCAGCAAGGCCAGGGGGAAAGGGAAGCTCGGGGGCCAGCTCCCCGGAAGGCGAGTTCGCGCGCAAGTTCTGCTGCACAGGACTCAGATGAGGACCTCGATGGGGAGGCCTTAAGAAGAAGGGTGATGGGCATGCACACGGAGATGATAGGTGCAATGGCAAGGGTGCCCAAGAGCCTCTCCGCAATGATAAGGAGTGTGGAGGAGTTCGCCTCCAACATTGCACAAGGTTCTGCGCACACCATGGAGCCCATCATTTGCAGTCTGCAAAGGATGGTAGACTCCCAGAGAGACCGTGGCGACCCAGATCTGATGCCCCGTGTGATGGGCGATCTGGCAGCTTCCATTGCAGCACAGGCCGAAGCGATGCAACGTCTTAGTGCTGTAATGCAGTCTATGCTTGGAGGCATCCAATCTCAGACTGCTCTCATGCAGTCTCAGCTTGATGCCATGTAAGCTCTGACTACTGCCATCGTGGCTGGGTCTACCACCGTCGACCGGGGCTTTCATGGTGTCGCAGCAGGCCAGCAATCTGTGCTCCAACAGATTGCTAGGGATGCTGAGGTGCTGCCCCGGGGGAGTGGCAGTGGGTCAGTGGAGCAGGAACCTGCTGTCCTCTCTCAGGATGACAGCATTCCTGCTCCCACCACTGCCACTCCGCCATTGCCCTTGTCGCTGCCTATCATCCAGCCAGCCCAGACTGCTGCCGCCCATGCTGAGGTGGTGCAGTCCACAGCCGGGCCTTCCAGGCCCAGAGCTGGTCGAGGGCGTCCTGCAAGGCCATCTGAACTCTCCAGCATGGACACTCAGCAGCCTTCCACCAGCCGTGCTGCAGCCACTGGGCCAACACTCTATAGGAGCACTAGAGTAGGCAAAGGCTTAGTAACGAGAGGCACTAAGGGATTGCACAAGGGTGAATAGTTAATATTTTTGTTGTAAATATGTGTTCACTGATTTTTGATGAATTTATTAATTCAATTTGGATTATTTTGTGGTGTCTCATTTCAGCTTTGCACAGGGATGGAATGATAGGGATGTGGTGAGCAACAGGGATCTGGGGTTTAATTCATTCGAAACTCAGCCTGATGAGGCAGTCACGGACTGCGATTCCGGAAGGCCAATTGAGTGGCTGCATCCTCCCTCACTCCTGTTTCTCCTCCTCCTCCTCACCCTGCTCATCTTCCTCTTCCTCCTCCTCCTCCTCCTTCTCTCCCTCTTCCTCCTCCTGAGGTGGTCCCGCAATCCCTGGTGGCAAAGGCTGGGCCCTCATGATGGCCAAGTTGTGGAGCATGCAGCAGACCACCACAAATGGGACACCCACTCAGTCGAGTACTGGAGGGTTCCTCCTGAGTGGTCAAGGCAGCAGAACTGTTGCTTGAGCACCCTGATGGTCTGCTCGATGATGTTCCTGGTGGCAGCATGGCTCTCGTTATATGGGTCATGGGCAGGAGTGTTGGGGTTGCAGAGGGGGTCATGAGCCAGGTGGAGAGCGGATAGCCCTTGTCTCCGAGCAGCCAGCTGTGAGCTTGACGTGGTGGCTGGAAGAGTGCTGGCACACCGGTCTGGCGCAGGATGAAGGCATCGTGGCTGCTGCCAAGATAGTGGGCATTGTCATTGAGGATTCGCTGACTGTGGTTGCACACCAACTGCACATTGAGTGGTAGACTTTGCAGTTATGGAAGATCTCAGGATTGTTATGCAGTGCCCGCAAAGCCACGTGGGTGCAGCCAATGGCGCTCTGCACCATGGGGAATTCCGCTATCCTGGCAAAGCCACATGTGTGCTCATCCTGCTTCTCTCTGGTGTAGAGAGCCTCTCTGACCTCCTGTATGCAGCAATGGACAGTGAACTGTGAGATGTTAGCTATGTCTCCTGTTGCAGACTGGAAGGATCCGCTGGCGAAGAAAATGAGGGTGTTGGTGACCTTGACTGCCACTGAGAGAGCCGTGGTCGCCCTGATCTGAGGCTGGAGGTCTGGTTGCAGGAGGTGGCAGAGTTCTGTGACCACCTCCTTGGTGAAGCGGAGCCGTCTAATACACTGCTCCTCGCTTAATTGGAGGTAGGAGAAGTGCTCTCGGAATACCCTTGGAGGGTAAGGCCTCCTGTTGAGAGGCCTGATGGCTCTCCTCCTCCCTCTGGGCACATGATCCAGTCTTTCTCGCTGCCTCCGCTCCTTCCACCGTAGATCCTGGAGGGCGAGGTCGACTGCCAGTACAGCCCCCATTAATGTTACCAAGTGTAGCAGTTTGATTTTTTTAATGAATAAATGTAGCTAGAGGCCAGCGAGAGGAGCGGGAGGAGCAGAGAGAGGAGCGGGAGCAGCTGGCACTGTAAAGAGCGCGAGAGGAAGAGGAGCCAGCGGACCTGGGCGAGACCAGAGCAAGGGCAGAGCGAGAGAGGCAGCGACTCAACAGAGGCAGAATCCGAAAGAGTGATGTCAGAGCAGAAAAAGTGACGTCGGCACAAGGGAAGGAGCTGATTGGTGAGTAGCTGGTGAGTGTTTTTTTTAAAGTTTTAAGTTTATTTCTGCTAAGTTAGTTCTTAGTCTATTAAATAGAGGCATGGCAGGGCAGCTCAGTCCCGTGGAGTGCACATCCTGTGCCATGTGGGAAGACCTGGATGCTTCGCCTAGCCTGGACGACGACGTGTGCAGGAAGTGTCATCAGCTACGGCCGCTCGAGATCCGTGTTTCAGAGCTTGAGCGGCAGCTGGAGTCACTGTGGTGAATCCGCGAGGCTGAGAGTTACGTGGATAGTACGTTTCTGGAGGTGGTCACCCCGCAGCTTAAGAGTATGCTGGCAGAGAGGGAATGGGTGACCACCAGGCAGGTAGTACAGGAGTCCCCGCAATGCATCTCGCTCTCCAACCAGTATTCTGTCCTGAGTACTGGTGGGGGCGATGGTTCCTCTGGGGAGTTCAGCCAGAGACAAGTCCACGGCAACATGGTGGCTCAGCTGCACGGGAGGGAGGAAAAAGAGTGGAAGAGCAATAGTGGTAGGGGATTCGATAGTTAGGGGAGCAGACAGGCGTTTCTGTGGCCGCAGATGTGACTCCAGGATAGTATGTTGCCTCCCTGGTGCCAGGGTCAAGGATGTCACTGAGCGGCTGCAGGACACTCTGAGGGGGGAGGGTGAACAGCCAGAGGTCGTTGTCCATATCAGTACCAGCGACATAGGCAGAAAGAGGGATGAGGTCCTGCAGGCAGAGTTTAAGGAGCTGGGAGAGAGATTAAAAAGCAGGATCTCAAAGGTAGTAATCTCCGGATTACTCCTGATGCCATGTGCTAGTGAGTACAGGAATAGGAGGATAGAACAGATGAATGCGTGGCTGGAGACATGGTGTAGGAGAGAGGGCTTTAGATTCCTGAGGCATTGGACCGTTTCTGGGGAAGGTCGGACCTGTACAAGCTGGACGGGTTACACCTCAACAGAGCCAGGACCAATATTCTCGCGGGGAGGTTTGTTAGTGCTGTTGGGGAGGGTTTAAACTAGCTTGGCAGGGGGATGGGCATCAGCATATAGAGTAGAAAAGAGGAATAAGGTGCATAAAAGAGTGAGTGTGTTGGATAGTACTAGAGAAGAAAGTAGTACTGGAGGCGGAAGTAGTACCATATTAGATAGGAGCGGACTAAGAAAGACTACGAAAAATTCAAAAATGGCTTTAGAATGCATGTACGTAAACGCACAAAGTAGTGAATAAGGTTGGTGAGCTACAAGCACAATTAGCCATGTGGCAATATGATGTGGCAATAATGGAAATGTGGCTTAAAAACGGTGAGGACTGGGCACTTAATATTCAAGGGTACAAGGTATTCAGAAAAGATAGGGAAGAGAAAAAGGGAGGTGGGGTGGCAGTGCTGATTAAGGAAGACATTGTAGTGTTGGAAAGGGAGGATGTTCTTGAGTGGCCAAGGACAGAATCCATTTGGTTAGAGTTGAGGAGCAAAAAGGGTATGATCACGCTATTGGGGGTATTCTATAGGCCTCCAAATAGTGAGAGGGAGGTAGAGGAGCAAATCTGCAGGGAAATCGCAGAGATATGCAAGAGCTATAGAGTGGCGATATTGGGGGACTTTAATTACCCAAATATTGATTGGGATAATGCTAGGGTAAAGGGAAAGGAGGGGGAGGAATTTCTGAAATGTGTTCAAGAGAATTTCCTTGACCAATATGTTCTTGGCCCAACTAGGAAGGAGGCATTGCTGGATCTGGTGCTGGGGAATGAGGTGGGCCAGGTCGACCAAGTGTCTGTGGGAGAACACTTGGGTACGAGTGATCATCGTATCATAAGATTTAGATTAGATTGTTCCTTGCTCCTCTCCATTGCTGGAGTGGAACTTCTAAACTGGAATAGGGCTAACTTCAATGGGATGCAAAAGGATCTAGCCAGGGTAAAATGGAACCGAAGACTGACAGGAAAAACTGTAACGGAACAATGGGTGATCTTTAAGGAGGAGATGTTCCAAGTACAGGCTAGGTACATTCCAACAAGAGGGAAGGGTAAGGGAACCAAAGCAAGGGCTCCTTGGATGACGAGGGAGATAGAGAAGATGATGAAACAAAAAAAGAGGGTGTATGATGCATGTCAGGTGAATTCTTCAAGGGAGAACCAGACCAAATACAATGGGCTGGATTTTGTCGTTGGGGGCGGAACTGCTGGTTTTCGGGTTTCAGTCCCGCCCCTAGTGACGTCTGACCAACCCACGCTATTTTCCCTTGATTGACCTTGTTAAGCCCGCCCTGCAGGCTTAGCCGGCTTAGTAAGGGAAAGCTGGTGACAGAGGACGTCAGCGTATGACGTTTCATCTGTCGAAAAATTTTTGACAGATGAATTGTCAGCGTTTGGCAGCTTAGAGAAGCTGTCAAACACTGACAATCTCTGTTCTAGGATGAGCCCTTGCACAGAAGACTCAGCAGAAAGCAGATGGCTGCTGCATCTGAGAATGCAGCAGCCATTCTGTTATCTCTGCCGTTGAGATGAGGCACCTCCGGATCCCCAAGGGTTGAAGCCTACAGGAAGAAGCAAAGGTAAGTAAACTTTTTCTAACACTTTACACTCACCTCTCCACACTTGCACCCATCACTCACCTCTACAGCGGACTTTTCGACCCCTCTCACCCCCGCCTCGCTGACCCTGGCGAGGTTCGCAGCCGTCAGGAAGCCCGCACTTGCAGGGGTAAAATGGGGATAAGCCTCAAAACTGCCTGTTAACAGGCAGTTAATTGTCTCTAATCCCCTTCCCGCCTCCTGGGAAGATGGCACGGAGGCAGGTTGGGAGCAGGGGTCGGTACCCGCTCCCAGTTTCTGCCATTTTCTCGGCTGGGAAAATTCCCCATATAAGTTGAGAGGGGAAGTGAAGATGAAAATAAGATTGGCAAAGAGAGAATATGAGAGTAGAATGGCGGTTAACATAAAAGGGAACCCAAAAATCTTCTACCGGCATGTAAACAGTAAGCGGGTAGTAAGAGGCAGGGTGGGGCCTATTAGCGACAAAGAAGGTGTTATATGCTTAGAGGCGCAGGGCAAGGCTAGAATACTCAATGAGCACTTTGTATCGGTGTTTACTAGGGAGGTGGGTGCTGACAAAATATCAGTAGCAGTGGAAAAGGTAGAAGCAATGAAAGGGGTGAAAATTGATGGACAGGATGTACTAGAAAGGCTGGGTATGCTTAGAGTGGATAAGTCACCTGGTCCAGATGGCTTGCATCCCAGATTGCTAAGAGAATTGGGGGAGGAGATAGCGGAAGGGTTTGCCATAATTCTCCAATCTTCCATAGATGCGGGGGAGGTGCCTGAGGATTGGAAAGTGGCAAATGTGACACCATTGTTCAAGAAAGGGTGTAAGGACAATCCTAGTAACTACAGGCCGGTCAGTTTAACATCAGTGGTGGGTAAAGTTTTAGAAACAATAATCAAGGAAAAAATTAACAGGCACTTGGAGAGGTTTAAGCTAATTAAGGAGAGCCAACACGGATTTGTAAAAGGCAGATCATGTTTGACTAATCTGATTGAATTTTTTGATGAAGTAACAGGGAGAATCGATGAAAGGAATACAATGGATGTTGTCTACATGGATTTTAGGAAGGCGTTTGACAAAGTACCACATAGAAGGCTGGTTAACAAAATTGAGGCTCATGGAATAGGTGGGTCAGTAGCAGCTTGGATAAGGAATTGGCTTAAGGACAGCAAACAGCGAGTTGTGGTAAATGGCTGTTTTTCAGACTGGAGGATGGTAGACAGTGGTGTTCCCCAAGGGTCAGTGCTGGGGCCACTGCTTTTTTTGATTTATATAAATAACTTTGGTATTGGAATACAAAGTAGAATTTCTAAATTTGCCAATGACACCAAACTTGGGGGTGTGGCAAACAGAGAGGATGACACCAATCGACTGCAACAGGACATAGAAAGGCTAGCAGAATGGGCAGACAGGTGGCAGATGGAATTTAATACAGAGAAGTGTGAGGTGATGCATTTTGGCAGAAGGAACAGGGAGAGGCAATATACACTTAATGGCACAGTTTTAAATAGTGTGCAGGGACAGAGGGACCTGGGAGTTAATGTGCATAGGTCCCTGAAGGTGGCAGGGCATATTGAGAGAGTGGTTAACAAAGCATATGGGATTTTGGGTTTCATAAATAGAGGTATTGAGTACAAATTGAGTCTCTCTGCCGAGGTGTGATAAAGGGCAGTCAGAAAGATGAACTGTAGTCGTCTGGCATTATTCTCTGCACAGGCATTGTTCTCTGTCTATATATGCTGTGCCCATTTGTATTTCTTCACTTCACCTGACGAAGGAGCAGCCGCTCCGAAAGCTTGTGATTTCAAATAAAACTGTTGGACTATAACCTGGTGTTGTGCGACTTCTCAGTATTGAGTACAAAAGTAGAGAAGTTATGCTGAACCTTTATAAAGTGCTGGTTAGGCCATAACTAGAGTATTGCGTCCAGTTCTGGTCACCACACATTAGGAAGGATGTGAAGGCCCTTGAGAGGGTGCAGAGGAGATTTACCAGAATGGTTCCGGGGATGGGGGATCTTAGCTACAAGGACAGGTTGGAGAAGTTGGATTTGTTTTCATTAGAGCAAAGGAGGTTGAGGGGTGATTTGATAGAGGTGTACAAGATTATGCTGAGTTTGGATAGGCTAGACGGAGAAAGGCTGTTCCCACTAGTTGATGGTACAAGGACTAGGGGACACAGATTTAAGGTTTTGGGCAAGAGATACAGGGGGGATGTGAGGAAAAACTTTTTTTGCAGCGAGTGGTGAGGACCTGGAACTCGCTGCTGGCGGAAGTGGTGGAAGCGGAGACACTCAGGGGGAAAAATTAGGTCGCGCCCCATTTGGGGCGCAAATATCGTCTGGACGCAAATATTAGCGCCTGGCGCTAATTATCGCCACTGACTGGAAACTTCACTTTTACCGCCCCGGGAGGTGAGTGGAGCGCTAAATCAGGCGCTGCACACCTGTCTTAAGGCGCAAAGGCCGAGCAGTGAGGCGCTAACTCAGCGCGCGAGCGCAGCACAGGTGCTGCCAGTTAGCGAGGGAACACAGACACACTGGCGCCGGCCAGTTCTTAAAGCGGGGGGGGGGGGCCAACTTGCTCCCCAGCCACACCCTGCCCATTGCAGCCTTGAATCTCGGCCTGGAGAGACCTGTGAATCCATTTTGCTGCCAAGGATGGAGAGGGTGAGAGAACGAGCTCATCGCTTCACCGAGCGGGCCTTGGATGCTCTGGTTGGCGCGGTGGAGCGCAGAAGATGTATACTCTTCCCTGAGAGTGGCAGGAGGCCTTTGCCACGCGACTACAGAAGAGTGTGGAGGGAGGTGGCTCAGAGCGTCTCCTCCAGGAGCATGGTGCCCAGGACCCATGTTCAATGCCGCAAAAAGTTCAACGACCTCACTCGGGTCGTCAGGGTGAGTGGCTTTTTCTCAATACCTCTCCATCCCTCCATCTCAACCTCACTCTATGGCCAGAGGGTCTTAAAACCCCAATGCACAACACTCATCCAACACCTATGGCCCTTTCATGAAACACACACACACATTCCACACTTTGCATACAGTAAGGGCTATTCACCTATGGGAGGCACATCAGGCAAGACCATGGCTGCATACAGTAAGGGCTATTCACCTATGGGAGGCACATCAGGCAAGACCATGGCTGTATATTTACTCAGATGCTGTCCTTTTTCTTGCAGGCCAAGCTGGCGCATAATAGGAGACAGCAGCAACGGACAGGTGGAGGGCGGCCTCAGCTGCAACCCCTCAGCGATCTTGAGGAGCGCGTCCACAGGATTGTGGCAAGCTGGGTGATCGGTCCCGTCGCCACTGGAGACGCCGACCCCGTTCTGGACAGCAATGGTAAGGTCATCACCTTTTTGTCCTCTGTCCTTCCACTTGTCCCTCACAACACCAGCCTTTGACACTTTCAATCCAACTTGCTAACTCGCTGCACTTATTCCTCCCTTACTGCCACCCTGTCCTCACGCTAAAGCCACTCTTGTACCTCCCTGCTTTCAGATGGTGATTCACCAGCTGAGGAGACGGGCCCTCAAGCTGCCACTGGGAGTGAAGCTGCAGCCGAGGAGGAAGAGGAAGCCGGAGCATCAGTGCCACCCTCTCCCGAGGAAGCCCATGCCCACACTGGGAACACGCCTTCCCTGGAGGGGAGCAGGGGGGAAGGGTCTGATGAGGGTGAAGCTCCAGGACCCAGCGGGCTGCAGCAACGCCATGGGGGTAGGGAAGAACGGGGGCCTTCTCCCCAGAGGGAGAGTATGCCAGAGACTCCTACTGCAGTGGACGCAGAGGAGGAGCGGCTGATCGCAGAAATGAACACCCAGGCGGTGGGCATGCACACTGAGCTCATGGGTGCAGTGGGAAGGGTGCCCGAATGCATTGAGTCACTGGCAAGGAGTGTGGAGCACTTCGCTGTAGCACAGGCGGATGCCACACTAACGCTTAGTGCTGCAATTCAGTCACTGACTGCCGTGATCCCATCTCTGACTGCTCTCATGCAGACTCAGATTGAGGCCACGCGAGCACTGACTGCTGCCAACCTCGATGGTTCGTTCACATGTCCCCGGGGCTCTCACCGCGCCGCAGCAGGCCAGCAATCTGTGCTCCAGCAGATTGCTCCGGATGCTGAAGTGCTGCCCCGTGGGAGTGCCAGTGTGTCGGGCGAGCAGGGAGTTGCTGTCCTCTCTCACGATGACAGCATTCCTGCTGCCAACACTGTCACTTCTCCACTGCACTTGCCACCGCCTGTAGGACAGACTGCTGCCGCCCATGCAGAGTTGGTGCAGTCTGCAGCCGGGCCCTCCAGGCCCAGAACTGGTCGAGGCCGTCCTTCAGGGGCATCTGCAGTGTCAGGGTCTGACGATCAGCAGCCTTCCACCAGCCTTGCTGCAGCCACTGAGGTCCCATTACGGAGGAGCAGTAGGGTTAGAAGGGGGGAAGTGCGCAAGGGAAGGAGATCACCCTCGAAGGGCAAAAAGTAGGAGGTGTGACAAAATGCTGGTCATTTTTTTATTAAAGGCCGAGGTTCGTGGTCCAACTTTTGTTTAGTGTTTTGGACATTATCTCCAGGTTGTGAGAACCAGTTATGTTATTGACTGTTTTTATGTGTTTATTTCTATGAGTTTGTCATGAGGAAATGACACACACAGAGTTTGTAAAATAAATAAGTTTTTGTATTCAAAATATACATGTTTGGTGTTTGGAATTATTGGTGCCTTGGCCGGCTTAGGGGTTGCGTGCTGGGTTCATTGATGTTGTTAGCAATGGCAGAAGCCATTTCCACAGCAGGGGCCCTAGAAGCGGCTTGCTATTAGCCGTTGACGGACGGCCCTTGCAGTTTCACCATTGTGGGCCGCCCTCCCGCCTTGGTGCTGCTGATGATCATCCTCCTCGTCCTCTTCCTCCTCCTCTTCCTCCTCCTCCTCTGGTGGTGCTCCAAGGCCTGGTGGCATTGGCTGGGTCCTGACGATTGCCATGTTATGCAACATGCAGCACACAACTACGAAGTTGGATACTCGCTCAGGCGAGTACTGCAGGGCTCCTCCAGAATGGTCGAGACAGCGGAACTGTTGCTTCAGCACGCCGATTGTGCGCTCAATGATGTTCCTGGTAGCTTGATGGCTCTCATTGTACCGCAGCTCAGCAGGGGTGTTGGGCATACGGAGCGGTGTCATCAGCCAGGTGCTCAATGCATACCCCTTGTCCCCGAGAAGCCAACCAACTGGCTGATGCGGTGCCTCGAAAAGTTCTGCCACAGTAGTCTGGCGCAGGATAAAAGCATCGTGGCAGCTGCCAGGATAGTGGGCATTGACAGCGAGTATCAGCTGTCTGTGGTCACAGACCAACTGAACATTCAAGGAATGGAACCCCTTTCTGTTCCGGAATTCCTCGGCATTCTCATGTGGAGCACGCAAAGCCACATGCGTGCAGTCAATGGCGCCCTGCACCATGGGGAAGCCCGCTATCCTCGCAAAACCCAGAGCGCGGTCACGCTGCTTGTCTGGGGTCATGGGGAAAGAGATGAACTCTCGTCTCCTTTTAAAGAGGGCATTTGTGACCTGCCGGATGCAGCAATGCACCGCGAACTGGGAGATATTGGCGAGGTCCCCAGCAGCAGCTTGAAATGAGCCAGTAGCATAGAAGTTGAGAGCCACTGTGACCTTCACTGCCACTGACAGAGACGTCCTGGACCTCAGTTGAGGCTGCAGATCTGGCTGCAGCAGGTGGCAGAGCTCAGTGACCACCTCCTTGCTGAATCGCAGCCTTCGCAAACACAGCTCCTCAGACATATGAATGTAGGAGAGCTGTTCACGATATACCCTGGGAGGGTAAGCTCTCCTGTACATACGCCTGTTGGCCCTCCTCCGTCTGGCCATCATTGCCACTCTCTCTCTGCGTCTCTGTGTCCTCCGATTCAGCTGGAGCAGGACGACGCCCCCAATCAGTGCAGCCCCCATAGTCTCTTTGCAAGCAAAGTAATGAAGGACAGCAACCAAAGTAGCAGCGAAGTTAGGATCAGTAGGCAAAACTATCTCACAAAGCGTTGACTCAATGCAGAAGTCTCTCTTTCTCTCTCTCTGAATCTCTCTCTCTCTCTCAGAACGAGTGGTGCAAAAATGTCAACCACAGAAAAAGACAGGAAGAGGCCCCCTTTAAATAGCGCCCCCCCCAGCCCCACAGCGATTGATAGCGTTCCAGTCTTCCGGTCGTTGGATGCGCCAGGCGGTAAGGCAGGGGGCGCCACTCAATTTCCGCTCCGGGGCGCCACAAGGGCGTTGCACCATGGAATGACGTCACAATCTGCGCGCGCAGGTGGTCGCGGCGGTAAGGTTTAGCGCCGCCGCACAATGTCTAGTTAAGTTCCCGAGCGGCGCAAACATCGCTGAGCCGGGGCGCTTGCGGTTTTGCGCCCCATTAGCGCCCTCTTAAGGCGCTAACGGGAGGCGCAACCAACTGAATTTTTACCCCTCAATGTTTTCAAGGGGAGACTGGCTAGGAACTTGACGGAAATAAACTTGCAGGGCTATGGGGATAGAGCAGGGGAATGGGACTGACTGGATTGCTCTACAGAGAGCTGGCACGGACTCGATGGACCGAGTGGCCTCCTTCTGTGCCGTTATGACTCTATGACTTTTTAGTTGCCACAACACTCCTGATATTAAATAACCTTGAAATTACAGAATGAGACTTGCACTATGTGAAACTGACAAGAAAGCATTGAAACTCCACTAACATACAGCTGCGACACATTACTGATGATCCCTTTAAATAACGCCCCTGGAGCCAGCTTCCTGCTGCTTCACGCCAGCTCTCCCTGTCGCTGTTTACTCCAGGCGCTAAGGTAGGTGGCGACAATCAGTTTCACAGATTGGGCGGCCAGTGAGTGTTGCACGCTCAATGACGTCATGGTCCACCTGGCATTGAGGCTTCTGGCTTTAACTGTTAGCGGTGGCGCTGCGGGGGCGGGATTTGGCGTGTGGTGTTTGATTCGCCTCGCCCTGGCAATAATGCTCTAGCACCCATTAGCGCCATCTGCTGGCACTAACGGGAGGCGCTAATTTTTCTCCCATTAAGTTTAAAAATAGTACTCAATTCCTTTTATTTTCTGAATTTTAAAAGAAAATATATTTTTTTACTTGTGGATTAGAAAAAAACACAAAAAAAACATGAAGAATAACAAAGTTGCCATTTATTGAGGGAAGAAAACAAGGAAGGTGCAGATGAACGTGAAGGTAGCAAAAAAAATTGTTTACTCCTGGTCTTTCTCTTCTCCGTGAGTGATGATATGTACCAGGTTCTTGTAGTCCAGGTTACCAGCCACATCTGGAGGGAAAGCTGTGAACATCTGCTCAATCTGGAAAGATATTTCACACATGACGTGTTAATGAAATTTGGAGATCAAAAAAGCAAAACCTTTTAGAGTTTCTGCTAGAGATATTTTGTCACATTAAAGTGACAATATTCCTTTTGGAAGTTTTTTTTTGCAGAAGTTATTTTTGAAGTAGCTCTGTCACATTCTTTTTGAAAGTGGCATAGGAGAGTAAGAACATGTGGTACTGTCATGCGGCTCCTGGCATCTGCATCAAGGATACTTCTGGTAAATAGTATCAAAGGCAAGATGAACAAATTGGGGGAAGAGGGTATTTAGTAAATAGATTAATGTGCTCACACTTATACCTCAATGGCTGTGGGAGAGAAACTCCGCAAAGACCCCTATTCGAAATAACAAGCTGTATTTTAATGAATCGGTAACCCTCTCCCCACTAGGTTTATGACCTCTGAACTGGGGAATAAAAATTGGCATTCCAGCAGCTGGCCAGAGTTGAAATGGCTAGCCCACAAATGGTCATTAGTCACTTGAAATGACTGATCTATAGAGCAGCATCATCTTGGAGATTGCAGAGATCTACAGATCTGCTCTTCAGGTTTGAATATCACATGAGAGTGACAAAAGGTGATCATGGAGTAAGAGAGATCAAAATCTAATAAAGAAGCATGACCGGAACAGAAATAAAGTTTAAAAAAAAATAAGGCTAGCTCAAAAATGACCAATTTCTGGTGAGTAATTCATCTTAATTGCTGAAATGTTAAGGAAAAGCCAATATTGCAACTCTTATGTATAAATCTACAATTTTTCTTTTTTAAGATAATCCACTGTTTTGATGAACCTACCTCTTCCTTGGTAAATCGTTCAGCCTGGGTCATCAATATTTCCTCTATACTGCAAAAATGGAAAAAAAAAAAATTGTTCAAATAAATGTAAATAATTGAGATTATTAGATATGTTTATGTACCAGGCACAAATAGCAGAGCCATGAATTAGCTAATATATACTTACTAATCCCTTCTTAAAACACCCTTGCCTTCGGGATCAAATATTTTGAATGCATTTAAGATTGACTCTTCTGGATCTGTACCTGTGAAGTTGTATAAAAGGACAATGTATTTATTTAGATCTTGCAACATAAGGTTACAGTATTGCAATTAAGTTGTAACATTAAAAATGAGTTGCAGTTTAAAAAAATATCTTAATCTCATTTTGAAAGTTACTTTGCCAGTTAATCCCTTCTCTGCACCATCCCTTGATTGAGAGGGCAGAAAGGTGCTCCCAGCCTTTTCATTAACCAATCAGTCACTGGGAAATGCACAGTAAATGTTCCCACCGCTATTTCTTTGCTTTGTTTTAGGTTAAGTCAATTTTAGACTGTGTTCAGTTTTCAATGTTTTGAACCAAATTTAGGTTCCCTGGCCTAGCCTGGGTTAGCCAATATCAACCAGGGTGGCAGTGGAAATTGGCTTCAGTCTCCTCAGTGTAGGGAGTGGCAAAATCAACTTGTTCCCGATCACTTGATTGGAAATTCTTGTGTAGAGTGCAAATGAGGATTGGATAGGGCTCAGCTCAGCCTAATGATTGAATAGCCTGCAGGCACTCACCATTTAAGCTCACAGATGGAGAATGGCCACATGGATGTGATACTAGTGGGCCACTGGTTTAATGGAATCGTAACCCAGAATAGGTCACAGGCGAAGGTGGTGAGGGAGAAAAATGGAAGAGAAAGGAAAAAATAAATTAAGCTGTTACAAACTGGGGCTAAATGTGGGACATTAAACTAGTGATGGCCAGTCACAGGAGTTTTTTTTTTACAGGATGTATCCCAATGTTATTCTTTAACCAATCATTGAGATGTGAGTGAAAGCAATGCACGAGAATCGCTCTGACGTTTCGTTTCTCCTCATAGCTCATTAAGATTGGGAGCTAATTGTCTTAGAAATTGTAGGGTTTAACACTTACGTGAATCAACTACGTTAACCTTGGATTAAAACTGTTTTACAAGAGATTTTTTAACCCACAAATCTCAACTGGATGCAATACTGAATCCTAAAAGTGTAGATTGAAATTTATACAGTTGACTCCAGATCATCTGATCTTTTCTGACATAGAGGCCTCTCCTGATCACTGAGCTAGTTAAGGCAGAGAATAACTGAACCATACAGATGAAGTCGTCCCAAATTCAATCCCCTGCCTGTGCTCCCTTAGCTAATCTTAACCAAGGCAATAATGGGGACACTGAGTTGGCCTAAGCACCCCTAAGTTAGGCTCCTTATTGCTATTCAGTGACTGCTGGTAAAAGCATACTTATGTGGACAATCAAATTACCTGCCCCCTCTCACTAAGCTCGAAATGAAGAATGGCCATCTAGGCGAGGTGGAGGGCACCCATAAAACTGTCTCCCAGCAAGGAATCAATACTTACAGGAGAGGAAGAAAACAGAGAGAAACTAAATTCTGACCCAAGCATAGAATTTTAAAGCAACAGATTAACTAGCAAATCACAGAACTGCCCCGGATCACTTCCCATTCAATCCCATTATCCAGAATTCCTTATCCAATCATAATGCTTAAATATATGAGGGTAGAAACTACTGTTGGTGATAATAGTGGACAAATGCTTAATGAATTTATGAGATATTTCTCTGTCTGTGTTAACCTCTTTATTTTAAATGGGTTAATGCCCTCGTTCTAATATTGGACAGAGAAGTTTTAGAAAATGTTCCAAAGCATTTCATAGGATTACATAGGATAAATGGCACAGAAACAGGCCATTCGGCCCAACCAGTCCATGCCGGCGTTTATGCTCCACTCAAGCCTCCTCCCGTCTTTTCTCATCTAACTCTATCAGTGTAACCCTCTATTCCCTTCTCATGTGCTTATCTAGCCTCCCCTTAAATGCATCTATACTATTTGCCTCAACTACTCCCTGTGGTAGCGAGTTCCACATTCTCACCACTCTCTGGGTAAAGAAGTTTCTTCTGGATTCCCTATTTGATTTCTTGGTGACTATCTTATATTGATGGCCTCTAGTTTTGCTCTTCCCCACAAGTGGAAATACTCTCTCTGTATCTACTCCAAAACTTTCATGATTTTAAAGACCTCAATTAGGTCACCCCTCAGCCTTTTTTCAAGAGAAAAGAGACCCAGTCTGTTCATCCTTTCCTGATAGGTAAACCCTCGCATTTCTGGTATCATCCTTGTAAATCTTCTCTGCACCCTCTCCAGTGCCTCTATATCCTTTTTATAATATGGCGACCAGAATTGTACACAGTACTCCAAGTGTGGTCAAACCAAGGTTCGATACAATTTTAGCATAACTTCACTACTTTTCAATTCTATCCCTCTAGAAATAAGCCCTAGTGCTTGGTTTGCTTTTTTATGGCCTTGTTAACCTGTGTCGATACTTTTAGTGATTGGTGTATTTGTACTCCGAGATTCCTTTGCCCCTCTACCCCATTTAGATTTTTATTTTCCAAGTAATATGTGACCTCCCTATTTTTCTTACCAAAATGTAATGCCTCACAATTATCTGTGTTGAATTTCATTTGCCAATTGTATGTTCATTCTGCAAGTTTATTAATGTCTTCCTGTAATTTGTTGCAGTCCTCCTCAGTATTGACTATCCCCCCAATTTGGTGTCGTCCACAAATTTAGAAATTGTGTTTTTGATTCCAAAGTCTAAATTGTTAATATAAATTGTGAACAACAGTGATCCCAGCACTGATTCTTGTGGAACACCACTACCCACCTACTACCACTGTGAAAAGCTACCCTTTACCCCTATTCTCTGCTTTCTGTCTTGAAGCCAGCTAGTTATCCATTTCACAGAGATGTAAGGGAAAAAATGGACACCAAGTCAGAGAAGGAGATATTAAAAAGGGTGACCAAAAACTTTAGTCAAAGTCGTGTGTTTTAAGGAGGAACTTATGAAGGAGAGGGTGGTGGACATGCAGAAGAACTGAGGGTGGGAATTCCAGAGTTTGAGGCCTATGCAGCTGAAGGCACAACTGCTAAAGGTGGGGGGAAAGGAGGGGGGCTGCACAAGGGGCCAGAGTCCGAGGAATGGAGAGGTCTGGTGGATTGTAGCGCAGGAGTTTGGTTAAAGAGATAGGGAGGGGTGAGGCCATAGAGAGATTTAAGCACAAGGATGAGAATTTTAAATTTGAGACATTTGGAAACTGGGAAGCTACGTAGGTCAGCGAGGACAGGCGTGATGGGCAAGCAGGAAGTTGTCTGCTAATGGCCCGGATTTTGCGGCGTAAATAAGGATTACGCCGCCGGCATCTGAACCGAGTGCGCACTTACCTGTTGCGAGGTCCCAAATGAAAAGTTGCAGTCGGACGCTGCAGAGTAGTGCGCAGTGTAGTGGCCCACGGATCCCAGGGGCGCACCGTGTGCGTAAGCGTATCTGGGATCACGTGGGCCGGTGCTCCAATCAGGGAACAGAAGCAACATATTATTTGGAGAAATGAAATCGATCTTTTATCAGAATTATAATTCTTTGCAGTAGTTTAATGGCACCCAGGAGAATCAGGGTGAAATTCAGTTAAATTAACATCTGCTACATTCCCATTTCTTTTAAAGAAACATAAATTGGAGACAAAATAACAACATCCACTGTAAGTTATTCGATGATTGAGTGTGTATGCCTGTCAATTAATATTTGTGCTAGTATTCCATATTTTCTCTGGGTGCCATCCCAAATGAGACACTCAGGTTCTACAACTTTATGCATTCCTGGATGTCATCTAATTAAAAAAAAAAGCAACCTATTACAGCAAATGAATCGGAAAAGAGCATGACTATAGATATGGACTATAAATCCATATCTATCAGAGTATTTCAGATGGCTGCAGTATTAATTGCTGTTCCACTTGGGGCTATGCTTCAGAACATTAAATGTTGTGATTGACTAGGTTATTCAGGTCAACCGAAATTAAGCGCTTATTTTTAGGGATCATTACTTTCACCTCAGAAGACGCGGACATCTCCTCTTGTTTACAATGGTGACAGAATTGTACTCTTAAAAATTAAAATCATCATTGCGATGCTATCTGCATCCCAACATACGCTGTTGCAGTTATTTAAAAAAAAATTCCAATACAGTAATGTATAAACAAAAATGCATCAGACGAAGATTTTTTATTGACGAGTATCCCCTTACGCTGTGCAAACAGGCCCTGTGCCTGATCATCTGTCAAGACGGAACTTGACAGATTGCAAGTTTGGGATTTAGCGCAAGCACATGCAGAAATCCCAAACTTGCTGTCCATTTAAAGGCGGTATGACTGCGTACTCTCAGACCGCAAATTCTGGCCCAATATAATCAACAGTAACTTTTACCCTATTGTCCTAATGTGCAAAATGTTCTGAACTTATTTTCATTGTTCAGTACATGGAATATTGTCATTCTGCATTCCCATATTTCTTGTAAGGTAGCATTTTTTGTATAATCACATGTTTCCATTTAAATTCAGCTGTAGTAGGAGCGAGAAAACAACGTGAGATTGAAATATTACAAATTCATCTTTACTTTGAAGGAATCTACAGAAATCTTAATCCATGTTTACAATTTCTTTTGTGAATTAATTATTCTAGTTCTCAGAATCTACCTGCACCACATCATCTTTTGTTGCAGATCAACAACAATGTTGGCACGTTACTAAGTTTTTTCCCTTGTGTAGTTACAATGTTTCTAATAATCTATGGCTTTCTTTTGTAAGCTATTCATTAATATCACTTATTTCACTTACCCTTAAGCTTTTCACCAAACATGGTAAGAAAAACTGTAAAGTTAATTGGTCCGGCGGACTCTTTAATCATTTCTTCCAGTTCTTCATTTTTTACATTCAGGCGGCCTGTAGAATAGATTACTAACCATTAATAACAGTCTCTTGACCTCAGCAGTAGAAATCAGTTTGTAATAGTAAAACTAACCCAGAGCGGCGAATGTGTCCCTAAGGTCCTCCTTATCAATGAATCCATCCCTGTTCTGATCCATTATTGTGAAAGCCTGGCATCAAGGCAAAATCAATACAGTATTAAAAACTGGTATCTTTGATTATAACTTGTGTTTCAGGTTTAACAGCAACACATATTTAATATAGTGCATCAGTGCCCTACGCCATACATCATTCCCTGTCTCACAGACCAAGCAGATGATGTACTCCTTGTTTTTACCTATGCCAGTGTTAATCATTAACTCTTTGTTGAAGGCCATAGTCTCAAGCAGTGTCTTGTTCATGGGCCACTCAGGAATACCACAACACTCTGCACCACGGTGTGATAGGACATAGATCTACATGTGCAATCCCCCCCCCCATTTCAAGAGGAAAGGCAAAGAATGGGAATAAACACTCAGTGGAAAAAATGCTGAAAGGTACAGATGAACAGCGAGGCCTCAGGGTTCAAATACATCATTCCCTGAAAATGTGAGTGCAGTTAGATAAAGCCATAAAAAATGCCAACAGCATTTTGGGTTTTATAAATAGGGGCATAGAGTACAAGAGTAAAGAAGTGATACATTTAAACAAAACATTGGTTAGGCCACAGTTAGAGTACTGCTTGCAACCATGGGCAGCCCATTTTAGAAAGAACATGAAAACCATAGAGAACGTACAGCATAGATTTACCAGGATGATGCCAGGGATGGAAAACTATTATGAGGAGAGACTCGAGATACTAGGATATTTCCACTGGAGAAGAGAAGGCTAAGGGGAGAAATAAGATTTTTTTTTTTAATTATGAAGGGTTTTGATAGAGTGAATAGGGAAATATTATTGGCTCTGGCTGGGGAGTCTTGACAAAGAATCGTCAATATAAGATTGTCACTGAGTGAGGAAAGAGGTTAGGAGAAATGTCTTAATGCAGAGGGTTGTTGGACTATGGGTTACTTTTCTACAGGGAGTGGTTGAGACAGTCACCAATGCATCTTTTAAGGGAAAATTGAATAAATATTTGCAAGAGAGGAAGATACTGGGTAGATAGTGGGGCCATAGGGCTAGTTTTAGATTGCTCTAGCAAAGAGCTAGCATATACATAATGGGATGAATGGCCTCCTTCTGTGCTGCTCAAATTTCATTGGCTCCACATGGTAAGCTCCTGGTTTCAATAATGCTAATATGAACTGTTGCTGAATAGAAGTCAGGTATTTTTATTGAAATGTAAGAATGTGGAGGACCAGAAAGACCATTGCAGTCCATCTGGCTGGTTGCAGTGTCTAGAAAATACCATATTCCATGATACGTCTCATACCCCTCTATCACCATGTACTTATCCAACTCTTAACTAGGCTTTCCCCACAGGAACAAAAGTGCACAGTAGCATTGAGCTCTTTTGCAAACTCTATGGGTGCTGGGTTATCCCTGTCTCCTCCTGCTAGCAGTCCCTTCCTTTCTCTAGTGGTAGAACAAGAAGTGGCAAGGAAACTGCTTTTAGTCCTAGCTCTGATACCATCTCACAGCCAGGCAGGCCATGAAAGGAGACCCAGAGTCGCATGGAGTTGAGGGTCACAGGTGGGGGGGGGCGGGGGGTGGTGACTGTAAATATGAGTGCCATTAGCCTATCCTGCTCTCTAATGGCCACTGGGAAACGCATTAGAGCAGCATGGGTAGATTAACGCCCTGATTTTTAATTCCCTCCTTCCCCCACCCCTCCTGCCTGACTCCATCTGGGAACTCACCTTATAGGCATGAGACACGGTGTAAATTTTTAAAATAACAATTACAAATAATAAGAAACAACAACAGTGCAAATTAAAAGTTAGGATAATAAAATCAATAATCACTAAACAAAATGTAAAAAAATTCAAAAAAGCATGCAACGATAATTTTATAAAATTCAACATAAAATCGATAAACTTCACTGGCACCGCAGGAGACATTTCTCTGCATCAGTAATAGTTTTTTACTCTCAAAATATTGATCTTTAGTTTTGTAAAAATTAGTGCAGAGCTAACATATTATTTAGGGGGCAAATTATTAGTTGTTTTTTTCGTTGCCACAGAATTCACTGAGTTGTGTGAGAAATAGAAAGATATCAGGGAAGATTTTCTCTGTTTGCTATTTATAATGAAATTGTATACACCTGTATAAAGAACACGTCGCCCATTCTTCTTCAAATAAGCAACAGAGTAAATATTCCCCACTGCCTCACATCAAATATTACCAGTCTCCCGTTCCCAGGTTTTATTCTGTGTTTCTTCTGATTTGTATTTACTTAGTTGGAACAATATCTATGACCAAATATTGGCTGATTCAATAGGTAGAGTGCAGAAGAAATGGTAAAAGAAGTAAGTTGTAATGTGTGTAATCTCCACGGTAAGATGGTGTCTGTCTCCCCTGAAAAACCTAGGTTTGGACACCCATGCAAAGAAAGTCACTGAGAAGATCTTTCTCCTCAGCCCATATAGTTATTTTGCAAAATAACAACAGAAAACGCTGGAAAAACTCAGTAGGCGAGGCAGCATCCGTGGAGAGAGAAACAGAGTTAACGTTTCAGGTCGAGACCTTTCATCGTTGCTATCGTCGTAGTTATTTTGCAAATTTGATCTAGATGCCATAATTGGACCTCAGAATTACAAGAAACTCATTTGTTAAAACTCTGCTTTTACAGCTGCACTGATGATATGTATCATGTGTAAGACAGTAGGATTGAAAGGGTTAACTACAGAGGTCATTAGTTCACGCTGACAAGACTGCCCTGAGACTTCAGCAGAGTAAGTCATGAGTGTTACTGATGGTTACAGGTGCAGACCTGTTGGCACTGACAGCTCTTCACAGTGCTCAAATACACATGGATTACCCTACACAATGACCTCTGTGGAAAAACAGCTTTTCACATGTGAGATTCCTTAATTGCACAGTCTTTGGTCAAATTAATGTTCATGTGTGATTGAGCAAGGAGGGTGATAGACATATTGCAATCAGAGTGAGAATGCTAAACCTAAAAGTTACAGTTGGCTATATTGGCAGACAAACCCTGAACAAATGTATATGACATTCCTTTGTTGAGGTGCTAAGCCATTTAAAATGAAAACATCTCAAGTTAAAATCATGCACCAAGGAATATCGTGCAACTGTGTTAAGCCTCTTTCCGCTAATATTGCCAACTGTAATATCTAAACTCCAGTTCTTTAGTAGACATAAACAATAAATGTCAAGTGCTACAATGGCTCCACAAATTAAACTGTATGAAATGTGCCAGAGGACTGGAGAGTGGCGAATGTTGTTCCTCTCTTCAAGAAAGAAATAGGAATGACCCTGGTAATTATAGGCCGGTTAGTCTTACTTCGGTGGTTGGTAAGATAATGGAAAAGGTCCTGAGGGATAGGATTTATGATCATTTGGAAAGGGGCAACTTAATCAGGGATAGTCAACACGGATTCGTGAAGGGTAAGTCTTGCCTAACAAATTTGATTGAATTCTTTGAGGAGGTAACTAAGTGTGTAGATGAAGGTAGAGCAGTTGATGTCGTATACATGGATTTTAGTAAGGCGTTTGATAAGGTTCCCCATGGTCGGCTCATGAAGAAAGTAAGGAGTTGTGGGATAGAGGGAAATTTGGCCGATTGGATAAGTAACTGGCTATCTCATAGAAGGCAGAGGGTGGTGGTGGATGGAACATTTTCGGACTGGAGACCAGTTACCAGCGGTGTGCCACAGGGGTCGGTGCTGGGTCCTCTGCTGTTTGTGATTTTTATCAATGACTTGGAGGAGGGGACTGAAGGGTGGATCAGTAAATTTGCTGATGACACCAAGATTGGTGGAGCAGTGGATGAGGTGGAGGGCTGTTGTAGGCTGCAAAGAGACATTGATAGGATGCAGAGCTGGGCCGAAAAATGGCAGATGGAATTTAACCCTGATAAGTGCGAGGTGATTCATTTTGGTAGGGCAAATTTGAATAAGGATTACAGGGTCAACGGCAGGGTTCTGAGGAACGTGGAGGAGCAGAGGGATCTGGGGGTTCATATCCACAGATCTCTGAAGGTTGCCACTCAAGTGGATAGAGCAGTAAAGAAGGCCTATGGTGTGTTGGCGTTTATTAACAGAGGGTTTGAGTTTAAGAACCGTGAGGTTATGCTGCAACTGTACAGGACCTTGGTGAGACCACATTTGGAATATTGTGTGCAGTTCTGGTCACCTCACTATAGGAAGGACGTGGAAGCATTGGAAAGAGTGCAAAGGAGATTTACCAGGATGCTGCCTGGTTTGGGGGGGGAGGTCTTATGAGGAAAGATTGAGGGAGTTGGGGCTTTTCTCTTTAGAGCGGAGGAGGATGGGAGGCGACTTAATAGAGGTTTATAAGATGATGAGGGGGATAGATAGAGTGGATGTTCAGAGACTATTTCCTCGGGTAGAGGCAGCTGTTACAAGGGGGCATAACTATAAGGTGCATGGGGGGAGATATAGAAGGGATGTCCGAGGTAGATTCTTTACTCAGAGAGTGGTTGGGGTGTGTAATGGACTGCCTGCTGTGATAGTGGAGTCGGACACTTTAGGAACTTTCAAGCGGTTATTGGATAAGCACATGGAGCACACCAGAGTGATAGGGAGTGTGATAGCTTGATCTTGGTCTCGGACAATGCTCGGCACAACATCGAGGGCCGAAGGGCCTGTACTGTGCTGTACTGTTCTATGTTCTATGTTCTATGTAAATGTGATACATTATTGTAGATCTTTCTCTTTTTGAAGAAGCAAAGCATCACTTTTTTTCCCCCCAATGCTGACTCACGTTGGGGAATGGTTCCATTGATAATGCATGTCCTCGAGCACCTCAACCAAGTGACCATTCTTCATTGGAGAGTCAACAACAACACCTTGCATTTATATAGTGCCTTTAACATAGTAAAACGTCCCAAGGCGCTTCACAGGAACATTATCAAACAAAATGTGACACAGAGCCACATAAGGATAGGTGACCAAAAGCTTGGTAAAGAGTTAAATTTTAAGGAGCATCTTGAAGGAGGGGAGAGAGAGGTAGAGAGATGGAGAGGTTTAGGAAGGGAATTCTAGAGCTTAGGGCCTCGGTAGTTAAAGGCACGGCCGCCAATGGGGGAGCGATTAAAATCAGGGATTCTCAAGAGGCAAGACTTGGAGGAGCGCAGAGATCTCATAGGGCTGGAGGAGGCTACAGAGATAGTGAGGGGAGAGGCCATGGTGGGATTTTAAAACAAGGTTGAGAATTTTAAATTGAGGCATTGCCGGTTCGGGAGCCAATGTAGGTCAGCGAGCACAGGGGAGATGGGTGAACGTGACTTGGTGCGAGTTAGGATACAGGCAGCAGAGCTTTGGATTAGCTCAAGTTTATGGAGGGTGGAAGATAGGTGGCCAGCCAGGAGAGCATTGGAATGGTCAAATCTAGAGTTAACAAAGGCATGGATGAGGGTTTCCGCAGCAGATGAGCTGAGGCAGGGGTGGAGACAGGTGATATTATGGAGGTGAAAATAGGCGGTTTTGGTGATGGAGCGGATTCACAAAAAGAATGTCACAGGTTATAGATCATGGCTGTACCCCCTCCTATGCTTACCGGACATTCACACTTGTGCTTTTCAGTAGGATTCATTGTATAATGGTCAAAAGCAAGTACTCTTCTTAACAATGGACTACATAGCCCAATTATGGCACCATTATTGCTCCCCAGTTGACATCAGCTAACTTAGTACAGACCAGGGATCAAACTTGACGCTTTTGTGGTCTCTCAAACTATTTGTATAACTTCCTATACAAGGGGCACTTTATCTACCTTTCGGAGAAGATGCTTACTTTAGCGGATTCATAAAACAAAAAGCAAAATACCGCAGCTGCTGGAAATCTGAAATAAAAACTGAAAATGCTGGAAAAACACAGAAGGTCAGGCAGCGTCTGTGCAGAGAGGAAGGTAGGGTTAACGTTTCAGGTCAATGAACTTTCATCCCCCATGCTGATTGGCCTTTTTGATGTGTACATGGAATGCTATGCATGCAGCAGAGACTCTTTGAAAGGATATTTCCCTGTGGACATAAACTTCAGCAAACTTACCTCCTTGAATTCCTGAATCTGTGACTGATCAAACATAGAGAACACATTGGAGTTTGCTCCCTCTGTCTTCTTCTTTGCCTTCTTGGGAGCCTAAAAAAAAAAGAATCTTCCTGATCAGTGTGGGTTTAGAAGGACAGATATTGATGTACAATATTGCATGGATAGCTATGACAGTCTTGACATGTAAGCCCTTATTGTCTTATACTGTTGATATAGCGGATCCTATTCTATCATTCAATGTACCTTCAACTCCTGCTTCATAAATCCAGTATACCTGCAGATCCTATTGATAATATATATTCTGAGTAAGAAGCAAGAGGGTAACTATAGAAGTCATCAAGCACAAGTAACACTGACAGCGTTATATATGTCATGTAGCACTGTTTTATTGTCTTATTGTCAATGGAAAACGTCACATCTAACAAGCAGACCAACAATCAAAAACATTCTGAAAAGAAAATTCAACGCCTGGATTTTCTGGACCCCCTCCACCGTTTATTATTTTTGTCAGACCTGCAGCTGATGGGAACAAACAATTGCTTGGGAACACACTCTCTACCACATCCCTGTCTCCACCCACTTTCTAAATAGGAGGCCCAGCGAGTTAATATGTGCCTCCCCCCCCCCCCCCACCTCTCTCGGCATCCAGCAATCCAAAGTTGGTGGATGGGGGGGTCATAGTTTTTCCAGCAGAGGACCATACAGAATCATTCTTGGAGCAAGGCCATATACAGACCCGTGGAGCAGCAGAAGAATTACGACTGGTCCTTTATAACAGTTTTTGGTGGCTGCTGTTGTAATTACTATTCCAATTTCAGCATAGCTCTCCAATGGAGGCCAGGGAGCCCATCTCCTCTATGTAAATGAGCCCACAGGCAGAGATTCAGCTGGGGTCGAGGAGACGTCTTCATAGTGGGTGGAAGTCCCACCCCACTGGAGATACACATATTCAGAGGTACCGGAAAATCCCTACTAACAGCTTAATGCCTTTCTAGTTTTTTTTTTACAGAACTGTTTAAATATGCCACGAAAATTCCAGTGAATGGATATAAGTTTAAATTCAATCTCCGGGTTACATAATGTTCCTAATTCCTCAGGGTTTGTGCTTGCAATCTATGACAGCGCAATCTGAACCCTTCAGTTGGATTGCTGCCTCATTATAAACTCCAGGCATCAACGTCTTTAGCTGAACTTCAGCACACTGTTGCTTGTTAAACGTTATTTTGTGTGTGTGAATTACTTGTGATTTTTTTTTCTAGTGTTTATTACCAGTCTGGTGACCAATAAAATTACCGCTCGGGTCTTAAGAATGAATAAGACGGCAAATAGTTATTGCCTTTTAAAAACATTCCAGTGAGGATTTCATACAAGACGGGAACAAATACAGACACCGCAGTGGCTGCCACAGGGCAGACAGCTTGAAGTGGTGCAACAGAAATATAATACCCAACAAACAGGGGGACAGTTGTTTTACTTCTAATGGATCATTTCAGCTGAACGAATAAGAAACAATTTTTTTCTAATGACCTGAATAAAACCCTGAAAAACTCACACAGCATCACTGGTTCCATTATTGTATATTTCTGCCAAATCATAAGCTTTATCTAGCCATAAAGAAATCAAAATACAAAACAAATGATGTTTTTCTTTCCATGGTAATGTGTTGTTTTATAACATAAAAAGAAAAAAAACTTGCATTTATATACTACCTTTCACGATCTCAGGACATCCCAAATTGCTTCACAGTCGCTGTTGTAATGTAGGGAAATGCAGCAGCCAATTTGCATACAGCAAGGCTCCGCAAACAGACATGAGATAAATGACCAGATGATCTGTTTGGGTGGTGATGGCTGAGGGATAAATGTTGACTAGGACACCAAGAGAACTCCCTTGCTCTTCGAATAGTGCCATAGGAATTTTTACGACCATCTGAGCAGTTCAGATGGGACCTCAGTTTAACATCTCATCCATCTGACAGGGTAGCAGCCCCTCAGTACTGCACTGGAGTATTAGCCTAGACTATGTGCTCAAGACTCAGAAGTGAGGCTTGAATCCACGACCTTCTTACTCAGAGGTGAGCGTGCTGCCACTGAGCCATGGCTGACACTTGCATAGATAACATTTATACCATCACATCGTTCCTCTTGACCCATCACATAGAAGTGAATTCAGTATTTTATCTATCTGGGAATTTACATGTAACAGAGAGTAAAATAAACAGCAACCTCATTATACTGTTATAGTCTTCTACAGAGGCAGGTCTTTATATTTTATAGCTCTCTCCACAACATCTTACAGGATTTATCATCTGTTTAATAGGAGCTTATTAAATCCTTTAAGAAATGGAAAACTACATAAGTTTTACAGTTTAGTATGTAGAATCCTGTAAACCCTGTTGCAAATTCCCATAAAAACAGCATGGATTCTCACTCATATTTTCCTCCCTTTCTTTCCTGCCAATTTCTCCCTTCATTTCCTGAAAGGGCTGATTACTTGCTGAGGGACCAGGACTTTTGATGATGTGAGAATGGACAGTGAATGCCAGCAGCCGAGCGCAAGCCTGTCCAAACACACATACTCCCAGCAAGGGTCACTTAATATCAAGGCACCAGGACTGGGTTTCCCCTTGCTAACCTCGGGATGCGATAGCCAATTGGAGGAATGCTGCCACCACCCTAGCTTAGAGCAGCTAGTTCAGTATAGACTGGGAATCAAACCTGGGTCTTTATGGCTCAATTATTAACTTAACTCCAGAGGCATCAGGGAAACTTCAATCTTTTTATATTTTGCATAAAGAAACCCCCCTTCCAGCCTGAACTATTAACATACTGGCATGTTCCAAAAATTATATTTCACAACCTAGTTAACTTCCCCTCATAATCGTGCTTCTAGATAAAACATTTACTTTCAGCAAACTGCAGAATTAGAGCAGCTTGCTGGAAATGCAATATAAAAATCACCTAAAGCTGTTACTTTGTTTAACTCAATCTTTGCTCATCTCTTCCACTGTGATAAGGAGGCTACATAGTGGACCTCCAGTGTAATACAATATGGCATAAACACATATGCTTACCATTGCTGCAGCCTGTGTGGTGTGGCTTTTAGGAGGAACACAATGCTCCAGACAATGCACACTGTGCAATATATACACATGTAAAGTATAAAAATAAATGTATTCCTACTTTGGGCATTAATTTGTAATCTGCTCCTCCAAACACCACCCCTACCATTTTTGAAACTATTTGGTGTCAAGCTGTGATCCCTGGTACAATATGTGTGTGTGTGTGTGTATGCACTCAAGGTTAAAGAAATGTTGTGCGTCAGAGCTGATGCTACTTTTAAGATTTTGACCTTAGTCCTCGGCTTACTCTTTGTCTTGTGCTATGAAGCTGGGCGACATGTGCACTTGCTAAATTAAAAGAGAACAATGCAAGAATGCAAAGCATTGGAATTTCTCAGAAGCTCCAAGATCCCAGGTCTGCTACTCTATGCCTATCATCAAAATGCATCCGTGTTTTTAGTAAGAGATTTAAATGACAAAGGTCATGTTTACTGTCTCCATGACAGTGTGACTTGGAGAGTAATTAAAAGAGAAATAAAAACAGAAAATGCTGGAAATACTCAGCAGATCAGGCAGCATCTGTGGAGAGAGAAACAGAGTTAATGTTTCAGGTCCATGACCTTTCGTCAGACGGTTAACTCTGTTTCTCTCTCCACAGATGCTGCCTGATCTGCTGAGTATTTCCAGCATTTTCTGTTTTTATTTCAGATTTCCAGCATCCGCAGTATTTTGCTTTTGAATTAAAAGAGAAAGTCCATTTGCTTTTAGTTAATATGAGTCTGACTCTTAAGTTGCATTCGAACAATACAAGGGGAATATTTCTTCTGTCCACTTTGTATCAGTGATATAGTAAACTTTAGCGGGACGATTTTCACTGCTCAGTGTTACTCGTGGAATCCAAAGAACATCCTAAAAGAATGGGTTTCTGATTTCCCTGCATAAGTTGTCTGAGAAAATCTTCCTACTATATTTATGATATGACCAATTAAAAATGAACAGAGAAAGCTTTCCCCATGATGATTTTGCACACTTTTTACTGTAACTTTTACCCTCTTACCATCAAGATGAATTTGAAGGTGAATATTCCCTCTTTCCAATGTGCATTTAACATTAGAGCTAAAGGTTAATTTATCAAGTATTCCAATGCCAGCAATGGGAAATCTTGCCCACCATCAACACATGTTGGAAAATGACGGTCAATGTGAACATTAAACTTGGTTGTTTGTGCAAAAGAAGGGGCTCATTGACCTGCCCCATGGCTGGGATCACTTGTCCCAAACACAGATTCAATATGCGAATGAATGTGGTTCATTTTTATTGGAATTATTAATGTTTGTGTGCTTGCTTTGGGAGTGTTACTAAGATCAATACTGTTAGCAGTCTGATATTGGGGGACCTGATATCCGAGGAGCCAGCAGGACAGTACCACCAGTGGAATTACAGGATACGCATCAGGTAATCTGTTGAGTGGCACCTCGGCAACAGCAACTTGCATTTATATAGTGCTCTTGGCATGCAGGACAAGCATCTCTGAGCACTTTACAATAAGGAAGAAAAGAATATGTTGAACACTGAGCATGGGGGAAAAAATGTAGGGATCAGGATGGGAACTGAAGGCACAGTCATAGATGGTTTGGAGGAGGTTTCTGAAAGCGGGGGAGAGGTGACTAGACAGGCAATTAGGAGAGATCGATTTAGAGGGCTGAACATTTGGCTGCCAGTGGTGGAGCAGAGAGACTGAGGGATGAAGAGAAGCCTAGTGTTAGAGGGGCAGAAGGTGCCTGTGCAGATAGGGTGGAGTGAGCCCACAGAGTAATATGTAAACAAGAATGAAAATTTTGAAATTGGCAAACTGTGGCACAGGGAATCAGTGAAGCTTGGAAAGGATGGGAATTTGGGACTTAGTACAGGTGACGATGCAGGTGGTGTGTTTTGGGTGAATTGAAGCTTGTGGGGCTTTGATATAAGAGGGCCAGATAGGAGGGCATTAGAGAAGTCAAGTCATGGACTAGGATTTTGACAACAGAATGAGAGTGATAGGAGTGGAGGCAGGTGATGCTGTCAAGGTGGAAGAAAGCAGTTTGTGAAGGAAAAAGTTGATCCTGGGCTTGAGCAAGATGCCAAGGTTCCGCACCTCGTGACTCAGCTTGAGATGGCAGCTGGGGAGGTGAAAGGTATCGAGAGAGACGAGATGCCGATGGAGCCAAAGAGAAAGGCCTCAGTTTTACTGCCATTCAGCGGAGGACATTTTGGTTAATTCCGGTCTTGATATCAAACAATCAGTTTGAGAGTGTGGCAATGTAGCAAACAGAGAGGTAGAGCTGGCTGTCATCAGTGTACATGTGCAAGCTGATCCGACACTTCTGGATAATTTGACCAAATGGTAGCATGTAGATCGTGAAGGGAGGGGGCAAAGGATGGATCCCTGCTGTACACCAGAGATGCCTTTGTGAGCAGTGGACGAGAAACCTTAGTAGTTCTGACATACATAGAAAGCCATCACCATACTTAAGTCTCTAAATTAGCCACATTACAGCAGTGACTACACTCCAAAAGTACTTCATTGGCTGTAAAGCGCTTTGAGATGTCTGGTGGTCGTGAAAGGCGCTATATAAATGTAAGTCTTTCTTTTCTTCTTTCAAATCAAACTATTGAGAGATCCACATAAATTGCTACTCTAATGACCTAATACAGAGTGTACACTCTCTCCCTATAGCAATATACACTATTTACTTAAACCCAAAGGTGGGGATGAGTTAGTAAAAACCCAGGTTTAGGAACACCCGGTACATAGGAGTACTATTGAACTTAACTGGATAAAAACATTCAAATTACCAGCAAAGAGCACTTGCATGTTTCTTGCTGCTTATCCTGCTACGAACAACTTAGCTATTAAAGTGTTGGTCTGCAGGGTGACCTGGAGCCTAGTTTGAAGAATCTCCGCCTTGAATGGCAGGGCTACTTTTCTGGGTCCCGTCAGTGCTTGGGTGATCAATCATCAAAAGTGCCCTGGAGTACTGTGACTTGTCTGCTCCGGTATCGGATTACAGGATCTGCCACAGAAAATCGACTGTTGCAATCTCCCAATTTAAAATTGTCATAAAAACCCAACTCGTTCACTAATGTCTACAAGGCTACCTTCTGCCCTAGCGACTGAGGTGTGGTAGTGTATTGGTTATGTTACTGGACTAGTAATCCAGAGAGGCTGCACTAATAATCCAGAAAATGTGATTTCAAATCCAGCCATGGCAGCTTGAGAATTTAAACTCAGTTCAAAAAAATAAATAAATCTGGAAATAAAAAACTGGTATCAGTAATTGTCTGATTGTTGTAAAAACCGAACTGGTTCACTAATGCTGTTTAAGGAATAAAACCTGCTGTCCTTACCTGGTCTAGCCTATATGTGACTCCAGTCCCACACCAATGTAGTTGACTGTTAACTGCCCTCTGAAGTGGCATAGCAAGCCACTCAGTTGTATCACTACCTTCTCAGGGAAACTCAGGAATGGGCAATAACCTTGCCATTACCGCCCACATCTCGAGAATGAATTAAACTCACTGCCACCAGCACCACCCTCCACAGGGTGTGTATCACATGCTTGACATATCTTCAGCCCCGACCCCAGAAAGCATCTCCCTGTTGCTCTTTATCTCCTTTTGGAAGACGTCCAGGTTAGAGTCCCCGATGTTGGTTGCTCTTCTTTTGGCCCCTGCTGCCAACCTTCTCACCCAGGTTGTCTGTTTCTTCCTGTGCTGTCATTGCCCCTTCAAGCAGCAGCAGTGAACTTTGTATTCTGCTATTGCACCAATTTAAGTGCCATTTGGGGCCAAGCTCCTGCCTCTCCTGTTTATACTTTCCCGGGCGTTTCTGTTGCAATGCAGGCTGGATTTAGACTGCCTGGATTTAGACTGCCTATACACCTTTCCCAATGCTAAATATCTGACCCTGCAATTTACGGTGGGGTCAGTGACCTCACGGCAGCAGAAAATACTACCTTGCCTCACTTCCGAAGGAGCAAGGCGCCCTTGGAATTTCAGGGCCATTGTATTTTACATGGTATAATGTTCCTATCCATATAAAACAATACACCTTCTGACTTACTCTGAACAGTATCATGGGATATTTGCTAGTTTTATAAAAGAACACAGTCTCTAATTATTACAGCTAATGCCATTCAGCTGGAGCCTTCCTACTGGGACACACAGAGCAGCAAAGCTCCTGCAGCAACATTAACCAACAATCCGAAAATGTGAGGGTCCAGGAGGCAGGTGACTGACTGGTTGCCCATACACAAGCTTTGAGCTTGGTGGCCTTGGAAAGTAAGGACAATGGAGAAAAAGCAGGGAACTTGGGTTAAAAATATAGATCTGCCATGGCTAACAAAAATGATGGAGCAGACTCAGTAAGCCGAAAGGGCTGCTCCTGTTTGAATATTCATGTGTTCCTTTTAGTCTTGAAGTTGTGACATTTTGCGGTTAAGTACAAAATGTGATGTCTTTGTACCAAGTTTCCTTAATCATTATTACAAGATCCAAGACGTAGTACTCATTGGGGACTGATGACTATTCTATTACTGTAGTTTTCAGGCATTCCACATAAGTAAATCTAATTAGTATCTCCTGAATCTTCCATAAAATTAATAGTTAATATTCACACCATAATTACACGTCGATTCATTAAAAAATTTTGTGCATTTTACTGTTTTAAACTTTAAACCAGTTTTGCAATGATAAGTCAATAGTAATCTATTATAATACAATATGCATATGATACAATACAGGTCATATAAGGGTATATTATCCAATTGCTGAGTCTCCACACACAATGCACTGCGCAGGTGCTTTCCAGGGAGGGGAAGGTAATGTCTGATGAAGTTCTCACCAAAAACAGGCAAAAGCCTCATTATAATATTAAAATGAATTTATAATGATATGCAAACCAGCACACAATTTCCCATGATTCTCTCCAATGTGGCCGTCGCAAGGAGGGCCATTCTGTGCTGACAGGAAGTCAACATTTAAAGAGAGACCAGTGATCTTAAATTACTGTAAACTGAGCCTGCAAATTTAGTGAGAATTTTTGCTTCAAATTATTTCAACAGCTCTTTTTTTTTTGCCAGGTTGTTTTGGGCCAAGAACTTTAGTGGATTTATTTTTAGTTGCTGCAATTATAATTTGTAATATGGGCACTCCAATGAGAATCCCTTTGACTCTGTGTTTTTTATTGTTGGAGAAAGATGAGGAGGAAAGGAATGATGCCAGGCATGTAATACTATACCTGAAGTGGACTGCCCAGACCCACCATTTCCATGGATCCATATCTGCAGGCAGAGGCACATATACCTTGGCATATGATCAAACTTTATAGTGCTCTAATCAGAGCGCACCTTGAATAGGGTCTCCAGTTATAGTCGCCAAGAAACAAGAGAGACATTTAACTGCTGGAGACAGTGCATTAAAGAGCCATGAGGCTGATCCCCAAAGTCAGGAGAGTGAGTTCTGAGAAAAGACTGGAGAAACTTGGAAAGGAGGCAACTGAGAGATGATCTCAGAGATGTATAAGGTTTGAGAAAAGGTAACCTGGAATATTATTTTAAACTAAACTGCGAGAGTAGAATTAGGGGACACGGGTTCAAATTAGAGAAGGGTACTTTTAGGACAGATTTCAGGAAAATATTTTTCACACAAAGATATTCAGCGTGTGGAATAAATTTACAGATAGAGTAGTGGAGGCAAAAACTGGAATCATTTATTAAATTATGCTATAATGGTGGAGGTATTAGGATCTCTCTGGATGGATGCATCAAATGGACTAAATGGACTTCCTCGTCCATTATTATGTTGTGATCTGAGGAAAACTGTCTTCACAGGTTACACTTCACTTGAGTAGCAGTGACAGAGTTATATTGTCTCGTGGAAACTGAGCTCTATCACATGAGTGACACTGTCAATGGTTGTCAAGATCACCAAGAAAATCTTGCATTTATAAAGTGTCTTTCATGACCTCAGGATGTCTTAAAGTGCTTTGCAGTCAAGCAGCAATGAGACAATGACCAGATAATCTGTTTTAGTGATGTTGGTTGAGGGATAAATATTGTCAGGACTCTGGGGAGATCCCTTCTTCAAGTAGTGCCATGGGATTGTTTCCGTCCACCTACGAGTCTCTGGAGTGGGACTTGAATCCACAATCTTCAGACTCAGAGGTGAGAGTGCTATCACTGAGCCAAGGCTGACACTAGCCCTGAACTTTGATGCCTCTGAATCATTCCATGGTCTCACAGGGGACATCAGCAATATTAGTCAATCTGCAGTTAACAAATGTATCAAATAGGTGACAGATATGTTATTCACCAGGGCATTTAATGTAATCCTATGGACAACCTGCAGCAGAATGGGAGGGCACTAAATTTTTTGCAGGATTCCCTGAAGTCTAGGATGTCGTTGACGGTGGCCACGTGGCCCTGCAGATCCCTGCGCACAATTCCTCATGATCTGCAAGGACTTCTACTCCATCAAAGTGCAAGTCTTCTGTGACCATCAACAGAGGATCATGCAAGTGAATGCCTATTTGCCAATCAACAGTCATGTCACTTTAATTTAAAGCCAGTCCACAGTGACAGGATTACTTGAGCCACAAACAAGAATATAAGGTTGTCTCAAGGCTACCCTCTTGAGCACTGGCTAATGACATCTCTGAGACAGCTCTGATCAGCAACAAAGTGGAGATATAAGGAGACCCATGCAGCCGCCATCAAGGAACATACAATAATCATCTTGCATCTTGAAGCAGTGTTTCAGATTCCTGGACAAATCTGGGGGTGTCTTTCAATACCGTGCCACCAAGGTCTCTTAAGATCATCTTTATGCATGCTGCACAACTTTGCCATCCAAAAATTCATAACCGTGGAGAGGGAAGATAACCACTTGCAGCCAGGAATTGAATAAGATGAAGACAACAATCCCAAAGAGATTCCTATGGAACCAACTTTGCAGTCAGCTAGTGCCTTACCTTTTGTCCTCAGAGACAAAACCTTCACCTAAGTGCCCCAATTTCCCAATGCATGAATGGTCCTCCCTACATCTGCACCATGCAGAGGCCAAAAGCACCATCCCAACATGGTCACTGCACTAACTAAATTGTCACCCATCCCATTCCTTTCTGCTGCATCTTCTGTCATTGGAAGGGTGGCATTACAGAAGCCTTATGTGTTTCTACACATGCCATGCCCCTGCTGCTGGGCACTCACTCAGCATGCTTACTGAGTAGCTACGAGGGTAGTGAAACCCTTACTAACTGATCTCCTGATACGATCCCCAACATGTTAAAGTAGAATGCAGCCCAAGGCCTCTGTAGCAGTAGTCTGAGTCTTCGAGTGATAATCTGACTGGCCTTAGGACCTCTGGCACTGGGGTGCACTACAGATCTCCCGGGAACTATCAGGTGCTTCATGGTGGATTTATGAAATGAGAAGCTGTCATGTGTGACTACATAGATGTTGGTAATGGACTCCTCCACATCTGCCATGAAACCAAGTAAGGACAAAGAGTCCTCACTAAATCAGCTGAGGTAAGTGTCCACCAGCATTCTCCATTTTGATGTGCACAAAGGCCATCTGTTTGTGAATATTAGTGAATTCACCATATAATATTTCCACTGATTGGTTATCATATTAATGCTTGTGAAATAAATATTATCTGATTGGGAATGGCACCATATCCAAGCGCCCTGGAGTTTTAACAGGTTGTGCTCGAGGGTAGTAAGACACTGGTTCAAATCCACAAGGTAACTTATTAAATTTAGGTATGCTACTTTGGGGAAAGTGTAAGCAGAGATCACAGAAAAGGGTGGAAAATCAGAGGGGCATTTATCCTGGGACGCACTCAAGAGATTTCCCACTCCAGGGCACCGTCACAACCCTCCCCCCCAATCCCAGGGCACATTCATGCACCTCCCGTCCCTGGTGATTTTCACGCACCTCCTATCTTTTGGCACCATCACAGTAATAGACTAAAATGAGAAGTCGCACAACACCAGGTTATAGTCCAACAGATTTATTTAATGTTACAAGCTTTCGGAGCTATCGCTCCTTCGTCAGGTAAGTTAGCAATGAGAGAATCTCCCAGAATTCACAATTTAAACCCAGACAAAATCTATTCACATTATTCGCTACAACAAAGAGCACAGCCAAGACAAAGTAATAGACTAGTGCAGGCAGGGAATTAGCAGCAGCCTATTTGTCCACTGTTGGTGAATAACCATGCTGAAAGCAGGGAGAGCACAAGCTGAATGGATAAAATAAATAAGTTCCTTTCTTTAAAAAAAATTGACGTGAGATAAGGTGATCTGCATCACTAAAGAAATTCGTTTCCTAATTCAGGTCTTACTCCAAGTAAGTTTTCCCTGTGTTTGTGCTTCTTTGGGATCATCCATGAGTAGAATGGCACATTTCCATAATTAACATTTCCATAATTAACAACAGGCTCTGATGGTCACTTACAAAGTAACCTTGGGCATGCACATTGGAATTCACATGCAGATGTTGCTATAAATCTTAAACCATCTGCTCAAACAGGGGGCCACCAAAATAGATAAAGCACTTGAGCACAGACTGCATGCTCCTGGCACAGATTCAAAGAAATTTAAGGCGCATTGATGTGGTTCTACTGTTACCAGCTCCTGTTTTATCCTGCAGACATTTGCATCACTGTTGCTCGTTCCCCTATAGACTTTTAGATCACTGACAATGAAATACCTGATCCAAATAAAGTTTCTGTTGGCACTGTTACTGGATTGCAACAACAACTGTGGTGTGGGACTTGCTTTGTCTGTAAAGGACACCTCATCTTCAGAGACTGACCTTTCAAACAGCTCACTGTCATTTTGCCTTAAATTAACCATTTGATTACTGAGTAACTTTTTCAGCTTTCAAAAATATCCTGATCTATTATTCATTAATGACTTTTTTATGTGTTTTTAATGATGTATGTTATCAAAGGTGACCTGGTTGTACAGCGGGAGTGGTGTAATGAGGGTCTGACCCTTTATTATACACACAGTGAGCTACTGATCCGAAGAAGGCTACTGGGGAGGCACTGAAAGGAGGCAACATGCTTCTCTGGAGGGAGGGAGAAGGGGAACATCAGAGAAAATGTAACTCCACACTGTGTTTAGGTATCATTAACTATGTCCTGTCCTCTCCTGCAGCTGAGCAATGTCAAATAGGTTGGCGACTTTCAAAAGAAAAGAGAGCAGATCAGGTAAAATTGGGATAGGGAAAATAACAGTGCAATTAGACAACTGTAAAGAACCACAGGCTCGTCTGATGCTCAGTTAGTTAAGGCAATGTGAACAGTGAGTAGCTAAACCATACAGACCAGGAAAGCTCCAATTTCATTCCACTCTCTGTGCTGAGTTAGTCAATCTCAGATCATGGTGGTGGTAGGGGCTCTGCATTTGGCCTCAGTACCCAAAGCTGGGGAGGAGGGTTCCAGTGACCAAAAGTGAACAGTGTGAGTTTGGACCTCAGATGAATACAGAATCAGGCTCAGCTGTGATATCCCCCATGGACAACCGATAACACTTTGTGTTTACAGTATGTGAGTAATTTGAGACATGACATGTGGTAAGTGTAGCATGCTTGGGAGGAAAAAGGTGACTTTGGACCTTTGGTTCCCAGAGCTCTCCATAACTGGGGCTTTCCTCGTTTCATCTCCGGGTCTGTTGTAGACTAATTGTTGAGATTCATTGCTATGATTAGTCAACAACTCCATTATCATTGTATCATGCAACTACCAGGATGGTATAAGTCAAACTAGTTGAATCTTGCTCTTTTTGCATCTAGCAATTCCTATGTTCTTATGTCCTATGACAAATAACCCACTGACAATCACTGTCTGGACTGATGCTTGAAGAATGGCCACTTTGGCAAGGTCCTGAAGGGCACCCAAGACCAATTACCCTCGATTATTTTACTTTTTGACTGCCTCATTTTAAATTTCCCTCCTCGCCTTTAGTTTGCCTACGTCAGACAGCATTTTACTTACATTCATTCTCGGGGTGTAGGCATCATTGGCAAGGCCAACATTTATTGCCCATCCCTAGTGGCCCTTGAGAAGGTGGTGATGAGCCGCCTTCTTGTACCACTGCAGTCTGTGTGGTGAAGGTGCTCTCACAATGCTATTTGTTAGGGAGTTACAGGATTTTGACCTAGTAATGATGAAGGAATGGCAATATATGTCCAAGTCAGGATGGTGTGTCACTTGATAGGGAACTTGGTGGTGATGGTGTTCCCATGCTGCTCTTGTATTTCTAGGTGGTGATGGTCGCAGGTTTGTCAGGTGTTGATAAAGAAGCCTTGGCGATCCTGTAGATGGTACACACTGCAGACATGGTACATCGGTGGTGGAGGGAGTGGATGTTTAGGCTAGTGGATGAGGTGCCGATCAAGCGGACTGCTTTGTCTTGAGTGGTGTCCAGCTTCTTGAGTGTTGTTGCAGCTGCACCCTTTGCAGGCAAATGGAGAGTATTCTATCACACCCCTGAGTTGTGCCTTGTAGGTGGTGGACAGGCTTTGAGGAGTCAGGAGCTAAGTCACTTATAATACAAAATACCCAGCCTCTGACCTGCTCTCATAACCATGTTTAGTTTAGATCCCCAGAACGTTAATGGTGAGGGAGCCAGTGATGGTAATGTCACAGAGAGGTCGGTAGATTCTCCTTTGTTGCAGATGGTCATTGCCTGACACTTGTGTGCCGTGAATGGTATTTTCCACTTATCAGCGCAAGCCTGAATGTTGCCCAGGTCTTTCTGAATGCAGGCATGGACTATATTATTATCTGATAAATTGAGAACGTAGCTGAACACTGTGCAATCATCAGTGAACAGCCCGACTTCTAACCTCATGATGGAGGGAAGGTCATTGATGAATCAGATGAAAACAGTTCGGCCTAGGATGCTGCACTGAGGAACTCCTGCAGCGATGCTCTGGGGTTGAGATAATTAACCTCCAACAACCACAACCATCTTCCTTTGTGCCTGGTATCACTCCAGTTACTGAAGAGTTTCCCCCTTGTTCCCCATTGACTTCAGTTTTACTAGGGCTCTTTGGTGCTCCTATTTGGACCAGGGCTCGAATGAGGTCTGGAGCCAAGTGGTCCTGCCGGAACTCAAACTGAGCATCGGTGAGCAGGTTATTGGTAAATAAGTGCTGCTTAATAGCGGTATTGATGACTCGTTCCATCACTGCTTATGACTGGGAGTAGACTGATTGGTTCTGCTTTTTGTAGACAGAACATAGTTGAGCACTTTTCCACATTGTTGGGTAGATGCCAGTGTTATAGCTGTACTGGAACAACTTAGCCAGGGGCACAGCTGATTCTGGTGCACAGTACTACAGCTGGGATGTTGTCAGGGTCCGCACCCTTTGCTGTGTCCAGTGCACTCAACCATTTCTTGATGTCACGTGAAGTGAATCGAATTGGCTGAAGACCGGCACCTGTAATTGTGGGGACCAATGTTCCCCATTAGCCACGCAGCCACACGGCTCTCTGCAGGACCCGCGCAGCAGGTGATCCGGCTTTTGAATAGAAAAACCGTGCACGCGCGGAATTTTGAATGGCCCACGCAGCCCTTTAAAGGGGCCGTGCGAGCCAAAAAAAAAAATTAGAGGGAACGTTGGTGGGGACCTCAGGAGGAGGTCGAGAAGGGTCATCCGTTCAGCCATTCTGGCTGAAGATGGTGGCGAATGCATCAGCCTTGTCTTTTGCACTCAGCTTCTGAGCTCCGCCATCGCTGAGGATGGGGATATTTATGGAGCCGCCTCCTCCTGTTAGTTGCTTAATTGTCCACCATGTCTGGTGGGAGATAAAAGTGCTGTTGATGTAATCTTGGTGAGTTGCTGCAGTGCATCCTTCAGGTTGTACATACTGTAGCCACAGTGTGCTAGTGATGGAGGGGATGGATATTGAGTTCAATAGCAGGGATGACTTTCAAGCAAACTGCTCTGTCCTGGATGTTATCAAGCTTCTTGAGTGCTATTGCAGCTGGACCCATCCAGGCGAGTGTTGCGTATTCCATCACACTCCTGATGAGCCTTGTAGATTGTGGAGCGGCTTTGAGAGATTATACTCAGTTGAATGATGTCTTGATGTCGAGGGTAGCTACTCTCACTTCTCTGGAATTTAGCTCTTGCTTTCATGTCTGGATCCAAGACTGTGATGAGGTCTGGAGCCAAATGGTTCTGGAGGAACCTGAACTGAGTATCGTTGAGTAGATTATCACTGAGTAGGAGTCACTTCATGGCACTGTTGATGACTCCTTCCATCACTTTACTGATGATTGGGAGGAGGCTGCCAGAGAGCTCGGCTGGGTTAGATTTTTTCCTGTTTTTTGTAGATCTCCTCAGTGAGCATCTGGGGAATAATCAACTCTGCTTAAAGGGAGATTGTTGCTATTTTTGGAAAATAATTTCAATTGGTCCATTCTGGAAGAGTTGAATGTCCATCCAACCATCATTGTGTGTAATTGCTGCAAATGACATTAAATAACATGATTGGTCTCTCCCCGGTACCAGCAAGCATCATGATTAGCTTTCCCAATGGCCAAATGGATAAATAGTGAGCTTTACAGACCAAGCTTTACAGAGCCCTAGGACCGAGTAGGCCATGGTTTCAAATCCTGGTCTGTGACTAATTAGGTGATCTGAACTGCTGCTGCAATTGGCCTGGGTTAAAGAGGAGGAAAACACATCCAGGACTCTTGCCTTTGACCCCTGTACAGTGACTCCTGCTCGAAAGTACTTATGTGTGTCAGTTGGATAAAGACAGGACCAGGATGTCTCTCTTAGGCTCTTACGTGGTTCCTTCTCTTTCCCCCGCCCCACCCCATGGTTGAATAGCCTGATGATGCTCACGTACTAGGCTCACACGTGAAGAATGTCTATTTAGTATATGCATCAAATAGCAGTCGGCACCATGCAACTGAACCACACTGAACTGAGCCAATATTTTCAAGAGGAGAAAATCAGTTTTATATTTTTATTGCATAATTGCTTAGCATTCAGTATTTACATATTTTCTCAAGATGTGTTTTTTGTTGTCTTTGTGGAAATGTATTAAAAACATTACTTCACCACTAGATGGTGCTTTGAACAAAATGTTCAACTATCCAGCTAGGCTGGAAAAGCATAGTTGGGTTTATAGAGTGTTAGACATAAAATATTTGACTCTTTAATCGCACTTTCTTTGGTAAAAATATTTTATTAGTTTGCAGCTTTTACCCTGCATTAACCAAATTAGCATTGTTATCAATCATACTCCATTCAAATAAGTGAACATCCAGTCAATTATAGTTCACACCAATATCTCCCAGCATTATAAGTTAGAGGAGATGATATAGCATAATAGAGCCATTTTGCTATATCTAGGAATGAATTTAAAAAAATCCACTACAAAAATACTGTCAAACAAACTGCACTTAACGTCTGGTATTTAAAAATTTTTTTATTCATTCATAGGATGTGGGCGGCGTTGGCAAGGCCATCATTTATTGCTCATCCCTAGTTACCCTTGAGAAGGTGATGGTGAGCCGCGTTCTTGAACCATTGCAGTCCATGTGATGAAGGTACTCCCACAGTGCTGTTAGGGAGGGAGTTCCAGCATTTCGACCCAGCGACGATGAAGGATCAGTGTATATATTTCCAAGTCAGGATGGTGTGTGACTTGGAGGGGAACCCTGGAGGTGGTGGTGTTCCCATGTGCCTGCTGCCCTTGTCCTTCTAGATGGTAGAGGTCGCGGGGTTTGGGAGGTACTTTCGAAGAAGTCTTGGCAAGTTGCTGCAGTGCATCTTGTAGATGGTACACACTGCAGCCACGGTACGCTGGTGGTGGAGAGACTGAATGTTTAAGGTGGTGGAGGTGCCGATTAAGCGGTTATATTATTAAGCTGATCCACTATTTACCACACTGAGACACTTTTGCAGAACAATTCAGATATCCGCTTTAGGTGGGACATTATTTACTCAAGGATGGCACTGGGAAACTGTTCAAAGTCCTCCCATGTACGTATCACACATCCAGTGCCTGCAGACTTCCTGTCAGTTTGTATTTCTAGTTAACTGGATAACAGCCTTTGACCAAATAAGGAAATATGGCAAGTTCCACTTTAGTCAGTTGTTCTGAAGACCCTTCATCCCAAATGTGAAGAGGAGGCGATTAACCCAAGACCTCCCTTCGCCCTGAAATGTAGTAGTGCTTAAAAATGAGTCGGATTCCATTCTCAGACAACTGGTCACAAAAGTAACCCGAGGAGAATGCAAAGATCAAAGCTGGTTGTCTGTATTTTTCTTAACCTGCTTTCCTTTACTCGATCTCCATAGCTGAGCAATGGCAATTCTAGGCTTGTTTTTTCTGAAGAAGCTATGGAACAATGAGTCTATCTACAGACTAGTGAGATCAAAAAACTGAACATAATTAATAAGTACTAGAGACCACAAACATTTTCAATATGTTCATTGTATCCCATAAAGTTGGGATGTGAGCCTTTGGCTTAGTGGTAGCATTCCTGCCTCTAAGCGCTTTGGGATGTTTTACTACGTTAAAGGCGCTATATAAATGCAAGTTGTTTGTTGTTCGTTGTTGAGGAGTCAGAAGAGGTAGGGTTTAAACCCTGCTCAAGATAGTCCCGGCGAGCGAAGACCTGAGTTCTGGCTCTGAATTCTGCGTTGACATCCAGCAGGATACTCGTGTCCGGTGTGTGTGGGTGGACCCGCCCCCCCCCCCCTCATAATAAGGGCTGTCGGAGCCCCTAAAACTCTACCGTCATATAGGACTAATCACCCTGTCGGCTAGTATGAAGATGGTTACAGCCATAGAAAGAACTCTCTCTTCATCACCAGTCAGACTGTAAATCAGCCTGCATATCTTTCCACTATTTCACACTATTCTCCAAGGGAAGAGTGTGAAGATACGAAAATAACATCCCATAAAGAAAAGGGGAATGCTTATCATATTGGGCCAGAAATTGCGGTCGGCAGCGTACTTCCGGAGTACGTTGCCGAACTGCGAAAAGAATATGAACCTACCTGATGGCGGCCCTCCTACAAAATCTTGCGCTCTGACGCTGTGAGGCGGAGGGCAGCGTAATGCCCCATGGATCCCAGGGATGCAGCCCGTGCGGAAGCGTACCTGGGATCACATGGGCCTGGTCCTCCAATCAGAGAACAGATAGGGGGAAAAATTCAGTATCGCCCCGTTTGGGGCGCAATTATCGGCCGGGCGCAAAGATTAGCGCCTGCCGCTAATTATCGCCTCCGACCGCAAACTTGACTTTTATCGCCCCTGAAGGTGATTGGAGCGCTAAATCAGGCGCTACACATCTGTCTTAAGGCGCAAAGGCCGAGGAGTGAGGCGCTAACTCAGAGCGCTGGCGAAGCTCATGTGATGTCAGTCAGCAATGGAACACAGACACAATGGCCCCGGCCAGTTCTTAAAGGGGAGGGTTGATCTTGCTTTCCATCCACATCCTGCTCATTGCAGCCTTGAATCTCGGCCTGGAGAGACCTGTACATCAAATCTGCTGGAAAGAACAATGGAGAGGCCCAGGGAAAAAGCTCAGAGTGCAGCCCCCGCAGTCTCTTCTAAATCGATACAAGGAAGGGCAAATCAAAATGAAACTGCAAAGTGCTGCTCAGTACCCAAAACTCCTTCACACAGCGTTGAATCTCTCCAGAAGTCTCTCACTCTCTCTCAGAATGCGTGGTTCAAAAATGTTGCCAACAAAAAAAGGCAGGAAGCGGTCGCCTTTAAATAGCGCTCCCCCAGTCCCTTCCTGACTGCAAAACGCTCCCCTCAACCTGTCGTTGCTAGCGGCAGGCGGTAAGGCAGGGGGCGCCACTCAATATCCGCTCCAGGGCGCTACTGGGGCGTTGCGCACTCGACTGACGTCACAATCTGCCGGCACAGGAGATCGTGGTGGTACTGTTTAGCGCCGCCGCAAAATGTCTAGTTAATTTCGCGAGCGTCGCAAACATCGCCGCACCCGGGCGCTAGTTGCTTTGCGCCCCATTAGCGCCCTCTTAAGGCGCTAACGGGAGGCACAACCAACTGAATTTTTCCCCCATAGTCTTTCTTTCATTTAAATTACTACAGTACTTCATTACTACAGCCTTTAAAATCCATTACAGATTTAGCTTTTATCGTGGGAATCCAATTCATTGCTCATAATTCCCACTTCTAAACAAATACTGTGCACTGTGCAGAAAGTTATGAAATGTAATGTTATTTAAAAAAAACCTGCAGCTTTAACGTACACCAGGATTGCTTTTCATTAAAGCTTTTAATGTTCCTGGATGTCATTGAATAAAAAAAAAAGCATTTTTTTTCATTTTGGGTATCCCCTTGCGCTGTGGAAACAGGCCCTGTGCCTGTTTGCACCAGCCATAAAATTTCCGCACGTAATTGCTGGGCAGTTGGTGGGCAAATAGCTCAACTCTGTGCCAGCAATTAGGTTTTCGGTGGCAGAGCAGAAACGTTGACAGACCACAAGTTCGGGATTTAGCGCATGAACTTGCAGTGGATTTCAAAGGTGGTATGACGGCGTATTCTGAGAGTGCGCCATCATCCCCACCGCAAAATCCGGGCCAAAATGTTTTGCCTATAGTAATCCAATAATCAGAAGTTCTCTTTATATTTACTACTTTACATTTACTACTTTATATTTACTACGCCAATCAAAACCAGTGATACCACATTACCTATGTATTTCCTCCCTCCTTTGAGCATCTAAAGGTCAGGACTGAATAGACAAATGGAAAATGGTTTCTCCACATAGCTTTAGCCCATGATTGGCCTGAATTTATTTTTTGTCACCATATAGCCTCATTCAGCATTGTGCACAGTTTAGTTGTACTTTTGGCCAGCTTGGCTGGGAAATGAAAACTGCTACCATCATCCTGGGAGATCACACGTTCCCTATGCCAATCTAAAGTTTCTAAAGCACCACTGCATCATCTGGTGCAAGTTGGGCATTGGTTGCCATGAAAACAATAAACATTCTGAGAGGGTATATGGGGGAGATGTGGGCAGGAGCATCATTGTATTTTTTCAGCATTGGTATGAGGGTTCTGGACTGGTGCCAATAGCATGCCTCCATCTCAATTCTTGTAGAACAGAGGATTGGGATGTTGAAGCAGCACTTCTGATGTCTGGACAGATCAGGTGGATTGTACTTCACAACCTCGAGAGCGTCTCAATAGATCGTTTGTGTCTGTCGTGTGCTGTATAACTTGGCCATTAGAAAAGAGGGACCTTTGCAGCCAGAAGGCTGGAAGGCGAGCCTGCAACTTTGCCTGCAGAAGAAGAGGAGGAAGGAAGAGTGGCCCTGGCTAATGTAAGGCCGGGCAAGACTACACTTTCCTTCAGTGCTGTACTGGAGTGTCTGCCTAGATTATATACACAGGTTCTAGAGTGGGAATGTGAGCTCATAGCCTTCTAGGTCAGAGACAAGATTGTTACCAACTAAGCCAAGCTGACACTATAGTACATTTTTCTAACCATTATTGACATATCCTAAATACTTAGTTGTGGTAAGTTATGGGAAATGTTCCATATTTTATTACATTTACTGACTGAACAAATGCAGTCTATCCCGTGTGTTTAAATTTAATTTTGTAAAATGGTAACAAAATTCTCTGGGGGGTGGAAGTCAATGTTGGTGGGGCAACAAAACGGGTGGTAGCGGATGGGGTGCCCATTGTACACCCCGTTTGTTTCCTCACCATTGACTTCATGGAAAGGAAAACCAGGCGGGGTGCATCATGAGTAGCCGATCCGCTATCGACTGTTTTGCGTCCCCACTGAAGTTAATTTTCACCCCCTATTGTTCTATTTATTAAAACAATTAACAGTTTGTCTCACTCTGCAAATTTTCGTCAATGCCACAAAAATTAATTCTGGAAAAGAAAACCACTTCAATCTTAATATGCCGCATTCATAACATGTGTCTTCACCCAAAAATGAAATGCTAGGTGTTGTAGTGTGGGCTTATAATCAGACTGCAACTCCTACACCGTGACTTTCTCCATCTCGAGCTGTCTTGAATGTTCTGCTCATGCAATTGTGTCATTTGACATTTTATAATGATTCTTTGTAGCCATGCTGGAGTTTTGTGCTTGACTGCTGTGCAGGAACAGATACGTTTAAATTCAACAACTATATTCAGGGGCAGCAGCTCCGAAAGCTTGTGATTTCAAATAAAACTGTTGGACTATAACCTGGGGTTGTGCGACTTCTCACTTTTGTCCACCCCAGTCCAACACCGTCAACTATATTCAGGAGTGTCTCTGTTTTATGTAAAAAAAAAAGTCCTTGTAACCCACCTTTCTGGAGTATAACGGGCAATTGACAAGACTGTTGTCCTTACACAGGATTATGACTAAAAGGAACTCTGAAAGGTTTTTTTTTGCATTGCAACAGTTTTTGTAAGTGGTCAAAGTTTAATTAATTTGAAGGTTGGAGTATCCTTATTATTACAATATCCTTATTAAAAGAACAGCAAAAGCTTCTCCATAATAATTGACATGTTGCAAAAACATGTAAATGTAAATTCTCCTCGTATGTCTAAATTGCCAATGTTTGTTGTGCTCTGTGGTTTGGATTTATAATTTCCGTACTGATTTTTCCAATGTATTTCTGTGGTAATGTTTTCTTCTTTTGTTTTTTATTTCTTTCTTTCCCTTCTGAATTTTGTATTGCGCTGCCCCGAGGCTGTAGCATTTGTACTTGATCCTTTGCTGAGTGGCGGGACCGATTAATGTAATAAACTGTCAATGAAAGAGAATGTTCTGACTGATGGGCAGTGCGCAATCTGTAAATGTGGCTCCTGGAAAAATCTGCAGCCAACAAGCAGCTGTTATGTAATGGAAACCAGTGCTACGATTTATATGTTGGTCAAAGTTCAAAACCGAGTTCTCGGCGCCCTGTTTTTTTGTGATTGTCCATTACTTAGGAAATACATACCATCAGCTGGACCAGTAGAACACCGACACATTGTCTACCTCCCGCCTAGAGGGTCACGGTTCGTGTTCCAGCATTGCCTGTCACTCAAATCTATTCAGCCAAATTGGCCTTAGTTTCTCAGCTCTCAAGAGTAGCAAGATGGACCACCAGGTGAAAATAAGGTATTCTGCTTTGAAAGGGGGAAAAAAACACAAGATGGCCTGCCCCACTTGAATAGTAACTCCCACTGGGTGGTCAGAGAGTTGCATCGTCAGCTGTCAAGAGAAACATGTAACCTCGCCCTGGAGCGACACATCTTCTCAGCTGGAGGAACATTTGTGATTGTGAAATAGCTACAAAGAAAGTCAGAAATGATGTCGAATATTGGGATTTGTAGATTTGTGTTCAGAATTTTTTCTTCGTTTTAGTCAGGAATTGTAAAATAATCCAGTAATTACGACATTATACAACAAGTACTGGTTCTTGGCTTGGAGCCTTGGATTGGAATTGCAATAACATTGGCACTTCTCCGAGAAGGTTGTTTCTTCCAGTCCTTAGTGGAGAGGGAGGAAGTTGCCCAGTTCGGGCGTGCTTCCTGGTAGGATAACTGGGGAGTGCCACGGCATTAAACTGCGGAGATGTCCAAAGGCTGGACTGTTCTCTCCCAATCAATGCAAAAAAAACTGAGGGGTAAAAAGAAATTACAAAAATAAAGCAGCAAGCTCGCTTTGGCTCGATGGCCATGTTGGTAAATGCACTGGGTCATAAACACCAAGAAGATGCTAGTTTTGGTCCCTTTTCTATGCTGATTTGGCTGGTCTTGACCAGCTTAATTGTAGAGGCACCGCAATTGGCCCTGATCTAAAGAGGAACAATCAGTCAGGATTCTTATCTTGACCACTATCCAGTGGGCCTCTAGAAGGTTGGTGATGAACGTTAGGCGAGGACATGATTAAGCTCGACTTTGACCTCGATGCTTGAATAATTTGCCAACACTTGACGCGCACATAAAGACTGATCAGCTGGGTGAGGTACCTGAGGACCGCTGGCTCCTGTGGATTCAAACCGTAGCCCTTTCAGGATAGAAAGGGAGGAAAACACAATAAGTAACCGGAAAAAAAAAAGACGAAATAATTTAGAATCTGTCACGGGAAACACAGGAGCTGCTGCTGTCAGTTTTATTTGAGGTAGCATTGTGCCATTAAATTATTAAAAGGAGTGGATGTTGCCTAAAGCATATATTCCCAGCCTTCAACTTGTATTAGCGGAAACAATCCTTCATGGTGCATGGAATCAGCTGAAGAATTTAGTTGTTTGCTGGAACGTGAGGAGTGCGGGGTAAGTGCTGTGATTGGTAGATTCACTTACTACTGCGTCATTTCAATGAGGTAACGTTTCCAAAATCTAATGTATAAAAAAACCCTCATTAAACCTTTGCCTTCACTGCTTTATTTTTTTTTAACTCCAAGCAGAGCAGTGTGTGAAGCTGACTCAAATTGGTGAGTGCAAGTAATTAATAATACTTCTCCTTTATATTTACCTCTGCTTTTGATGAAGTAGGAAGAACATCAAAGGCTGATTGGTTTTGAATATTACAAAGCTATAGAGTGGCCCAGAGGAAAAAAAGTGAAATCCTTGGATTCATTGGGGGAGATCACATAACCCATAGGTATGAATAAAACATCCACATCTTTCCTGTAATTGAGATAATCCCCAAACTTCACGGTGCACCATGGGGTGCTGTGTTTCTTTTGTGTGACATGTTTTTAACATCTTACGATGTATACTACAAACCTACTTTTGTAGATACTTCATTAATCTTAAAAATATCAGGCATCACGCAATGGCATAGTGCCTTGGAGCACTAACATGTTGTCATTGGAAGTAGCTTTGCATATGCAATTTCCCTTTGGGGAGATTTCCTTTGGTCACTATTTGTTAGTGACATCTTAGCATGGTGAGGAGATTGCCTATGTCACTATTTCCATCAAAATCATAGAACAACTTATTCATGCAGAAGAATACCTTTAACAAGAGAGGGAGGAAGACCCTACAAGAGACAAGAAGGGATTAATAGGGGATGGACGGAAAACACAGTCAAAGTGATATGTTTTAAGGAGACTTTTGAAAAAAGAGAGACTGACAAGAAGACAAGATGATTTTGGGAGAGAGTTGCAAAGAGCAGAGTGTAGTGGCAGAAAGATTGCCTCCTGATAGAGGAACAGAGGGAATGGGGGATGAGAAGTAATTTGGAGTCAGAGGAGCAGGATCTGGTGCATACAGCTGGAGAAGATTACTGTGGTAAGGTGGAGTGAGATAATGGAGGGATTTGAAAATCAGGATAAGATCCTTGATATGCTGGGTATGGGGGCCAGTGGAGCTTTGTAAGAACAAGAGCGATAGGAATGTGGGACTTAACTGTGTCAGCTGTGGCTCAGTGGGTAGCACACTTGCCTCTGAGTCAGAAGGTTGTGGGTTCAAGTCCCACTCCAGTGACTTGAGCACATAAAGTTACGCTGACACTCCAGTGCAGTGCTGAGGGAGTGCTGCACTGTCGGAGGTGCCGTCTTTCAGATGAGAAGTTAAACCGAGGCCCTGTCTGCTCTCTCAGGTGGATGTAAAAGATCCTATGGCACTATTTAGAAGAAGAGCAGGGGAGTTATCCCCAGTGTCCTGGCCAATATTTATTCCTTAACCAACATAACAAAAACAGATTATCTGGTCATTATCACATTGCAGTTTGTGGGAGCTTGCTGTGCGCAAATTGGCTGGCACGTTTCCTACATACCAAAAGTGACTCCACTTCAAAAGTATTTAATTGGCTGTAAAGCACTTTGGAACGTCCGGTGGACGTGAAAGGCGCTATAAAAATGCAAGTCTTTCTTTTTCTTTTAACAGACTTCTTATTAACTGGAGTTCATGAAAGGTAGAGGAGGGGTGAGGAGAGCATTCGACAAATCAAACCACGATAATTAAAGTATGATTAGGTTTTTGGCAATTGAGGGAGAGTCTAAAAGAACATGTTCATTATTTTTCTAAAAAGTGCAAACAGAGGGGCCCTTCGTGCTATGTTTACAATCTGTCCTCCAATTTCTCCTCCCCCCACCCCACCTCATACTTCCTGCAGAAAGATTCTGAGCCCTATGACATAGTGTACCTTGACTTCAAAATGAAAGGCTATTAATAAACCCAAAGTTGTGGGGATCAGAGTAAATGTTGGGAATGGATAAAAAGAAAACTATCTGAAGAGTAGGAAACGAGTACTTATTAGAGGAATTATGTCAGAGTGGGGAGGGGGGGGGGAAGTACTGAGTGGGGGGCTTCAGAGTTTGGTGTTGGGAGCACGACAGTTTCTAATTTACATAAATAACCTGGATTCAGAAACTCAATGAAAAGTGGTCAGAGTTGCAGATAATACAAAACTAGGAGGGGCAGTGAAATTGGAAGAGGCCGCTCAGAAATTACAGAATGAGTTGGACAAGATATGTAAGTGGGCAGAACAGTGGCAGACAACTCTAAAGTGCTAAGAATGAAAAATGGATGACATGTACTCCATGAATGGTGTTGAAATAGCTAGGGCTGAAGCAGAAAGAGATCGAGCAGACCCAAGTCTAAACATGTCCAGCTAATGCAAAGCAACAATCAACAAAGCCAATAGAATGTTGAACTACAAAGTGGTAGAATAGTGGCAGGGGAGGGAGTGATCAAACTTTTTAGTGCTCTGGTCAGACTGCATTTTAATACTACATCCACTTCTGGTTTCCCAGAAACAAGCGTGGCATTCAAGCACTGCAGGTAGTGCAGAGAAGAGCCTCAGAGCTGATGCCTAGTATCACTTTCCTCTGAATTATGAGGAAAGACTGGAGAAACTTGGGCTTTTCAGCCAAGAAATGAAGCATCTAAGAAGTGATCGTATAGAAGTATACAAGATTGTTAAGGGTATAGAAATCGATAACCCAGAATATTACTTCAAATTAATTTGTGGGAAGAGAACTAGAGGACATAGATTCAAAATAATAACAGGTAATTTTAGGACTGATACCAAGAAATTCTTCTTCACACCGAGAGCAATCAACATGTGGAATAAACTTCAGTAAAGAGTAGTGGAAGTAAAGACTGTGGAATCATTTACCAATAATTGGATGCTACACAAAGCGGATGGTGGGATCTTTCTGAATGGATTAATTATGATGAGCTGAATGGCCGCCTTCATCTGTAATTATCCTGTGATGTTGTGAGTCCAGGAAGTGAGTCTTTTACCTTGATTTGTTTGGTACAGTAGTTTGTATAACTCCAGGACTCAAGTTCAATTTATTTATTAATCTTGTAACTGTAGAAATAATTAAAACAGAAGATTGTAAGTACTCTTATTGGTAGAATTGGTTTTCATTAGAGGTGCACTTGGTGTAGCTTGGTTTCTGAAGTGGAGATGATGCCTGATGTGTTTGTGTGTGTTGCTGAGTCTAGTTTGGTGTCCCGATATATGCACTATTTGTGCAGCAGAATATTATCATCAGCTATTAGTGTTTGGATGTTTTGATATTAGTTCTGTGATGACTGCGTCTTTTGCTTCTGTATAGCGTTGGTTTGAATTATCATATATCTCGGGAATTGCTTCTGCCATTATTTGCCAGCATATACCTTTCTTGGGCTTCTTCAGTTATGTTTCCATTTTAGATAACATTGCTCCATTGCTCCGTTGCTCCCTGAAGAGTGGAGCCGTGTTGTTTGACAAATTGTATGGAGAACTAGCAATAGCCAAGCTATCTTAAATCACAAGCAATTTGTAATTGATATTTTCAGTTAATTCATCAGTTGCTCTATTTTGTTTCCTTTTTCCTGCCTTGAGCTAATTATTTCTCACTTCATTTTTTGTGTAACTTTTAGCTCTGCCAGATACATTGTCAGTAACAATGGGGTAGTCTGTTTGTTTGAAATGCCTGTCGTGTCTGTGAATATTCCTGTGAGAATGCTAGGCGCATATCTGCACTGCCCTTTGTTCTGAGTAGAGGGAAAAGCTTTGCAAGTATTGTATTTATTCACCGTGTGAAATATCTTTTCGTTGTCTTATTTCATGTAGAGTTATCGTGTAGATTCTTCTTCTGTTATTGGTTTCTGGCTGGTTTCTTGTAATTGTCAACTGCCTGGTTACAGTGGTTAATGCGCAGTCCACGGTGCATTTCACATCCTAAGACTAAATATATTTTTTTATTCTTGCCATCACTCTTGTTCAATGCTGTCATTTCTTGTTTCTGTTGTGTTTCTAGAATTACTGTGTAAGTTCAATGCTGTGATGTCCTGTGTTTCTGTGATAGTACAGGGTATTTCACTGTAATCACTGATGTTTTGCTTTGTAAAATTTCCATATCTATTGTAGTCAATCATCTGTGTAACTATCCTCAATCATGTTGTTTGTCATTTCTGCTAAACATTTTTTCTTTTTAGGGGAGGTATCACAGGCCATGGATGACCTGCACTACAGAAGATGGACATCCTACACCCAGAATTCTGTCAACATTGCTCCAAACTAGATGCCAGGTGGTTTGTGTTGGCATCCCGGCGATGAGTCTCCTTCCTTACCCTGTGTGTGGAGGTGATTGGTCTCCATTCCCTGCAGCAGCTTGGCTGAGATCAGCAATTCTACAAAGAAGAAGGGATCAAGCCTCCGTCTTCACACTTTGTAGCATCATATGAGTGCTCCAGTGTGTTGCACTGTCCATGTGCTCTTCCTCCTCCCTAAAATTTAACTTAAAATTCTTCACACATCTTTAAATAATTTTTCCCAGGACCTCAAAACTGTGGAACTCTTTGCCTAACGTAATCTTTTCTTCCTCCTACAATTTTCAGGCTTTTAAAATCCCAGGTTGGTATCATCTATTCTCTACTTCTGGATTTACCTCATCTTCTCCTTTATTCTTTTCAAGACCGTGTCCTGCATTAACTGTGGGCCTTGGCTGGTCACCTCAGTTACTCAATATAAAAAAAATCTCCAGCATGCCATCTATTTCTGGTAAACTTAAATTAGTTTAATTAGTAACATACTCTGCCATGGCATATTGGTACATACAATCATAGAATGGTTACAGCACAGAATGAGACGGTACGTGTAATATATTGCTCCTTCGTGCTGACTTTCTGGTCGCAATTGGGTCATTGAGAACAGGCATAGGATTACTTTCTGTTCTTTTAATTTATCTACCTCTAGAAAGCCCTGGTCCATTCAACACACATGATGATGATGAAAGGTGAGATACTCAACTGATGCCCTGAGCAAGAAAAGCTTCATGTCGTCTTCATGTCACACCTATCTGCACAGTACTGGCAGCTGTTATGGACAAGGTACTGTTTCCCAGGGCCACCAGACCCTGGAATTTCTTTGCTCTCCATCGGGCCAAGGACTCTCCTCCTATCGCTTGCTCGCTTGGACTCATCACCACGCCCTCTCTCCATCTCCAAGCTGGATTTCCTCAACAACCACTGGTTTTGGATTCTTTTGATCACCAACAGGCTTTGGATCTTGTTCAGCATCCATGATGTACTTTAGTGCAGACTTGCACACTCGTGCATAAAGCACTTTGTTTACATAGGTAACCCATAGCTACATTGGCTGCTGCCCCAAAACTGAGTTTTCCCACCCTCCCGTCCCATTCTGGCCTCCTCTCCTCCTCTTGTCCCATTGCCTATTTTCTTGAAATAAAAACAGAAAATGCTGGAGACACTCAGCAGGTCAGGCAGCATCTGTGAAGAGAGAAACAGAGTTAACGCTTCAGGTCGATGACCTTTCGTCAGAACTGGAAAAAAGCAGGAAATGGAGTTTAGGGGCTGGGAAATGGGGGAGGGGATGAAAGAACAAAAGGGAAGGTCTGTGATATATGATAGAGGCCGAGGTTATGATCTGAAATTGTTGAACTCTATGTTGAGTCCAGAGGGCTGTAAAGTGCCTAATCGAAAGATGAGGTGCTGTTCCTCGAGCTTACGCTGAGCTTCCGTGGAACAATGCAAGAGGCCGAGGACGGTGAGGTCTGAGTGGGAGTGGTGCGGAGAATTAAATTGACAAGCGACCGGAAGCTCGGGGTCCCCCTTACGGACTGAACGGAGGTGTTCCGCAAAATGGTCACCCAATCTGCGTTTAGTCTCCCCAATGCAGAGGAGACCACATCGTGCGCAGCGAATACAGTATACTAAATTGCAAGAAGTACAAGTAAATCACTGTTTCACCTGGAAGGGGTGTTTGGGGCCCTGGACAGTGGGAAGGGGGGATGTATAAGGGCAGGTGTTGCATCTCCTGCACTTGCACGGGAAGGTGCCGGGCGAAGGGGAAGGGGTGCTGGGGGTGATAGAGGAGTGGACTAGGGTGTCGCGGAGGGAGAGGTCCCTACGGAATGCTGAAAGGGGAGGTTGAGGGGAAGATGCGTTTGGTGGTGGGATCTCGCTGGAGGTGGCGGAAATGGCAGAGGATGATCCGTTGAAGGTGGAGGCTGGTGGGGTGAAAGATGAGGACAAGGGGAACTCTATCGTGGTTCCGGGAGGGAGGGGCAGGGGTGAGGGCAGAAGTGCGGGAGATCGAACAGACACGGTCGAGGGCCGTGTCAACCACGGTAGAGGGGAATCCTCGGTTGAGGAAAAAGGAAGACGTGTCGGAAGCACTAGTATGGAAGGTGGCATCGTCGGAGCAGATGCGGCGGAGACGGAGAAACTGGGAGAATGGAATAGCGTCCTTACAGGAAGTGGGGTGGGAGGAAGTGTAGTCCAGGTAGCTGTGGGAGTCAGTGGGCTTATAGTGGATGTTGGTCGATAGCCTATCCCCAGAGATGGAGACGGAGAAGTCGAGGAAGGGAAAGGAAGAGTCGGAGATGGACCATGTGAAGATGAGGGAAGGGTGGAAATTGGAAGCAAAGTGAATGAAATTATCTAGTTCAGGGCGAGAGCAGGAAACTGCACCGATACAGTCAGTGTACCAGAAAAAGAGGTGAGGGAGGGGACCCGAGTAGGACTGGAACAAAGAGTGTTCCACATATCCCACGAAAAGGCAGGCATAGCTAGGACCCATGCGGGTTCCCATAGCAACACCTTTGATTTGGAGGAAATGAGTGGAGTCAAAGGAGAAGTTGTTCAATGTGAGAACAAGTTCAGCCAGGTGGAGGAGGGTGGTGGTGGATGGGGACTGGTTCAACAATTTCAGATCATAACCTCGGCCCCTATCAAATATCACAGACCTTCCCTTTTGTTCTTTCATTCCCTCCCCCATTTCCCAGCCCCTAAACTCCATTTCCTGCTTTTTTCCAGTTCTGACGAAAGGTCATCGACCTGAAATGTTAACTCTGTTTCTCTCTTCACAGATGCTGCCTGACCTGCTGAGTGTCTCCAACATTTTCTGTTTTTATTTCAGATTTCAAGCATCTGCAGTATTTTCTTGATCCTTGTCATTAATTATTTGTCATTTTTCACCCTACTGCTTCATGCCGCAATCTACTCACTGCTATTTCTCTGCTAATCTCCTCTACTATCACGGCCCTGGACAGGCCGATGGCTTCTCTTAATTTTGCTCTTGGCATCCTCTGCCTCAGCCATCATGGCTCTCGTAAAGCAGCCATCCACACCAGCTCATTCCCTTATTTTGGTATAAAGCCTGTCTATTTCTCTCTCTGGAAACAAACTAATCCAATCCCTTTGCTGTTTCTCTCTTTGATTGTACCTCCTTTCGACCATCTTCCCAGATCTTCTACTACCAATTGTTTTTCAAAATATCTGCTCCCTTACAAATAAAGCTAACATCACTCAGCACCTCATCCTAGTTGAGTCCATCAATATCCAGGGCCTTACCAAAACTTGGTTCACCAACGGTAACTCTTTCCACCTTACAGAGGATGCCTCATTTATTTATTCCATCAGATCATTCGCCCTAACTATTGTGGTGGACATCACCGGGTCCCTTCTTGACCTGTCCCTTTACTACTTCTCCTTTGAGCCCCTCACCCTCTAACAGCCCTCTCATTTCTGCTTCAAAATCTTGTAAAACTGGCACGAGGGCCAGTTTCAAGGAAGCAACCTCCTGCGCCACAAGGACACCTGAAAGACATCGGACATGATATTTCATATACATGATCTAAATTGTTTAACTAGTGATAGTAAATGGAGAAAACAAAGTCGCCCTTTTCATCTCTATTTGCAGTGTACAGTAAATTAAAATGTTGTGTGGGCACGTTACATCCCCAAGGAATTATTTTAGTCATAGCCACACTTACTCGCCCCTGTCCACTCCATTCAGAGAATGACTCTTCAAACAACGTTTCTGGTTCTTGGCTGACTTCCATGTCAAAAAGTTTGCAATTTGCTTCTTCTGCATATTAAGGATAGTATTAGCTTTAAAGAAGAGGCTTACAATGTTGCCAAAAAGAGTAGTCAGCCTGAGGATTGTTTTAGAAATCAGCAAAGCATGACCAAAAAATTGATAAAGATGGAGAAAATAGAATATGAGTGTAAACTAGCAAGAAATATAAAAACAGATTGTAAAAGCTTCTACAAGTATGTAAAAAGGAAGAGATTAGTGAAAGTAAATGTGGGTCCCTTCGAGGCAGAGACAGGATAAATTAAAATGGGGAATAAGGAAATGGCAGAGACATTAAGCAAATATTTTGTATCTGTCTTCACAGTAGGAGACAAAAAAAATACTGAAAATAGTGGGGAACCAAGGGTCTAAAAGTAATAAATGTATAAAATTCTTAGAGGGCTTGACAAGGTAGATGCTGAGAGGCTGTTTCCACTGGCTGGAGTGTCTAGAACTAGGGGTCATAGTCTCACGATAATGGGTCAGCCATTTAGGACTGAGATGTGGAGAAATGTCTTCACCTGAGGGTTGTGAAACTTTGGAATTCTCTACCCCAGAGGGCTGTGGATGCTCAGTCATTGAATATATTCAAGACTGAGATAGATATATTTTTGGACACTGAGGGAATCAAGGGATATGGGAATAGGGCGGGAAAGTGGAGTTGAGGTCGAAGATCAGCCATGATCTTATTGAATGGCTGTATGGCCTACTCCTGCTCCTATTTCTTATGTTCTTGGGTGCGGACATCACATGTGCGCAGAAGGGGCAAATTATGAATTTTATGGGGCCAAGAACCAGAAACTCTGTTTGAGGAGCCTCTATGCGTATGGAGAAAACAGTAGTGGAAAAAGCTCTGAATGCAGACATTTGGCAACTGTGTAATTTTAACTCGGTATAGCTTTTGCAATGTATCTTCTTGTTTTTCAAAATTATTTGAAGAAAGGATACAGGGCAGAAAATGTTAGAAGCTGAAGAAATATATTGCTTCAGTACAGTTAATTGAATGGTACTGATGCATCCTGGGAAATTAGGTGCACGACACATGCTCCGACTGCGCAATCCAAATTCAGCTCGGAGTCATAGGTCTAGCCAGAAATATTAACTTCAAGCCCATGCTTTTGGGAGAGGCCGAGTAAAAACTTTAATGAAGACATGACTTAAAAGACACAAAGGATAATTCAATGGCTACCTCTCTTTCCTCCTTTAAGACGCTCCTTAAAACCTACCTCTTTGACCAAGCTTTTGGTCACCTGCCCTAATTTATCCTAATGTGGATCGGTGTCAAATTTTTTGTCTTAAAATACTCTTGTGCAGCGCCTTGGGACGTTTTACTACGTTAAAGGCTCTATATAAATACAAGTTGCTGTTGTTGGATAAATTTAAACACATTACTTGAAATTTGTAATTTAAAAAAAAAAATTATTTTGTTATTTTGGACGTCACATATTGAGAAAAAGATGGTGGATGAAAAAACATTTCAGAAGCATTTTGAGCAATTTGTAGGAACCTGGTGATCAGATTTCACAAGCGTGACAATTTTACATGAACAAAACACATCTTAAGTATAGAGATTGAAATTTATAATCGGAAAAAGCTGACACAAAGTGACAAAAGGAAATCAAGTGTGCACAGATAAAAGATTTTTTAATAAGATATTGATAGATAAATAATTTTTGTTTTTCCTTTTTCACTTTCTGAAGACTGACTTGGGTTATTGCCCTTTCTTGGTTAACAATACAGAGGTGATGTGTGTGTGTGGGGGTGGGGGGGGGTTAATATTGGTAATAAAGAACAAGTTTATGATTTGGGATCAGAAAGGGACCAGTATAGTTGGAAAGCTACACAACAATATTTTGCAGGTTCAATTGCAGAACATGGGCATTATAATGATCTGATTTTCACAAGGTACACAGAAAATCAGCATATCACAATGATGTAACGCAGCTGAGGGGATATGATAATGATGATAAAGATCATGTAGGCAATTAGAAATCCCTAGTTTCTGTTACAGTCTGAAATGGACACACTTGCACACAATATTTGTTTATATACAGAGATTATCCATGGAAGTTGGTCTCCATTGAGCACAGAATGCCTATTGAGTAAGTTTAGATTCCAGTTTCTATTGTGTTCATCAGAAAACACTGCAATAGTGTGGCCTGTCGTCTCCTGTTTTCTCCCCACATTCTAAGACATGCTAGTCATTGTGTCCACATTGGAAGGATCAAAGGGTGAGTGAATTATGCTGACATTTAAACCCAAGACCTTCTGGGCTTGAGTCTGCTGCCCAACCAACTGAAGTACTGAATCTAGTTTTGTTTTATATAGCACATACTTCAATGATCATTCTGAGATAGTTGTTAGGTTTTTGCATGGTAGTCTTGTGTCTCCGAGTATTATCTGATCCGCCTGTATATTTTTGAAGTGCATTTCTTTTTAACTATAATGAACATATTTTAACTTTTATATACTAAAGAAAAAACACATTGTGCAGTTTCTGCTTGCAACTAGATGACTGATTTGCTTTAAAATAAGTGCCCTTGTTGTGATGGAATTACTCTTTTATATCAAGCTGATGTAATAGAAAAGGAGGATTTTCAGGGAAGAAATAATGCGCTACACTTTATCGGACTTTACTCAGTGTCATATGGACTGAAATAGTACAGGTGATTGGCTGAGGAACTGTGCTGTGTGAGGACAATAGTTTTATTGCTCACTAATTGACAACAGTGAGCAATAGTCTACCATTAATGTTGTTGACAGGCAATAGACCAGTAACTCAATGGCCTATGATGTCACTGCAGCACAGCTGGAGAGAAATAAATATGTCTGTCCCTATTGATCTATGTTTAAGAACGACATCACAACCTCACTTTCCTGGCAATTTATCCTGGATTTTCTCTAGTTCTTTTATTGTTTCTTGTCTTTAAATTTCCCTATGCCATGCACCAAACCCTGTCCAAATGCCCTGTTCCCTCCTGATACTATTCTGAAAGCAGGTGTTCAAAAGTGCATGAAGCGTCTTGGGGTGAATCTTGTCTTCAATTTCTCCCGCTTTGCTGGGAGCACTTGGTTTCTGTACTTTATCTACTCCTGACAACATTGATGAATCTTGCTGTGCACAGAATGACTGGTACAAACCCGTACCCGACCATTCTGTTGCATAGTGCACTACAGCTCCAATGTGCTGGGACTCCATGTCCCCCACTTTTCATTAATCATTACTCCATTCATTGTTTTTCTACCCTTCATGTTAGAACACTGAAACAAGCTATGACCTCACTCCTCAATGTATCACTGATTTTTAACTATTATTTTAACAAGGAGAAATATATTTGGGTTACACTCCTATTGATTTATTGCATAAATTTGATATTTATACAGTAATACCAATGATTATGTACAAAGTTGTCTGCCTAATTAAAATGCTTCATTCAAAAAGCAATTTTTTTTTTTTAATTCTCCCTTTCCTAAGCATCATCCCCTGGATGAGAGGCTATACAAGCAGCCTGCTCCCTCATGCAACTTTGAAACTGGTTGCTAAGATTCTAATTGTGTGAGACAGGCTTAGGCTCATTGACTTGCACATTTCTGAATAGAAAACAGTTTTTCTCACTCTGAGGAATGGCTTGGCTTTAACTCTTGTCACTTCTCACTGATGGCCTGATTGAGATAGGGACCATGTTGTACAGGCAACCATACACATCTGGAAACATGGTACAAATTATATGACAAAATTCAAACTACTGTATGTTGTACAAGTGCAGTGAACCTTGCAATTACCTCCATTCACTTGCAGAATTTGTTTCTGATTGTCACTTCTTGGGAAACCCAAATATATTTCTCCTTGTTAAAATAACATCTGTCATCTTTGCTCTTAACAGACAAATTAAACTGATGACTTTGAGACCTGTAGTGCCGCCAATAAATTTAATTTATTTCACTGTCCTAGGGTTTCAGATATAACCAGCAATATATCTTGTAGAATTGATTTACGCAGATGTTACCAAAAAAGCTTGGAACCCATATGAACATAATAGTTACTTTTACACATTTTTGTAGCCAAGGTGAGGATGTCCGTGGAGACTTTTTGTTTCGTTGTTTTACAACCAGTGCCAGCGCTGAGACTCAACAGGTCAGGCATAAATGTTCAATTGAGTGTAATAAGTGATGTAACAATGGGCCACATTTTCCTTTTGAGGGGGAAAAAAGGGAGAAATACCAAAGTTTTAATTGTAATTTACAACCTGCACCCACACTTGTGGGAATGTGCAGTTTTGTGTGATTTCTCAGCATGCCATTTCATTCATGGTAACAAAACAAAGTCAATCATGGCACATTTGCAATATTGACCTTTCAATGTTTCTCAAGCAGTTAATAAGATATGTGTAAAAAGCACTGTACTGACAGAAAGAAATGATAGCACAGCTGTAGTGAGTAAAGTAGTAACAGTGAAAGTGGCAGAGTTTATATTATACAGGCCATGATGGGAAAGAGAATGTACTGCATGAAGGAACTTTCATGGGCCATATCACCCTATCTCAATCCCTATTGCTGTTATGTTTAAATGTAACACTGGTACCTAATGACAGAGTACAGTGTGGGACAGCTTGTGGCTCATTATATATGAGCACATATTAGTTGATTAATTCAGGAGGGAGAGTTAATAAAATGTTGGAACTGGAGATGTTGGAGTGGCGTGCAGAACTACTGGTATGTAGCATGTTAATTATATATGCTATAATTCGGATGAGCATTCTGTTCGAACAAAATACCTTGATTCATAAACTTCATGGGACCCCACCCTCTAAAAAATGTTTTAACATTATCTCCCTTCAGGGGAAAAAGAGCTGAATTATCCCTCCCAAATAGTATAATTAAATAAAACAACTTCTTACTATAACAAATGACAAGTCTTGACAAGTTTCCAGATTGTATCCCACGATGAGAGCGGACTCTGACATTCTGTGCCTGGAATGTATTTAACCTTTTGGTTCCTGGCTCTAATTTCCAATTTTAACTGGTGCTACATGTACCACACCTGAAGTTTCAAAAGGCATTTATAACCATTACTAATGCTGGAATGTGATAAATGCCCATTGTGATGTCTACAAGCCTGTGGACATCCAAAATATGGGGAAGGGAAAGCAGTGACAGTTACCATCCTTTCTCCCCGTCAAATTGTACTTGCGGAGTAGGCAGAGTCCAAACCTCCGCCTGCTTGCGGCTCGTTTTTCAGGGTCTGGGGCACTTAAACATTTGCAGCACAGCTGGGCCACCCATCTGAGCTGGGGAGGAATAGTACCGTGGCTTCTTGTCACAGCATAAGTGGGTCTGCAGTCCCTCCCCAACCATTAATTTTTAATGAAGTGCCCCAAAATGTTGAATGCTGGAAATATGATTGATCACGCTGCTGCCTGTTAAAATTTAAATCCTGAGCAGCACTTGACACACAAATATCCCTTACACCCAGTGTTGTATTGGGGACTTGGCCTGGAGGGTGTTGCATGGAGCAGTCCCGTGCAATAAGGTTTTAAGTCAGTTCACGGACTCCCAGGCCACCTGCCTTTTCTGCGGCCTGGAGGAGTCCATGTTCCACGTTTACATGGAGTGTGAGAGGTTGCAGCCCCTCTTCCATTGTTTGAAGGGGCTGCTCCTCGATTTCTGGCTGCACTCAGTCCCACGCTCCTGATCTTTGGTCACCTGGTGTGGGGCGGGGGCGGGGGCGGGGGTGGGGGAGGAGGGGGGAGGAGAAGAGCGGGCAGGTCGGGGGACCTCCTCGTGGGACTGCTCCTGGGCCTGGCCAAAGTGGCCATCAACTTGTCCAGGCAGTGGGCGGTCGTTCGGCCCGACTGCCTGCTTCTCTTCCGTGGCCACGTTAGCACCCGGGTGGTGCTTGAGATGGAGCAGGCGATATCCGCCGGCACGCTTGAGGCCTTCCGCGACCGGTGGACACCGCAGGGACTGGAGTGCATCATAATCCCCGGCAACCAAATTTTTATTTAATTTGTTAAGTTTCATTTCATGTATTTTTGTTAATTTACAGTTTATTTGTTCGTACCCAAAAGAGTACACCCAGTGTTGCTAGGGCACATATTACGCACCACACCCTGCCACAAGCAGAATTCTTGGCTGATGCAAAAAGAGGCGGAGAATGGTGTAACCAGAGAGGAAATTCAACCCCAAGGAATGTAACAAAGGGGAAAATGTAGAAGCGTCGGCACAGCTGTTAAAACAGCCTAAATTGTAATGTTAAATCTATCTCCGGATTTCTCGGGTGGGCAATATTAACTCTCTGATTCGAGTTCTTTGATTATAAGGACGAGAGCATGGATTGATGAAATCACCATCTCCCCCTGCAGCAAACAAGGAGGGTAGATTTTCCACTTGCCCCTTTGGGTGTAAAACTAGTGCGACAGATTGGCCGGCTGTTATAGAAACCAGACAAATGTTACTTCCATTGAAATCACTGGAGATGAAAATCGACCAGTTTCTAAAACGGGTGGCTAATCCTCAATGTTGAAGATCTACTCCCAAGAACATTTTTCCAATGTGTCGTCCGTTGAGCTGATTTTTGTTCTGTACCCTCGTGATTAGGCGCATGTAATGGTGTAAGTTGCTGCTGGCACAATCGGTGGTTGGCAATTCTGAAACTGAGCAAAAATGCCAGCTGAGAAATGTACACGTGCATGAGATTGACTTTGGAACCTAACCTGTGTGGCATTTGGGCCCCAATTGGATAAAATATGCACTGTGAATCCTAAAAAAAAGGACTCGGGTTAGATTTAGAAAGAAAGACTTGCATTTATATAGCGCCTTTCACGACCACCAGACGTCTCAAAGTGCTTTACAGCCAATGCAGTACTTTTTGAAGTGGAGTCACTGTTGTAATGTGGGAAACGTGGCAACCAATTTGTGCACAGCAAGCTCCCACAAACAGCAATGTGAAAATGACCAGATAATTTATTTTCTTGTTCTGTTGGTTGAGTGATAAATATTGGGACTCCCCTACTCTTCTTTGAAATAGTGCCATGGGATCTTTTACGTCCACCTGAGAGAGCAGACGGGACCTCGGTTTAACTTCTCATCCAAAAGACGGCACCTCTGACAGTGCAGCACTCCCTCAGCACTGCACTGGAGTGTCAGCCTAGCTTTACGTGCTCAAGTCCCTGGAGTGGGACTTAAACCCACAACCTTCTGACTTTGAGGCGAGTGTGCTACTAACTGAGCCACAGAGTTAAGTTTAGATGTAGACTTAGAATTAGGCTGTTTTTTGTGGAGGGACAGAAAGCTTATTTTATTGAAGGGGAAGAGTTCACTTTGGGGGTTTTGGGTGGGGGTGGGGGTGGGGGAGCGGGGATAGACTGTACTTTGATAGATTCACCAGGAACAGATCTGTTACTGGGGTGATTATATGGCATAGCTTTATTTGCTAACATAAGCACCAGTCACAATGCATCAGCCACTACACGCTTGCAACTGCAGACACGTCACTTTCAGTATTTGCACACGTGAAGAGAGCTGTGCAGCAAGAATATTTGAATGCAGTGGGTATCAGCCCGTGGAAGAGATGGAAATTTAATTTGCTTACTTTACATGTTTGACATTGTATGGAGTGAGGTTTTTTTTATGTATAAGGTTCGCTGCAACTGGTCAAAAATGTACAGTAACACTGAGGATGTCGACAGAATATTGATGGAATTGTTAATTAAAATGATAGTAAAAACTCAAGTAAAAAAAAAATGATGGAGTCTCAGTGTAAAGTGATGAAACCGGAATATATCTGTTAGGGCACCAGTGCCCAGCCTCAGGAAAAAATGATCAAAATGTTTTTCGCTGCCTTAAAAAAATGTATCGCCTATAAAGTCGAGTAGTGTTCTAAAATTAAGCAGGACACGCCAAATATAAGTTGAAAAATGTTGCAGCGAAGCACGTTCCCTGACCCTCCCTTGAATACCTGTGTGGGCGGGAGGAGGAGACGGGACTTTAAATTGGTGCCGATACTCTTCCTGCACACATACTTATTCAATAGACTAATCGCTACCAAGAAAGTTAAACTGTTCATTTATAAAGTATGACGAAACAGTTAAGTTCCTCGCGCATGAAAAGTCGATACACCTTAAAAACGAACATTGTCGCTGCTTCCCATCAGTTCAGTGCTGGTGCAGCTCTGCACCCAATTCCGGCTCAGGCAACCGGAACTCCTTGGATGGCACCGGATTGCACCGTGAATTTACAACCAAATAATCGCAGTCAAACTGACTCTTCGACATACTGCGAGCCTGAGTGTGTGGGTGGTCCATGTTAGAACACCGTCGACAGATAAAAGTCGGTTGCGCAACGGAAGGCAGTGTGTGTGTGTGTGCAGCTGGAATTTGCAACCTTTCATGTCGCCGCAATAGCATGAAAGTGACACCAAAGGAATTGCACCCATCAGTCATGACCAGGATGTCTCTTTATTTTCCTATAGATTTTTTTTTATTTTAAAAACTGCGTCGCGTCTCTTAGTAAATGTGTTAATAAAACAGAAAACAAACTTAATAAAACTTAGAAAGTCACTCCCCCCCAGGGGACAGAGAGGCTGAAAGTTGCTGAAGCCAAATGACACTTTAGATCCTGAGGGTCGGGGCCGCTGGCTGGCCGCAGCTCCCACTCACTGTCTCAGCCCTTTACTTGTGCACCGATTAGTTGTGATAAAGTTATCCCCGTTACAATAAAATCGTCTTCCACTCGTGTAATTTGCCCACATAATGCGGGTCCATGCAAACCCAGTCACTTATTTAAATCTTACATAAAAATAGTAAAGAATACGGTGGGGGCTTTCGCCGTTTGGAAGAAAAATTCTCAAACTGTCGCGTAGGACAGCGGGAAAGTGACACAGGACTCGATAAAAAAGGAAGTCAATCCCCAAAGTTGTATCATTATAATTTAATAAAGCGAGATTCTGCAGTCCGTGCATTTTCTGTACAGGGCAATTAAGATTGAAAAGTTCACTATCAGAAAATTGCATTTGATATATATATATATATATAATATGTGATATATATATATGTAGCCCCCTGTGCAATATTGGGGAAGATGCTGTAATTTGCTCAGACTTTACATGACCCGCCCACCCTGATAATTGTTCACTTTGCCGGTGTGATAATCTGATCAAAATCAAGTGCATTCTCCGCTCGGCGGAAAATTGAAGTGAAGTTCAACACAAAAAAAAACACAGGAAGACTTTTTCTTTAAACAAATCACCTAGGAGCCGGGATCGGCGGCGTGGCTCCAGCCCCTGAGTTCTTCGCTTTTGTTTTTAGTTGCATTTTTTTTCTGTGTATTCTTTTAAGTGGCCAGTTGAGGCGGGAATCCAGCCCGGATATTTAGTGGAGCCGAAGGAAAATAAAGAGAAAATATCGCTTCAATATCCCCCAAGATGGCCGCCAATGTGGGATCGATGTTTCAATATTGGAAGAAATTTGATCTACGGCGGCTCCAGGTTAGTGACAAACCTCCACCTTTCCGCCCGATATGAATTGTGAAAGTGGCTCCCGCACGGGCAAGGGGCCGAATCGGGCTTTTTAGCGGCACTTGGCGAGAGGAAATTCACGGCTTCCGATTGATACGTATTAGAAATTGATCCCTGCCTTTGTTCAGTTCAATCATCGATCAGCAGCGCAGCCAACATGGTGCTGCACTCGGGCTGCGCACCGCCGCCGTCCCCGCTCCTGCCGGCCACTTCGCAAGAGGCTGCCTTGCACACACCACACACACACACACAAAAAGTACAAGTGATTAATGCAGTTTTAGCGGGTGTCGTGAGTTTATTATATTTAGGGAAATCGCTTTCTTTTTTTTAAAAACCCAAATAATTAAAAAAAACAAATAAGGAAAGGGTGATCATTCAATGAGATACATGGCTCTACATTGGATTCTGGAAATTAGCCTCGCCACATCGCTTGGCTTGCTCGGCATAGCCTTGCTTTTTTTGACTGTAAGCTCTTGGCTTAAGATCAGAAGATCATCGGTTTTTAACTGTATTCCTTTAAATGTTTATTAACTTTTTTCCCCCCCGTATCTCATACTTACGATTTGGTGATGCGTTAGCGACTAATGTTGGACCGGACTTTTATTTCTAGACAGTCAGGTCAAGCGGCAGCATCCCAATGGCTTTAATATAACTTCTGTGTCGGATTAATTAGATAACTTTGTCTTTTTTTTAAAATTACTATTACTAATCAGTAATTTTTCGGGTTGGACTGTAACCGCCAAGAGAGGGATGAGGAAATTGACCCGAAAATGCAATTCGTGATCTTTTTTGTTAATGCAGCTAATGGTATTTAATGTAACACTTGCATTTGCTGTAATATGTTTGCTGAAACACAGTACAAAGGACGACCGTGTTAACTAACGTCTTTAGGCTAATCTGAGATTTTGAGCGTCCCAGTTCCAGTGAACGTTAACTTAACAACAGGCAATTGCCTGCCCTGCTCCTGGTATTTGGTAAATATCTGCGGAATTGGATAGTTCATCTTAGCGGTGTAATTGTATTCGCTTCCTAATGTTGTGTAAATCAGACTCCAGCACTCGGAGACACCAGCGCTCTGTATGATTGATGTTCTGTAACATAGGAAATGACAAGAACATTTCAAAGAAATGAAAGGGGGGTCGAGGGGGGGAGGAGGGAAATTGCTCCGGGCTAGATGGAGCCCTGGACATGGGATGGTCCTACGACTTTTCGGACTGAGCTGCTGGATGCAGATGTGTGGTCTTTAATGGTTTTTTTTTTGTGTGTGGCTGATTGGTCCCCAGCTGTTGTGCTGCTGTGTTGTTTTATTGGGGATGTTATGGATGTGTTGAGCTGGGAAGTGAACAGCACTGTCGCCTTGGCCAGGCCAGATCTGATGGCGCCGCCCCTCGATTGGGGCTAGAAGGTGACCTTGCCAGCTTGCTGCCCTCTCTGAAAGCCAGCCTGCGAGCTCCCAACAATTCTTTTATTTGTCCGAGCTTATATAGTCTGTCGAGTTGGGAGACAATTGTTTACCCAGACAGCAGGTGAACTGACACGATTAGTCCGACCGTCATCCATTCGGGAGTAATGGGTTTGAATCTGTGTTAACAGTTGCTGTCGAATCAGTTGGTTTCTCTCCTCCCCACCCTCCCGTCTTACTAAATCTGTGCGAGTCAAATTAATAAGTGGAGACTGAGGATATTTGAGAAGTGAGAATCACAGAATTTAATGTCTCTTTCACAGATTGATTTATAATTTGCAAGTAACTATTTTAGAATCTTTTTTTCAGAAAAGTATTTTTAGATTTTTCTCACCACGGTTGTGTCACAAGCAAAGTTATTTCAGTAAGTTTTGCTTTCCTGGGTATACTGTAGCATTTTCTCGTACTTTGAAGGTGGGGAATTATTTCTTATTGGGGCGGGCGGCGGGGGTGGGGGTGGGGGGATATCGATTCCAAAAGTCAAAAACATCAAAATAATTCAAAAGCAAAATGCACAACTCTGCAGGTCTTTTACTTTTAAATTACTGGTCACATTTTTCTGATGATCAGTTTTTTTAATAAGTGACAGTTTTGATCAATTACTAATTATTTATTTGTAAGGCTTTTATCTTTCCTCTCTCTCTCTCTCTCCGCCCCCCCCCCCCCCCCAAGCTTTCTCCTGCCCTTCCCTGAAGGTGCTGGTCATTTCTGGGATATGGTTCTATGGCTTTCAGGCAGCCACTGGTACTTCACTCATTCTTCATGCATCAGCCCAGAAGTGAGTGACAACAGGCATTTTGACCATGTGGGGCACCACAGTCAGGTCGGAGCCTGTCTTCACACATCTTCTAGCAGGAGTTGCTGGATAATGAGCAGGAGTGGGAGCCCTGGCTGTCTTTTTTTTTTAACCTCTCCTTAACCAAGAGACATTGAGCCAATTGTAGTGGACCTACTTTTGCTCGAGCTAAATTCAGCTAATGCTGCACAGCCCAGGGGTCAACCTGGAATATCCTCGATCTACTTGACTCAGTTTTATTCTGGTGGTACATTTACCAACTGAGCTACTGATGGAGACCCAAGATATTTTTTTAAAAATACGCTAACCAAGATGTATTGGAATTATTGATGGTTTTGCCTGAAATGTTGTCTAATCAACTCAATCATAAAGGGCAACAGATTTTGTACGGCTAACGTGGGCCAGCATTGAACAGCAGAAGTGTATCTGACGTGTTTATTTTCCGAATTGCGCCAGGATTTATAGGATGGATCAGGACAATGGTGGTCTCTGTCTCCCATCCCCGTACACAGACATTGCCATCTGGTGATCACATTGAATCGCAGGGGGGTCCTTTGGCCTTCAGTATTTTACTTGTAGAGCTTTCAAATAACTGTTGGAACTGGTTACTGAAGTATCATTGTCAATGACACGCACTGATGAGGCATTAACCATTGAGCAGATCTGCTGCATTTATGGATATACTGTGATTTCTAAAGTTTGTAGCTCAATAGAGCTGAGAATACTTTAGGTAATTTTTTTAATGAGTAGAGAAACATTATTTGACTAAAAACACATCAGTGTTAATTAAACAGATCAAATTTATTCATTGATCAGGCAAGACAGCGAAGAATGAAGTGTAAGATAGAGATGTGAATGGAAAAAAGTTTTTTGTCTCCAACTTTTCTGTAACTCCCTTCACTAGTGATTGATGGTTTACCACATAAATGATGACAAAGCCAGAGTATAGGTTGGGTACAGAGAAGAAATGGCTTTACCTGAAGAGATTGATGGGATCAATTTGACAAGAGAAATTGCAACATTACTAAAAGACAGATTACCGTCCTCTGGAGAGAGGGTTAGTTCTCCTCCTTCCCCGTCTAACCCCAGATTTACTAATGCACGTAAATGGGATTCATCACCTTTTGAAAGTAACAAACTTTTTCATGTATTTTTTATTAATTAACTTTGCTTTGGGGTGAACTCCTAAATTCTGGAGTGAATGTACCCATTAACCTCTTCAAATTTAAAATTTCCATTTATTAGGAAAAAAAAGGGCAAAGTTGGGTGGTGCAGTGCATTAGAAAATTGTCCTTTACTTCTGAGATCTGGCCACTTTTATAAGGGTTCTATCTGAAATAACTTATGGCAGTTGCAGCCCAGTTCCAGTGGACATGGACCACAGCCCATAACTTCCCATTATTTGGTACTAAACTGACAGTCAGAGAGCCCATACAAATGATGTGGGAAATAAAAATGTCATATTGCTATGGCAGTGGCGCTTTTTGAAAAAAAAATACAGTCAAAATGTCTCAAAGCATTTCACACTATGAATGACTGGAAATGCAGCGACTGTTAAATTGTGATTAAGACACATGTTTAGGACAGGATTGAAGGAGCTTTACTCTGCATCAGAAAGTGCTTTAGCTGATCTGAGAGTGCTTAATGCTATCACTGGGTCTCCAGAGTGGAAAGGTGTGCCATCCCCGGCACCAAAGATCATTCCCTCCACTGCCCAAAAATAATTTGATGGTCTTGCACAGAAAGCAGCCAGAGGATTTGTTAATTTGATGTCAATATTTTTCTATTTATTAATCTGTGAAATGAAAGGACACCATTTCAAAAGAGGTCTTTTGACTTGAATGTTATTTATGTTAACTAAATATGCACATTGGGAATGAGGGGTAATAATGGTGTTTATTAGATGATTAAGCTGGATGTAATAAATTGTAAGCTTGCTGCAGGTTGTAATAAAAAGCATACACCTCACCGCATTGCCATCAAGTACACTGTGTACACAATAGCCGTTTTTGAAATGGGTGCAGTTTGTTGATTTTTTTTTTGTTTAGTTGAATGTCGAGTAATCTTGCAAAAAGAAGTTTGTAGTTACTTTACTGGACTCTGTTGTGCAGTTGTGTAAGATAATGTGATTGTGTGCGTGTGTCAGGGCTTTGTAGTGTTTTGCACTGTTGGGGTGTTGGGGAAAGAAAGAAATAGAGAAAGAACGAACTTGCATTTATATAGCACTTTTTCAAGGACGTCCCAAAGGGTTTTACAGCCAATGGAGTACTTTTGAAATGTAATAACACTGTTGTAATGTAGGAAACGCAGGTTCCACAAACAGCAGTGAAATAAACCACCAAATCATCTGTTTTAGGTGTTGGTTGACACCGGGAGAACTCCCCTGCTCTTCGAATAGTGCCATGGGATCTATGTATGTCTCAGCTGAAAGACGGCGCCCATGACCGTTCAGCACTCCCTCAGTACTTCACTGAAGTGTCAGCCTAGATCATGTGCTCAGATCTCTGAAGTGGTGCTTGAACCCACAACTTTCTGACTCCGGGGTGAGCGTGGTATCACTGAGCCAAGGCTGACACCTAGAAGGTTGTCTGTGAATTTTTGTACCTTTTTTTTTTGCTTGAATGTTTCTTTTTTTTCTCACCTATTTTCTCCCTATCCTTTCTCCTGTAGGTGTTGACTCCTTGCTGGGGTAAAGTTTCATAGGGAAGCCCAAGTGGCTCTTATTTATGTTTAACTTTCTCATTGTATCTTGGCAGGCTTTTCATGGGGGTGAAGGGGGAATCACAGCTCAATCCTGTCATCACCTGATATCCACACATGTCCTTCCAGCACGGTCACTGGGTATCAAACAGGAGCAGGAACCCCACCCCATATATTTTCACATCGTCCCCTTTCCTAACCTAGGCCAAATTTATCATCCCTACTGCCTCCCTAGCTGAGATCAGCTAACAGTACAGATGAGGGATCAAACCTGGGATCTTCCTGGCCTGTATCATTTGAGCTCCTCACTGGATAAACTCACGGAGTCACCAGTGAGTGGCTGTCTGGGTCTTAGTGTTCATCTTGATATTCTAGCAGTAGATCCCATGTATTGATGTTAAAACATGTATCTGATGTGAATTAGTTTAGTAATATATGCTGCTGGTGGGATTTCTAAATATTAATGTGTAATGTTCTATATGGGCGGCTGGACTGAGGTGACAGGCACAGAGAAGCACAATATTGCCTCGTTGTCTTAGGGACGGATTTGCCAGCTATTCTGAAGAAATATTGTGATGTCTTCATAGCGTGATCTTTTATATCACTCTGGAATGTGATAACTTTAAGACGGATGGGGTAGGAGGATAGCACTTCAGGTATAATTGGAATTTATTCCAGGAATAACTGCAATACCGTATTTATTTTTCTTCACGTGGCATGTTTCCATGATGGCACGGGCCAGACTGAGAACTGGCTGCGTGTTTAATTCTAAATATCATTCTCTCGCATTGATGCACTGTGCTACCAGGGGATGCTGTTTTCATCTCGTGAGAAAAGTGGACTGCATAACTTATAAGTAGAATTAAAAACAAAACTGCATTCCAGCCATTTATTAAAAGTATATTCTGTTTATGCCATGTGCTGAAAACCATTTAATAAAAAGTAACAAACCGTTTCCTGCTACTCCTTTCAGTTGTTTGTTAATTTGTGTCTCTTTTTGCAAATGTTGAGTTTATGAAGGTGAGTGAGGTTATTGCTGGGAATGAATATTTTCTCACTTTATCCAGTGTCCACGTCACTTTGTAAGGTCAGGTAAAGTACAGTATGATTCAGAATACTGTTCCCTTGCACTGCTCAAACAATGTAACTTCACTTCATCGTCTGAAGAACTGAATTTCCACTTTTATGGCATTTGTCTGACGTTTCTGTTTCCCACACTATCCACCTGTAAGTAAGACTGCCAGTCCAGTGCCTAATTTTGGGTAGTTTTGTGTTGTGCATTTGTATTCCCTAAGTGCTGAATTGAGACTGATCCAGCTCCTGTCACTTGAGACCCTTTCAGCTAAGAAAGGAAACTTTTGGATCATTCACTTAAACCAGTGTTGTCCAATAGAAATTGCTGACTAGCCACAGGAGTGGCTACGGCCAAACAGTTTTAGCCGCATGCAATAATTTTAGTAGAACACGCCTTACATACACTCACACAAAACAGGTAAAGGTACTTCACGTGTGTGTATATAATTAGCAAACATTTACCACCATTTAGTAACCAAGGAAGTAAAGCACTCAACAATCAAAAAACACTTGCACACTCTGATTTTCATTTTACCAACATAAGCACCAAAACGGTTAAAAGTACACATTCATAGGCTGTGTGAATATGAGTATTGAGATCACATGCTCAACAGTATTGTCTATTGCTCATTTTTTATTTACTAATCAGAAATGCGATTCACTACATCTGGACTCTCAGTTAGCCACATGTGACTTGTGACTATTGGACAACACTGTCTCAGACTTGATTCAAAGCCATGACTTCAGTAGTTTACAGTTAGACACCAAGTTGAGAATTGTCATGAGAGAGCTCCCTTGATGGTTCAGAGAGTTAGAAACCAGGACTATCCCATTTTATGCTGATCTAAGCCAGGGCAGTGGTATGGGTGCTACATGTGTCTTGGGATCCCCAAATTGGTGCATAAGCAGAAAGATTCCTGCTTCTTCAGTTTTTCTAATGTCCCCCTGTTGGAAGATGTGTGTGTGTGTGAGAGGACGTTGGGTATGGACAGATGCAAAAATTGGCTGTGTGGTTGACAGTGAGGAGGAAAGCTTTAGACTGCAGGAAGATATCGATGAACTGGTTAGTTGGGCAGAAAAGTAGCTAATGGAATTCAGTCCGGAAAAGTGTGAGGTAATGCATTTGGGGGAGGGCTAACAAGGCAAGGGAATACACCATAAATGGGAGGATACTGAGAGGTGTGGAGGAACAGAGGGGACCTTGGAGTGTATGTCCACAGATCCTTAAAGGTAGCAGGACAGGTCGATAAAAGTAGTTAAAAAGGCACAGGGAATGCTTTCCTTTATTAGCTGAGGCATAGAATATAAGAGCAGGGAAGTTATGCTAGAACTGCATACAACACTGGTTAGGCCACAGCTTGAGTACTGTGTGCAGTTCTGGCCACCACATTACAAGAAGGATGTGATTGCACTGGAGAGGGTACAGAGGAGATTTACGAGGATGTTGCCAGGATTGGAAAACTTTAGCTATGAGGAAATATTGGATAGGCTGGGTTGTTTTCCTTGGAACAGAGGAGCCTGAGGGGAGATTTAATTGAGATGTATAAAATTATGAGGGGCCTAGATAGAGTGGATAGGAAGGACCTATTTCCCTTAGCAGAGAGGTCAAGAACCAGGGGGCATAGATTTAAAGTAGTTGGTAGAAGGATTAGAGGGGGAGATGAGGAAAGAATTTTCACCCAGAGGGTGGTGGGGGTCTGGAACTCACTGCCTGAAAGGGTGGTAGAGGCAGAAATCCTCATCACATTTAAAAAGTACTTGGATATTCACTTGAAAAGCCATAACCTACAGGGCTACGGACCTAGTGCTGGAAGGTGGGATTAGGCTGGATAGCTCTTTTCCGACCGGCATGGACCGAATGGCCTCCTTCTGTGTTGTAATTTTTCTATGATTCTATGACCGGGTTAGTTACACATGCACGAAGGATGGACACATTGTGAGGTATCAGGGAGTTGTGAATGCCGACGGCAATGTACACCAGCATGATTTAATGCTTTCAGGAGAGGAGGAGAAAAAAAGGAAGTAGGAGAGAGGAGGAAAATCCCCAGAAGTGACTGGTATAGACACACAAATACAGTATTTTATTTTGCTGGTGTCTGTGACTGAGTGGAGGCATGATTCAAACTGAAGTGTGATTTGCCCCAGGGACTATGCCATAGTTCCCTCTTTTACACTTGGAATAATTCTTGTTGCTGTCTGTCCTTATAATGTTTGCACATCCCTTTTGTGATTGGTGACCAAAATTGAACAGTTTGTCCAACCAGTGCATTGTAAAGTCTAAGGGGACTTGTATTCCACTATTGCTGTGACTTAACACAGTATTTTATTAGATTCTTAATTGCCTCACCTGTGGCTAATTCTGTTTCATTCATTTTGTATTTGTGTCACCCATTGCCTAGTATGTGATACTTTAGATTTTTAATATATTATAGATAAATCTAATGTCTGCGCACTAAGTTCCTACGTCCACGTTTTTAGTGGAAGCTGTATGTAAACCTGTCATGTTGGAGTTATACGGTCCCACCAGTGGAGGCACTGCAATCTAGACTATTTTATATGGGCATTTGTGATTACGAATATGTATATAGGAACTTATAATAGAAAAAAAGGTTAACAGGAAATGCACGCAGGCATTAGGTTTTAATATATTATAGATAAGAACTAATTCTAAGACCTTCAGATGGAGATTAAGTTATGTTGCATGTCCTGCTCAATTATTCTCTGCCCTCAAACCCTGCTTCACCTGAAGGCCACACCAGGTCTTGACTCCCTTTGTGCAATGCCATGGTCAGTGTTACATTTTAGCTGCCAACTGTCTGCTTGGTTGCATAAATGATCCCTATTATATTGTCAACTGCCTGTTTGATAGTCTTAGGTTCCGTTTCAGTTACCAAGTCATTTATGGAAACCAGAAACAACAGAGGTCCAGGCAGTGATCAAGATGAAACTCAACTCCACTCCTCTCCATTGTTCAACATTTTTTAGGAAGTTTGAGGCCGTACAGTGTTCTGGTCAGGCCAGACCTTCGAGCATTGTGTTCTGGTCATTGAGACACCAGGGAAACATGCAGGCACTGAAGGCAGTGCAGTGAAGAGTCATAAAACTGAATGTTGAGCATTTGCCCTGCCCACATGCATAACACTGCACTTATCTAAGTTATACATTATTTTCCAGTCATGAGCCCAATCTCCCAACACATTAAGATCTGCCTGAAGCTGACGAGCATCATCTACAGTCCTAACACTCGCACAGATTTTGGTATCATTTGCAGATCGTGCCCCCAACACCTACATCCAGATCATTAATAAAAATAGTAAAGAACAACGGTCCCAACACTGATCCCTGTAGGACACCACTGGTGACCGGTCTCCAAAAAGATCTAAATCCATCTATAACTACTTCTTGCCTACGTCTTGCCAGCCAGTTCTCAATCCAGCTCAATATATTACCACTAATACCAGAGGCTTCGATCTTATAGAGAAACCTCTTGTGCAGTACCTTATCAAAAGCTTTTTGGAAGTCTAAGTAGACAATGTCTACTGGACTTCCCTCATCCACCAACTTTGTAACTTCTTCAAAAAATACAATTAGATTTGTAAGACATGAGCTTTTTATGAAGCCATGTTGGTGTCCTGAATATGTCCCACTCTATCCAAGCATTCATATATTGCATCCCTAATGATTCCGTCAAACATCTTACCTATTACTGATGTTAAACTAATGGGCCTATAGTTACCCGGGTCTGTCTTATCACCTTTTTTAAAGATGGGGACTACATTAGCCTTCCAGTCCATAGGAACTATTTCAGAGTGCAGTGAGCTATTAAAAATATAGGCGAGGGGCCTGCACAGCACATGCCCCATCTCCCTGAGGACCCTCGGGTGGATATACATACGTACATATGAATTAGGAGCAGGAGTAGGCCCCTCGAACCTGCTCCGCCATTCAATAAGATCATGGCTGATCTGATTACTCCACATTCCTGCCTACCCCCGATAACCTTTCACCCCTATCATCTGGCCTGGCTGCTCTAACTATTTTCAAGTTCTTAATTCTTCCTAAAACAATATGTTCCATCTATGTTAACATCACTAGTTTTGTTAGTAACATTATTAAATTCTAATAGTTCAGCATTATCTTCAAGGGTGAAGACCGATGCAAAGTACTCATTTAATATTTCCGCCATACCCAGTGAGTCCTTTGTAACCTGTCCTTGAACATTCTTCAATGTCCCAATACAGTCTTTGACAGTTCTCTGACTCGTCACATAACTGAAAAATCTTTCCCGCATTACTTCCACAGTTGTCTACGATCCTTTTTTCCATGAGCCTTTTTGCTGATCTAATAGCAGCCTTCGTTTTCTTTAGTTGTTCCTTGTACTGAACTCTGTTTAGTTGAGTATTAAAATGTCTTTAATTTATAGAAACATATTCTGTTTGCATCTTATTTGTCTTTGTACATAACCAGTCAGCCACCTTGGCTTTTTATCACACTTCCTTTTTTTGACTTTGGGTACATATTTGTTTTCCACATTTTTTATAACTTGTCTAGAAGCTCTGCCACACTGATCTTAAAATCTTCTATGATATCTTTACCAGACATCATGTTATCCTCGAGTGAATATCTCTAGAAAATATTTCGTATTTTAACTACATTTTTTTACAACTTGACTTCACTTTTATCTTCTAGAGTTCTAATTTTCCTTCTACTTACTCTTTTGTTGTTGCACTGGAAGATGCTCATTGTCACGCTTGCTTTCTCAGCTATTCTCATTTCCAGGCTCTTTTTTCCACTTCTGATGTCTTTTTAAATCTGTTTCTGTATATCCTTTTTATATACTGATCCCAAAGTTCACCCCTCTATTCTTCCAAAAATGCTTTGTGTATTCAGTTTCCCCCCCATAAATTTCATTTTAATTGTCTTTTTTATCCATTTTGTGGATTGGTATTTTTATCATTACCTGCTTTAATGAAGAAATAACCTTGTAAGTCGATCTTGAGTATAGAAAGAATTGCAATCAAAATTCTTGGTAAATGGCAGCAGTAATCTTCTCGCCTGGATTTCACACAAATCGTACTTGAGGATACTCAAAAGCACGGTATTCGTATTGGTACATTTGTATCTTTTTCATTTAAAATAATGATACTATGGACCTTGACAAGTGATGTGCCATGGGATTGTTGTTTGAAAAGTGGTGTTTTATGGAAGAAGCAACGAAAAATGGTACAAAATTGTCCCAATATTACTCGATTGATTGTACTGCTAAGCAATGAGTTGCTTTCTTTTTCATAAGGTTAGAAAAATCTAAATGATTTATTGTATAATGTTGACCTTTGATCAGTGGCAGAAAAATATTTTGCAGCACTGCATATGACTGAGGTTTGAGATGTGAAGCGTTGGGTGGTTGAGCAGCTTGGAACATTGAACTTCACACCTGAACCTGAGTTCAAATTGACACATGGGATTGGAGTATGCCCCAAATTCACTATTTTGTGTAGCTGGTACAGACCCCCTTACTTTAGAGTCACTGTGATCATCATCATCATAAGTAGTGTTGTCATTTTATTGTCAAAGATACATACAAGAACATAGGAAAAAAACAAAGATGAGAAAAGATCATTCAGCCCATCAAAGCTCATCTCTTTAATAGCTTTCTCATCTTAATATCCAACTATAGTTTGAATGACCCTATAGTTTATGTCTTTAGCCTGTCCAAACATGCGTTACTCTTTGAATAAAGACATTATTTATAAATTTACCTTTTCACTAATTTAAATTCCTTACTTAATATTTGGCTTTACGATATCTGCTACAACAACAACTTGCATTTATATAGTGCCTTTAACATAGAAAAAACGTTCCAAGGTGCTTCAGAGATATAATCAGAAAAATGAATAGACGCTGAGCCAAAGAAGGAGATATTAGGAGGGGTTATCTACACCATTTAATATTATCTGTACCATTTAATACTTTATATGTATCTTGATGAACTCCCTTCTTAACCACCTTCTTTCTGAATTTTAAACTTGATATTCTCTAAAGTTTTCTCATAGCTCTTGGGATCAGTCTTGTTGCCCTTCTTTGAATCATTTTCAGTAGCTGGATGTATTTTTTTTTTTCGAATGTGGTCATCAGAAGTGAGCACAATACTTCGAATAGATCCTGTGAATTTTTGATGCATCAGTTGGTCAAATAGTCATGATTGCAATGGTGAAATGAACACTCGCAAACAGTCTGTTTCAATCTGGAATACGGTTTTCCAGGCAGATTGCAAATTGTCCCCTAGGTGGTAGATTGTGGGAATTCATCTTGAGGATTCTAGAGCTTGAAACAAAACTTGAAAGCCTCTGCTGTGGACTAAACCTTGTGATCATTTGGATACAGCTCCTACTTCGCTTTGTCTTTTTTCCCCACAAGGTTACAAGCTACAGTGACTGTCCCATAATGTGATTAAAACATGACTTGAAGGGAGCCAACAGTCAATAGATTTAGAACTCTTTTAATAATGGTGGGATGTGAAGTCCACCTGCTTTAGCCAGCTGAAAAATAGTTCAGTTAACGTGCCATTGTGCTAGACATATGAAATCTCTGAGGTGGGCACAGTCTCCCAGTGTATTTACAGCATTTAAAGATTTCATTTATTTTTGAAGTGAGGGAAGAGAAAGATGATCTCTAATCTTAATTTCTTCATTCTTTACCTTATTTCTTTTCTGTCATGGTTTAGTTTTTGGGAGGGATGGCAGGCCAGGTGAGGGAGTGGTGAAACCAGTAGTCATTGAGCAACCTCAAATTTAACATGAACAGCATTTTGAAAGGAAACACTCCATTAAATGCTCCAGTGGCTGTTTGTAGTGTACATTAATGATTTAGATATGAACGTAGGAGGTATGATCAGTAAGTTCGCAGATGACACAAAAATTGGTGGAGTGGTAAATAGCGAGGAGGGAAGCCTCAGGCTACAGGACGATATAGATGGGTTGGTCAGATGGGCAGAACAGTGGCAAATGGAATTTAACCCTGAAAAGTGTGAGGTGATGCATTTTGGGAGGACTAACAAGGCAAGGGAATACACAATGAATGGTAGGATCCTAGGAAGGACAGAGGATCAGAGGGACCTTGTTGTGCATGTACATAGATCCCTGAAGGCAGCAGGACAGGTAGATAAGGTGGTTAAAAAGGCATATGGGATACCTGCCTTCATTAGCCGAGGCATAGAATATAAGAGCAGGGAGGTTATGATGGAGCTGTACAAAACGCTAGTTAGGCCACAGCTGGAATACTGTGTGCAGTTCTGGTCGCCACACTATAGGAAGGATGTGATTGCATTGGAGAGGGTGCAGAGGAGATTCACCAGGATGTTACCTGGGCTGGAGCGCTTCAGCTATGAGGAGAGACTGGACAGGCTGGGGTTGTTTTCCTTGGAGCAGAGAAGACTGAGGGGGGACCTGATTGAGGTGTACAAAATTATGAGGGGCATAGATAGGATAGATAGAAAGGAACTTTTCCCCTTAGTAGAGCGGTCAATAACCAGGGGGCATAGTTTCAAGGTAAGGGGCAGGAGGTTTAGAGGGGATTGAGGAAAAACTTTTTCACCCAGAGGGTGGTTGGAATCTGGAACTCACTGCCTGAAAGGGTGGTAGAAGCAGGAACCCTCACAACATTCAAGAAGCATTTAGATGAGCACTTGAAACGCCATAGCATACAAGGCTACAGGACCAAGTGCTGGAAAATGGGATTAGAATAGACAGGGCTTGATGGCCGGCGTGGACACGATGGGCCGAAGGGCCTCTTTCTGTGCTGTATAATTCTATGACTATTTGTTGTTGTGGAGAGGGACATTGCTAAAATCGCTGGTGACCAGAATAACATCACATTCCATTTAATTATGACTGTACCTTGAAGGTACCAAGCACCCCTCTGTCTTTGTGAAAACAATTTTCTGATTATCATTGTAATATTAAATGTTGAATGTGACATGGTTGGAAGTGTTTAAAGACTGAAGTTGCAGTTGCTCTGAACATAACACACCACTTCACACTTTAGAAAATCTTTATAGAGAATTACAATCTATATCTGTCCCAGTTTCATTCTTTTGGTCTACGCACTCAGTTACTACTGCAGTATTTCTCCTCTTTACCTCCTTGGCATGCTTACTGTCTCCTCGTCTGCAAATTCCTCCGATTTTTTTCACACTTGATGGAATGTCCTTTTTTTTTAACACTGGTTTGAAAGCAAGGTCAAGAGCAATATAATTATTAATCTGCCTGAAAAGTTTATCGGAGGGGAGAGGTCTGGTTAGTTTCACATACACCTGTAGAACCTGCAATTCTGGGTTGACAAGTACTGCTTTTCGGGGCTGGGTTAACGACTCCTTTGCAATTGTGCAAACACCATAAACATATTTAGTACAGACACTTGTTCGGAATGACGTGGTACTTTTGAGCAAATGGCTGAGGTTTTGTGGTTAGCGGCGAAGGAACGGGGCTTGCCGTTCACTACACTGAAGCTGCCCAGAGTGATTTTGCGGGCTTTTGAGCGTAGACTTGGTGTCATCGGGCGTTTGATCCAGCGCGGCGCCCTCTACAGGGGATCTGTGGCATGTGTGAGGAGGGAAAGCAACAGCAAGGCTCTTCAACCAATTAGATTTAAATCTTGTACAGAAAGCAAAATAAAGATTGAGAAAGAAAGATGGGATTAAGAGAGCATGATAAAAGAGACAGACAGAAAAAGTAAAAAAAAATATATGTAAAAAAAAATCTCCAACACTAATTAAATTCTGAAGGAATTAGACTTCACACTTGTAAAATTAAATTTTCAGTGCCAGAGAGGTTGTTTGGCAGTAATTATGACTGATCACACCGTTAAAAATCACTTACATCTGAATGCACCAGCCCTAACTTTTTTTGCCGTGTTTAGTGGATAAGTACTGCAACTTCACGTCCTTACATTGATTTCAATGCCGAGTCTATCGCTGAGATACTGTTATAGCGCAGCCTGTGGAGGAGCAGGGTAACTCGGATTGCAACTTCCGGATTTCCGCGTTTAACTGCGCATGTGTGGACTCCGGAAATTTGCGTCCGATTTACTCCATAATAATGGTGAGCGCTGTTAGCCTCACCATTATGCTCAATGCAATATCTGGATCAAGATTTAAGGGGTTACTGGAGGAGACATTGCCAGGAAAATGTATGCTTTACTGTCCCACAGGCAAGCTAAGTGGACCAAAATTCCCCTTAAGCCAAGTCTGAGCAACAACAACAAAACTTGCAGTTCAGCAAAACTAATCGGATTCAACTTTTTCCTCATGCACATCGCTGCACAATCCCAGGCAGAAATTGCCTGTTACCTGTAGCAGTAATGTTAAATGTACTATTCGTTTATCTGGATTCATAGAACAGAAACAGGCCATTCAGCCAATCAAGTCTGTGCTGGTGTTTTTCTCCACAGGAGCCACTTAATCTAATCCAATACCCCTACTTGCTTCCCATAGCCTTTAATATTTCTGTTTCCAAGCAATTGTCTAGCTCCCTTTATAAAAGAACTTATGGACTCTTCTTCAGTAATTGTTTGTGGCAGAGCATTCCATATTTTAAGCACTTTCTGTATATTGACATTTTTTGCTAGCCTTGCTTTAATTGTTTTTGTGATTATCTTAAGGTTGTGTCTTCCCTTTACTACCTTGTCGACAAGTGGAAACAAGATTGCTTATATAATCTTGAGACCTCTGAGGTTATCCCTTAATGGTTCTGGTGAAGAAAGCTCTAACTTTTCATGTCTATTTCCATAACTTTAACTTCACGGATGCAATGTCGTGTACACACTAAAAGAAATACTTTCACAAAGCTCTAAGAATTAGACTCGGACACTGATTAAGAGGCAAAGTTGAGAACAGGTAAAAGTATTAAAATGTGATGCTGGTTGTTTAGTACCCGTCTCTGTCCTGACTGCACCCTGGAGTGAAACCCAGGCTACTTTTGTTTACCATCTGGAAGCTTTAAAAGGGTCAAGTTTTAAAACAACATATTGTGTGTGATAATGTGCGTTGGGTAGGGTTTAAAAAAAAGCATGGTGCAGTGGAAACATTGCAGTGGAAGAATGGAGGACATTAGATGACTAACCTTGCTTGTGTGGATAGAAGCATATTATTAATCCTTCATGTAAAATGCTGTAGATACCTGTGTCAGTAAATGCTGAGGAGCCAGGAAGCCAACATATCCTGATTATAGTTGTTGGCTGTCTAATTTGGTGTCTGAAGCTGAGCTTCAACAAAGTGACCATTTTTCACATTGCATATTCCTAGCTGGGAGTCTCTTGACTCCAACTTGTTCAGTGCGATTGTAGTGCAATTATTCAACGTACAGTTGTTGTAGAAAAATGTTAATGAGATAGGGCAAAGCTTTTAAAGAGGTGGGCAAACCAATTAGCTACCAGTAAGTTTGTGTTTATACAGTGGCTTCTCGTGTCAGAAGTTTTCATTTCTTATCTCTATGCATGCTTATGGCAACAGAGCAGGGTTTTATCTGAACAGTTACACACACACACACCTGCAGTCACTTTTTCCACAGCGTTTCCAGGGGTATGTTCTCCTGCACTATAAAGTACTGACCCAGTCACAACCCATTCAGCATCCCATTAGTACAAAACACAGCAACAAATGTCATTGTTATTTTAATGTAATTTTCTTCTTCTTTGCTATCCCTCCATCTTTGGGATAGCCACATGCCACCAAGATCTTAGCTTGGCATGGCTCCAATTGGCATTAATGAGAACAGAAGCCGAACAGAGTAGGGATCGAACTTCTGTTTGTTGCTTACTGCACGGCTGAGTGTTAAGACTGTAACGCTCAGCCTCTTTTTCTTCTCTTTTGCAATTAGTATCAATTAATGCGCAACAGGTTAAAGGCAACCGTAGAAGGCTGAAGTCTGACTAGGTATCGGGTTAAATTTCCAAATTTGGACTTGGTATTCTTGATTTGGTGAAAAGGCTTTATTGTTGCAAATGTTCTGTAAGGAGTCTTCAAACAGCCTTGGTTAGTGTACGTGGTGTGTAATAGGACATGCAGGGTGCCTGCTTGAGTCAAGCAGAAAGAATGTTGGGGGAAGGAGGGGTTGAAAGTATATGCAGTTATAAGAAAGTATATGCAGTTATTAATAACTAGCTGAGCAGCTAAACTTTGGTTCTTTATGATCCAGTTGCTATTTTTAATCAAGAAAGCAATGTGAGATGCATGTATCCAATTATCAGTTTAATTTAGAAACACATAGAAGTTACAGAGCATTTGGCCTAACCAGACCATGTTTACCCTCATACGAGCAAATAGTTATAATTATATTTACACACCCTGTTCCCATATTCCTTCAACCAGTTTTCCTTGATCCACCTATCCAATGTAATCTTGAATATTGCATAGTTTAATTTTTTTTAAAACCTAATTTCAGAAGAACACTATGAACTGTGGTTTGAATCATCCCTCTTGAGAGGGAACCAGTGATCCCATAACCACCAGATGATACTGAGACACTGGGACTGAGATCATTACATTACAGTGCTTCCAAACTCCAGCATGAAGCCTGCCCCTGACTGGAGTGCATGATTTGTAACCACAGAGAACACACAGTTGGTGGCTTCATTCTGACGTTCAACTGACGGCATAAATATGGTAACAGCGTAGAGGCTTGACTACAGCATTTAGTCAGGTCTGAAAAGGCATCATTAACATGACATTTTAAAGTGCTGAAAGTCAAACTATTGCAATCATGGTAAGCACATTTATTTTGGACAGATAGCAATTGAAGCAAATTGTACTGATGCACAAAATGTGACTTGAGACTTGGTAAATGACCAATGTGCTAAAGGAGTTTGTCCAATTCAGATGGTTTTATACAATTTGCAAGCTTCTGTCTTACCATAGGACAATCAGATAACTGCAGACTGCTTACATTACTGGAGATAGGTATGGGAAGGATGAACCTTTCACTTGCAAAGGTCACTACACACAATGGAACCCAATGCCTTCATTTCTTGACGGCCCAAAATGCCCTGTTCTAAATTATGATCCCAGTTTTTATCTTAACTAGTCAATCTCCCATGGTATTACACACAGTAAGTTGAAGACTATGGTTACTCACTTACCTGTCTCTGATGTCTTTGTGCTGCTGTTTCTTTCTGTCTCGCCTCTTCTGCATCTGTCTATCTCTTCTCTTAATTATTCTTTTTGCTTCTCTTTTCCTTTCCTGTCTGGTAGGAGATGGTGTGTGGTGTGGGAAAAGGAACCACCAATGGCTGCAGGCCGCATTTGCAGTGGAGTTTGCGTCTCTTGATCACTCGTGCCTACCCTTTCACCTTCCCACTACTTCAACCCCTTCCTATCATTAACTCTACCTCTTCCCCTCTGAACTACCACTGCATTCTTCCTGTCCCTTTCCTTCACTGTCTCTCACCACACCCTGAACCCTCCTTCTCCAAGAGTGACTGCCACCCCTTTAACCACTTCTCCCTCCTTCTCCTATCCTTCTTCTTACCTGTTTCCCTTAAGGGGGCATTGTTTACTTTCAAAATTCAACTTAGTTTAAAAAAAAGAGAGATTAAATTGAAAGAATATGCTGTTCTCTCTCTTTGTCTCCCTCTCCATCTGTCCCATAGGTGTTAGACAGTAGAATCTCTGTCTCTTCAGTGTACATGGTTAGCATTGACCTTTTCTAGCAACAAAATACAAATGGTTTGCTTCAAATTCAACTGGAGTTTTTTTTAATTAAACCTCTTTCTCTCACTCACACACACACTTGTTAAAAAAAACCACTCAAAATAAGCTTTTGAAATTTGTCCTTGTTTTTCAAAATATTTGAACAAAATCTACTGAGCAGAAAGTGCTTGGAGGTAAAGAAAATTACATCAATAGAGCTGACTGACTGAACAGCACTGATTCATCTTGCAAAATTAGGTGTACTGCTTCTGCTCAGACTGCACAATCCAAATTCAGCTCGGGGTCACAGCTCTGAGCAATTAGCAAAAGCAGCAAGTCCAAGCCCAGGCATTTGGGAGAGGCGGATGCCTTCAAGTTAAAACTTTAACAACGGCACCAAAAGATACATAAGACCAATTAGTGGATAAATCTCATCGTGTTATTGTGAAATATGTAATTTTTTGCATTTTAAAAATTTTTGTTTAAACCCTTATTTTGTACTTTAGACATTTCAGTTACTGAGAGAGAAAAATACTCTCACCATAAAATAGCAGCTATTGTGTGCCATGCAATGTCACACCTTGAACATTGAAAATAGCTATTGCAGGAATAACCTGCAGGTATTTGCAATGAAAGAAAGACTTGAATTTATATAGCTCCTTTCACGACCACTGGACGTCCTAAAGCGCTTTACAGCCAATGAAGTACTTTTGAAATGGAGTCACTGTTGTAATGTGGGAAACACAGCAGCCAATTCACGCACAGCAAGGTCCCACAAACAGCAATGTGATAATGACCAGATAATCTGTGTTTGTTATGTTGAGGGATAGATATTGGCCAGGACACCAGGGATAACTTCCCTGCTCTTTTTCGAAATAGTGCCATGGGATCTTTTACGTCCACCTGAGAGAGCAGACGGGGCCTCGGTTTAACGTCTCATCCGAAAGACGGCACCTCCAACAGTGCAGCACTCGCTCAGCACTGCACTGGAGTGTCAGCCTAGCTTTATGTGCTCAAGTCCCTGGAGTTGGACTTGAACCCACAACCTTCTGACTCAGAGGCAAGTGTGCTACCAATGACACTACAATGAGTCTACAACGAAACATGTGCCCCACAATCCAAATGCAGTATCAGTAATATATTGCAGAGGCGAGTGGTCTGGAGATTCTAAAGGTAGTGCTGCGGATAGAACCTGAGCGGAATGGGTGCGCCTAATGTTCTGTGACAGCCCATGACTGAGCTATAAGAATTGGCAATTTACACCTTTCAGGGAAAAGCAGAGGCCCCGGGCGTCCATGGCAAGTAGAAGCACCCAAGTTTTAAAATAAATAAATATTGGATAGCCGTTACCGACCTAAATAATGGAATGGAAGCGCATCTCTGCAGTTCAAAGTCGAAATTAACGCGAAAGTAACTAATCTCAATAGTATTAGCAGACTATAAGTGAAGTATTTGTTTTGAATAAACTTATATTGGCAGCCGATGGAAGAAGCGGCGCGGGGTGGTGGAGGTTTTCACACACTAATAAAGGAAGTCCGAGAGGATGGGAGGGTGGGAGCACGGCCGTCTCTAGTTGTTCAGCAACACACCCGACCTACAGGAAGGAATGGCCTTCTACAGCGACAAGGAACAGGTCGCACTGTCAAGCGGGAAACCGATTCAAAAGCAAGCGCACCAACAAGCGGGTGTAGATTATTGAAGGAGTTCTCTTCAAGATTCAACTCTCAAAGGTTTGTGCGAGATTGTGGTCCCATCCCCCCACCCAGCCATTGAGCTGAACTCAGAACCAACTCGTGGCACTTCCAGCTTCTCACTCAAGCAAATCAGCACGATCCCCCACCCTGAGCCACAAAAACCTACCCACTGTAACATCCCTTCTCCCCAAGAAAACAATGCTCTCCCTCTGCCCCCCACCATAGAGATGGGGTTGGGCCTTGGATCAGTGCAGCTACACCCTCTCAATGAGAGGGAAATTGGCAGTGGCCCAGGGCTACCCAACCCTTCCTCATCCACTGCTGCCTCTTCTCCTACACCATGTCAGCCCTGGCTCAGTGGGTAGCAGCCTCGCCTCTGAGTCAGAAGGTTGTGGGTTCAAGTCCCACTCCAGAGACAGAGCACAAAAAATCTAGGCTGACACTCCAGTGCAGTACTGAGGGAGTGCTGTACTGTCAGAGGTGCCGCCTTTCGGGTGAGATGTTAAACTGAGGCCCCGTCTGCTCCCTCAAGTGGACTGAAAAGATCCCATGGCACTATTTCGAAGGAGTTATCCATGGTGTCCTGGCCAATATTTATCCCTCAATGAACATCGAAAAACAGATTATCTGGTCATTATCACATTGTTGTTTGTGGGAGCTTGCTGTGCGCAAAATTGGCTGCCACGTTTCCTACATTACAACAGTGAATACACTTCAAAGAGTACTTCATTGGCTGTAAAGCGCTTTGAGACATCTGGTGGTCACGAAAGGTGCGATATAAATGCAAGTATTTCTTTCTTTCATCCCTCTTCTTCCCCAACCCTTCCCTGTCCACCTTTTTCCCCATCCCTGGATTCCCTTTCCTCCTCTTCCTGGCCCAGTGCCACGCACCCCTTTATTGACTTCTGTAGCTCTCATTCCTGCACTATCCCTTTCTTTCTCCCTCCCCATTGTCTTCTCCATCCACATTCCCCAGACTCTCCTCCTCTCCCTCTTTCTCCCTCCTTACACACTCCCCCCTCCTTACTCCCTCTCTCCCCCCTTCTTTCTCCCTCTCTCCCCCCCTTCTTTCTCCCTCTCTCCCCCCCTTCTTTCTCCCTCTCTCCCCCCCTTCTTTCTCCCTCTCTCCCCCCCTTCTTTCTCCCTCTCTCCCCCCCTTCTTTCTCCCTCTCTCCCCCCCTTCTTTCTCCCTCTCTCCCCCCCTTCTTTCTCCCTCTCTCCCCCCCTCCTTTCTCCCTCTCTCCCCCCTCCTTTCTCCCTCTCTCCCCCCTCCTTTCTCCCTCTCTCCCCCCTCCTTTCGCCCTCTCTCTCTTCCCCCCTCTTTTCGCCCTCCTTTCTCCCTCTTTTTCCCCCTTCCCTTACCCCATTTCCCCCCATCTAGTTATCCCACTGCTTCCTAACCTGCTTGACCAGAATATTGGACTAGGTCTTGACTCCCTGTGTACATCGCCATGGAGATCAGCTAATAGATAGATGGTGATATTTTACACAATAGTGAATATGGCAGTGGGTGCGGAATGCTCGTAATTAGTTTTGATCTTGACAGAGTTGATCTTAAATGAACTGGATTCCTTATAAATAAGTGTTTCTGTAAAAATACTTAATTATATTTTAATAAAGGACTTTGTCTCATTGGGCTTCTTCCAGAAAGAGGCAGGTTGGGTATTGCTCTTGTGTTCAATTTCCAGGAACTGGGGAGACTTTTGGACAGCGTATTCTTCAGCAGTTGACTGGTAGTTAATAGTCCATAAAACTGTAGACATGTTTACAGTCTTGATGTGTGTGTGCCCCAAACACAGCAGTCTTGAAAAGCAGAAGGCAACTTGATGCACTTTCTCATGCTGCATACAGACCTGTGTTTTTAGGTGGATTTGGAACTCAACTGTACTTGGTGTAGAGTAGTTTTACAAAAGAATCATCACAGCACAGCTCCCAGAAATGTAATACTACAAGGGTGTTGGGCTATTTTGCTTTTAGCCCACTTGGTGCCATGTTTACGACATGGCATCAATTGGGTTAAGCAATTGGTTAAACACAGTCATTCTGATAATAGTTCTTTTACTTTTTTTAACTTTCTATATAAACTCTGCATATACCAGACATAATGGGTGCAAGTACAGGCTGTATATTAACTGCAGGCAACCCCTTCTCCCTAAAATATCAACCAGTATAATGCAGTTCTTGGGATGTGGGTGACACTGGCAAGGCAGCATTTGTTGCCCTGAGGGCATTGAATCAAACACTTAATGTGGGCCTGGAGTCATTTATAGGACAGACTGGGTAGGGGTGGCAGGTTCTCTTCCCTGAAGGACTTTAGACAAGGCAGAAACAATGGCACACAATACAGTAGAAACAGAGGGAAGAAATGGGGGAGATACGGCAACTGGTATGGGGAGGTATGCATAATGAAAATTTGCATGATGAGTTCATTGCCTTTTCTATATGGGTATCTTTATCAAAGTTCCGAGTTAGAACATTTTTAAACTGCAAATGATCAGATTTAAAGACGGATCTGACCTCTATTTGGTATATAAATAGGGTATTAAATGTTGGGTTGAATCTAACATAATGACTCAGCAGTGAGTCAACTTGATGAAAGGGCAAGAAAATTGAAATCAAATCTACAATTTGAAACAGGAACTGGTTCACTCACTTCAAAGGGGACTGTAGACTGTCTTATTCGAATCTCCTCTTTGCCAGTGTGCCCAGTAGATTTTTTGTTCTCTCATCATGTGCTTCAGCGATGTCTACATGCCTGCGTGAACCTTTTTTGTTCATCATGTTTTCGCTGATTTTTGGAATAATTTCTCCAGCTAAAATTTTGTAGGAATCTTTTTGTTGTCTTTTTACTGCCTTCCCTCCTCCTCGCTATTATTGTCCTGTTTTTGACGGATGGGTGGGATGGTCCATGCTGCAGACTCCCTAATATGGCTGCCATTGGTTGCAGCATTTTAATATAAATGTGGTATAACTTTGTATTGGAACAATACTAAATCGGCAATGCTCTCATTTTTTATGTTTATAGCCCATCCAAACCCAGATCCATAGCAGCTCCTTATCTTAACCCTTTTGGATTCACTACAATCTGTGATGTAACCTGTTGTTTCTAGAGCTCCTCAGTTCATAAACTATACAGAATGCCCATTCCATAATATATCCATTCCTATAACCTATTATCGTATTCTAGAGCAAGACAGTCCATTCGTACTTGAAACCTTGCTATTTGTGTGCATAGCCGTGGTTTTTTTTTAAGATTCCTGTTTGTGGGTGAGTTCATTTTTTCCCGCTCTCTAATCCAAATAAAACCAAACGGAAATGCGTTGAAATAGGTTAAAATCTGGGTCCATAAAATCCAGCATGCTCATCATATTTCATCCCAAACTGACCAACAGCAGAACAAACATGTTACAATGTTCTGACGAAGGGTCATCGACCTGAAACGTTGGGCTGGATTTTGTCAATGGGGACGTGATGGAGGCGGGACTCCCACTTTTTGGGTTGTAGTCCCGCCTCCATCGACTTGTGGCCAACCCACTGTATTTTCCCTTGATTGACCTTGTTAAGCCCGCCCAGCGGGCTTAGCAGGCCAATCAAGGGTCCCTTGGATACAGGTGACGTCAGCCATTGAAATTTCATCTGTCAAGAGCTTTTGACAGATGAAATTTCAGCGTTTGACAGCTCTGTGAAGCTGTCAAACACTGACAATGTGATTTCTAACGTGAGTCCCTGTACTTAGACTGAGTTAGAAATCAATCCAGCACAGAAAGCAGAGACTGCAGCTTTTGACAGCTCTGCGGCCATTCTGCTTTCTGTGCCGGTGAGCTGAGGGACTCCCGAGAACTGAAGGAAGGAAGCCTGCAGGACAAAGTTAAGGTAAGTACAAGTTCTTAAAACACTTTACACACACCAAACACACTTACCTCTGCACTCATGCACCCATCACTCACCTGCACACCAGACATCTCGACCCCTCCAAGCCCTCCAGACCGACGGTCCGCCTCGCTAAATCGGCGTGGTTCGGACCTGTCGGGAAGCCCACACTTCAGGGCTAAAAATAGGGATTAGGCAAAAAACTGCCTGTTAACTACTTGTTAACAGGCAGTTTATTGGCATTAATCCCCTTCCCGCCTCGGGGAGGCGGGTCCCAGCACAGGTCTGGTACCCGCCTCCTGTGAAACTGGCATGGAGGCGGGTTGGGGATGGGATGGGTTCGGGACCCCCGAATCTGCTATTTTCCCACCCCACACGCCTCCAAACCCACCTCCACCGGTCAATGAAAATTCTGCCCGTTAACTCTGTTTCTCTCGCCACAGATGCTGCCTGACCTGCTGAGTATTTCCAGCGTTTTCTGTTTTTATTTCAGATTTCCAGCATCCGCAGTATTTTGCTTTTGTATTAATGTTACAATGTTGGTCTACTTTGGTTGCAGCTTAACTGCACTCTAGAATGTTTTATAGGACAACATGTATGACATTATTATGTTGTTGTGCAGTGTGTTGTGGGTGATTTGTACAGATGTCATTAAAAGTATTTTTTTCTCTGAACTGGTATAAAGAGTTAAATTGGAGTGGTCAGCATTTGCTGTTTGTGTGCAAGTTGGCTGTGCATTTGCATACATAACAGTTTCTGCACTTGAAAAGTAATTCATTATATGTGAAGTGCTATGGGATGTTTCTAAGAGATGTGATGAAGAGCTGTATTAATACAATTGTAAGGAATACGTTTTGCTTTCAGTAAACATAGCCTCCATTTTAGTTTGTATTTGTTTCAACCAAATCAAGATTTTTTCTTTAAAGATTGGTTTATAACCGTGTCTAATTTTTTTGCGTGCACTCTTGCTGCAATGTCACTGAAAAGTGGGTGTTTGCTTCTGTCTGGATGGTGTCGTTCACGTTGGATTTCAGTCTCACTGTCATTGTTCTCTGATGTGTTTCAATTTTGTGCAGGCTTCCTTATAGCAATCTACATGCAAAAATGGATATTGGGAATTGAATTCAATTCAGATTGTATTCAGTTTGAGATCTCTTTACCCAAGTATTCACACTCTGGGGTAGCATCCTTATTTTGTGTATGTGAGTGAGGGAGAGGGAGACCTTGAAATTTGCATATGGTATATTCAGTATTCATGAGTCAAGATTTAATTTTTTTATTGATTATTTTAAAAGCAAAACCCTTTCGGGAAGTCAGTAATTTTCTAAATATTTTGAGATTCTTATAAACAGCCTGTCTTTGTTACATTGCCTCAGAATTGACAGTACCTATGTGAGGCAACAACAGCCACAGTGACAGTCTTCCTGACTTGAGCACACTTTGCTCTACAACCTAGATGTATCAGTTTGTACAGGCTAATTGGAGCTATGGTATATGGTTCGTTTGGTGAAAGTTGGGTTTCAGTCTGAATTGAGCATTGTTGCCTCTTCTATCGGTGTTCCTCTGAGCTTTATAGAGAGAGTGTGTTTCTCTGACCTGTGGTGATCGTTACAGCAGTCTGATTGAACAGGTTTGTTTCTGATGTTGGTTTTAAACTTGTGTATTGAAGGCGGGTGTCTTACTTCAGAGTTGCATCTGATTGCATTACTTAAACCATTGGCATGGTGTGTGTTTACTTGAGGAAACCTGGATTTATATCTGTAATGTAAAATTAATTTTTTTTTTGCCTGTGCTATAGTTTGAGATGCATGACCTTTTATTCCATTGTTGTACTATACAAAGCCCATAAGTACAAAAATTACAAGCTTTTTCCACATATGCTGTGTAATTAACTTTTCCTTTGCATTTTCTTTAGAACAATGTCATAGGTTTTTGTTACAAGTGAAATTACTTTTTTAGCATCCGCAATTGTAAGGTATTCCCTTATAAGGATTGGGATCCATATTGCATAATATGTACACACTATGAAATACACTGGGTAGATCATTTGGAACTACTCGCTGACTGGAATAATGACTGCAGTTCCAGTCCATCTTTCTGTGATGATTTTGGTACAGATTCATTGACTGAATGAATGAATGGTTTTAAATAGGAAAGCACAACTTGATAAAGGATATCCCACCAGAGGGACCATTGAAGAATTGATCTGTTATTTTTGCTCTTACCTTTTGGGAAATGGTGATGGTACGGTATGTGCAAATTACATATTAAACATTTAAATTGATGACTTGCCTTTAATTAGAGACAGAACTATATTTTTTGGCGCCGACGTAACAAATGGGACATTTTAGATTTTGAAAAATAAAGCCAATGATGTATTAGGAGTTTCATATCCCGAGTAAATATTTGGAATATCTTGGTTTTTCAATATACAGAACAGCTGCTGTATATTCTATTTTGTCGCTGGGATAAGAAGATTATGGAGAAGTGAATTATGTCGAACAATGGATGATCTAACAAGCTCATTCCACAATCGGCAGCTAATTAACATCCTTCTTTAATTATCCCTCTTATCATCGGGTGGGGTGGGGGGTGAAACTGGACATCGAGTTACAGGGGCAGTCTCTTACCCCTCATTACCAGAGTTGGTGGTGGAATCTGATGTCATCAACCTATAGTGGCCTGGTGGGATTTTATTTTAGTTAGAAACGCGCATAGTAGCCTCTGAACTGTGCTGCAGAACACTCCACAGTCTCTCGGGCACTGCTGCATCTGCAATTGCAGGGTGACTGTGAACTCTCTCTTTTCTTTAATTAAATATATGCAATTTTCATGGCAACCAGGTGATTGCTTGATTACATTATAATGTAACGCCATTAGGAAATTTTCACCGTTCCTTTGTGATTAGTTCTGACAGTCTGATTTTAAATAGGACGGACTATCTCGAGCAAAGCTTGTATTGTTCCCCATTCTTTTCCCATTTTGACCTTTTGAAAGGTATAGTGAGCATTGTGTCTGCATATGTGTCTGTTCTTCTCCATCCCCCAAGATCTATTACTGAATGTTTTATAAATGCAAAGAGATGCATTTAATTGCTCTTCAGGGGCTTGGTTAGTTACTGCAGGTCTGATGGAATTGGTTGTTTTGATTAAGAGAATTCTGTTGGGATTGTGTTTTGCGTTTGATTCTCTTGAGGTGGGCAGATTGTCCAGCTCTGTGGGGATTTGGGCTTTATGAATGACTGCTGGTGGAGCTGAAGAGGATCACAGATAGAGACTTCATAAGTGGCGGGGAAAGGCTTTTTGTTTGAGGTAACCTGAGCGATTCTGGCCAGGACTGACTGCAGGCACTGAATCGTTCGACTCTGGTTACAAAGCTGAACGTAACTTGAATACTGGAATTCCGATCCACAGCACCCATGACGCACTCCCGTGCAGTGTGTGTGGAACTGTACCCAGCACGAGTCTGAACCATCTGAGCACAGAAAGGGGAGAAAACAGTGGGTGATGGTTTAATGCCACGACTGGTGGATCAAGTCCAACAACTATTAACTACTTGCTATCCTTTAGCATTAAAAAAATGTTGTCTGTATATTTTTACCCTATTTTGACACTTGCATAGAATTACATCGATCATACAGCACAGAAACAGGCTATTCGGGTGAACTGGTCCATGCCGGCATTATTGCTCCACAGGAGCCTCCTCCCATCCCTCTTCATCTAACCCTATCAACATAACCTTCTATTCCTTTCTCCCCCGAGTTTATCTAGCATTCCCTTAAATGCATCAATGCCATTTGCCTCAACTACTCCTTGTGGTAGCGAGTTCCACATTCTCACCACTCTCTGGATCAAGACATTGCTCCTGAATTCCCGATTGGATTTATTAGTGACTATCTTATATTCATGAGCTCTAGTTTTGGTCTCTTCCCCTACCGCCCCCCCCCCCCCAACAAGTGGAAACATCCTCTCTATATCTATCTTATCAAACCCTTTCATAACCTCTATCAGGCCACCCCTCTGTCTTCCCTTTTCGAGAGAAAAGAGCCCCAGCCTGTTCAATAATTCCTGATAGGTATAACCTCTCAGTTCTGGTATCAGCCTTGTAAATCTTTTTTGCACCTTCTCCAGTGCCTCTATATCCTTTTTATAATATGGAGACCAGAACTGTTCACAGTACTCCAAGTGCGGTCTAACCAAGGTTCGATACAAGTTGACACTGTGCCCCTTTTACTCATGTATCTGACAATTGTGCTTTTGTAGTGAATTAGTATCTGTACTCAATGTGATGTAGCTCTGCTGTATCAATGTGAAAGATACTGATTTGCTTTATTTCTGCGGCAAACTTAGCAGGCTTTAAAAACTTTAAAAAATCTATCACTAAACCAAACCACTTGCCACAGGATGTGTCCGGATAGCCACTCGCACGCCGTGCTTGTATATGCTTTGGCTAATTTGTGGGTTTTTTTTTGCCCTTTTTCTGCCTCCTGCTGCCCTGATGGGACGGGCTTGTGCTGGGCTACCCTTCCCCATGATTGTGCTACTGATCTAAGCATTCTTTTGATTTGTATTTCCTATCCCATTCATTTCCATGCCTTCGAAATATTCTTCCTTTCCAGGACTTTGCAAATATTTTCTTTCTCTCTCTGCAGTCAGCTGCATTCCTGTCGTGTAAAAGATTGAGACAGATTTATGGCACTTTGTTTTGTTGCTCGTGTTCTGTAGGCAGTGGTCTTGCAGTTGGTAAAAACTATTGAAGTGCTAACCGTGAACTGTTTGAAGGCAGTTTTAAATTCCATTAGTGCATCCATTTTAAAATAGCAGAATGGAAGGGTATTTAATCGCTTCTCTATGGACATTCCTATTCTTGCATCTTTAATTTTATTGTGCTCGTATTTTTGTGTGACTTTCATTTACTGACAGTAACTGCCAGCAAAATTTTACACAGGCCAAATTGAAAGGGCAGTTAAACTCGTTAATATCGAGAGGAAATGCTACTGATGTTGGTGCTGGAATGATTTTTTTTTAAATAAACAGGGAAATTTTGCCTTAAAACAAACACTAGCTTTGAATTAAATTCCTGCCAGTAAATGGGATACGTGATTCTGTAGCTTAATGAAGGCAGACACTAACATATTCCGAGTCACAGTGCAGACTGTCGGGATGTCGTGAACCCCTTTTCCTCTGGAGACACGTAGGATCGTGATATTGGCTGTAACCCACTGTGCTCCGGGCCCAGCATAAATCCATCAGACGAGTGATATTGTGCTTGGACTGCTGAATAATTTACAGTTTTCTAGTCTTCCTGACCAAGGTCAGTGGGGTTCAGGGGTTAATAACAGGTTTGGTTTTCACTGTCAGCTGCTGACTTGATAACATATGAATGAATCCTATTCTGTTGATTAGAATTTGAGGAGGATCAATTTTTAATCAGCAGAACATCTTACTCATCAATAAGAGAGAGCTGCAAACCCAGGCTGGACTTTTACTTTAGTTGTACAAGTTTTACTGTGTAAGAAAACCATAGGCGCAAATTGCTGCATGAACATTGGGTACGTCATGTATGAGAATTGATTTGCTTCAATTTTTTTTTATACATGGACCACTTTACTGTCGATGGGTTAATAAACTCAATGATAAAGAAAGAAAGACTTGCATTTATATAGCGCCTTTCACGGCCGCGGATGTCCCAAAGCGCTTTACAGCTAATGAAGTACTTCTGAGGTGTAGTCGCTGTTACAATGTAGGAATCGCAGCAGCCAATTTGAGCACAGCAAGCTCCCACGAATAGCAATGAGATAATGACCAGATAATCTGTTTGAGTGGTGTTGGTTGAGGGATCAAGATTGGACAGGACACCGGGGTGAACTCCCCTGCTCTTCTTCGAAATAGTGCTACGGAATCTATTACACCCACCTGAGAGAGCAGACGGGGCCTCGGTTTAACGTCTCATCTGATAGATAGCACCTCCGACAGTGCAGCACTCGCTCAGTACTGCACTGGAGTGTCGGCCTAGATTTTGTTAAATTATGTATTAAATGAGCACGGCATGTCAGAGTTAGTGACATATGGAAACAGTCTGCAATACCTTCATAACCACTGATGGCTTGCGTTCTGTATATGAATAGTTTGCACCTCTAAAACCAGACTGTAAATTATCTCGACTGCTTTCTTATGTAGCCCTGTCTATGTCATGTTAAGTGTTTCACATGTAATACACAGGCAGGGGTGGTGGGGTTATCTTTAAAATAGCCTGGCTGTAGGTCTTCTCCATGCTGGAATGCATAAGCTGGTAAACCACAGATTGGTAGGAATGGAACAGGAATATGGCACATGCTATCCATTGCCACTCTCCACATCAGATGCAGCTTGATGACCTACGGAGCCATGGTCTTGCCTGCTGAGGGATGCGTTTGTTGCTCAAAATCCTACTAAGTTCATTTACTATCTTGTCCTATGGAGCAGCCATGTCTTGTCCTCATGTCTCCGCCACCCCCCCCCCCCCCCCCACCACACTATCGACAACATGATTCATAGATCTCTCAGTTGGTGTAACAGCGGCCTTGATGCTGTTCCCAAATGCTGGACAATGAATCAGTCAGAAGATGTGGATCACTGCAGCAGACCCTGGGGGCGAGGGAGATGGCTGCTAGTACCTCCTGTCACATATAAATTGTCTTATATTAGCGCGCATCTGTCTAACATCAGATGTCACACTTCAAAGCCTCCAGAGTATTAAAAGAAAGTGAATGACTTCCTGCTGATTTTTCTGAATTTGATAATCTGGCCTCTCCTCAAGGCCAGATGTCAGGGTTTGCAAGCAGCCATAATCTGCAGGAACTTCCCCCCCAACTGTTGGCTCCTAATTGACCTCACAGTATACCTATTTAGATCACTTTCCCCAGCAAGTGCGCAAGCATTGAACTTGAAGGAACTGGTCAGTTAAAACACTGCTCCATTTTAGCAGCTAAACATCACAGTCTTGCACCAGACCCAGGCTACCTGTGTGCAATGTCATGGGAGTTCACATAAAAGAGTCAGAGGAGATAAACTTAAGGGATATTGGGTGAATACTAGGAGACAATATTAATCATCAACAACTTGCATTTATATAGCACCTTTTAATGTAGAAAAACATCCCAACGTGCTTCACAGAGGAAATCCACAAATGGACGCTGAGCCAAAGAAAGAGATATCAGCAGGGGTGACCAAAAGGTTGGTTTTAAGGAGGAGAAAGGGGAAGAGGTTGGAGGGGTTTAGGGAGGGAATTCTACAGTGTGGGGCCTGAGCGGCTGAAGGCACAGCTACCCATGATGGGGCAAAGGGAGGGACAATGCACAAGAGACCAGTCAGAGGAACAGAAAGTTTGGTGAGGGGGAGGTGTTGGGAGGTTAGAGATAGGGAAAGGCGAGACCATGAAGGGATTTAAGCCCGAGGATGAGAATTTTGAATTTGAGGTGTTGTGTGGACCTGGATCCAATGTAGGTCAGTGGAGACAGGAATGATAGGCAAGTGGGAGGGTGCGGGGTAGGATACGGGCAGTGGAGTTTTGGATGAGCTGAAGTTTGTGGAGGGTGGAGAATTTGAGGCTGGCCAGGAGATCATTGGAATAGCCAAGTCTGGAGCTGACAAAGCTATGAATGAGGGTTTCAGTGGCAGATGGACTGAGGTAGGGGCGGAGGTGGGCGATGTTGGGAAGGTGGAAGTAGGCAGTTTGTGTGATGGAGAGGATATGGGGTTGGAAACATAGCTCAGGGTTGAATAGGATGCTGAGGTTGTAAAAGGTCTTGTTCAACCCGAGACAGGGGGTGGGGGGGGGGGGGTGGTGGTGCGGGGCGGTGCAGAGAAGGGAGGGATGGAATTGATTGCACGGGTTTGGAGTTAGTGATGGGGTCTAAAGATGATGGCTTCGGTCTTCCCAGTGTTTAATTGGAAGAAATTGTGGCTCATCCAAGATTGTGTATTTGGAGAAGCAGACTGATAACACAAAGACAGAGAGAGGTGGTGGAAAGGTAAAACTGTGATGTCGGCATACATGTGGAAGCTGACCCCGTGTCTGCGGATGATGTCACCAAGGGGCAGCCTGTAGATGAGGAATAGGAGAGAGCCAAGGACAGATCCTTTTTAGGAACTCCAGAGATAATGGTGCGGGGGCAGGAAGAGAAGCCATTGCTGGAGTTGCTCTCACTACAATTGGATAGTTAAAAGTGAAATCAGCCAAGAGCAGCCCTACTGAGGTCTACAATGGAGGAGAAGCACTGGAGGAGGATAATGTGGTTGACCGTGACAGACAACAAAGAGGTTGAGGAGGCCAAGGAGGGATAAAAAACAACTTGTATTTATACCACGCCTTTAATGTAGTAAAACATCCCAAGGTGCTTCACAGGAGCGTCAACAAACAAAATTTGACACTGAGCCACATAAGGAGATATTAAGACAGGTGACGAGGTAGGTTTTAAGGAGCGTCTTGACGAGAGGGAGGCAGAGAGGCTTAGGGCCGAGGCAGCTGAAAACATAGCTTCTAGTGGTGGTGTGATTAAAATCGGGGATGTGCAAGAGGTCAGAATTGGAGGAACGCAGAGATCTCAGACGCGTTGTAGAGCTGGAGGAAGTTACAGAGATAGGGAGGGGGCGAGGCCACGGAGGGATTTGAAAACAAAGATGAGAATTTTTAAAACTAGGTGTTGCCGGACTGGGAGCCATTGTAGGTAAAAGCGAGCACAGGGGTGATGGGTAAACGGGACTTGGTTCGAGTTAGGATACAGGCAGCGGAGTTTTGGATGAGTTCAAGTTTATGGAGGGTGGGAGACCGGCCAGGAGAGCGTTGGAATAGTCAAGTCTAGAGGTAACAAAGGCATGGATGAGGGTTTCAGGATGAGTTGAGACAGGTTGGTGATGGAGCGGATATGCGGTCGGAAGCTCATCTCATGGTCAAATAGGATGCCATGGTTGCAAACGATCTGGTTCAGCTTCAAGACAGTGATGAGGGAGAGGGATGGATTTGGTGACTAGAGAACCGAGTTTGCGGTGAGGACCGAAAAAAAAATGGCTTCGATCTTCCCAATATTTAGTTGGAAGAAATTTCTGCTCATCGAGGACTGGATGTCGGACAAGCAGCGTGACAAATCAGAGACGGTGGAGGGGTTGGGAGCGATGGTGGTAAGCTAGAGCTGGGTGGCATCAGCGTACCTGTGAAAGCTGACATACTTTTGGATGCTGTCCCCGAGGGGCGGCATGTAGATGAGAAATAGGAGCGGCCAAGGTTACACCAGAGGTAACGGTGTGGGAGCGGGAAGAGAGGCCATTGCAGGTGATTCTCTGGCTATGACAGGATAGATGAGAATGGAGCCAGATGAGGGCAGTCCCACCCAGCTGGACGATGGTGGAGAGGCGTTGGAGGAGGATGGTGTGGTCAACTGTGTCAAAGGCTGCAGACAGGTCGAGAAGGATGAGGAGGGATAGTTTACCACAGTCACAGTCACATAGGATGCCATTTGTGACTTTTATAGGGCTATTTCAGTGCTGTGGCAGTGGTGGAAACCTGATTGGAGGGGTTCAAACATGGAGTTGCGGGAAAGATGGGCACAGATTTGGGAAGGACAACTTTCTCAACAACTTTGGAGAGGAAAGGAAGGTTAAAGATGGGTTGGTAGTTTGCAAGGACAGAGAGGTCTTCAGTGGGTATTTTGAGGAGGGGGGGGGGTGATGACGGCAGATTTGAAGGGAGAAGGGGACAGTACCTGAGGAGAGGAATACAATATCAGCTAACATGGGGGCCATAAAGCATCACAGGCACAGATTTGGAAGGCGATAACACATTTAAGGACTTTAGAGGAGAAAGAGAGATTGGAGAGGAGGTGGTAGTTTGCAAGGGTCGAGGGTTGGTATTGTAAATCACCTACACGAGCTAATGAACGAAAAACTGAAAATCCTGCATCACATATACCAGATCTCAACGTGGCTCCACTGTTGGAATCTCTTAGTACTGCACACAAGGGGATGGGGTGGGGGGGGGTGCGGAAGGAGAGTGTTTGCAGAGAAATGTGACACTAATTCCATATGTTCTGGAAATGTCTGAAAGTCCAGCCGAACTGGGCTTTAATTACAAGGGGAATCAAAAACATCGTATTTAGGTGAAACCACTGAATTGCCTCCTGGGACACCCATGGGCAGTACCTCTCAGCCTAGGCCGATTAATTGACCTCCTACTTTACGCTGCCCATTAATCTATTCCAGTACTTTGGTGCCAAGCAATGTTAACAAAGTGATCAGTGATAGAATTGTGTAATGCCTCTAGCTAAACAGGCACTGTACTTAAGAACATCGCTTCCCTCCCTGGAGTACTGCTAATAAGAGACCCCATGATCTCAAAAGAACTCGCTAACCCTCTCTCTCTCTCTCTCTCTCTCCCTTCTGACAAACTCTGGGAGTCTCTGGGATTTGGCCATGCAATGTGACAACCTCAGAACTCCTGTCCACTCTAACTGAGGAGCTGCTGATCTCCCCTCCTCGGCCCCCCCCCATAGGCAACTGAATCGGCTGTAAGAACCGTCTATTCACTAAGGTTTGAAATTCCTCTTTGTGCTAGCTTTAGTGCATTTGTGTCAAATTTCTGTATTCATTATTTGAATTAAGTCGTTAACCAGTTTAAAGTAAATTAGTTCATGACTGCAAAATACTGAGCAGAGGAATTTTAAACTAACAAGGAAACGCAATTCCCTCACCCAGATCCTTCCCGACCAGCCTAATGGTGCCTGAAGCCATGCCACCCATCCACAATTCAGGGGAAGGATTTCACCTTAAGTCCCCCCACTTTGCCAAAGGCCCTAGAGTGGAACTGAACTTCATTCACAGGCGCTATCATCAGTACAAAGAGACTTGAGCACATAGTCCAGGCTGACACTCCAGTGCAGGACTGAGGGAGTGCTGCACTGTTGGAGGTGCCGTCTTTCGGATGAGATGTTAAACCGAGATCCCATGGCACTATTTCAAAGAAGAGCAGGGAAGCTCTCCCCGGTGTCCTGGCCAATGTTTATCCCTCAACCACCATCACTAAAACAGATTATCTGGTCATGACCTCGTTGCTGTTTGTGGGAGCTTGCTGTGCGCAAATTGGCTGCCGCATTTCCTACATTACAACAGTGACTACACTTCAGAAGTACTTCATTGGCTGTAAAGTGCTCTATAAATGCAAGTTCTTCTTATAGTGTCCTTCTATAGGCTCTGTGTGGAAAATGCTGAAATAAAATTTAACACAGGGGGTGATTGTCTGCCTTTAGCAAATTCTTCTGTTGCTTTCATCTTAAGTTAGTGTTGAAGCTTCCAGGTTGTAGGGAGTGGTTTCAATTGATCAACCTGTCCAAGGTTTTAGAGCCTAAAGCTTTCTTACATTTTGTTTTGTGCATTGAGTATTAATAATTGTGTAACTGAAGGTTTGACTCGACTTTGCTGGTAGCATAACTTACCAAAGAACTTAAATTCATGTTTGAACTGCAGATTGTAGACAAGAATCTATAACTATTAATGTTTAGGGGGAAAAAAATGCATTTGTTATTCTCCAGAAGTTTCTTTAAAGCAAGCTCGGATTTCTGTTGATCTGAAAATTAAAGGCATTTGCTTTTGGAAGGTTACGGGTGTGGTTTTCTACTGGGGTATTTGAATTGGGCTGCTCTCCTGAAATGCTGACGAGCAGGATCTCATTGCGACAGCCGTCCTTTTTTTTTCTCAACCCAGTTTTCTTCCCTCCTTTCCTGAAACACCTGACCCGTGCAAGAGGGTAAGGTTCCCATGGGGAGCTTGCGCAATTGTCCATCCTTCATGTCTGACTTTGGACAGCAAGTGTTGGCTGGCTATTTGACTGTGGAAGGCGTCGTAGCAGAGCCTGATTTTGTTATCGCCAGGAGTCCACGCAAGCGCATTTTCCAGGATGGGTCGCTGGATAACGATAGGGAGGGGGCGAATTCTGATGAGTTGTTTCCCTCACTCCCCTCCCTCGCTCATGGGTGATGATGCCAACCATCCTGACTAAGCTCAGCTGACATGGCACACACACAGGCTTGAAAATGGGACTTTCTGACCTGTAATACCTCATAGGACTGCATCAGATGGTGCTTGTATCCACTAGGCCTTTGGGGAGCTGTTGCAGAACTTTTTTTTTAAAAATATTTATGGTTGTTTGTTGGTTAAATCTAACAATCCATGAAGTCCTCTCTTAACCTCCTCCATTCTATGCTAAACAATTTGAGTTTTTACATAGAAATACATAGAATTTACAGCACAGAAACAGGCCATTCGGCCCAACTGGTCTGTGCTGGTGTTTCTGCTCCACGGGAGCTTCACCTTACCCTTCTATTCCTTTCTCCCTCACGTACTTAGCTAGATTCCCCTTAGTTTCTCTAATAATTCCTCATAGCACATCCCCATTACATTTGGGCCCAGTCTTTGTAGCTCCTCTCTGCACCCTGACCAATGCATGTAGATGGCTTTTGTGGTGTGATAATCACAATTGGAATGCAGTATTCCAGGTGGGATCTGATCAGTGCAATGTCGAGTCTCTCTGGAGGCTTGTACTGTATTTAATGAGTCTCCAAACCCTCAGCACTATTATCTATAATAAACAATATTAAATAAGCCCAGCAGTGTTTTTCTAATAGTTAAATGAGTCTAAAGTAACTTTAATTGATGTTCTTTGACAAAAAAGACCTTTTGAAGTTTCCTTTGTGTGTTTGATGTAGGTGGAACAGAAAAGAGGCTTGTATGTACAATTAGAGTTCTGCGTGATTGTCATAAGAATAGAATTGTAAAGCATTTTGTTAATTAGAAACTACATCCATCTCCTGTTTTAATATTATCTGATGAGGTGCCTGCTGTATTCCAGTTTCTTAGTTACCTTGGATTAATGAGCGAATGTTTTCTTGAAGGTTTTCATAGAATTTCAGCCTCCTGACTCCGTGTGAAGTGCTGGAGCCAGTCATGGTGGAGCCAGTCGGAACTTCCATCTGTTCTGCCACAAAGCCCAGGCACCAGGCTTCGACCCATGGTTCCCTGGCACAACGGGGTCACAAATTTATGATCCTGGCCCTGGTGCAAGGTGGAGGCGCTAAGCAAAGGTCAAATACTTCATTTCAGGCAACGAGAGAAAATGGGAAAGCAAAATCCCTCATCCCTCCTGGTTTAAGTCTCTCTTAGGCAGTCCCTCGGAACCGAGGATGACTTGCTTCCACACTAAAAATGAGTTCTCAGGTGACTGATGAGTCCAATGCGGGACCTACAGTCTCTGTCACATGTGGGGCAGAGGGTGGTTGAAGGGGCGGGTGGGTGGGGTGCTTGGGTTGATGTGCGCTCCTTGCGCTGTTTGCGCTTGGTTTCCGCTTGCTCCCGGCAAAGAGACTCGAGGTGTTCGGCGCCTTCCCGGATGCTTCTCCTCCACTTTGTGCGATCTTGGGCCAGGGATTCCCAGGTGTCAGTGGGGATGTAGCACTTTTTCAAGGAGGCTTTGAGGGTGTCCTTGAAGCATTTCCTCTGCCCACCTGGGGCTCTCTTGCCGTGTCGGAGCTCCGAGTAGAGCGCTTGTTTTGGGATTTAAGTATTGCATTTGGAGAGGCTCGGGAGACCGATCACCTGCGCTATGCTCTGGAGGAGTGATGCTTGTAACCCAAAGAGACCTTTTGAGGGGGGAGGGAGGGGGAAAGGAGGAAAATAAAGATGAAAAAATGTTTACTAATACATCTGGTGAAATTTGCGTTCTTAACGCAATATATTTTAGAAAACCTTTACATGAAATTTATTCTCGTATCTTTATTTTCTGACTGCTCAATCGTTCAGAGTTTTGATTTATCTTCGAATGTTTCTCTCAATGGAAGTTGTGTATGTTGTTTGAATGAAAAAACCCTTGCTGCCTTTTATTATCTACTTTTTTGCTCCTTCTCTCCTGGAGGTGACTATTCATGCTGGGTACAGTTCCATGGAAGCTGACGGGGGGAAAATGGTCGCTGGAAGCTTGCGCGAGCCTCGGTAGTGAGTTTTGGTGGGCTTTTCTTACCGTGGGAGGGCATCGGCGCTGAATGTCATGCTGCCCAGACATTCCAGCAAGGGTCATTGGATCATCAGCAGTCGGAATATGGGCTGAAATTCTTTAAATTCTCTGTCCCCCAGCCTGGGGGCACTGGGATCAATTGTAGTGTCCTCACCGTTGCCCTGCATGAGATCAGCTAACTAAGTGCAGACTGGGAATTGAATCTGGGACCCTCCCGCTCTGTATGGCTCAGTACTTTACTACATAGCGCTTTCGCTCACTGAGCCTACAGTTGAGCTTTGTGACGTTGTTTAGTCAGATGAACTGAAAGAAAAGATGCATTCAGTTTTCTGTATGACTTAATTTTATGTTTAATATTCATGTGAAACATTAGCAATGACCTAAGGTATGATGGACACTTTGCACAAAGAAAAAGGCTTATTTTGCCACAAGTTCAACAGCCGAGTGAAAGTTGCCAGATTCAGCCGTCAGTCTCGCTTTCAGTTGGAGTTTAGAATGACCAGTTTTCAAACAGGATAGCCATAACTGTTTTCTATTTGCTGCTTTCTCCATCTACTAGTCTAATTTTTAGATTAAATAAGCTTTTCATAGTTTTCACAATAGTTTTACATGTATATCCAATTGTAAATCTGACTCTCGTCAATAGCCTTGTATCACAGGAACACCACCACCTCCAGGTTCCCCTCCAAGTCACACACCATCCTGACTTGGAAATATATTGCCGTTCCTTCATCGTCGCTGGGTCAAAATCCTGGAACTCCCTCCCTAACAGCACTGTGGGAGCATCACACGGACTGCAGCGGTTCAAGAAGAAGGCTTCTCAAGGGCAACGAGGGAAGGGTAATAAATGCCAGCCTTGCCTGCGATATTTACATCCCATGAATAAAATTTAAAAAAAGACATAGTCATTGACGGTGATGGTGACGAATTTAAGATGGCAAAAAGTCACAAGGCACTTTACAGCGGAGGGGGAGTGAGATTTAAATTTTTTCTAAAACTGTTACTTGCCTAGAAATGTGGCAGGCCTGAGTCACGCTGTTTCATGGCATGGCATACTCATTCAATATTTAGTATGTTACCCATCCATCATAAAAGCAACATATTAATTGACAAGCAAATTACCAAATGTCTAACTTACTAATATGTCTATTACACTGGGACTTTCCTGCTGAAGTTGGAAGATACCATCATACAAAAATGCAGTTTAATATTCATCATAACATGTAGCCAACGACCTGTATTTGTATTGTACCTTGCCATATCTGTCCTGAACCTCTCAAGGTGCTAAACGTATATTCACTGCTGTTATGTGGGCAAATGCAACAGCCATTTGCACACATGAAAATCCCAGAACCCAGCAATGAGATCAGTGACCAGTTGATCCATTTTTGGCAGCGTTGGTTGAGGGAGGAATGTTGCTCTTTTAATAGCGCCATTCAATCTTCAACATCCACCTAAGCCAGCAGAATAGACAGAAACAGTTCTACTCCTGACTTGAAGGACAGAAACCCGAACAATACAACACTTCCTCAGTACTGCATTGAAGTGTCCAGCCTAGATTGCGTACTGAAGTTAAGCTCGCTATCTTCTGACTCCGAGGCGAGAGTGCTCACAACTCAGACAAGCCATTGATGGATTTTGAATTCTAACTGGGGGGAAAAAAAGTTAAGGAGAAATAGCAAATTCTCTTTGGAAAGGTTCACAGTCCAACATCATGGATTCCCTGCACTCAGTCTCCAGTCTGGTTTTGGAAACAAGCATTCACTTTGACACTGAAGCAACGAAAAAGAAAATTTTGCTTGCAAAAAGATGTTGCCAGCCAAAGTATGAAGAAAAGTTTGTATTCAAGCCCTGCCTCCAAACTGAGAATATTCAGCAACAGTTCCACAGTGGGTCTTTGTCACACTGGAACTGTGATCCTGCCATCTCCGTTTCTTTGGTTGGCTTTGCTGCTATTTTAGAGTGACTGATACAGGCCGATAGCTGCCATTATAGAGATGTACCTGGTCAGAAAAGCTTAAAGAATCAAAATGTTTGGCCTAATAGTTCTATTCTCCATCCCTTCTTGTTCTTGAAGGTGCTGTCTCATGCTGGAGTGCCAAGGGAATGGCTGCCCTCGAGTATTTGAGCAGGTGGCTGCACTGAATGTGTGAACTTAGGTGCAAATGTGCATAAAGAGTTGGCAGGGGTGGGTATATCAGGAGTCATTGAACACAGATTTGCCCAACTAAACGGTGCAAGTTATTTGGTACCACAGGATCATAGACAGCTTGTGTAGGGGTGATTCCATACCAAAAACATTTGGAGGGGGAACGTGTTCACACCTGGCCCCCTCACCCCCAGTAGTTTTGCCTATGTCAGTCCATGCATGTCAGAGTTTTACAGCCATTGAAAGCACGCTAGCTTATCCCAATGTGGCAAGTAACATGCGCGCCACACAAGTGCCAGGCAATGACTATCTCCAACAAGCGAGAGTCTGACCACCGCCCCTTGCCATTCAACGGCATTACCATCGCCGAATCCCCCACCATCAACATCCTGTGGGGTCACCATTGACCAGAAACTTAACTGGACCACCCACATGAATACTGTGGCAACACAAGTAGGTCAGAAGCTGTGTATTCTGTGGCGAGTGTCTCACCTCCTGACTCCCCAAAGCCTTTCCACCATCTACAAGGCACAAGTCAGGAGTGTGATGGAATACTCTCCACTTGCCTGGATGAGTGCAGCTCCAACAACACTCAAGAAGCTCGACACTACCCAGGACAAAGCAGCCCGCTTGATTGGCACCCCATCCACCACCTTAAACATTCACTCCCTCCACCACCAGCGCACCGTGACTGCAGTGTGTACCATCTACAAGATGCACTGCAGCAACTCACCAAGGCTTCTTCGGCAGCACCTCCCAAACCCACGACCACCTAGAAGGACAAGGGCAACAGGCGCATGGGAACACCATCACTTGCAAGTTCCCCTCCAAGTCACACACCATCCTGACTTGGAAGTATATCTCTGTTCCTTCATCGTCGCTGGGTCAAAATCCTGGAACTCCCTCCCTAACAGCACTGTGGGAGCACCTTCACCACACGGACTGCAGTGGTTCAAGAAGGTGGCTCACCACCACCTTCTCAAGGGCAATTACGGATGGGCAATAAATGCTGGCCTTGCCAGCGACGCCCACATCCCAAGAACGAATTTTGAAAAATCCAATTCTCACTTACTATCCACATGTGCTACTTCTAGCATGAGTCACTGGATGGTGATTAGGAGTGGGAAGCACAGCTGAGGTTTGCACTCCCAAACCTAGAGATGCTGAGGCTAATTATACCACTTCTGACTCGCCCTCACCTACATTATTTTTTTAAAATGTGTATAATTACAAATTTAAAGTGATGCAACATCTACTATTCTAACTCTGAGATAAATTATCGAATCCCAAGCAATGGACATTTGAAGATTGATTTTCCTCAGAGAAGGAGTTTTGTCAGTCCTGCTCCAGTTTCTTGGGAGGAGGGAACAAATACAGTTCATTGAGGTGCGAAGTTTCTTTCCTACACCGTTGGAGCAATGTGTCTGAGATGACCAGAGTGGCAGTTGGTATAGCCATTAACTGGGTCATTCGGTCTTCCTGACTGCTGATGGAATACTGGGAAAAGGGAAAATTGGGAGGGAAAGGGGTTCAATCCCACTGTGGCCCAGTGTCATCCTGCCTTCGTGATCGTATTCAAGCATACATTCTCACATGCTCCCTCCACTCCTCAACACTGGGCTAGTCCTTTCCTATTCTCCCTCCGCTCTACCAATAGTTCCGCTACTATGCTCCCACCCTCAGGAACTGTTCGTTAATTAATTCCGGCTTCTCACTTCTTTCCCTGGTTTCAAAACTCTCTTGTGTCTTCAGACCCCACTCTAACTCTAACTCTCTCTCTCTCTCTCTCTTTCCCTTTTCCCTTCTCGGCTCGGGATCTACTGTTTCGCCTCTAACGTAAAGCCATCCTGGTGTACGCTGTAGAAATGCAAGTTGTTGCAGTGTGCAAGAAGGTTAAAAAAGATAAATTGTTGACACTAGTTGTTTTGTCGAGGTGTAATGCAGGAAAAACCGACAGCGGAGGCTCATTGTTTAATACTCAATTCAAAGCAGCATTGTGCATTAAAATTCAGACATTTGACAGTGCTGAAATTAGCAAATACAGTGGTGACCCATTGTAAACCATTCTAATATCTTTCCAGATTGCTAATCAGAACAGACTTAGCCCTGTCAGTTTTTGTTAACCTCTGGTGGAAACGGAGATGTGTTCAACAAATCTGTTGATTGTCAGGCTTTGCCAAGCAAGCTGTATCAAACACGACTGATTTGTCAGTGGCCAGTAAAAAGCCTGGCTCCGAGACGATGACAGCACAATAACAGTGTGTGCTTTAATAAAACCCGCCAATGAGCGGGTCATGCAACAAAGGAAAAGTAGCAAAGGTGTGAAAGGAATGGATGAGGAGATACAGAGTCTTCAGAGACAAGGAGGATGGACCATACAGTCCATTCATTGCTATTTTCTGCTATGAGTAAAATAGCAATGAGTATTTTTACATCAAAAAAATTTAACTGGCATTTAGATTAGACATTTTTTATACCATGATTTCATAGATATTGGGTTAGTGGAATGGAATTGATTTGCTTGGAACAAATGCAGGAAATGCTCCTGATCCACAAATTTATAAGCATTGTGTTTACCAGCACAAAACAGTGTGTGTGTGTGTTGGGGGAGAGTGTGTGTGTTGGGGGTGGGGGTGTGTGTGTGTTGGGGTGTGTGTGTGAGGGGTGTGTGTGTGTGTTGGGGGTGTGTGTTGGGGTGTGGGTGTGTGTTGGGGGTGTGTGTGTGTGTTGGATGTGTGTGTGTGTGTGTGTGTTGGGTGTGTGTATGTGGGGGGTGTGTGTGTGTTGGGGGGGGTGTGTTGG